>CM014101.1:13352140-13952140 GCA_004119915.2 Collichthys lucidus | reverse complement strand
GTAAATGAGCCACACTCCTCGGTTTATCCGCTCCCAGAACACCTTTCACCATGTTACACATTTCTAACAGTATAAATTATCACATTTTAACGTGAAATGTTTCATTTTATAACGTGGTAGCTGCTGCGTTGTGTGGCAGAAATCTGCAGCTCATTCTCTCTTTGTGTTTTGCCTCACTGTTGATATTATATCTGCACATATTTTATTCAGACACTGGAATTATGAATACAAATCACGTCTTACACCGAGCGTTTTGTCACAGGTTTACAAAGGTGACATACAACCGCAGGTTTTGAAGTTTCTTTCTTAACGTTACTCCACCGACTCTGAATCTTTTTGACCTTTGCGTGAGCCCATAGATATCCGACTCTGGTAACATCAAAACTAGCTGATATTAAAGCTGTTACGATCTTGTTCTCTGACAATCTAAAAGAGATATTTATGAGGTCGTACCTTGCAAGTACCATGATTGCTTTTTATAAGCATGTCTGTAATAACCCAATTTTGAGCTCCGATGAGACCAATCATCTCCCAGGCATGATCGAAAACAACACACTTACACTTTGACGTATACTTTTTAAAGGGCTATTCCATCCTTATCATATGTTTACTAGTACTAAACTGTTGAGATAATGGCCCTGGGATAATTTCAAACTGGGTAGCAGCATCAAGCTTTAAAATATTTACCTACAAGTTTCTAAATTTTAAAAAAAAGAGAAAAGAAGATATTATGGAATTGCCAAAGTCCCGATTATAGTTTAATTTTGTTGACCGTCTCATTTGTTTTCTGAGGCTTGTACTGTAATTATATTGTTACCAAATTGTTTCAGTGTTCTACAGTGATTATGTTTATGATAGAGAAAATGTGCTATCTTTGCTAAAACGTTTAAAAAAAACAAAAAGTCTAAAATATATTGGAATGCCAGTTTAAGAGTATATTTGAATGTGTCCATATGAAAGCCAGTACATGGTATTATTGTATGTTAAGTAACTTGAATGACTTTTAATAACTTACATGTTTGCAACTCATAGTTGACATACTGGTATTAATGAATGTTTCTATAGTATTCTTTGTATTGTCAGGACTGACTTACCTGTTTAGAGATTTATATTTTCATAAATGTTGTACTTACATTTTGTTACAGAGTTGTTTAACTGGAATTCAAACAGAAAAGAAACTTATGTCCGAAGCAATATAAAAAACTAGTGTGTATGCATTGTTTGTATGAAACATTTTAATGTAATAAAATGGTTCACTTTTTGCCTCCACTGCACCGCCTCAGGCTTTTCACTGTCACCATCATGTTTCTTATATTTCTTCATGACGTGTACCACCTCAGAAAATATTCGACCATCGTGACAGACGTTAAAATACAGTCGACCCTGTTCAGCTACAGAGCGTTCGGGTTTATTTCACACTGTCAGAAAGGTTTGCGGATTTTATACTGCCAAACCACGACAGTAAAATATGCCATGAAGCGCTTTTCTGTATTTCAAAACTTTTGTTTATCCACCTTTTTAAGGGAACTTAAGCAGAATAAACTTAATTATACAGTAAAACACTGTAATCTTTAATGGCATTTCAGTTTTTTCATTGTAAAATCTACAGACATTTTCAAATACAGAATAAAACGGCAACCTTAAACATGAAATCAAAAGTACTAATATCCCTTTACCGTAATTACCATAATATAGGGTGACCAGACGTCCTCTTTTCCCCGGACATGTCCTACTTTTGGGACCTAAAAAAATGTCCGGGGGGATTTTCAAAATCGTCCGGGATTTCGTGCGAATGTCTCAAAACACAATGTATTGCCAATAGAATTCCACTCCGTTCCGTTTTACTCCATTCCAGGTTTCTCTGTGTCGCTCTCAAACACTGACATCATGGGTCTCGCCAGCGCTTTATATGGTTGCGGCCCGCTACACAAAAATTTCAGACCGCAACGGCAATTTCCCCCCGTTACGTTATTTTTAATATAGCGTAAGGGCTGTTTTCAGTTTTCGTCACCGCCGAGCCGGCGCCCCCGGGAGCGGGTGGTTGACGAGGTAGAGGGAGCGCCGGACAGACTGATCGGGGCGCACGGCGCATCCAGGTGCGCACGAGAAAATCTTCGTCTCGGGGGGGGGGGGTAAAGAAGCTGACAGTTCTTTACCATAAAAACATGTTTGTTGGGTTGTTGTTTTTTTAAATTGCATTCCAGTGTAGTATTTTAATAGTATTACATGTTTTTAAGTTAATTTATCTTAGCGATTCCTCCACTTACCACCACAAGGAGGTCACGTACCCACAGTTTCTATTTACTTTGATCTCAGATAATGACTGAGGTGAAAACACTCTTTTAATTGGCTACAATTAGCACATACACGTAACTGTAAGTGAAGTTGCAGAGTGCCTTGTCAAACAGGTAATTCATGGGGTTTTTGGTTTTTGTTTCCCAGAGTCACACACACACACAGAAAACTGTAAAATGATTTGATAGGCCTGTAATTGCTCTTCTTCGCTTGACGCCGAATGCCAGACAAGTGTGGTGAATATTTCTCCAACACTGGCTGACGTTGTCATTATAATTAGACGATGCATGTGCAAGTGCACCTGTACGGTGCCAAACACACACACACACACACCGAGTCACAAAGCAAACACATCCAGGATCAAGCTGTGATTGGCCAATAAAAGCCTGTTGCTTCGGGCTACCATTTTAATTTCCCAGTGGTGTCACTCTAGGCCAATCTGTGTGTACGAACGTGTGTGTCCTGTCTCCACGGCAACATCAGCCCCACAGCGGTGACGGGCTTGGCCACGCCTCTCATTGTAATGATGGTGAGCTCATGTCTGTTGGCTATTGGGGCTGCTTCCAGTCCTTATGACAACAAGGGCTTGACTATCGCTAGCACATTCCACCTGCAGCGCCACACAGGCATATAATTACACCACTTGTTTGTTGAACAGGAGGTCTCCACAGGTCATAGAGTGTGTGTGTGTGTGTGTGTCCTACAGTAGGTAAAGTATGACATCGCCTCTTATTTACGCAGCCCTAAAATAGCTTCTTCATTGTCAGCGGCATTTGCTCTGTAAGCCAGCGCCCTCCTTTTGTCGTCCTCGTATGTTTTTATTCCAACACTAACCTGTATTTTTCAGCAGTGGGGAATCCTACAGTATGAGTCAGCCATATTTCTCTTCCTCCTCCTTCTTCTACTTCTCTGGCAGGCCAGATAAACCAGCCCCGACTAAACACTTCATATTAACTGGCAGCTGAAATTTAAGTACGCGCTATAAGCTCAAAAGAAAAAAACTCCGAAATCCGCCTGGTTTGTTTGATTAGCCTGTGTTTGACTAACCAAAAGCCTTTCGCCAAATATGACATGTTTGCTCAGGGAAATCGCTCCAACTTCAGGCCTGCTCAAAGACAAAATGTGCCTTTATACTTCACTGCGAGGTGAGTTGTAACAAATCTAATCAGAGGAACACAACATCCGAAGAATCATCCTCTTCTTTCCCTACATTTCCCAGATGCCTCGACGTTAGACCTCGGTTTGGAAAGATAACTACCGACGAGCCCTGACCTAATTCCTCCGAATCACGCTGGGAGGAAGAGACACCGATATGCGAAGGCCTTCCTTCTCCCAGTCCGCTGCTCTATTTTAAATTTCAGGTGAACAGTAGGAAATGGGAGAGCTGTTTGCCAGCGATAGGTTAAAAAGATCAGTGCGTTTGAACGCGCAGGGCAGAGGAGGAAATTAAACGCGGTGAGGGATCCAGACTGCTAATTAAAAAGCTCCTGTAGAAAATGTTTCAAACGGTATTAACCATATTCAAATTAATAATAACAATGAATTAAATCCAGGGTGTTGGTAGGTGCTTTTCTTTGTTTTGATTTAAGACAATGAAACAATTTTAATGACTAATGACTGCTGAGGCCAAACAATGTGGGTATTCAACAGTGTTTACTCCGAGGTCACGCACACCCACGATAAAGATTCAAATTATTTCTTGTTGTTTTAGTCTTAGGTGACGTCAACAAGTTCTTCAAAAAAGTGGAATGACAGCTACTAAATGGACCTTAAAGCGTTTGGACCAGCTGCTGTGACTTCAATGGGCTGTTTTCAACCTTCATGCTAAGCTAAGCTAACCATCTACCACACACAGACACGCACGCAGCGCGCACACAGACACGCACACAAACACAACCAACACATCTTCCCCGTTCCCTTCTTCTCCGAGCTAAAACAAAACACACATCCCTCCTCCCCTCACCGGACAACAGCACAGCCCTGGTGCACACTTGGCAGCGCTAATTCAATGTATGTATACACGTGCAGGCGGTAACTTATGGGGTGTGTGTAAATACGTCGCCACCACTTACCTGTCCACTTCCGGCGGAGAAACAGGGCGCGCGCATCACCGTCATTATAAAGGAGGATGACGCGCGTAATTAGACACCACGTGATAAGAACTATGCGTTTTTAATAATGTCGATGTTATCTGAGTACCCGGCAGTCTTCTATGGAAGATAAACAGTGACCGTACGGATTTAATTTTTCTACAATTATTGTCATTATCACTGTACAAAATACAATTATAAAACCCATCAAAATGTATCATAGTAAAATAATAATAAAATAAAAATAATTAAATAAAACCCATTCAAATATAAAACAGTAAAAATAAACAGAAATAATAAAATAATATAAAATAGAACCTTTCAAAGTATAATAAAATAAATTGTAAAAAAAAGAAAGTAAAGCATATTAAAATATAGAAATATATAGATATACAGGTTGAGATACATAAATAGACAGACGAGACGACTAACCAAATAAATAAATAAACAAAAATGAAAATGGTGTAACAGGTTAAAATATAATTTAAATTCACCTGAAGATATGTGTTTGAACAAGGTTTCTGATATCTACTCTTAATTTTTCTACAATTATTGTCATTATGACTACATAGGAAATGGCAGTCATAATGGAGAAAAAATGTTTATGTTGGCTTTTAGAAAGGTAGTAGTCCGAGTGGGAGGGGCTACCACTATAAAAGTGGCTGCCTGGGCCCCAATCTGGGAGTGTGGTTGGTTGCAGAGGAGGTAGCAGTGGTTGATTTGTTGTTTGAGAGCTGAATTATTGAAGAACTTGTTTTCTTGTTTATTTTTTGTTTTCTGAACTTGTATATAGAACATTTTTGGTTCATTCACTTTATTTTTTTTGGTTTGTACTTATTGGCACTGTACATATTGCACCTGGTGAGGTGGAGAATAAACACCCAAAACATCACCTTCCGACTTAGCCTGGCTTTTTGGAACAAAAGAACGAGGTTAGCAGAAGAACCCCGCTAAACATGAAGCTACAGGAGGTACAAGGTGTTGGTTATGTGCTTCTTGTAACTGTCATGTCCATGTCTCCTTATGTCACAAGGAAGTAAATGCACATATTTCCCAAATATTGATACATATATTGATTTATACCTGTGGTAATTCAAAATTTGATTCTGGTTCTTTCACAAAAAGATTAAAAAAAACAAAGAAGCAGTGGAGTGGAAACTGATGGAAACCATTCATGCAGCGACACCAGCCATTGTTGTCATGTTTTGTACCGGTGCCAAAATGTTAACCGCCATCCTGTCAACCGCAGCCATCGCATAAACAAACATCTTCAGTTGTATTCTTAACTTCTCCAAAAGCCTGAAAATCTTCATACCTACCTTCATACTCCCACAGTCACATGAAGTTGATAATATATTGAATACAATGCACTTTACACCAAGATCAGCTCCAAATCTACCTGCCTACACTCCGATTTAACCAGTTCACACCAGTCTTTGTGACACATTCACGTGGCAGCGACAGATACATTTGTAATGCAGGATATGATTTCCGTTCCCTCCAACAATAAACACATGTGCATCTGTAAACATTCAAAAACCGGTTTTTCACTTGTGTGTCATCACTTGTTTATCAAGTTATACAAAACTGTCTCCTCTCTGCGCTGTAAAATAAAATTCATGCCCTCTGCACAGTGTCACCCAATACTAAGCATATAGAATTTACATTGGATTATATAACGTGGAGCAGAGTTTTGTTCGGCAAGTGTTCAGGGGTGACTCCACTCTAATCGCATCCAAGTCATATGATCAACCTAGTAACTGTGAAGAGGCAGGTCAGGTTAAGCCGAGTCAAGCTAGACACGGGTTGCCAGGTCGAGACAGGAAGTCAGGTATAATAAAGCTTCATATAAGCTCTTGATGGCGTACTGTAAATATGAATGTGGGTAAATTATGACCCCAAACATTCAACAAAATAACTAGAAATCAGTTAAGGTGTGCTGCTCATATAGAAACCTTATTCCCATATAACTTTTATTAGTCGTAATCTCTTAGCTTTAGTTGTACACCATGTTTCATAGAAATAAAATGTGCTTCACACAATAACCCTGCACGCCATTATAAACAAAAGTATAATACAAACTAAAAATAAGTAAATAAAAAATATAATAAAAATATATAATATAAAAAATATATAAAATACAATTATAAAACCCATCAAAATGTATCATAGTAAAATAACACATTTTTAAAAAAATTAAATAAAACACATTAAAATATAAAATAGTAAAATAAACAGAAATAATGAAATAATATATAATAAAAAATATATAAAATTAAAACCTTTCAAAGTATAATAAAAAAGTAAAGCATAATAAAATATAGAAATATATAGATATACAGGTTGAGATACATAAATAGACAGACGAGACGACTAACCAAATAAATTGATAAAAATGGAAATGGTGTAACAGGTTAAAATATAATTAAAATTCACCTGAAGATAAGAGTTTGAACAAGGTTTGTGATATCTACTCTTCAAATATAAATGCAATGTAAATGTAAAGTCACACGTTAAGGTCAAAACACTGTAAATGTATTTTTATTTGTTGTGTTTAAGTATTTAAACCTCTTTATTTATTTATTTATTTATTTAACTCATTTTACTTCATAATATAATACTGTTACTGCAACTGCTTTTAAATTCTGCTTTGAATTTTTCTTCTCATTTGTTTAATTGTTGTAGTTTTATACTTTTTAATTTTCTTCTACTCTTTAGTTTTTCATGCTCTCTTACCCTTTTGTCTATTTCTGTTCTTACTCTGCTCTGTGAAGCACTTTAGGCCACAACTCTGTATATAAAGAAATAAAGTTAAATATAATTAACTCTTAATTTGACGCCTTTATTTTGTAAAGTCCCGACAGGAAGCTGCTGCAGCTCACTGTGCGCAGCTTCACCATGGTCCACTAGTTTCCCAGCCTAACTACCCATCAGCAGACCGCTGTTCAAACAGGAGACATGGGACTGTGCGGTCACCGAGGGGGGGAAACTCTTCCACAACAACTCAAACCTGAAGGAGGAAGTCCTGCCGAGCAGAAAACCTTTCATGGAGCCTCTACTGTTTCTACTCTGTGTCTCATTTCTACTCAGTGAAGAAGAAAACAACTTAAATGACAACTGAAGTTATCCGTGCATTTCTGATACCTGGGGCAAAGTGCCACACCTTCGCTTAGCACGACAGGTAGGTTCATAAACGACGCTTTGCTTCGCTTTGTTCGTCTTTAAAGCTGCTTTTCTGTCTAAATGAAAGATTTTAAATGACTTTAAAGTGTGTGTGAGGTGTTACAGGTGCGTTATTAAACGTTTGTTCGCGCGGCTTCGACAGGTGAGCAGACATATGGCGCGAGCAGCTTCTCAAACAAAGCGACAATAACCTGATGATGTCACTGGATATTGTAGTTTCAGGAGTAATTCATACACGTCAGAGTGCTGTCAAAGTAATATATAATATATATAAGTATGAGAAAGTAGAAACTAATTTTTGTGAGGATATGTGAGCACACCTGTTACACCTAATGGCACACCTGTGCAAACTAATTATATGATTACATACAGCATTATATATATATATATAGACTATGGAAGGCAAAGGCTGAACAAATATACCTTATTTATTATAGTTTATAGTTTTAGTTTTAGTATGTTTTATTAACATACAGCCTGTAAAACATCCAAACATGTCTTAAGTTTTTTAATTTCACTTATGTATTTGTTTATTATTGTTGAATTCTGTATTTATCGGTTACTTAATTTATTGTTTTGTCTGTAAAGTTTGACCAATGCCCGTCGTAGCCGTCTGTTATCTGTAGTGTAGTAATGTAAAAGAAAGAAAAGAAAATTTTTTGCTTTAAAAGTGACCTGCCAGATGTTTTTTTTACATTACATATAATCGATTAATTGACTAAATGTTCCAGCTCCAATCAAACGGAAACTTAATTTATTAATTGTGTATGTTTTATAAACATAGAGCCGTAACATATCAAACCATGTTTTAAAGTTTCTAATCTTGATTGTTTCTTGTCAAAAATTTGTATTTATCGATCAGTTAGTTCATAATTTTTTGTAAAATGCTTTTTGATGATTTTTTTGTCCAGAAATCAAAAATATATTCAGTTTACAATAATATAAAAGAAAGACAAGACACAAATCTTCACATTTAAGAAGCCGGAAACAGAAAATTTTGGCATTTTTTTGTTTTAAAACTGACCCGCCAGCTAATGTTATATTGATCTATGATTGATTAATTGACTAATTATTCCAGCTCCAGTCGAATGTGGGCTTAATTTAGCCTGTTTAAATAATTCTGCATGTGTATAGTGTGTCTTTGTGTAAAACAAAACTAAACCTCTTCAGTTTCATTATGTCACACACACTGTACTGTATGTGTGACACACTGTATGGGAACGAGCTGGAAGTTTCCATCACACCTTGAGCATGTGCAGGTGAAGTTAATGAGTGAGTGGACGGCTGTTATTGGGGAGGTTTGTTCTTCGTTGGGGTGGAGTGGAGGAGGAGTGGTCTCGAATCGCTCCGACCTGAACTCGTGTGCACGGCCTTGGGCTTTGTTTGCACATCTAACACGTAGCCTCGCTCAGCCCCCGGGGCCACTCACAAACTTGATGTTTGAGCCCCAGACTGCTCACGTCTGTCGTTCATCACACACAGCGTACTCAAAACATCGTGTTAATAGCCGTGTACATACATCAACGTGTCTCTTAAAACTCCATGATTGTTTCCTGACCTGTTTTTAGCTCCGGGCGGGCGAGATTTACGACAACGTGACAGTTGATTTATACTGGATGCTGAGCTGTGTTTTGCAAAGTCCATTTCTCTTACCTTTGGTGGCAGACTCCACCCATGTGGCAGCACATTAGACAAAGCAAGCGTATGCAAATAATATTTCACCCAAGGTCTAGAGTTTGCTTTGCACTTAGGCTGCTACTGCCACATGACTCGGCCTGAAACAGGATATAAACACGAGAACAGAGCTCAGTGCTGTTGTTGACATAATGCTCTGGAAAATAGATTGTGCTTATGGCGTTCTTTGTTTTAAAAAAGGTACACGATGTGTTGTTGTTGACTTCAATAAAAATTCCTTAATATTAGATGACTGTCACCAAAGCAGTACTAGTTTTTATATGTCATACAGACGCACAGTCCGTTTTTAGACTTGTAAATGAGGCTGTTGTTCAAACAAACATCATACCTGAATAACGATATAATGATTCCCCGAGTAAAGGATAAAAAAACTTCCTGATTCCAGTGTCACAATTAGTAAAGGCTGCTTTCTTGTTTACATTTCATGTCATTATGAAATATTTTATTAGTATCTGGGTCCTTTTAAAAATGACAAACTTCTAAAGAATACGAATCATTATTTTCGTCCTGATGATCAAATCAAAAAAGAAAATAAAGTAATAATAGTAATCGACTGATTAGACGCTTAGTCAGTGAGTGAGATCAACAGTTCTGCTCAGTTTAATTCATGTAATCAGGCACCATGTCTGGTCTCAGCCAAGCGGTAACCTCCAACCTCCAATGCAGAAGTGCCAAAAAACTGCAGTTCCTCAAACGTCCACTTAAGGCTGGCTCCAGAAGTGAGTCAGTCTCCATAAGTCCCCATGTTAAAACTTCACAGCAGAAATAAACATGTTTACAGCCTGGTACACAAAACAGTTTTGGTCTCTATAGCTAATTTCCCTGTTCATGACAACTGTACTGAGTCGATCCACGTCCTTGCCGATTCGGAAACCTATGGGTGACGTCACGGATACGACGTCCATCCTTTATAGTGTAATTGGTCTCAGGTGTTACTATTTTCTAACAGTTTATAGACTAGTCAAAGTAATAATTGATTAATCTACTGTATCATAAAATAAAATAATCTAAATAAATCCCAGAGAAGATTGTTTTCATCTTGATTGAGAGACAATTAGTCGATTAGTTTAAACAGACTTAGTTGAGTTATAGTTAAAAATGTTTAATCAAAGCAAAAAATTGAAAATATTATCTTGTTACAGCATCTCTGATCTGCTGCTTTTCTGTATTTTATATTATTTTAAATTGATCTTTAGGTTATCTGTAGGGTTGGTCGGACAAAACAAGACATTTGAAGAGATCACTTGTCGTAATAAGTAGATTAAAAATGAAAATTATCATTAATTGCAGCCAAAAATCGGATTATCCACAGACAAATCTAATTCCACAGAAGTAGATCCGTGTTTAAATTGAAACAACCTATAATTATTAGAAGTATCAAACCCTGATATAATATCAAAAGAAACCAATGAAGCAGATTTTTGTGAAAACGTGTTTTAAATCTATTTGGTGAGGTTGTTTACTCTCTTTTTTACCTATCACTTGCCCTGTGGTGTTTAAAAGTGCACTCTTCTCAGGCTCTCCGTAGGCTTGTTTACCTGCTAAAGTACAAACCGAGAGCTCCTGGGTCAGGAGGATCCACGGGAGGAAAAACATCAGCGGTGTTTGCAGTGCGAGGAGCGGGGAGGGTACAGCTATTGATGAATGTGAGCTGCTGGGTAATAGAGAGGAGACAGGACTTGTTTTCAGCTGCTGCCCAAGGCCGTGTGGGGAAAAAGGTGTTTGGAGAGAGCACGTCATATTATTACGCACACGCCGAGGTCGCCTGATTGACCTGCAGAGTCGTGGTTTAAATTAAAAAAGCAGCAGCAGACATTTCAATAACGTAAAAATACATTCTACTCTAACGAGGTCGCCGTGACAACTCGCCATGGATACATATACCTAGTCACACCTGTCTCATTCAAATCAGCCAAGGTCACGCGTGTCGACCGCTCGAATAAAAAGCCGAGTCTTGTTTTGATTACATTTTTATGTTTAATAGCAGATATTTAACAGCACTTTGCTTCTTCTTTGTGCGAGCCGTAATTGAAAAAGTTACACAATAACGTCAGTCGGATGAACAGCGCCAGCTCATTTATGGGAAGCGTTATCAGGTGTGGAAGGTTATCTCATCTACTGTATATGCAGGTTATTAAAAGCTGGATAAAGCAGTGGGTGAGACTGTGTAATTTCTCTTTTTTTGTGTGTGTGTGTGTGTGTGTGTGTGTGTCACCGCACAGGCTTTAAAAACCGTGTATTGACATTTCAGCTGGATTTTAAAAGCCACAGAGTTGATAAGAGGGCCTAAATTGACCGACCTTATCGAATGCCGCAGCACAGAAATGCACAGGGTCACACGGGGCGCTGATGACTACAAGGAAATCCTGCCAATAATTGCTTTGTTTTTTAGTTTTCACTTTATGTTTAATGAGAACATGCAGTATGTGAGATAAAAGCCGGTTTCGGGCTTGATAAAACGGACTTGGCTGCAGATGAGGACAAAAAATATATATATAAATATATACATATATCAGAGATTAGTCGAAAAACCATATTATTATTAGATAATCAGTCAACATTAATCCTTAAAATTAAGTTTAGTGGCTCATGTCTAACACACACACACACACGGTTCTCTTGGGTAGCTGTTCCCAGAGCTTTCACTGTTTTGTTCTTGAAATACAGTTGAAAGCTCCAAAAATAGCAAAATCAGGCAAGATAACCATTTGTTGGACCTTTTAAGATATGCCATTAGGCTGTCATTCAGTCCGAATATTTAATTATCTATAGAGTGTATGTGAGAATTTAAAAATTCAGACTCAGTACAGTTCTCATGAACGAGAAAAATTAGCTATAGAGACCAAAACTGTTTTTTGTACCAGGCTGTAAACATGTTTATTTCTGCTGTGAAGTTGGACATTTCAACATGGGGACTTATGGAGAGTGACTCTTTCTTGGTTCTGTAGCCAGCCTCAGGTGGACGTTTGAGGAACTGCAGTTTTTGAGACTTCACACCCACAGAGGTTGCCGCTTGACTTCAACCAAGAAGTTTGTTGTGTTCAAACATAACGAAACCTCAGTGTGTTCAGTCTCGCTTCATAAACTATCTGCGTCATTGCTTGTTTTCTCTTATTAGTGCAGGACTGAGAAAGTAACCAAATATTCACAATGGGAAGAAGCAAGAGCCTGATACTTTTCTGTTGACTGACTTATTGATTGATCATGTGCAGAACATGTTCCTCCTCTTCTTCATGGCTTTCTGAACATCGCAGCCCCCGTTTTGATGGCACACCATCATGCTCTGTTGAAGATTGACAGATTTTGCTTCTATAAAGGCTCCGCAGGAAAAACAGCACGTTAGTAGCACCACAAATCAAACTTCAATATGGTAAAAGCCATGACTCATAGAAAACTATGACAAATAATCCTTGAAAACCCTGTTTTCACTTAGAAAACAACACGGACTGCAGTCGTAGATAAGTCTGGGAGCTGCGAGTTACAGTTATTTTCATTAATTATTAATCTGCAGATAATTTTCTCCATGAACGGACGAAGAAACATTCTCCCAGAGCCCAAGGTGACATCTTTAAACTGCTTGTTTTGTCCAACCAACAGTGGAAGATATAAATACATTCAGTTTAGGTGATATAAAAGAGATAAAAGCAGCAAGTTGTCACATCTAAGAAGCTGGAATTAAAGTCTTAGAGAATAAAAGAGGAATCCCTTTTTTTAAAATACACAACATGCACATTTATTGTAGCGATGGGAATTCACGACTTGTTTCCGTCTGCATTATCTCGATGGCACACTAATGAATACTTCAAATTACGAGACACAAAGATGTGAGGAAACGCTCGCATACTGTTGGAATAAAAGAGCAACAAACAGAAACAACAGTCAGTCAGATGGGTGTCAGACCAGTTAGCCCACTTTTCCGTCACCACACCTCTCCCACATGAACATGATCTCCCTTCACACACACACACACACACACACAGACACTCTGACCACCCAGAGTATGAATTATTATGACTCTATAATGTAACACACAGCTTACATAAGCCGACCTTTTCATAGGTCTATCAAGTGACCGAGCTGTGTTGCAACAGCGGGGTCTTGTCTGCGGAAGACTCGCCTCCTTTGTTGAGAAGTTCACCAGAGACCCTCCAGAGAAACGTTCATATCTACACCTCAGGCAAGCAGCCTGTGAATGTGCATTCAGTTACTGTCAGTAGATAAGAGAAAAGGGATTTTCATGATCTGCTCTTGATGTTATTCAAGCTCTCCGTTTTTGTCTCTAGAGCTCGGGCTACCTGTATTTAGTTTTATAATGTTGGTATGCGCAGTGTTTAGACCAGCAACTCAAACCCAGTTATACAGAAATGGCTGTGGATAGATTTCAGTCGTCCAAAGAAACAACAAAAACAGCTGCTATCAGATATTCAGCATGAGGGAAGACTATCTCATGGACTTCACGGTGCATTTCGAGGCTGCAGATCAAATCACTACAGGAACTATCGCAGATTTAACACCTGGTTAAATGTATTTTTCCCGACATTAAATCTGCCCCGTCGAGTTTTAACATAAACAAACGTCGTGTTCAGATTCAGTGTGCCTCATCAAAATGTTTTTCTCATATCCTTTTGTTTAGATTTATGTTTAATAGCCTGCAGCCTTTTTTTTGCCTCCTTTGTTGGCACATTGCTGCGTTTGACATTTCACCAAACGGGGGCCCACATGTAAAACTGAATAACACTGGAAAAGTTTAAAATCTCTAAACACAGGATGACTAAGATGTTTAACGGTCAAAGTTTTTTTCTGCATCCAGTTCCCTGTTTGCAGTAAACACACAGCTTTCTTACAGTAAAGAAATAGAAGATGACAAGATCAAATCCACTCTCATGTGTGTCGGCTACATATAAAGCTACAGCAAGGAGTTAGCCTTAGCTTAGCACAAAGACTGAAAACAGGTGGGAACAGTTAGCCTAACTCTGTCCAATGTGTTCCCTACAAACACCTCTAAAAATCACAAATTAACACTTTCAATCTTTGTTTGTTTGATCTCTCTGAGCTAGACACTGTAGTTTTACCAAAGCATTTTGTTCTGGACTATTTCGTGGTGGGGTGCAGTGACTTTTGGACTGTGGGTTACTGTAGTTCAACAAAAGCAGACAGAGTGGTGACTCATCTTGCAAAAAAATCAATTAGCTGCTTATGTCAACTTATTCTAGCTAATTTCAGATCAGTATGTAAAACAACAACTAGTCCCAGACGAGTCTTATTCTGGATCCAGCTCCCCATTAAAAAGAAAAAAACCCAGATTCGATGAGAAGATCGATACCACTCTTGTGTTTGTTGGTTAAATATGAAGCTACAGCTCGGCGATGAGTTCAGCACAAAGACTGGAAACTCACAGATTAACATGCTGCATCTTTGTTTGTTTGATCCATAAAAATATCTTTGAAAGCCAGACACTGTAGTTTTACCAGATCATTTTGTGCTGGACTATTTCGTGGCGGGGGTGCACTGACTTTTGGACCGTTGCTGTAGTTCAGCAACGCAGACAGAGTGGTGACTCATCTTGCAAAATCATTGAGCTAATCTCGCCAACTTCCAAACTAATCCAATACAGTACTTAGATCAACGGGTTGAAGTGAGTGGGGGACTCACATTTACCATTTAATATCTTATCCTGTTCATGAAAGTAAACATTCATTTTCAAATCTCATTTTGTAGTGGAGGCGTCCCACCTCACCTAAAATAAAGAGTGCTGTTCCTAAAGTGTGAAGCTGGTTGAAATCAGCAGTGATGCTACAGTAAAAGCTTTGTATTGTATGTAAATGGGGTCATCCCCCACATTAAAACACTACAGGAAGGCTTACTGCCTCCACTAACCACCAAAAACTCTGGATCTTTGCATTTATTTTTCAACTTTAGTTCCTTGAAGTTAAACCTAATTAAGATTTTATAAGAGATTTAAAAGGATTGGTTGTCAAACCCTGTGTATTTATCTTATCAACCAATAATTACCCAGGTAACCTTAAAAACAAGACATCATGTGTTTTCTCCTTTTCTCATTTCATAGAGTAAGAGTCACTTTTTTTTATTGTTGCACACAGAGTAACTCTGTTTTCCAACAAAACTCCCAACAGGTAAAATCAATTTCAACTGGACTCTTTCCAGAGGAAGAATTATTTCAAGCCTTATCTTTCCGGATGAAATTTTCCCACCGGCAGCAATCTTTCAAAAATTGGCTTTGACTGCCACATCCGTGGGTATCCCCTGGATTTCAATCGCAGTCCACATTTAGGAGACACTCTACAGCAATCTCACTTTTATTGCACCTGTTTCTCCAAGATGAAATGTTTCATTTTCCTCTGAGTAAAACTCGGAAAGTGGAAAAAAAAGAAAGAAAGGGTGAGCTCTGCCAAGCTGCCAGCGCTGAAATATCTCTCCCCTTCAGTAATCGTCCTACAATCTTCCCTGTCATAAAAAACAGGAGCAATATATAATATATTGAACGGCGCAGGGAGCAGATAAAGCACTGCTATTGCCAACAATGGCCAATATCTGAATGAATGATAGTCATTTGATGCACAGATTGAATCCTTGATCTCATTATGGCTTTGGAAAGTCTCCAGGGGAACGACATGATTGGTCAGTTGGATGTTCTGATATGAATCACGTGCTGTTGGTTACTGTGAAGAGGCAGGAGAGAGAGAAACTAAATCCTCATTACTGACAGGTTTCCCATGAATCCTCTGTGTGCTTAAACACTTCTGGCATATCAAACCTAACATTATACTCAATGACATAATGCGTCAGGTGTATTCACGTGTAGATTTACATCATTAATGCTTAGAAAAGTCCTGCATTTGAACTTTTATTGGAGGTATCAGCAGCATAAATCACTGACATAAAAAGAATGGACAGTGTATATGTGACGTCACTCACTATCAAAGCTGCCACACTGGTAATTGTGCAAAACTTTAAGCCTTATTATAATTTGAACGGGTGAGTTATATAGAAATTCTGACTCAGTACAGTTGTCATGAACGGGGAAATTATCTATAAAGTTCAAAACCGTTTTTTGTACCAGGCTGTAAACATGTTTATTTCTGCTGTGAAGTTGGACATTTGAACATGGGGACTTATGGAGACTGACTCGTTCTGTAGCCAGCCTCAAGTGGACGTTTGAGGAACTGCAGTTTCACTATTGGCTTCACTTCACAGCTCAGGAGGTTGCTACTTGGTTTCTACATTGGAAACATAAAGACAGTTAAATAAATAATACAGTTGTTGTGGATTAGAAACATCTAAATGAGGCTCTGTGGTGGTCCTGACCTCAATTCTCATCATCTCTCGCCTATTGACTATTTAATCAAGGCATGAAATTACACATCAGTTGTCATTAAATACCCAGTAAAGTGTCACATTTCTTGTTTTGTTCTGGCTCTTTGTTGAATTAGAAACAGTTTTGATAATTATTTAAGTCACTCTCCTGTAATGACACACTGAAAATGTTCAAATTAAGAAAGTAATCTAAAGATTGGGCTTCACGAAATGGGCTTTTCTTACTCTATTTTAGTTATAAACCAAACAGTGGATTGATGGATGAAGTAAAAACTACAGGTTCAGATATCTGATCAAAGATTAATCTCATGACACACAGCACTAATGGACATGGGTGTTCACCGCACTACAGTAGCACGCCGTTTCCTTGTTTTTCCACTTGTCTTTGTGTATCTAAAGATATTTACTCTGCGAACACAGTGTGCCAAAGATGACTGCTGCAAGTAGACTAACTGGAACCAGAACATACATCAGCCTGCCTTGTTAGTCATGTCATTTACTTTAAAGCAGCTCCTGGGAGTTGTCTTTGACTTTTAACGTCACTCAGTTATCAGAACAGTGATGAACCAGCTCGTTACTCATGGTCCCATGTTAGCTCCTCAGGCTACGATGGCCTGCAGGACGGGTTACCCTTCGACTGTGAGCTGTTTCCGCTGACCTGAAGCAGAATGGGTAGCCTGAGGCAGGTAACACTACAATCACATTGTCAGTCAACTCAGAGTCAGTTTTTGCCTTGCAAATGTGCAATCCAACTCCATGCCGATGCAAACCAGCTTTTTCCGACCCAGTCAGCCAACCATTAATCAGCCTGTCCGATGGTGTGTCCTCTAAAGATGTTAGAAGTCAGCTAAAACCCATGACCCAAGGCATATTTAACAAAAAATCACACTTTTATGGTGGCAAAGAATAAAAACATCTTGAATTTGTGTAATTTAGAGCATTTAATTGAACATATTTGTATTTATTAAAATGTGTTTACCACATATTTTACATGAAAATACCAATTTACAGAAAACATTTCCCGAATACTTCTCGTATAACAGCAGCCAAGAGTCGAGTAAACATGTACTAATGACTAAAAAGTTACATAATCTTTAAATTTTGAGCACCGTTTTATCTAATGCGTATGCATAATACGTATGACAGACTTATGCAAGATCATCGCTGTGGCAAATTAATGTCCAGTTTTAATGAACACAACCTTGTTTTCCAGCCTTGAGCTTTTCCAAAGATTGTTGAATCCCCATGATTTGACACATGAGAGGGAAAGTCATGAGGTTTGACTTCAGGGGTAAGAGTGAACAGCTCATGACGTACCACCTTGATCTCTTCATCTCTATGACTCTTGTTGGTTTGTTCCCATTAGTACTGCGTGTCCCAAGTGTTGTCAGCCACATTCGGCCAAATAGTACAGCAAATACCCCAAACCTTACCTTTCTTTTCACCATATTGTATGTAATATATGAATTCAGCCGATCTTCAAATACTGTAGAATTAAAAAAGCACTAAAAGGAAGAGACCAGAGTTGATACAATTTGTCGATTAATCTGTGGGTTGACCAACGGAAAATGGATCATTTAAGTCACGTTTTTAAGCAAAAACCCAAAAAGATTCAATAATGTAACTTATTCTCTGACATTTAATTATGAGAAATAAGCACAATACCGAATGCACAACAGATAGCACCACTGCTTATAGGTAGATAGTAGAAACATGTATTAATGCAGCTTCAACTATTAATTTGGTTGGTGAAGCAATCATCGTTTAGCATTCACAGGCAGCCAGGAAGATCTAATTTCATGTGTGTGTTCAGTAATGGAATTTTAATTAAAACAGTTTTAATTAAAATGTGGCTTTAACCATTACCATATTTTTAAGATGAGGTAAGTTATTGCTTAAGGAGCCCCCTGTCACAACACTTACTAATCCATGCTCTGTCACAGTGTTTTTATCTGGAGTGAAAACATGTTGCCAGGAAGGAACTTAACTTATTCATACTCATAATTAATTCATAACAATTCAGAAACAATCATGTCAAAAGGGTTTAGGACCATTTATTGCTACAAATAGGCAGTTGTATTTGGCAGAGGAGGAGGCTCTGAGCTTCAAGATGCTCCAGGAATGAATCCATGCAGCCCGCAAGGCTCCGGGGAAAGCGCATTAAAACAACCCCCAAGGGCATAGAGAGCAGAAAGCAGTAGACACATGTCACTGAGATATGGAATATACATAATGCACAAGGAAAGAAATGCCACCGCAGAACAAGAAAAACAGGAGGCGAGGGAAGCTGGTGGTGGCAGTGGGAGAAATCAGCATAAGCGATCAGAGGATTGAGAGTTGGAGCTTGTCAGAAGATTATTGACCTGCTTGAATGTGGCTAGTAATTGTAAGAGTCGGCTGATAGTGACTTCAGTGTTCTGGGACTTATGCGACAATGCCTGTTGGGAAATTACCTCCTCTTTTGCTTCCCCACCTGGAAGATAAGGAACACTTCTATAAAACATGGTCCTCAATGTTAAGCCTGTTGAACCACTGGGCCTCTCCGCCGCTCTGGATTGTATTTGGCATGGTAGTTTCTAGACAATCATGGTACAGTGCAACAAGGACATGTTAGTGCAGCAATAAGTACTGTCACAGCTGTAGAAGGGGATCGATTTATCATGTTGTTGGTGGTGTTAGCAGAGGAGGTACTCTCTGAAAAGCTGGAGGTCTTCAGGAGTGTTATGAAGGTAGAGGAGGACGTCCCTGATCTGGCAGGAACTGGCGGGACATTCCATCAACAACGGATGAGAAAAGTTTGGATTGCTCTAAGTGAACGAAGGCATGGCCAGGCGTCGTTCATTGGAGGAACACAACGGTCTTGAGGTAACATAAGCCTGTATGAGGGCAACCAGAGACTCCTTTGTAGGTAAGCAGTGGTGATTTGAATTTACGTATCCACTGGAGCTCAATGAGAACTGCTCAATATGGAGAGTCTAAGTAAATATGTCACCCAGGATGAGCAAGCGACGATCATGGTCAGGGATGGAGGACAACAGGGTGTCCAGCTCGTCCATAAAACCATCCAGTTGACCTGGTGGAGGTGAAATGGCAACAACGTAGGTTTTATTCAGGGCTGTCACTACAATGGCTTGGTATTTAAATGTGACATAATTGGTGTAATGCAATTTCTATTTGTTGGACCTCCTTGACTAGATGGACGGGCAGTGTTTTCTGGTTTAATCCAAGTCTCAGTGAGAGCAAAGATGGTTGGTATTGGCTGCAATGTTAGTTGTTAATTGTAGATTGGTAGTTCCATAAGCCCGTGGAAAAGGGTGCGACAGCATGTGATGACTGGTTAAGGTAGATCCTCTCGGAAGAACAATTGTCAGTAACTTTAGGTAGACAGGTCCAGAGCTATTGTTGCTACATAGCCTAACTATCACAAAATGTCAGCACCTGGAGTTTCTTTGAAAAATCCAGTAATTGCGATGGGGTTGATAAACAAGGTGAAAAAAAGAGGGATGGCAGCGGTGGAGAATGAAGGACAAACAAGTAATACTGATAACGTTTATCAGCCAGCTGCAGCTAATGTTTCGGGGGAAAGCAATTGGTAGCCAGGAGGTAAAGAACATTAATCTGCTTCATGTGGTCTCGACATGTTTGTGTTTTAAGTTCTGTATGTTAATTATTGTGATTGAGCTAAGAATAGGTAATAATGGAATTTTTTACGACCGTGTCCATGTCAAACCCACCTCAGATCACAAGAGATTGTTTCTATAAAGAAGGCAGAGAGAACAGAGGGTGCTCAAAGACTCAAAAGGATTGTACTCATGAGATTTGTCCAAACCGTTTGCATCCTTGGTGACTACACCCACCTCTGTTGGACTCTTTATGTCCTGGCGCACAGCAGCAGACCTGTAGAGGGATAATTAGACGCCTTGGGATAGCCATGGTGCTTTTGCACAAATAATACAGCCTTTTATGAAAAAATGTGACCTGTCTATGGTGGTCCTGGATTTATCGCCTAGTTGGTAATATTATGTAACTCAGTAGGGCCCTGTTTTCTTTCTGCATGCTAACACGAGGAGTGCTGTACGTCATGTTGGTCCCACATGGATTCTTTCTATCAATCCCCCAAAGCAGAGCCCACCTGGAGCGTTCGCTCGTTCCCTCAAGGACTTTGCACAAAGATGTTTGAAGTCCCACTGCAGGACATGTTACATCATAGTTGCCTGGCTTTGCCGCATGTTGAAAAGTTGCAGGAATAATGGATACAACCTTGTGAGCTATGACACATCCTGTATTCATCTTATTGGCCACAGATCCTACAAAAAGACCAAAATCAACAATGAAATGATAAGTACTATAAGTATTGTCAGTGTTACCAAAGCCTGATATACCTTAGTCTTATCTTCTTGCGCTGTACAGCTCCATTGTTGTCCTAAAAGATTAAAAAACATGTGACGTGTTATTTAGATCAAGTGACCAAAGCAAAGCGCAAAATATAAACTGTAGACCCTTTGAAATCAGAGCAGTTTAGAGCGGTGATCAATGGTGGAGAACTGACTACAAAATGTCTATGAACCCCAATGTCAGGGTCCTCAACCTACAGAAAAACCTGGTCAAACTGCTGCCAGCAAAAGATTTATTCCCTGAAACACAGACATAAACCTGTTGAAGATAGGCTTAAAAATTATCAAACGATCCATCCATTTTCTTCCACTGATCTGGGGTTTGGTCGCAGGACAACACATTCCCTCCTTCTGGGAGATCTCGAAGCATTCCCAGGCTAAATGGTCTATAAAGTCCCTTCAGCTAGTTCTGGATCTGCCCTAGGGTCTAGTTAAACAAGCCTGGAACGCTTCTAAAGAAAGGCGCCTTAATCAGATCCCCAAACCACCTCAGCTGGCTCCTTTCACCGTGAAGGTTCAGCAGCTCTATTCCGAGCTAAGGCTGATCCCGTCCACCCGGTGCAGGAAGCTCATTTCCGCCGTTTGAATCCACAATCTCATTCTTCTGCTTGCTACCCAAAGCTCATGGCTAGAGGTGAGGGGTGGATCATAGATGGTCTGGAAAATTAAGAGCTTTGCCATCCACCGGTGAGCATCTGGTTGTCAGGCCTCAGCCCACAAGGCCTGGCCAGGAACGGGCTTTGTCAAATGATTATGCTCGGTATCGGTACTAGGTTTTTCACCGCACAGATTATTTACCTTTAGGAGGAATATACATGAATCATAATTTTCTGTTCAGAGTCAAACATTGTTAAGTGTTTGAGCTAGAACGGAAATTTCCTGTGAAGTAATTATTTTAAAATGACAGAAAAACTTCAACCCTACATCCTGCAGTTGTTAATACTCGCTAGAGCAACAAATGTGTATTAGTCCACAGCTGAAAATAGTCCCCAATTAAAGCAGTAACCTAACGTCACGTAAAAACTACAGTGTCCACCTGTTTAAAGTAACTACTTTGTCTTTTTTAAAGTGAAATTGTGACTTATTTTTATAGATTTACATCCTTAATAGAATCAACATCAACTTTTTCGTGCAATCTTGTTGTTTGCTTTTCATGAAGCTGCGTCAAAACTGTTCAAAGTCTCACCTGACGGGTCAGAGAGTTAAGGTTAAGAATAGAAACAGTTTTTGTCTCGTGGGCACACATCCTTCCTTTTAGTCCACAAAGAGATACTGTGTCCTCTACCTTTGTCGCTCTCTCTTTCTCCTTCGCTTGCAGACAAATCCCATTCAAGACTCAGTGATTAATTATTTACCCGGCAATGAAATGCCAAAGCCTGGAGAAACGCACCACCAGGAGAGAAAAGGTCACTCCCATCCTGCTCATGGACACACACACACACACACACACACACACACACACACACACACACACACACACACACACTCACACACACACACACACAGTGATGGATGGCAATAACATCTTTATCGGCGCTTGAGGCAGACAGAGTTTTCATCCTCGTGTCCAAACACCGTCAAGACCAAGGGCAAAGCAAAAACTTGACTTATGAGATGAAATCTTCAAGAGAGCGCCGAAAAAAAGTCCTAATTTAAAAACCACTCACATGTCAGAGGTGGTGAACCGACCGATCGATAGCGGTCTGTGACTCCGTCAGAGTGTGTTGCCGTCTTTGCGCAGACACGTGTCTGCGGAGCCAACTGTAACCTTTGCTTCATGAGCGAGCGCAGACGTTCGACGTTGATATGTCACCGGCTGAAAGCGATACGTGCGTGCTTTCGAAGAAGTTTTGTCGCTTTCGATTTTGCCTCAGTCGGACGGTGTGTTTGTGTGATTAAAGTTTAATTGGTTTCTTAATGTCTCTCCACAGCTCCACGACACAGCTGGCCAAATGGGGTGCCAATGCTGCAGGATGATAAAAAGGTGAGAAGTGTGTCTGGCTCTGCAGTCATTACGTCTTCCTGTTTGTTTGTTTCGTATCACTTTTCTAGTTCTACACAATCTTACAATCACTTTGTTGTCAGTGATTTAAAGGGTCGGTTCACCCAAATTAAATCAATTAACTATTTACCTCAAGATAATAAAAACCTCGAAAATAAATAATCATTTCCAGACTTTACTGTCAAAAGACGAAATAATTAGTTAATAATAATTTGGGTGAATTATCCTTTAACAAGCTTAATTATGTTTGTGTGTCTGCAATCACTGATTATTGTCTATTTGTTTTGTTGATCAGTTGATTATTTGTGTAAAAGAAAATTAAATATATGTTATTTATAGGTCTTATTTTTATACCCCAAAAATCCTCAAATCCTCGGTTTAAATACTGAGGACTGAAAGGAAATTAAATGTTTTTTATGACGTTATTAGAAGTGGTCTTTGTTTCAGAGCCTCAATTATAAATCCTCCAGTTTTGACTAATAGCGTCTTGAACTGAAGACAAGCTGTAAGTTTAAAATTGGATTTGTTCAACACTTTGCTTTGTGTCAAAACGCCTGTAAAAGCCAATTACTGTGAGCCTTAGCTGTACTTAATATGCTAATTAGTAAATGTTGACAGTAGTAGTAGTAGTACAGGAGTGTGGTGGTCTTGGTAGTCCTGCCTCTGCTAAAATCCGGGAAAGACTTATCTGTGCTGAGCTGAGACGAGCTGAATGACACCTGGTTGCTCAAACAAGCCATCTGTAACAGCACCCAAGAGTCCACGCTGTTAATTATGCATCACTTTAAGCCTTATTATAATTTTAACAGGCAGGTTTGTTAAACATTCAGCCTCAGTGCAGTTGTCATGAACAAGGAAATTAGCTACAGAGACCAAAACTGTTTTTTGTACCAGGCTGTAAACATGTTTATTTCTGCTGTGGACATTTGAACATGGGGACTTATGGAGACTGACTTTAAGTGGATGTTTGAGGAACTGACGATTTCTACATTGGCTTCACAGCCACGAAGGTTTCTGCTTGTGATAACCACGGCAAACATTGTAACAATTCAATCAGCATGTTAGCTGTAAACTCTTACATTCACCGTGACATGAATCATTCAAACAGTTAAAACAGGTTCTCCTCCTCTCACTGTAGATTTCCTTATCTGCAGGTCTACTTCAAATGTCTCCTTGGCCACATAATGATTTCTTGTCTTGTTTCATGCAGATAGTGAGAGGTCCATTTATAATACGTCTACACTCTCAGTCTCATGTGGGTTCTTTGTACGAACTGTGAGTCAATATGCCAATAGCCATCACCCTTGGTTACTGTATTTCTTTGCAGGACTGTCTATTCATTAAAAGCCTACAAGGCATCGTTGTCAGGGCTCGACACCGGTGTGCTTTCTGAGGTGAACGAGGAGACAGAGCAGGGCCGCGAAACGAGATTTTGATTGCAGATTAATGAAAGGGCACGCTGCGATTCGCATACCAGAGTCGTAATCCTCCCCCCTCCACACTTTTCTTTTCTTTCCCATGTCAAAGACACACATGTGAACGCTTGTGACACACACATACCTCCCTAATTGTCTGGAGTGTCACATTTCTGGGCTTAGCGGCGTTTGGGGTTTGGCAGGGTGGGCGAGTAGGTTACTGGGTCAACGCTACGGCTTCGGTATCAGCCGGCTGACACTCCCGGAGGTCGGTTTTATTTTCTTTAAAGCAGGATTTGCTTAAGTGTTTGTTTAATTTTAAAAAACTGGTGGAATTAAATTGAACTAAAGACCCACACACATATTGTTCTTTAATTATTTACACTCTGGGACGTGATGAGAAGTTGATTTTAGCTTTCTCCTGATGCATTTTTTGTAACTTTCTTGGTATATTTCATTGAAAATCCATAAAAAGCAAAAACATTAAGTTAAGGGCTCAGTATGATTCAAATGAACTGTCACGTTTGCTGGTACTGACAAGGAGAACCCAAAAGCACGACTCTGAGACAGACAAGTTTAAAGGAAGATCACTCAGCCAAAAACTGGAATTACTGGAGAGCTTGGCAAAAACTACGCAAGACAATCTGGCAGGGATCACGTGGAAATGGACTCGTATATATAAACTGAGGGGCTAATGAGCAAATGGACTGCAGGTGAGGAGATGGGCGGGGAAAACCAGGTGAGGGAAATGAGCTGATTGCATGGAAGAAAGATGGGATCTCGTGATAGCATTAACTCTGTTCATATGTTAAATATTTCCTTTAAACGTCATAGAAAATATAACAGTTAAGAGTCATTTTACACTTTTTGATTTTCCTTGCGTTAAATAAATCTAAAGCCACGTTCAAACAGGATCCTGTGCTGCGACGAAGATGCAGGTTTGAGTGTATCGAAAAAACACAGCGACCTGCGGCGGAGAAGTTTAGCCGCCCGACGTCACGCTGGGGCCGCCAATCAGACACACCGATCGGGACAAAACCTCCCCAGTTAGCCTGAAATGTCTCTGAAACTGAGACTATCTATTCATGGACTAAACTCTGATACTCTGTTGATTATTTCATGGTCTGGCTCCACGCTGGTTTGAGTCCGATGGTTTGAAATAGAGAGAGCGAGTCTAGAGACATAGACAGCGAATGAGAGCGAGGCATCGATAAAGCCGATTAATCTGTGAAATAAAAAGTTATTGTCTGATTGTTTCCAATAGACACACCCACCGCAGCGCCTCATCCTGTCTGAATGTGCCCTAAATATAATCATCTTAAGCCTAAAGCCAGTCTGTCTTGCACTCACATGCTGAAGTGACGTCGGCTCAAAGAAGCTCCTGTAACTTCGTCAGTATTTGACTTCACCTGCTGCTGTAAACAACCTGATCCGAAGTTAGAACATATGCAAATAGTGACTTATCTTCCTAGAAAAACCTTTTGATATAAACAAAAGCTAAAGCAGAGAGGGAATCCCGACAGAGAGAGAGCAAAGCAGGAAACTCCCTAGAATCAAATCGCACCTACTTATATGCAAAGATGCTGTTTTGGTATTAAAATCCAAACTCGATGCTGCTGGAGCTTCTGCTTTTCTCTTTGTGTAAGGATTTTTGTGCTACGAGTCAGCATAAAATGGTCTTTTCTATAGAAAGTGTAGAATCTGTCTTGTCTTTTTGTGGCTGTTTTGTCTCCATGAACCAAATCAAATTGCAGCAACAAGTTTGAGTGTGCTCTCTGAATACAGCTCAGAGATGCAGAGTGAAGAAGTAAAAATACAATTTTTATTCTCTCACGCAGCGTTTTGTCCAGCTTTATGAATCATTGGTCTTTTTTAAATTTTATTTCAGAAACACCTTGCGTGTGTGTGTGTGTGTGTGTGTGTGTGTGTGTGTGTGTGTGTGTGTGTGTGTGTGTGTGTGTGTGTGTCTGGCTTTTTTTCTTTTTTTTTCTAAAAGCAAGCTTCAAATTTCACCTTGGCAGCCGGGACACAGCGGTGGCAAGAGAAATGGAAAACATTCATTTTCTCGGCTTTCCACTGTGAAGGGAGACGGAGGGGAGGATGCAGGGTGAGAGAAAGAGAGAGAGAGAGAGAGAGAGAGAGAGGGTGAGGCGTGTCAGTGTGTGTGTGTTAGATTGTGACTATAAATGTATGTAGGCGGGTGATGGGTTGTGTGTGTCTGCTTTAACAGGAGGGGAGAAAGGCTGCTATTGAATCAATCAATACGTCCGGTCACGTTATCGTCTTAATTCTGAGCACATGAATGCAGAACAGTGAGATGCAAAGCCGAAATAGAAAACAAGAGTGAAAGAGGACAAGTTTAGAACGAGGGAGGAGGGAGGAGTGACGATTCAGACGATAGACGGAAAAAAGCTTGAGGGAAGGCGATCAAATCAAGGGGAAGTCAAGTGCAAAGGCATAGTAGATTAGCGAGCTGCAGCTACATTACAGTGACGCAGAAACAGAGACGAGGAGGGAGGGAGGAGGAGCCGAAGCACCTGGAGAGGTGCGAGATGGAGGGAGCTCTGCTGGGGTTACGAGGCTCGCAGGGTGGAGGAGAAAACAAATGAAAGGAAGACGAGATGAAAAACATGACTCTCGCAGCAGGCCATGTCTGGCAGCCTGTTACACCGTCCACACAATGAAGCCCCCCTGCCAACACTCCTAATACCTGTCAAGGTGTGTGTGTGTGTGAGTGTGTGTGTGTGTGTGTGTGTGTGTGTGTGTGAGTGTGTGAGTGTGAGTGTGAGAGACAGATCTTATGCCTTTGGAAGAAAATCCTCCAAACTGAGGTATCAGATAGTCATTACTAGTCTGGCTGTCTTTCTCTGTAGGGATCCTGTTCATGTATACAATAATATTTATGTATCTGTCTATGTAGTGGATGTACTGTACTTTGACAGACAGTTTTCCAGCTTCTGTTGCTCAAAAATGAACCGATTTTGAAATGTCTTGTCACACAACAAACCCAAAAACATGGGGGGGAAAATAGAGAAGTTAACCTTTAATATAATACCTGTAACTAGAAGTTTATTGTGTCTAATCTCTACATAAGAACTAGTTTGTGTGGTGCAACCAAATGGCAACCTCCGCAACTGTGAAACCAAAAACTTCAGTTCCTCAAACGCCAACTTAAGACTGGCTACAGACCGACTCAGTCTCCATAAGTCCCCATGTTTAAATGTCCAACTTCACAGCAGAAATAAACATGTTTACAGCCTGGTACAACCTTTGGTCTCTATAGCTAATTTCCCCTGTTCATGACAACTGTACTGTGTCTGAATTTTTATCCAGTTTTGCAGCTTCTGGTTGCAGTGAGTGAAGTTAACCTTTAATATAACAGCTTAACTTTGTAAGCCTTGTTGTTGTTGTTGGATGGGAAGCCAGTGAGGGGTGGTGTCTTGTTTTGGACTCGGAAGTCAAACTAGTTGTCTGGATGAAGTTGTAATGAAGAGCTGAGGTCAAGAAACACATCATACCTTTTACATAATGAGCATGCTAAGACCTTTATCGACCGTCCTACGAGGGACTGAGACATCACAACAGAAACTAATTTCGGAGACGAGTTCAAGAGAGAAACAAGAACTACATCACATCAAGGGCTAAAATAATGTAGCTTCATCCGATTGAGAATTGAGACTCTGATGCCCCCTTCATATTCAGTGTTTGTCACTCATCTTAATGAGCTGAACTCTGTGGCATAACTGGGCCTCATTATTATTTTCAGTTTTTCTTCAACAAAATGAAAAAACAGAATGTGAATACATTTGCGTTTATTATCATTTGTTTTTCTCTCTCTCTCTCTGAAAGGAGAAAAAAGACAAATGGGCTGCTGATTATGTTCCAGTTTCTATTACTAAATGTTTTTTTTCTGAGCTGTTATTACGAAGAAGACCTTTAACTGTAAACTGTGGTGATCTGTGTCTGTTCACGGGAGGTGAAATCCAGGTGAAAATCTGTTGCTGAATATTAGTGGAATAAATAAAGAAATGAAAGGAATCATTACCTTCCTCTGTATAAAAACAAGAGAGCATGATGCTAATTAAGCTATCATCTAAGAGCAGCTGTTAATCGTGGAAAAATATGGTTATTTGATTTCTTTCCGGGAGTCAGTAAGATCATACCAATCTTATATTTGTGCCTCAAGTGGCTAGAGCCATGAAACAGTTAGCCTTAGCCTTAGCATATAGGCTAGAAGCACATGGAAACAGCTAGCATTAGCCTTAGCCTGAGCTTTAGCCTTAGCATTATTTTTAGCCTTAGCCTTAGCATTATTTTTAGCCTTAGCCTTATTCTTAGCCTTAGCACTATTTTTAGCCTTAGCCTTAGCATTATTCTTAGCCTTAGCCTTAGCATTATTCTTAGCCTTAGCCTTAGCATTATTCTTAGCCTTAGCGTACAGGCTGGAAGCACATGGTAACAGTTAGCCTTAGCCTTAGCATTTTTCTTAGCCTTAGCATACAGATTAGAAGCACATGGAAACAGCTAGCCTTAGCATTATTCTTAGCCTTAGCCTCAGCATTATTCTTAGCCTCAGCATTATTCTTAGCCTTAGCGTACAGGCTGGAACCACATGAAAACAGTTGGCCTTAGCATTATTTTTAGCCTTAGCATTATTCTTAGCCTTAGCATACAGACTAGAAGCACATGGAAACAGCTAGCCTTAGCCTTAGCGTTATTCTTAGCCTTAGCCTTAGCATTATTCTTAGCCTTAGCATTATTCTTAGCCTTAGCCTTAGCATACAGAAGAAAAGCACATGGAAACAGTTAGCTTTAGCCTTAGCATTATTCTTAGCCTTAGCCTTAGCCTTAACGTACAGGCTGGAAGTACATTGAAACAGTTAGCCTTAGCATTATTCTTAGCCTTAACGTACAGGCTGGAAGTACATTGAAACAGTTAGCCTTAGCCTTATTCTTAGCCTTAGCATACAGACTGGAACCACATGGAAACAGTTAGCCTTATTCTTAGCCTGAGCTTTATTCTTAGTTTTAGCCTTAGCATACAGACTAGAAGCACATAGACACAGTCAGCCTTAGCGTATGTGCTAACTGCTTATTCCTTTAAATGTTGCTATTGTGGTCTGCAGTGTTTGACTTCACTTTGCTTCACTTTTTTTATGTTCTCATTACTCTCCAGCCTTGTTGGCTATGACATCCTGTCTTTTACGCAGTACATGCCTCAAAATTCATATTGCTATAAATTAATACAGCCAATAAATAACGAGAAACTGACATACAGAAATGTCATGTCCCTTTTTAAATATCCAGCATGGGTCGGGCTGTACTCTTTGTTATTTTAATGTTAATATTGCAGCCTCAAGGTCAGCAAATGTAACCATGGAAGCTCCTGAGATGCAAACAAATAGGCCGTGTACACCTCCCTGTCCTTCCCTTCCAACAACAGTCTGCATAATATATATCTGACATTCACATAAGCAGCGCAGACTTTACCACAGCCTGTCTAGACATAGTCTGCGTAAAACATTGAGTGCACGCACGTCTAAGACGCAACTGTGGCATTTAGAAAGGTGCATCGACTACACAATGAAGTATCACTGTCGGTTCAGTCAGTGTACAATATATGATGCCGTCTTCATTGATTGCTACAGAACCAGCTGACTCCATGGACAGAAATAGTTGTCTCTGTCTGCCGCCACACTGATCCAGGAAATCAAATCGTGACGTCAAATATAACTGACTCTTTTAGAAATGTAAAAATATATCGCAGATGTTTCCTTCTTCATGTCTTGATAGCAGCTTTGATTGAAAGTCATTTGTGTTTTCTGATGTTTTTTTTTACATTTAATGTGAAGTTTCCAGGCAACAAATTATTTTGTTTGAGCAACAATCCCGAACACAACAAGACCAAGGCGAAGTGCTGCAGGGTTTTGTGGTGCCGTGTGTCTGTGTGTAAAGTGTGTGTAAATAAACAAAGCCAGAACACAACAGGTAGAGTACCAGCGTTTAGTCCATCAACCAAAGATCTTACAATTCATCCTAAAGTTTTACTAGAACCATGAATGTCTTCACCAAGTTTCATTTGTGCTATGACACTAACTGCTAAAAATATACAATGATACAATTAGAGAAAACCAATAAATCCCAACATAAATTACTTTTTCTGTCCTGTCGGCCCTGTTTTAAATCACTTAGAAATGAATGTGACTAAAACCGAGGACAGACGTTACCACTCAACTCCTGACATTACAAACAATATAATTACCTAAAGAGATGTTGAGATCGTTGAGTCTCTGGGCATCATAATTGACGATAAGATAACCTCTGATAGGAATACAGATATACTGAGTAAGAAAAGTCTCCCGGAGCTCGCCAAAGTTGCTGCTTTACAGATCTTTAATGACTTTGACACGTCTCTCGACCTCAAATATTAAAACTCATTAACAAGGGTGATGAAAGTCAGTCGCAATTTTGGCACTCAGCAGAAAAGTCTGTCCGAACTATGCGACAAACTGTTGTTAAAGAAGGCAGAATCCATTTTATCTCTACGCCTGCTTCAGACAACCTTTAGTCAGAACTAACATCGCGACTCAACTCCCTGGGACCCACAAGTAGTGACACTGTCTCTCCTTCTGTTTCCCCCACAGCTACATCTACGACCCCTCAGTGGCGGTGGATGGGAGGAAGCCCGACACTGCAGGCAGCTCGCTCTACCAATCCCACCACCTCTCAGGCAGCGCCTCCAGCAGCAACAACCAGAAGCAGGGTATCCACAACCTGGGCTACATCAAGTCCAACGACAGCACACTGAAACTAGAGGTGGACAATAACCACGTCAACCACAGCCTGCATGCAGCGCCATCTATGAAGGAGGTGTACAGGCAGGGGAGCGCACCACCTGCAGAGGTGTATATCATCCAGCCGGAAGCTCTGGGGCCGAGATGGATGCTGCAGGAAAGGAGTCCGAGCCAGGTGCCCGTTTACCCGAACATACAGGAGTACGAGAAGCAGGCGAGTTACCCCGAGCGGGGACAGCGGCCGTCGAGGAACGGGTGGGACAACTCCATCACCGAGTGCGTGATCGGCGTCGAAAGCCTGTCAGCAGACGAGATAGACGAGGGCGTTGGAGGGACGCCGGAGTACCCGTGCGACACGGGGGACGAGGGTAGCGTCCTGTCGGTGGAAATCCACACCAGCACCACCAGCCTGTCCTCGGCCGACACCAGGGACGAGCTCAGACTGCCAAAGACCTCAGACATTTCCACGATGGAGAGCGGGATCTCGGTGATGAAGAGCGAGGACGAGGAGGAGGAAGTGCAGAGCGTTACAGACTCAATGGTGGCGGAGGCTCTCGCTGCATTGGAGGCCGCCACCGCCGGGGAGGACTTTGAGTGACAGCCCCCCCTGCGCGCTCTCCGACACGGCGTTCGAAACCACCATGACCGCGTTCTGAACGACGCCTCCTGTGTTGCTGTCATGGAACAAATGAAGGAAAACTCTGTTTACAGAAATTTTTATTTTTGAACTCAGAATGTTGGATATTTTTTTACTTCAGTCACACTGACAGGAAAACAACGCTGGCCTTGTGAAGGAGGCAACTCTGTCCAAACGCTGCGAGGTTTGCATGAAGCCACAAACAGAGAGACATCAGTGAATATCGCCTGCAGCCATATCAGCCCGTTAACCCCTTTGAATCTCGTATTTAAACACTCCGCAGTCCTAATAACTCTGCATGTACTCACTCATTCGCTCTGCCATGTCAACACTGCCCTTGTACAGGTGCTTCACTTTTTTTGCTCGCTTCGTGAACTCGCAGTCCCTGCCATAGCTTGCTGTTTCTTCAGGAATCTCGATGGAAGAAGAAAGGTCAAAGCATTTTTTTAAATATATATATATATATATATATATGTATACGCTACACATGTTTTTGTCTTCTCTTGTTATTTATAATATCTTCATCGCACCGTCTGTTGCGAGAAGATTGCTAAACAGGTGAGGAAGTGTTTCCTTTATTTATAGCCAACTGTGTCATCGTTGATTTCGTCAGAAATGATTATCGCATCTACTTGGAAATTTAGAAACATATTAGTTTACACACATCACACACATGCACACCGACAGTTCTCCTCATGTAATTTAATGCACATTTAACGTTACTGTGACACCGTGGCATATCAGGAGATCTATGCACATTTGAAGGCAGGTTACCAAAGGATGAAATGTCTATAATCAATAAATAAACCACACAGGGGCCATCAATTCACCCCAGCTATCTCCTGGTTTTATGTTTCAGAGGTCATGTTTTGTGTTTCTAGTTTGGCCTGTGACGTTAGTTCAATCCGCAGCTCTCTTATGTGCCTAATAACGAACTAATCGAGGCTGGATGGTGAAGAGGAAATTACAGACGTGGCTTCTTTTTTTTGAAGATTGTGTTATTGCTAAATAAGCTGTTTTTTTGCTCAATGAAGTTCTGAATTCGTTTCACTGGGACTCTCCCCCCTCCCCCCTTTTCACTGGTTGTTTGCCTGCCAAATCATTTCTACTTATTATATTTGTATTGTAAAATAAAGGAATGTACTTTAAAATATGTATGTGTGTTAAATCTGTTGTTTTTTAGACACCTGAAGATCACCTACGGGTTTCTGAAGAGTCATTTTGAAGCTCAAAATCTGTGGCTCTGTCCATGTTGGTAGTCCTGCTTTTTCTGCCTTTTCTGAGATGGAGCTGAGGCATCCACACTAATAATCCTGCATAAATTTAAGCCTTAATATAATTTGAACAGGTCAGTTATATAAAAATTCACCCTGAGTACAGTTGTCATGAACAGGGAAATTAGCTACAGAGACCAAAACAGTTTTTTGTACCAGGCTGTAAACATGTTTATTTCTGCTGTGAAGTTCGACATTTAAACATGGAGACCTATGGAGACTGACTCACTTTGTAGCCAGCCCCAAGTGGACGTTTGAGGAACTGCAGTTTTTGGCACTTTGGCTCCACTTCACAGCCACTGAGGTTGCCGCTTGGTCTTGAAACATTAGTTTTAATATTCGTATAGTAAGTTAAGAGTTGGCCACTAGTGTAAATCTTCAATATTGAATTTGACCCACACCCGTTTGCAGCCAGACGTTATTCAAACGTGCGTATATGGCATCCGTTTCACCTCCTCAGCATCCATTTTTGCATCACATGATCGCTCATTTACCGTGCAAGTCATGATTTAAATGGTAAAAGTTATGCCCGAACCCGTTCCCAGCTCTACTACAGAGCAAAAGTTCACTAAAAATACAAACTGCTTTGACGCAGAAAATACCAAGAGCTGCTTCAAAGAGCACATCCACTGATAAATATTGTCTACTCTTCAACAGAGAAGAATTAAAGTCTCCAGATGGACTTCGGTTCAGAGTCTGCAGGACATCAGACGCTTGTTTACGAGTGCCTTCTCCCTCCCTCTCCATAATCGAGAGCGATCACTGTGGGACTTCTGTGTTTAAACCTCGCTACGCAGCAGTTAGAGCCTCGGCGGGCGGCGTTCAGGGCCCCGGGGGCCTCGGCTAATGAACACCTCAGGGCTTTTCTTTTTTTGCTTGAACCACGCACAGAGCACCTTGGAAACATCCACAAAAGCTTTGTCTGAAGCAAATCCTGACTGACTCAGGCTCCTCACCGCAGGAGAGGATGTTAGCGTGTCTCTCTGAGCGGCGCAGGAGGTGGAAACAGAGCGCTGACGATACTGAAATAGCCATTCTTCAGACATTTATCTATTCATCTCACCCACCCTCTTCTATCTTCATCCCTCCTGCTCTTCGCTTGTCGCTGTAATTGCTCGCCATGGTTCTTTTCAATTACAGTGTTCTCCTTTTTTTAAACTTGGGTCTTCTCTGTAGTTTTCCAAATGTGATACCATATGAAACCGGAGCCAAATTCACGCCACATACAGGATGATGTCAAACAATAGGATAGACTAGCGAAGCCTCCAGCTTTAGGTGTGTGAATACACTCACGGTGTAGCTGGAGCTTTGATCCAATGACTCAGGAGTGAGTTAACAAGAAGGTATGTGTCTCTCCAATGGTTTCTGTTTTTCACCCCCAACGGACAAGATAACTTGTGGATACAGCGGGCGGCTGTTTGGTCAGCAGGGGAAATCACAAGCTGGAGAACAAACGAGCTTGTTCTTCTTCCAAAAGAGCAAAAACCACGTTGAAAACATTTGTCTACGGAAAGGCTTAAGGTCAAACCTGTCAGTGGAAGTTTAAGGAAAAGTAAAATGAAGTTCACACCAGAGAAAGACAGAGTGTGTGTGTGATCGTGTCAGTATATCCATATGCAAGGTTCCCACGGGTGCTTGAATTCCTTGAAAATGCTTGAATTTCAATTCAGTGTTTTCAAGGTTGTGAAAATGCTTGAATTTTTTGTGAAGTGCTTGAAAATGCTTGAAATTTCACAATGAGTTAAAAATCAAAACAGTCAATCTACCACCATATGAAATAATGCTAATTAGACCCATATTATTATGCCATACAGTGGCACCGCTGCGCTTCCCATGACCATCATGGCAAACACAACTAGTAGGCTACCTATTTAAAGGTGCTGGAAAAATGGAAAAACTGGTGCTTGAAGGTGCTTGAAAAGTGCTTGAATTTGTTCATGAAAAAGGTGTGGGAACCCTGCATATGTATCCGTGAAGCGGGATGACAACAACAACACGGATCTGCTGTGGAGTTCCTGCTTAATCAAACCAGTGACTCATCTTTTCGTCAATGCACCGTCTCGTAGCATCGACAGGGCCGAGCTCGGTTCCTGCGTCACCGGATTACTTTGATCCTTTCAAATCAGGTCAGGGATACACAGAAAGGTAGATTATGCATGTGTAGATAGGAGCGCAGCTGGAGCCAGGAATAAAAATAAGGTATTAAGTTTCTAATGAAGTCCTTACGCATGATCACAGAAGTTTTATACGCCTGGAAAAACGATTTCAAACCACGGGAACATGATCCTTCAACCCAGCTAAAGAAAGCCCTGAAAGTCAGCCTCGTTTTGGATAAATGAGAATATATTTTTGGCTTCACCTGAAGGGCATCGAGAGAGTTTTATCAGTCTAACAACCCAACGAATGAAGCTGGTGTTGGATGCAACACATGCCACAAAAAAGTCCTCTCACTTTCCACCTTCCCTTATCCTTTTTATGACACTCAGCCCCCGAGCACATCTCCTAGAAAACAGGTCACAAATATATAGTTACACTCTCGAAAAAGGCCCAGTGAGTTCTTAAAAACAGTCGTGGACTGTAGTTTGCAGTTGCTCATTAACGGCACGATTAAAGCTCAGTGTACCGGAGAGGGGCTCAACAGTCAGTTGGATCCACTGCAGGTATTAAAGTCTTCAGACCCGGGGCAAATGTTTGACCAAGAGGAATCTCAGCGCTTATAAAGACGTCAAGCTGAGCAGACCAGCGCTTCAGCATGCAAGTACTCATGGGAAATGAAGTTCCTAAAAGCACAAAACAGAAAAAACAGAAAGAGGTCGAGACATAGAAATACGTAGCAGACGTAGTTATTTGTGGAGCTTCTTGTGTATTTGAATCTTAGGAAGTCTGAACTACATTTCCCATGTATGCTTGCATGAGGATTGAATACCTTGATTGAAACCTCACCTCAACTGTAATTTACTGCTTCATGTGTGTGCGTGCATGAAATCGTGAATCATTTGCTCTCGTGAAAATTTTGTCCTACTTGTTATCAGGATAAATTCTTCTTCTCAAGTCTTTTCATGGGATTTTTGATAATAAACATACAGAATATTATCACTCACAACAAGAGTTAGTTCAGACTGAGTAATGTGTCGTTGTGGAGTTACGTTAACGTTACATTAACAGTCATCATCTCGCCTTAGACTGTAACAAACTTCGCACCACAGACATGAACATATTTCTACCAGTCGTTTAAACACACAAAGGATTCATCATTTACTGCAAACTAAACACGATCAGCTGATAACAAACCTGATCAGTAAACGTGTTGACAAAAACATATTGGCAGTTTGAATCAAACTGAAGCTCCCTCCTAACAATTCATCACGTGTCCGTAAAAACGCATCACTCTAGAAAATAAAGGACGTCATATGTCGACTTGTCAATTCAGCATCAACTGGTTTCCTGTTTGGTACCTTTTGATTACATTAATCAATTTATCAGTATCACATATGATACAACCCACATGTGCATAGACAAAAAAAATAATGTTGGTTTTACGGTAACAAACTGTAGCTGTGATTGCCAGAGTTTTACCATAATAAATAGCATTGTAAAAAGGTGTTAATAATTAACTATTTTTGCCATATAGCTGACATGAAAATACCAAACAATAAAAGGTTTTGTCATTAAATATTATGACCTTTTACTGTACAATTAACAGTCTCTATTACAAAATACTAATATTCTGTATGAATTCATTTTAAAACGCTGTATAAATAAATCCATGACTGATTTACTGTTTACAATAAAACAATTAGAAAAATAGTTCACGGCATATTTTACAGTCTGGCACGGTTTGGCAGCTTTTCACCGTAAAATTTGATTTGTACAATTTGTTCTATAATAATATTTCAAACATTCATTTCAAACCTGTACACAAACTCAATTATTAATTTCTCTTAACAAGTACAAATTAAAATCTACAGACATTTTTTTCCAATGTAACTAACAAGTAAGTGTTCAGGGAATATTGATGTGTTACTTTGTAACCTTCTTGTATTTTCCATAGAGGCCTATATAAGTCACCTGTCATTATCCTTCACTGTTAACCCTTTAACCGATGCTGTCACCCCACACTGACTCACAGTCATTAATCCACGTCACCCCGCCTCGAGGTAACAGTATTTTTGCAGCAAGCTTATTTGTGCCGTGCGTTGGATGTAGGCGGCGTGAACGCAGGCGGATAAAGAGCCGCCTGTGTGTCAGATTCCTTCATGTTGTTTTTATTAGGTCCATTAGGCAGCTGGCTGTACGTCCCCCGAGGTGTGTGCGCTCGGTTAACATGTTTGTTTTTCTCAAGGCTTTGTTGGCGTTAATGATGTCACCCTTAATTGTAGCACACACACATACATACACACGTCCTCGTCTCGGAGGAACGAGCAGGAGGAAATATCTGCTATAAACGGTGGTACAGTCGTGACGAATCGGAAGCCACAAAGACTTTTTGTCAAAGAACTATTTCTGATATGACATTTAATGGTGCATTTCACCTTTTAAAGGGCTCAAAAAAATAGTCCACCATGTTTTTGGAATCCACTCAACATCCCTGGAAATGTTTCACTCTGGTTAAATATTAAATCCTTTAACAGGAAACTGGTTCTTCTCTTAAAGAGTAACCTTTTCTGTCTAGTGGTGAAAGCTAGTTTCACAGACTGTGACCGAGTGAGGCAGCAGCAGCAAAAACATGAAGCAAAAAAATACATTATTTATTGGTATTGATTAGTATGTTTTCATTAGTGTATAATCACCTGAATATAAAAGAATCGTGTTTTCGTTGGCTTATATTTTTCTACAGTAGCCCAGAACAGACAAACCAAACACTTACATGATATGATATGATATATGTCCTTTTGTTGCAACTTCACCGCTATGTGGCACTAAATCCCACACACTGGATATTTAAGTATAGTGGTCCCTCGTTTATCGCGGGGGATACGTTCTAAAAATAACCAGCAATAAACGAAATCCGCCAAGTGAGTTTTACAATTATTATACATGTTTTATATTTATATTATTTTTTTCTACAGTAGCCCAGAACAGACAAACCAAACACTTACTGTACATGATATGATATGATACAATACGATACGATATATGTCCTTTTGTTGCAACTTCACCACTAGGTGGCACTAAATCCCACACACTGGATATTTAACTACAGTGGTCCCTCGTTTATCCGGGCGGATACGTTTTAAAAATAACCCGCAATAAACGAAATCCGCGAAGTAAGTTTTACAATTATTATACATGTTTTGAGGCCGTAAAACACCTAACCACACACTTTTATACACCTTTTTACACACATTTTGTACAGTACTCCCTAAGCCAATTTAGGACGCAGAACACAATGCGCGTTCATACTGTACGCTGTAAAAAAAAAAGCATGCAAAATTACACTAAAAAAATCCGCCAAACAGCGAGTCCGCGAAAAGTGGAGGGACGACTGTACTTGCAGATTAGAAGCTTTATATATTCCCAAATTAAAACTACCTTAGAATCCACGTTATGTACTCTTAAAGAATTCACGGTAAACCATGTATATGCCAGGAGGGTATGCCAGTTTTATGATATACTATTAGCAAGCCCGATTTGTGTTAAAACTGTTATTATCCACACAGTCAAGTTTGAATGATTAAAATGATGACCGACACTTTACTTTAAGTTAGGTGTCAAAATCAGGTGAGTTCAGAAAATGACATGACTAACTTTGAAACGATCTCTCTGGTCGGGGTGCAGGGGTATGCTCAGGGTGGCCTCAGCGTGTCATCGAGCCACCCTTTAAGGACCGCCCACAAAATCCTGGACTGAAAACTGAAGAAAAAACAGTTTTCACCTCTAACTCCACATTTCAGTAACACATCATTCAAAGTCTTGACTGTCCTACTTCTGCTTTCAGACCTTTCACAGTGCTGCCATTTTCTAGTCATTGCTTCCTTATCACTGTCTACAGGAATCACATTATTTGAGTTAAAGGAAGGTTGAGCAGTGAGCCATTTCACAAGGTCACTCGATTTATACAGCCCTGATGTCGTTCAAAGGTGTTAAACATTGACTAGATTTCCCCCCCTCTGGTCCCAAATGTTTCCTTAAAAAAAATGTTTCGAGCTCCATCACCATCTCCATCCTCTTGGCTGATAGCCAGAGACAAAGATAAGATGTAGGGCACTTAGCTTGGCATCGGCATGGGAACTCTGTCGCCTGGAGGCCTGAATAATTCAGTGACTGAGATAAATTTACTGCTTATGAAGTCATGCAAAAGAGACAGAACAGAGCTCTTATTATTATCTATACCATCTCTTTTCTTCGTGGAATTTTACCCGCTTTAATGTAGTGTGAGAAACTTTCCTGGTGACACCCTCTGTAAAGTAAACACACACAACCCGAGTCAATATTTGCACCAGGTCCTTCACGTCCTGCACTGTCAACCGCGTCTCTCTGACAGGTTTAACACCCTGAAGCTGCCCTGTGTGTTCAGAATAGGCAGGTTTGCTTTGAGACTACAGCTTTGTGGGTGGGGTTGAGGTTTGCTTTGTGTGCCATCAGGCTTTCTTCTCCGCCGCATGGAAATGTTCGTCGTCCCCCCGTCAACACTTTTAAAGTCAATCCTCCCTCCAGCGCTGTCAAGTGACACCGGCGGCAGACATGTGTCACTCAGAGGCCTTTGTGTGATCACGTCCTCCGTGTTAATAATTTGCCAACATAATAACCTTAATTAACAGATTTCTATCTTTTCTTTTCTTTGAAAGGCCAAGAAACTCGTCCGTCCTTTATCGAAATCCTGTATGTTTGCGCGACAGAGCCTGATAAGACTCGGAAGGTCAAGAGGAAAAGAGTCAAGGATTGTTTAATCCTCGGCAAAAAAAAAAAAAAAAAAACACCGCTGCATTTCCATCTCCGTTATCTGGAAATAATACGATAGAGAGAGCCCGAGGTCGTCGGACTACCTACTCGAGATGAATAAGACGAATCATCTTTTCATTACGGCGTGGAAAAAACGAGAGAAGAGCGAGGAGGAGGACGAAGGGAAATGAGAAAGAATAGTCAGAGGACGCTGGCTGTGATTAAACAACAACAACAGTGATGGTTTGATATGTATTAGTCATCTTTATTTGCTATATTTCTTTCAAGACAACATAATAAAACATGTATTAAAAAAAAAAAAACGAGACGATGACGTCACAAATACAAACATGTCTAAAAATAACGCGTTTTGATCAAACATCTGTGCAAATTATAGATTTGAATGATGTCAGACCTCACGGGGTCCTTTAGTATCGTACGCAAAGATTTGAGATATAAATAATTTTTAGTCTCTGATATGGGTCTCTGATATGGGTCAAGCTCTTAAAAAAATGCTATATCCTACATTTCCCATCATGCAACAGATGCGTCTTTTCTGTAAACATTTTCTAATAAGAAATAAGAGCCAATTTATGGACAGAAAAACGATTAATGCAGGTTTAGAGATTTAGTAAATGCCCGCCGGACGCGTGGGAGCATGCTGACCTGTCGATGTTAAAACAACAGCACCCGCTGAGAGCTCATTTGTCGTTTGACCCAGAAAGCTCGGTTCTCTTCGTTATTACAGGTCAAGGCTTGGAGATTATAGTTTGAAGACGGAGACACGTTGACCTGACAGTGATGATAATTCTCCTGATGTCGAGGCGTGCTCGATCACGTTCACGCCGCTACAGGATACGATTATGATTATGCTTCTTATCACATCGGCTAACACTCCCGTCTGCTTCCTGCTGCCGTGACCTCTGCGTCAGGTTGTTCCTGCTTCCTGTTTGGGAAAAAGAACAACACGCACGGTTTGATCTCAGACCGGCTGCACCGGTTTCCTGGGGTGTAGCTTGATTAATTAAACCGACTGACGGCATGCAAAATACGTCAGCATACAAAAACATATGTACACACATCGTGGACCGCATCCACGGGTCGAGCTCCCGCGACGTTAAGCAGCTTGGCCTGCTTAAGCGCCATCGAGCAAGGCACTATCATGAATCTATTCTAAGGAGGAGTGCATCGAAGAGACGCACCGTAACCTCCTTTCGCTTATAAAATAACTGGCTAGTGTGACTCTATACGTCAGTCTCGCCATCCTCATCATCATCATCAGCAACACGCTTTGCTCCCGGCGGAGCAGGAAGGTGGAGGGACGACTCCTCGGGGGTCGACTCTCGCTTGTTGCGTCGCTCCTCCGCTGCTGTTGGTTTCATGTTCTTGTTTGGTTTGTTTTTCCGAGTTTTTAAAAGTGTCCAGATGATGTTGTTGTTCTCCTCTCTTTGGACATCTGCAGAGCGAGGGAATGAATGTCAGAACACCAGGAATAAAAAAAAAAAAAAACACGCTGGAAACTGATGAAATGTGACAGTTCACCTGGATTTTCTATCGTTTCTCTTTGTCCAAGTCGTCCGTCTGCTCCTGGAACGACGGAAGGAGATAATCGTGATTTAATACAGAGAATAATCACCAATCGACACACTTGATGATCTCAGATTAGAGGTGTTCTGTCATCGCTCTTCTGCGTTACAGGGTTTGTTTATTCTCCTGGGCGGAAGACCTTTTTCTTTTCCTCGCACGGTCAATACGAGAAAGCTAAAAGTCAATATGTGAAATTACAGACTGAAATGAAACAAACACTGATGTTAGATGAGTTCTGGAGCCGTGAACGGATCCTTTTACATTTGTATCCTCCATGAAACGCGAGTGGAACAGTTCTCCACCCTAAAAACAAATTTGATTACGACGCTTGATTCAAGTCGAGGAGTTTGATCGCTCGAATTACCGAGCCTGAACTCCAAAATCTGCTCAGGGTTTTTTTAAGGACACATAGAAAACAAACTGTGATGACACATGGCTGATTATTGCAACTCCACATCATCTAAAGGCAAAATTACAAAGTCTGGTGGGCACAACACTTCTGGAACGCTCATGGTGGGCGAAACAGACTGAAATCAACAAGGAGGAAATCTTCAGTGCAGTTTATAATAAGACACAACTCCTCTGCAAACTCTGAAAACTATGAAACACAGAAGAGCGACAAGTGAAGGCTGTTCATGATCACCAGGAGCGTCTTATGTTCAGACATCAGCTTCTGTGACGTAAACAGAAAACAGCAGAGCTGCTTTTTAAATTTTATTCTGAATTATTAAAAACTTGTTCGTCTAATTTTTCAGTCAAAGGTCATATGTTTGTATAAACAGCTGTTTTTTTTGTTCTTTGAGGAGTTTTTAGTGTTTTCTTGGTTTGTATATAAAGAAACTGTACTGCTTTATAAACAGGTGTATCCACTGTATATGAGGTTTTAGTGACATCTTTCTCAAGTATTGTTTATATTACACAATTCAGAGCTGAATAGATTAATCCACTAGTGTTTTAACCCTTGGAGGGTCTTCCCGTTATGTGTCCTGAATAGTTCCTAAGACAAAACGTGGCTCCTTCCTAAAAACTGCTATAAAAATAATATATAATAATATTTTTTTCCACTTTAAACATGTCATAAAGTACTGAGATTTCTATTCTAAAAAAAATTAAAAATGAATATCTTTGACCAAATTTTAGCAATCTTCATTCAACACAGCCACATTTCTTAAAAAAATAAACAAAGCAACAAAAAAAGTTTTGTTTTTTAAAGAAAATAAAACATATTTTTCAGTTACAGCTTCTAAAAATGTTTGGATTTGCTGCTTTTCTTTCTCTTAGACGACACTAAACTGAATATTCTGGAGTTTTTGGACTGTCAGTCGGACAAAACATTTAAAAGACGTCGCCTTGCGCTTCAGAATATCAATATTTTCTGACATTTTATAGACCAAACAATTAGAAGTTGAATTAAATAAAAAAAACTGTGAGTATAACAGATAATAAAACAAGTCATGACTTGCAGATTTAACCCGGTTATATATCAAAGCAGAGCTAAATGCAGTGTGCTATTAATCATCGAAGCCGTAACATTCTCCGGTTTGTCGACTAATGCAAAAAGGCTGAACGTCACCAGGAGCTGTGAACATGCACGGACAAGCAACTAACTCACATTTGCATACACAAGCAACACTTATTTATACACCCGGTGTCAGCGGGGACAGAGACAAAGAGAGAGGGGGGGACGCAGACGAAGAAGTTTCCAGGATACCGACCTGCTGGGACTCGGACGTCGTCCGGCTCTTTGGCTCTGCCCCTGTGGGAGATGTAGGGACGCTGCCGTTGGTGTCTGTTAGGAGCAGAGTTCGCCTCTCTCTGGCTGGTTTTTCACACTTTGTCACCCGGAACCTGACAAATAAACAAAGCAAACGGCGGCCGCTGTTCGAGTCTTTCAAGAAAGATTTAAAAATGGCATCAAAACAAACTCAGCTGACCCATCCTTGCTGTTGGTACTCATAAACAAACCCGGAAAACGGCCTTTGGTTTCAGCTGTTCTCATTTGTGTCACAGCTGGCACTCTCATCCACAGCACACACACACACACACACACACACACACCAAAAAGCTTTAATTAAATCAGCAATTGAATATTCGTATCCAGGTCATGCTGACCCCGCTGCATACGTGGCCGTTCATCTATCTGTGTGTGCAAATGAAAAGCAACCTCTGCATCCCAATCAGCTCGCATCACGACGTTTAAGGATGAGGGGAGGAGGCTGCACACGTCCCCGGGTTCAGACAGTCTGTGAAATGTTGTTTTTACTTTAAACATCTTGGACGTTTTTTTTTTTTTAGAACGGAGGCACACTGCCAGGGTTTATTTCAAGCGCTGGAAAATGGAAATCTGTCGGAGGCGAGGTCGGCTGCTCATGAGCTGAATTTGCCTTCACACGCACGAGGTGTTCAGTTTTATCTCACTGATAAGAGACGCTGCCGTTTACCGCTCTCTCTCTTTACGCGGTGTCAGAGATGTGTTAAGTCACCGACAGGACATCCTGCTGCGGCTGCTTCACAATAAAAGTGTCCGACTGACTGAACACCGGGTGGCTTTTATTGTGAAGCAGCCACGTGAGAGACTTAACACAAAAAAATCCGACTCACTGTCGATCATTTGCACTAATTAATTATTAATTTACAACATTAGTGACATTTCAGTCATGCTCAGGCTTTTTTTTTTAAAGACCTTCTGAAGTCCTGAGCACAAAAAGTACAAAAGCAAATATTCTGTTGTGCTTCAGACCTTTAACTCTTTCCTTTTGTATTTAGGTTTGAAGAAGAACGCTCTGCATGAAGGAAGCGTGTCAACGTCTGCTTGATATCCATCCATTTGCAGCACCGCTGTGCCAATAACCGCAGTAAAACACACCCTCGAAATGTAATCGTGCCTTTATACGACAATAAATGCGCTGTCCCGTTTCCGTGGAGATGCACGGTGCCTGACTGACACCTGGAAAACAACCAGTCACGGCAGTAGACTCTTATATGTAATCGAACACAGTTTACTACTCCAGCAAGTCGTAAGTAGTAACGACTGAGCAACAGAGACGATTTCTATAGAGTCTCCCAAACTGAATAAAACCACACATATAAACCCCAAACTGTCTTTGTAGCTCAGTCGTGTAGTAACTAAAATATCTGCTGGAAAAGATATTTTAGCTCCTAAATCTGTGAAGGTTTAAAATAAGAAAAATGAAGGTATGAATGTCTTTTGTCAACTACACACATCCATATTTATTATATGTATTCTCTGCTGTGTTTACTGAGAACTCCACACTCAGTTTTTTAACATTTTGTTGTTTTTCGTCTGCCTTCTCCTGCTTCGTGTGACTCCGGTAGAAAGCTGTGAGATATAACAGGTTTCTTTGTTGGCGTCGCAACCGGTCTCAGTTTTTGTGAGAACCTCCTCGTGTTGGTGTCGCTGCCAAACAACACGAGTTAACCGCTGAAGCGTCACATGACACCTCGGCACAATCTAAACCCTGCAGCGTCTGTTTTCCCAGGCTTCACCCCGACCGTCTAACCTGTGTGTTTTCCAGGTCACTGGTTCGGTGTCAAAGTGCAGCCTTAGCCGCTGTAATTAAGTCTGGATTTTCCTGGAGTCGCTGGTTATGTTGTGTGTGCACTAATAGAGGAAAGGTTGAATATAATTGCCCCTGCTCCCTTGCCTCAGACACACACTCACACACACACCTGCCCACCTGCCCACAGCCAGGACCGTGACCTCTCCGTACTGGCTGCGCCGCTGCTCCGCCTTGCGGGCGGACGGCCTCCTCATCAGCGGCCATTTCTTCTGGCTGCAGCGGGTGCAGATGTTCTTGCTGCCGGACATGCCGCCGATGGTGTGCAGGTGGCTGCAGGTGTGCTTGGCGGCTCCTGGCGGCGCACCCGGCGACACGGGAGTCATCGGGGGGGTCGGGGTGCCGGGAGAGGTCGGGGTGAGCGGGGGACTGAAGACGGAGAAAGCGGACGTTGAAACAAACACAAATCATTTCACATTCAAGCTGGATCCTGCTGTGCAGAAACACGCTGATGTCTCACACTTCAACGAGCTCTGAATGATGATTGTGTTTAGAAATAATAACAGAGGCAATCAAACGCCTGATTGGACACCTGAGCGGGAGAGAATTACATAGGACACAACAAACAGGAAGTGTTTTAAGAGGAGTGTTTGCTTTTGTTTCGCCGTGTGCATGTTTATGACTCTGGAGAGCGACGCTTAACATCAAGCACAAAGGTGGAATAAACAGTGTTTCTACTCGGTGACATAAACACATATATATATATATATATATATATATATATATATATATATATATATATATATATATATATATATATATATATATATATATATATATATATATATATATACTATATGTACTATCAATAAAAGCATAAAAGGCCAAAAAAATAATCTTAAAAAAAAAAAAACAGGTTTTGTACCAGGCTGTAAACATGTTTATTTCTGCTGTGAAGTTGGACTTTTAAACATGGGGACTTATGGAGACTGACTCATCCTGTAGCCAGCCTCTTTTGGAGGCTGGGGATGTCATTTAAAAATGTAAAAAGCTCATCTCATCTTTTGTTTTGTTTTCTTGTGAATTAATAACTCATTTTTTAGGCATTATTCAATTTTTCTATGAAAAAATAAAAACTGGAAGATCTATGCCAGTGAGAGGGGAGATGGGGGGGGGCAGACATCAATTGGGAGCCGCTGGTGTAAACAATGCGAGTACATCCATGTGAGGATGCATAATAAAATATGTACTGTGCTCGTGTAACGGCGCGAGGCTTCCTGATGAGCAGAGGTATGAAACACGTTTGATCCACAGGAGGTGAAAAGGAAAGAAGAAGAAAAAATGGCAAAAAGGAGATCAGCTGATGTGAGCCGAGCGTCGAGTGGAAAGGGGACTGAGGGATGGTGAGAGGTGGATGTGGAGAGCCGAGGCGAGGCGAGGGGGAAGTTAAGTACTGAATCTGGAGAGGCAGATAGCGAGCCCTGGCCACACTACAGTCACTCTCCATCCCTCTTTCCCTTTTTGCTCCTACTCTTTCTGCCTGTCTGTCCGTCCGCCTGCACCCCTTAAGTGGCACATAAATTACCCCCACCGATACCCCCTCTTCCCCCTTTTATTCCACCATCTCTAAGTGATCCGCTGGCAGTCTGCCCAACCTGGCTGAGAGAGAGAGAGAAGGAAGGAAGTACCACAAAGAGCAGTTTCAACAAAATGAACAAAAAAGTGAAGTGAACAAGGGGTGGAAATATGTCGAAGAGAGATCTGAAGAAGCGAGACGCACGAACGTGACGCTGGGGAAATGTGTGCGATAGCAGATTTCTGATGATTTTTCCAGGACACCCGGCGACTGAGCAGAATACCTCAGAAAAAAAAACAATCTTTGGCAGAGGCAACGCTCCATTTATCCACACAGGGGTGGTTCAAGTGACATGTAGGTTTGAGAGGTGAATGAGATCCACCTCGAGGCCTGTTCATGCCAGTAAAGGATCCTGACTAACTTAACTGCTTGAGTTGGTTGAAACCAAGCGGCAACTTCCGTGTCGGTGAAGTGAAGCCAAAAACTGCAGTTCCTCAAACGTCCACTTGAGGCTGGCTACACAACGAGTCAGTCTCCATAAGTCCCCATGTTGAAATGTCCAACTTCACAGCAGAAATAAACATGTTTACAGCCTAGTACAAAAAACTGTTTTGGTCTCTATAGATAATTTCCCTGTTGCGCCGTCACAGATGGCTTATTTGAGCAACCAGGCGTCACAGTGATGCACATCTTTGCCCCATTTTTAGATTAGCCAGCGGCAGCCAGAGCCGCAAATTTTGAATTTCAAATCGGTTCTTTAGAAACCTGCGAGCGACGGCACACACGTGGCGTCTATTCTTGGTAGTATCTATGGTCGCAGCATGTTTTATAGCACAATGCTCACCCGTTGGTTATCCATGTATTCAACACGGAAATGAAGACACTGCATTGTTTTTGTATGGCACAGTAGAGCGTGCTATGTGCTGTTTTACGTTCGGCTACTTAGCTTACATAAAGATTTATTTATTGTGTATATTTTCAAATATATAAGTACACTTTAATGTTAGATAGAAGAGAAATGGCACTGAGGATAAACAGGTGTGTTTGGCAACTATGATACTCTCCTGTTGACACCCTCTAAATCGCTCTTACTGCACCACGTCATCACGTGGAGAATCAAATGCTTGACAGGCCTGTTGTATGCTTCATTATTTATCAATAAATAAATTCATCTTTTGGTATATATGTCAGAAAATCTCCTACAGATAGGTGTATCCAAATTGCAGTCCCAAAACACAAAGATGATTAATTTACCGTGATCTAAAACCTCACATGCTGACTATCTGTGAAGCTGGAACCGGCACATATTTGAGATTTCAGGCTGCTGTACTCGTAAAGCCTCCAGTTTAAAGAAAAGTACAGTTTCTTTGCCGAGCACATGCGCTCAATATGCTTTAATAATACCACAACACAGTGATATGGGGCACGGTGGCATTTTGAGAACAGTCCCCAGCTGTTCGCCCTCAATCAAACCTCGCCAATCTGGAAAAGTATCAGAAGAGAAATGTGGCCTGATTTAACTCGTCGGCTCTTTAGAGGAGGCTTATGCTGCCATCTGGTGGTCGAGAGAGGACACTTACCCATCAGAATCGATGCTGTTTTCATGAACCATGGCTTTGAGGGCGTCCGAGTTTGCTGGAGAGGAAAAGAGAGGAAGTTACAGAGTGAGACGGAGAAAAGAAAGAAGCACGGACGGAGATAAAAGCAGTGTTGGGAATTAGCGAGGAGGAACGCTCCACTGACTTCAAAAGCGGGGCGCTTATTGAAAGATGGCTACAGCAGATTAATTCTTTAACACAATTAAACAGCACGTCGCACGCAATCACTGAACACATAATCGCTGTACGCAACAGCCTCGGGGGAAGACGTCTAACAAGAAACTTAAAAAGATGAAGGTGGAGCAAACAAACTCCAGACTTCGACAAAAAAATTTGCAAAGAAGTCAGTTTTATTTTGTTGTACTGCATCTGAAACCAACGGATCTGAGATTTACATATTTTGCTCAGGCCTCTGATGCATTCAGGCAATAATCCAACTATCCTAGTGCATTATTATGTGTTTCAGATGTTGTTTTGTTTGTGTTCCTTGTGTCTTTTTGCTGCAGTGCGCACATAATTTCATTGTATTCCAAACAATGACGACAAACTTCCACCTGAGTAAACGATACGCAGAGATCTGTGCGTGCCTTAAGAAGAATGAGAGATGTATGGAGACGTGGAGATGACTCATGTGGGAAATGTGGGATCTGAAAATGCACAAACGCCTGACTTCAACCTCTGTCCTCAAGAATATCTGTGAGAACAGTTGGGTTATTTTTAGTGCCACGGTATTATGAACTGTAGCGTGTACAAGGCTGCACGTTGAGAGCTGTGGCTCGTCCAAAGAAAAGTATGAAAAGGTTTCCATTTCCAGTCTTTAAAATACCCTGAAAACATATTTTTTAGGACCAAACTTGTTTAATTTTCTTCCAAATTTACAACAGTTTCTTGTATTTTTCGTTGTTTTCATTCATTTTAAATCAGTACGGGTCTTTTGGAAAAAATGCTGCTGTGCTCCGATCAGGATTTGGCAACATTGGAATCAAAACCTCATAAATCAAACCGGATAAAAAACCACACCCGCACATTCCTGATTTAAGAAGACTAGCTCAGTGTTTGTAAGTTTTATTTTTGCTCATTTAGTCCTAAATATTTGCTATAATATGTATATTTGCTATAGATTAAATACAATTAATAAAAGAACAATAAGTTCTAATGTGCCGTTTCTTTCTGGACACATTTGATATTTTATTTGATATTTTGTTATTTCTTTTATTCCTACAGATACTTGTAGATAATGTAGCATCTTGGGTTTTGGTGTCAGTGGTCAAAAGACCCAGCACATTGCATTTTAAGTACAGACACTGAATATATACATCCTTAAAAAACACCTGTAGTTTCTCAAATTCAAATGTTTGGAAAGTTTTGACTGAAAAATAAGAGCCCTGCAGCTGAATGAAGATCAGAGAGCGGACAGGTGGACGGTGTAATATTGTTGGAAACACAACAAGAACAAGTTTGTCTTTATTCTGTAGGTGGCAGTCTTTGCTCAGCCATACAGACGGTGACCGCTGCTCACGGTGACTCCTCAGTTCTCATGTTTATTTATAACCAAACTGCTGCCGCCAGTGGAAATGTGAATAACACATCTCGTCCTGTCTTCCTCGTAATTATTTCCACCGAACTAGATTCTGGCCAGTTATTAAGAAGTCTCCTCGGTTGGGAGGACGCTGAAAGATTACAGCAGGACTGTCTCGGGGGTGAGACAGGCGTTCACGGTCTTATGAGACATTTTTGAACCGCGCACCAGAAGACGGTCAGTGCGAGGGTGAGTCACAGCTAAACTACTACAACTCTATAAACACTGTTACTCCCAAAGAGGTCAAAGTTCGCCTCCTGAGGAGTGGACAGAAAAATCAACACGGTGCTGCCTTCACATGTTCGACCCATAGATAAAATACGACGGATCAATACGCACAGATATGTTTGATCTGTGCAGTTCATCCATTTAAAACATTTACAGGGTGACGCGTGAACTGAGAGAGTTTTTGCTTTTTTTCAAAGAGGCGTAATCCAAGTTCATAAATAAAATAAATACATTTAATTAATAAACACGTTACTTTAACTCCCATACTGATCATCCATAAGCAGCACATTAACATAATACATTCTTTATAGCACCATAATGTATTCATAAGCATCTATAAGGACATTAAGTGTTTTTATTGTGCGGCATGTGCCAATAATTTTTACTTCTCTTACTGTTAGTCATTATTATTTTTTTATATACAAACTTGTTGACAACTACGTCCACAAACACTTACCTGCTACATTAGTATTAACTATATTAAATGTTTATACACCGTTTATAAGTCACACACAGTGTGTAAGTGCTGTAAATGTCACGTTGTGAGTTTTAACTGTGAATACAAACTTTAGCTGAGTCATGATTTCATGAGACGTAGAGCTACACATCATGACATGTAGTGGAAATCACAGTACAATCTTCTACAGTATAATTCATTCTTTCCTTCTTTCTTTCTTTCCTTCTTTCTCACTACTTCTTTCTTTCTTTCCTTCTTTCTTTCTTTCTCACTTCTTTCTTTCTCACTTCTTTCTTTCCTCTTTCTTTCTCACTTCTTTCTTTCTCACTTCTTTCTTTCCTTCTTCCTCACTTCTTTCTTTCCTTCTTTCTCACTTCTTTTCTTCTTTCTTTCCTTCTTTTTCTTTCTTGTACCCTGCCTCAATATAATTTCTGTGATGTTAACAGGCAAGAAATAACCTATGACTTTTTTTTCTTTTTTTTTTTTTAAGATCTTTTTTGGGGGCTTTTGAACTTTTTTGAAAGTAGCAGGTAGGGATGTAACGATACATCGTGACGCGATTAAAATCGGTACAAATGCGTGACGACTCGCACCGGCTCACAGAAAAAATGAATCGCGATTCTTGGCGAATGCGAGAGTAAGTTTTTTTTAATTAGAAATAGGTCACGTTGTGGCTGCAGCTTCCACTGCCGCGTCTGCCTTTCTGTGTCTCACACACACACACACACCCCATACACACATGCGCAGTAGTGGTAGTCGGCGTCAGGCCTGACTGTACAGTAAATGATACCATAACACAGACCCTCCAGGAATTCATGATGTTGCGATTTGCAACTTCAACGCAACTTCAGTGAATCCCCGTGAATTCAGGGCGGTGTTGCAATTTTACCAATCACCGCAACTTCTCCGCAACTTCCGCGCAGTCTGCACGGGGGACTAAGCACGGGTCAGGGACGGCCGCACGGTGCGGGAGGATCCCCTCGTGGGACCTCTCCCCGGCGCCGGCTGGCCCCCGCCTCGCGCATTTCCTTCGCGGCGGTGCGCCGCGACCGGCTCTGCGTTTACAGCGCTCGGACCTCGCCGTTTCCCGGGGCCGTGGACTCTCATTAAAGGGTTAACGAACTATCATCTTAATTTGTTTTTATTTTCAGTTAGCTCATACTTCAAGCTGAAAGGTAATAGTCAGATCAGCTGCTTGCTGGCAGCCCATAAGAACACAAACAGTTTGAGAGTTTCTGTAAAGAGAGATTTTTTTTCCTACAAATAAAAAGATAATTTTATTTTGTCAGAATTTGTCTGTAGCTCAATTTGGTTTTAAAAAATCGTGAAAAAATCGTATCGTGAACAAAAAATCGTGACTCGAATCGAGTCGTGAGTTGAGTGTATCGTTACATCCCTAGTAGCAGGTGAAGAATGACAGGAAATAACTTCTGTGCACTCTACCAGGTGAGTTACCAGACGATTCATCTTGGACGTGGAGAGTCAGTCTATAAATTGATTATATCGCCAGCTCAAGAGAAAAAAAATACATAATAGACGTGTGCTAAGAAGAATTATTAAAAGGCCTGGAATAAAGTAACATGAACACTGAACCTGAAATCTAAGTGCCAGTTAACTCAGAAACTCTTCCAACAAACAAACAGGCATTCATCTGTACCATGACGTCCATAAATAGTATTAACGTCGTCTGATTTACACAGAACTCCACCACTGTGGGAGTTTCATCAGCACTGAGGGAATTACTGTAATCTACACTGTCAGCAAAGGCATGTGGGTTCATACGAATCAAGCCGATTGTGTTTGATACAATAAAAGCATTGATCCTTATCTAGAGAAGCAATTACCTGGGAGGGTGTTGTGATTTCCTATGAATTTCACTTCCAGCTAAGAAAAAAACTCATGTGGCTTTTAAATCAGAAACTCTGATGCAACCATTGAAAATTCTTATTTAAATTCCTCTGGCGTTATCACTTTGTCCCGGTGTTGAACTTCCTCAAACATCCGAGTCCCACATACACACACCGCTACCACTACACAGACATTGACACACTTCCTCCCGGGACAGTGTGTGACAACGTTCCTGTCAAAACAATAACGGAGTGCCGGCTGAAATGACGTCATGGACGAGGGGGTGGGGGGTTATACAGCTTGTACAAGTTTAGAAATGCCTCTCTGGCTAAATAAAGTGATTCTTTTTGTACATACATACCTTCATTTTTCATGATGTACTGGACAATCTGTCCCACTGTGTCATTGTTCTCACTGAGGGTGTCGTTCATGTCTGGAAAATAAGAAGACAAATAGAAATGCTTGGGTTACTAACTGCGTAATAAGTGTACATAAGAATAAAAATAGTAAGATTATACATCTTAAAGAAACAGAGCGCACAGTGAAACATGTTGGAGTTTGTTTCTAAATGAGGCCCGGACCCTTTTACATCATAAACGGCAAACATGACACCCATAAATCATCCAGTAAAGAGCGCCTGTTAATATTACAGCTCGATGACACCACTCCCCGAGTGTCTTCTGTTTAACTATAGCAGGAATGCAAACAGTGAGTTCTAATGGAAACCACGTATGTTTGCCTATTACCTGCGATTCAAGCCTGGCTATATATATTCCTATAATGTTAACTCTGTCCGAGTCGTGTTGGCTGTCAAAATATTAACAAGAGTGTGTTTGTTTTTGTCCTTTTAAACTTCAGATGTCGGAAACCTGGGGGCGATGCAACAAGCTCTAAACACACTAACACATTTACATCTCATGCTCATGCCTGCGAAATGCTCTGCCGTGTTCATTGGTTAGTCGCTCGTCTGAGAAAACAGTATGCAGTGTGTTTTGTTTTGTTTTTTCAGTTAAAAGAGGGTGATTCAAAGTGGTGAAACAAAAACAGTGCGCTGAAAGACGCTAAAACGCCTCATAAAGCTGTAATGAGCTGGTGGTTCATTGTTAAAATGAAATGATTGGAGCAGTTTTTAAGGCTCTACTGGTCAACAAATGTCTCTACCTGATTCATCGCCATACCCACTGTTTGTAATTTTCACAGAGGAGGGAAAATTGTAATATAACTGTTCAGGAATTGTCATGTGTTGTATCAGTGGAAGACATGTGACCAATATGTGCACAGATCCATATAAATGTGGAATAAATAGAAACGGGAAGTTGTGACCAAGACCAGAGGGAACTGAGACACGACTGAGACTTTGAGACAAAGTCAAGAGCGGAACCAGGCAGTCGATACATAGGTCGCTAAAATATTTGATTTGTTACCTATAATCACACAGCTACATGTCCTTTGCAGAAATTCAGAGGAGTTAACAGAGTAGCCACTAGGTAATGCTTCTTTCTAAGTGCCGGTAAAAGTTTATCGTGGTCTGAGCCGTCTCAGTGAGCATTTCCACTGCAGGATTTACACACTGCTGTGCGTTTTCTTGGCCGCCGCTTTGTGGTTGGGGAGTTCTGTATAGGATTATGTCTGTCATCTCCTCTCAGACAGCCACACCTTCTTTCATTCACTTTCATGTAATTCGTCGGAAGCGGACGTGGAGCGGTGACAGCTGTTAACGTAACAACAATTTAAACTCAGAAGGGAGTAAAGTTATTGGTTGAACTCGAAGCAGAACAATTTGCATCTAGTCAGTTACGATGATTAAATAAGTCCGAAAATTTAGTGACATCCCTGCGGTTAAGGTCTTGAAATAAAATCCTTGAAATTGAGAGACCTTGTGATGAGACCTAAAAAGTGGTCCTGAGACCTGGACCAACCTCGGGTACTACTGAACACACCCCTGTGAGGCATTTCCTAGAGCTTCCTGTTGATTGCTTCCTGAATTTTTCCTTCTGATAAGCATAATAAGTCTCACAGCAGTTCATGGTATTCTCCTGGTGTCTGTTTCTGACCAGTCACCTGCGCCATGTTAAAGAAGCAGCTGCTCACAACTCATAGAAAGTCAGTGAAACAGGCTAAAACAGAGAGAGAGAGAGAGAGAGAGAGAGAGAGAGAGAGAGAGAGAGAGAGAGAGAGAGAGAGAGAGAGAGAGAGAGAGAGAGAGAGAGAGAGAGAGAGAGAGAGAGAGAGGAAGAAAAAAGGAAACCTGATCATTGCGTAACAAGAGAAGACTGGATCGACTGAGTGAGTGAGACCAGAATACACAAGCAACGTTTTGTTTCTGGTCTTTTGTTACGACGTATAAGAGAGAAAGGGTTGGGCACGTCGAGGAAAGAGTCAGCAGGGGAAAAAACCCCTAATGCACTTATGACGGATCTCACATCTCACAGGAGCTCACATTTACTCACTGGGAGAAGCCAGCTTCACGTCTATTCTTCTCCGATTTCTACTCCACATAACACATGGGGTGATTCAGGTCTTTTGCCAACATGGTAAACCGTAGAGATGCGATATGTGAAACCGTCGAGAGGTTCCTTGTGTGAGAATGGCAGGCAGCACGGCCTCTCGCTTATCTTGGCAGCGTGTTCATAACATTTCTCATACTTGTCACATACCTCGGTGATGCCAGAGGTTTCACATCTGCACAAGAGTTACTACTGTTGGGATAACCTTGCCTTTTTACCGTCTCTTGTGCTGCCACGTAATGCAGTGGCATAAAGTAACGCAACAGATACAGAAGCAGGAACAGATCAGAAACGATGTCACTGTTCTGAGGCAAGAAGACTCGTCGTCACGTACACACGGGGTTCAGAGCATTTGGGCTTTATCTAAGGTTATTAAAGAAATTTAAATTGAGTTTCTTTTTGTTTCACCTCGCTTAACACACCCCTGAGTTGAGTCAGAACACGGGCAACGTGAATGCCAAACGTCTTCCTGGTTTCTATAGGCCTCCACTCCTTAAAAAGACAGAGACAATGGAGGAGTATTACAGAGATAGGCTGTGATTTAACCAGACAGAGGTAAAGGTCAAATACATCTTTTATATGACTTAGATTATTAATTAGCTTTCATTCATCAGCACGACGACTTTTTGAATGTTGCTGCATCAAATAAATAACTTCTCCTTCAATAAAGCTGTGACTCATGTGCGTTTTAGTAAGTTTTAATATTCATACTCAGAAGAGATGTATAAAGTACTGGAATAAAGGAGTGGAGTAGAAGTACAAGTGCTATATCAAAAAACTGACTTGAGTAGAAGTTGAAGTGTTCTTTAAACACCATACTTAAGTAAAAGTACTAAAGTATTCAAAATGTTTTGTACTTACGTATTGCAAGTATGTAAAAAATTGCTACTCAAGTACTAAAAGTAAAAGTACAAGTACAAGTACTGTTGTTTATATCATTTCAAATATTTATTAAAAAGGCACAACTTCTAATGTTACAGTGTTACAATGTTCATGGTAGAGTTCTGTGATTTCCCATGGTCTGTGAATGCGTCTGAATGAATGCGAGAGCGAGGGGGCGGGGCAACAGGTGAGAGAGCGCACCTGGGTGCGTCAGGTGTATGACGTACGGCGCACGAGCGAGGTTGATGTGAGGCCGGGACTGTTCAGTTGGTTTTTTTGGCGTGGTTCCGGCCGACAGTCACCGAGTCCTGGAACCAAACCGTTCAGCAATAAATGCAGTTTGTTGAATATCGCCTCGTCATTCATCACGTGTCCGGCTGGACGCTACAATAGTAACGAGTAACGATTCAACACATGAAAAATGTATCAGAGTAAAAGTATTAAATCCATCAAAAATATGTAGTGCAGTAAAAGTAGAAGTTAGGGAAAAAATAATACTAAAAAGTACAGATACTGCATTTTAGTACTTAAGTACAGTACTTAAGTAGTTCCACTTCGTTACTATACATCTCTAATACTGAGAAACACTGGCTCCATTCATCCCAAGTCTTTTCTTATCAACACCTGTCCACACCTACTACTACTACTACCACCTGGCACACACCAAACTCATTAGATTCAAGAATGTAGTACAAGCCTGTTGAGTACAAGAGGGCAGGTGGGAGCATCTTGTGACTCCACTGCCATGATTGCTGTCCTTGAATGTCACAGTCACACGACAGGAAAATGGAAAAAAACTCATGCAGCCCCCGTGACTAATTAGAAACCAGCCTCAAAAAAGGAAAATCATTTTTTTTCCGTTGACAGAAACGCGGTGCGACTGTTTGCAAAGAGAGTTTGGCCCCCGATACCGAGTCCATCAGTTAATGTTTGACATGAAGTGGAATTCTTAAAGAAGAAGACGAGGTGGAAAAGTCACATGTTTGCTTATGTCAACACCACTTTTCATGCAATAGTCCTACATTCTTGATACAGTAATCTTTACTGATAGTAATTCACATGCTGGATTCGAATTGCCTTTATAAACACGGCTGTAATCGCCGGAGATGAGGCAGCATGTGATGTAATTCTACCATCTATCTCGCGGTATCGCCCAATCAGAGATGCTTGTGCTAATACAAACTGAACCCCTGCCGCTGCGTCACATTTTGCTTTTTAGAAAGAGGTCATGAGTTTTATTACCGCATCATGCCGGTCCCCAGCGCACATCCAGCTCCTCTGCAAGGTAAACAACCGTCAAATGTCAGCGCTGCTGCTGTTGTGCTGACAGCTACGCATGCCGTGCGCAGCCTTGGAGCGGGATCGCGTGTGCGACAATTATTGACTGATCTCTTTATCGGAACAATGCAAGTTTGTTTGGATGCACTGTAAACACAAACACACACAAGCTGTTGTTCCGTTTGTGTTTCCTGACAATGCAGCTGCTCGACGAGCGTTTCCTCTGGGAACTGATGCACTTGTTGTTCGGCACAACGGCCGCTGGTGTCACCAAGGATAGAAATCTTTGGTCACCTAAACCTCACTGCATCAGGCAGTAAAACATCAATATAGTCGTGTTCGGCTGTTATATCATCTGATGTGAAAGGACGTGATAAGATAAAATGCTTCCTACTTTCATTTTTAGAACACAGAAATCATAAATCGATAAACTGACCTTTATCTCACCTGATCCTCGGCATAAAAGCAACTCAGAGCATCTTCTCCAATCCCTCTCTGCTTCATCTTAGTTTAATATAAACCTGGCTGAGCAACAATCTTTCAATGTGTGCTGTATAAAGATGGCACACGCCTCCACACAACAACTGAACAGTTGCAATAAACACATAAAGATGATCGTAACGTTTTCAGACAATCCACAGAGTCACATTTCAGTTAAACCGTGCATGAGAGTGTTTATTGTTTGAAGTCGACTCTGCTGTTTTTCCTACCTCCGCCCATCTCAAGATCTTTTGCTTCTTCCCCGCACCCTTCCTCGCCGTCCTCCTGGGCCTCGGTGGTGCACCGGTAGCCTTTTCTCTTCAACACGTGGCAGATCACAACCCCCAACAGGCCCAGAAGAAAGAAAACAGGCACCAGGATGAATGCCATGTTGGCTCCGCCGGATGCATCAGCTTTTCCAGGATCAGGATCCTCTGCAGAGACGAAGGAGAAAGGGGCATTATTTTTAAATACTGTTGCGACAGGACAGAAAAACTAAACGATGCATTGTCATTACAACGCCCTTGATGTTAACCTGATATCCACACAGTGTGTGTGAGGGTGCATGAGGCCCCGGCTGAGCAGCTGAGGGGATTTAAATGCTATGAACTGCAACATGACGGGAGCTTTCATGCTGTCTTCCTGGATCAATCAGGTCTGCTGCTGTCTCTGCTCTCTAACGGCTTAATCTGGCACAAGCTGTCCCTCATTTCACATCTTTGAGGACTCAGAGAGCTGAGACAGAGAGAGAGAGAGTGAAAGGGCAAGACAAACCAAGAACTATGAATGTAAGAACAGAAGAGACAGAGGAAACTATCTCAAAACTGTTGGGAATGCTGTTGGGGACAATCCGTCTTCTCTCAGGACCACGCTCACACACCTGACGTGCAAATACCACTGAAGGTCATGGGAAAAAAGTGCAGAAAGCAGCTCACTCACTTGTTTTTATTGTAACTGATTGCAGCAAAAAAAAGGTCCGAGACAATAAACACTACCACTCCCACCAGCCCACCGGACTTTAGAACCATCAGCATGCCACAAGACTCTTGGACAAGACGCTGGAAGCAACTCAACGTACTGCATTTTCAATTCAAACAACTTTATGGCCAACACTAATGATTATTTTTCCTCACAGCGTCATTGTTTAGTTAAGCATTTGTGAAAAGATTGTGAAAACACCCAGAAACCAAAGAAATGTTCTCATATTGTTCATTTTGTCCGACCGACGGTGTAAGGGCTGACTGCCATTCATTTGAACGGACGTAGCCGGTTTAGGTTGCAGTGGCAACAAAACAAAAACAAAACGTAGTGACCTGCAGCAGAGAAGTCGGAAACACACAACTTTCAGAGAAACCCAACCTCACGCTGCAGTGGACGATCTGGTCAAACTGGTGACCAGTCAGCCTTAAATATCACTGAAGTCGGGCTTTATTGAGGCAGACTTCAAGGACCAAACTATGTTACTCTCCCAGTTGGGTTCTTGCTTGAGTTATTATTCGTGTACCAAGCTTTGACATCTGTGTCTGGCTTATATACCAAGAAACTTTCTTTGTTTTTGTTAAAGCGAGTGATTCAGTGACATGTATAGTGAATGTGGAATGGTATTTTCTAATTGATCACAGAGAACCATGCCCGTATTTGCCATCTATGGCAAAAAACGAAAATAAACGAAACACTTATAAAATATGTTTAATCGTTTGAATGTAAAACTCTAATTCTGTTGCCAGCTTTTGCATTTTTCACGACATTTTACATTTTTGGAACTTGATGCCTTGAAAGTGAGCAGGTCAAAATGTCAGAGGGTAGACCGTGACCTGTGGTCGGCTATAGGCGAAAGGCTCCCCTGGCTCCTGATGTTGGCGCACCACGTGACGCATTCCAGCACGACACACAAGAGGGCTTTTGTCTTGTCCTGTTCGCATCAGTGTGTGTGTGTGAGAGAGAGAGAGAGACACAGGGTAGATCACAGTTTGAATAGCATCTCCAATCATATTACAATGAAATCACATGTTCACACCGTGAACTGTGTTTAGTCGTGTATCCTCATACCTAACCATGTGCCCCCTGATGCATACAGGCATCTGTGCTCTACCATTGTCCCCGTTAGCTGGCGCATCACACTGAACACACTGATAGACTATTGTCTGCTCACTGACCATCCTGTGACCGACTGTTGTGTGTCCGCGCGCTTGTATCTAACACACCAGTAGTCCGATGACTATCCAAAAGAGTAATCATATGGAGGATTTTACTAAAACCATTAGGAAAGAAAATCACAAATGGGTTGAAAAGCAGGAGGAGGATTAGAAGTTGAGTCATAAATCTTCTAGTGAGCACAGCTGGTGCCATGATGAAAGTCATCGAAAGGAAAGCCAAAAAAATACAGGTGCAGATTAACATTTTGGGGTTTGGTCTGCTTTATTTAGATACTTTGTGCCACATTTTTGTAAGGGTACAAATAGGGCTGATTACTGACCCTTAAAACTTTGAGTACAGACTAAAACGAGAAGTCACAGAAGGTTTTTGCCCTGATGTCCAGGACTTTAAGAAGGTGCGTCCTCAAAGACCTTGAGAAGAACTATGGCAGCGAGCGGCTACTTGAGGCCGTAATTGTGACCGAGGATCCAGTTGTGGACACGACCATCGCTCAAGTGCTTGCAGGCCGAAATCAAAGACTTCTCTGCTCAGCTAGCAAAGAAAGCTTTTGACACCTTACAACAACTTTGAATTTCTCTTTGACTTTTGTTAAAAGTGTAATCGTAGAGCAAGATATTGGTACTTTCTCTCAGAGTCAAATGTACATTTTCTACGACGACTTCTTCATCAAAAAGTTTCCACTGAAACTAACTTTGAATTCAAAAACTTCTATTTGCAGTTGCTCAAAGGTCCACTTGAGGTTGGGTCCAGCAACGGTCGAGAGGTAACATATGCCTGCAATATGGGTATTCATACAGTACTGGAGACTACTTAGCCCAAAACCTACAAATATCCAACATAGAATGATGTAAAGCCAGAAGAAAAGCAGCAAATCTTCAGATTTAAAATGAGAAATGAGAATATTTGACATTTTTACTTCATTTGAACTTGGGCCTATCATTTTTTGGATCATTTATTATCCAATTTAAGTTTTATAGAGTTAGATATCAGCAAAGTTCTTGCAATCCTGCCACAACACTAAACCATGCTGTCTTTAACAAGCTTGTTTTGATACCTGAACAAACTACTTGGGTATCATATTGACTCCAGTAGTGAAAAATGTCAGATAATACCCAGGCCTGGGTGTAAAAAGATCATCAAAACATAAACTGCAGATGAGAAGTAACTGTTTATTTTGACTTTGGGATGAAAATGTGCCTACATGACATATTGTGTTACACACGAGGTCGACCGATCCGATGATTCTTTTCTCTCTGAGTCACAACTGCTCCGAGCTACATGGAAAATATTACAATGAGCATCGCAGCAGGTAGATTTTAAAGTCAGCGGTTCCCTGCCAAACTCACTACACCATCACCAATAAGAGGTATTCCCAAATGTATCAGTACTTCTGTCTACAGAGCCAAATCCCTCGATTGATCCATCCTTCACAGCTTGGTGCAGGCATTACTGTTCTGCTGGTTTCATTTCCTGCAGGTTTACTGGGTGCAAGAAGTTCTGTCTGCCTAAAGGTCATCGATGCCTCGGCTACAACCGACTCTTAAACGAAGCTGAGTCAGTTCAGCCTCTTCTTTCCACCCAGACACACACAGTATTTCTGAACGGTGGTTAGTGCTGATGACCGTGGTCAGAAAAGAGGATGTTAATGTTTCTCCCTGCTGATATCAGCAGAAAACCTCGTGGCACCAGGAAACACGTGTGTTCATTGACCTGAATTACATTTTTTTTTTCCAACTTCCGGATCAAAATCTTTAAAAACAGCAACACAGAAGCGTTTTTTTTCCTCATCTGGGACTGACCTCTCAGCTACACTCAGTCAGTAATCTGATCCGTAACCAGCTGTAACTGCATTATTCTCCTCCATTGACTTATATTTGGACGGAGAAAGGGAATGGAAACTCTTTGACGTCTCCTCATTGACCACTGTTTAGCTGGTTGATAACCTCTCCTCTCCTCCTCTCTTACAACCAATGTTTTATGTCCACATTAAACTTTGGACACACTGCAGTGTCCATTCAACCCAAAGACGAGAATAGAAAGCTTGACAGTTTTATTCCACAGTTCAAATCTTTCTTTTCTTGTCATGGTAGACAAAGACAAAGAGTATCAATCAGTAAAAAGCTGGAAAACACTGAATAATAACGGGTTAAAAGGCAACCCGACTGTCTGCGGCATTTCGTCATATTCAGGAAATCATGCACAGCTAAGAAAGCAAATCTGAAGACCCGGCAACTAACCACATCTTCAGATTACAGACAAGACAGCCGTGTCAACCCTTGCTCCCTTATCCAGTTAGTTTCTGAGTGGAGATGAAACCTCTCGCGCTGCTTCGCATGCTCACATACTTTCGCTCTGACACAAGTGAAAGATGCTAAGGCCCAAGGCTGCGCAAATATTCCCCCCCTTGTGTGTGTGTGTGTGTGTGTGTGTGTGCTGGTATGACTGCGTATTATTCAGTCCTGCTTATTAGGAGGCTTGTTGTGAAAACTGCATTCTCGTGCTGCGAGTTGAAAATAAAGAATGGGAAACGAAACAGAACAATTTAACAGTCACGTAAAGGCCGCAAGTAATATATTGTTTAATGTGCTGGTTATTGTCTGAAAGCTTTGGTCGAGAAAATATAAATATCTTGTAATTTTTACCCATCTTTTTAGGGCAATGTATCCTTTTATATATGTATAAACACATTTAATGTATTCAATAATCTGTTTATAGCTTATATAAATCATATTCCTAGTATCTCTTTGATTTTTCTGTTGTATTTTTATTGTATGGTTCCATCTTGTGTATTCTGAGCTGCTGTAACAAGCGTATTTCCCCGCTGTGGGATCAATATTGTCCATCTTACCTTATCTTATACTCGAAAAACACGTTAAAGCAGCAAAACGAGATGTTGAAATGAGCCGATGTTGTTGCCGATTTATTCTCTGCCGAATGACTAAACGATGAAAGCTCTAACGGGTTCAGCTCTCGCCACATGTGAAACGAGGATATCGCACTAATTACCAAGAGGTCACCGCATCGGAAGATCCTCTTACTGTGGCATGTACGAAAATGTAGCTCGATACGAGCGATGGCACGGCTCCAGAGGTTTGGCCTCATGAGAAACATCCATTTAGTTTGTGGAAGGAAAAAAAAAAAAACTTATATCTGAGGTTAATTTGGGATCGTTATGAAGCTGTGGAATAATGGTTGGCATTTGTTTTACAGTGAGTGTCAGGTTAACAGATTCCCAATCTTTTTCTGTTCACGACCACGGAAAATTAAGCAATATGTATTCATGACCCCTCAGGACAGGACTTAGTCTTGTGTGTAGGATAAAATGTATCAGATTTTGTTTTATTTGGAGGATTTTTACAGGCCTAAGGAGGTGAAAGGATGGCAAAAGTCAGCTAAATAAACAACAAATGTTCCTTTCTCATCCCTTTAAATCATCTCGTCACTGCTCAGATTTCTCTCAAGACGTCACAGAGAATGGAGTGGTCCCCGACCTCCAAGTTGGCAACCGCTGACCAAGACCACAATACGTTCCTCGGCTTGCAAATGAGCGCTGAGCTGAACTGAAAAGCGCGTGCATGAAGCTGAAACGAACCCAGATGTACAGTATAACTGTACTGTGCGTGCACACACACACACACAGAAACATCACATGAGTGTGTTACATGACTTGATCTAATTGAATAAGGATTCAGGCATGGCTTTCCTGCACAGACTCCTGTGAAAATGGAAACAGGCCTCTGCATTTAAAAAAAGATTATGAAGAAATATATATATATATATATATTGCAGAGACATGTACAGTACACTTCTGACGCAGTATTTCAAAATACTCTTACTACAACATCCTGACAAACAGCCTAGTCAAACACACGTTCATTCATTCATCCAGATAACAGACATCCTAACATTATGACACCATATCACCTGTAACAATGAACCCAGCAGTGAGCTCCAGGGTTCCCACACCTTTTTCATGAACAAATTCAAGCACTTTTCAAGCACCTTCAAGCACCAGATTTTCCATTTTTCCAGCACCTTTAAATAGGTAGCCTACTAGTTGTGTTTGCCATGATGGTCATGGGAAGCGCAGCGGTGCCACTGTATGGCATAATAATATGGGTCTAATTAGCATTATTTCATATGGTGGTAGATTGACTGTTTTGATTTTTAACTAATTGTGAATTGGCTTGTATTCTCAGCTTGTGAGCGGTGTATTGTGTAACTACCATAGCGCAATAACAGTGACCAACAGGTGTGGATAGTAGTCTACTGTTATTTCTCTGCAGAACACCAAGCGAGTATGATAACTGAGTTCTGCATGTAAAGGCATCGGATCAAGCGCGTAGCCGCTTAGGAAACATTTTTGTTTTCTCTTGGTTTATTGAGATAGACATCGCACATTTCAAGCATTTTCAAGCACTTCACTAAAAATTCAAGCATTTTCACAACCTTGAAAACACTGAATTGAAATTCAAGCATTTTCAAGGAATTCAAGCACCCGTGGGAACCCTGGAGCTCTTAAAGTGAGAGCTAATACTGAGAAATAAGAGTTTATATAAAAGGGAGGACGTGCCTTAGATACTAGGATGAAATCATCGGGAGTATTTAGGTTATAGAAAGCTGTTTTTAACTTCCTTCACCTGAGATGTGCGGACATCCTGTCACACTTATCATTAATATCAGTGTCAGGGTTGAGTCATTTAGGTAGTTTTCACTGAGGTGCTGCAAGCACTTCACAAAAAATTCAAGCGTTTTCACAACCTTGAAAACACTGAATTGAAATTCAAGCATTTTCAAGGAATTCAAGCACCCGTGGGAACCCTGGCAGGTTTATGTTACCGTGTGTTTCCTCTCGCTGCTGCCTGCTGTACATCCTGATATAAACACACACACGCTCGAGGTGTGCTGTAACTTTTGTTTCCAACTTAAAGTTTTTTCTATGAGCTGCCTCAGTCCACGTCGGTACATTTCCATAAAGCTCCAACACACAGGCGCCTTTATGTAACTTAATATACGTGTCCACGACAGCAAACTTTACGTTAAAAACGACAGGACACCGTGCTGCACACACGGTTAATAAAGACAAAACGTGACGGCTGTGAACTCACGCGTCAGGGTGGTGTTGGCCATGGATGCACAGGACCGTCGGTAGCCGGTGTTGACGTTTCCAACAGGCGGCCGTTGAAGGCTCTAAGTCACCGCCAACCGCGGACAAAAAAAAATAAAAGGGGAAAAGAAAGGAGGGACTTCTTACTAACATTTCCTAATTCCCAACGAGCGGATACGCCCTTATCTTAAAGAGGTAAACCCCACATTTGAACAGAGAAGGGCGGGAGAGCGAGAGGACCACCGGATCCAGACTTCCGTCTTCGTTGCAGGCAGGGCCGGCTGCCCGGACGAAGCGGGCCCGGCTGCGGGCACACTACATGGGCCGGAGAGGAGGGGGGGCCGGGGGGGGTCAGCACACATAAACTTGGATTATGATGCTTGTTCCTCACTTTGTACCGTGTTAATAATCTTTTACCAATAAATATACATAAATTATTCATTATGCATGAGGGGAGTTATAATTTAAGGGCAAAAATGAACTTTTATCTAACTTTAATTCAGACAATTGTTCACTGCTCATTGACTTTGGACCCTTACAAGCCAGGAGGATGATCGCACTATTGTGGAAAAATATGGACGCACCTTCTATTGGTATGTGGACAAAGAAGCTGATGTCCTGTCTCGCTTTGGAGAGACTAACATTGTAAAAAAGAAGTTTATGGAGACCTTGGACCTGGAAACTCATAACCTTGAATTGTGATTAATTGTACAAGTTCTGGAATTCATTTAAGTATTATTTATTTATTTATTTATTTATTTATTTATTTCATTTTATTTCATTTTATTTCATTTTATTTTATTTTATTTTATTTTATTTTTGTTTTTGCCAGACTGGGGTACAATGTGTTAAAATATTCATGTTTGAATGTCAATGTTTGAATCAATAAGAAAATTGCAATAAAAAATGTGTTTAAAAAAAACAAAAACAAACTTTCAAGACAAAGAGGAGGAGGGTTTTTGTGTTTCAGTTAGTGGTGGTGAGACTATGGAACAGGTTTACTATGGAGTTGAAGCAATGTCTAAATATGAAACCGTTTAAAATGAGCTACAAAGACACTATTTTTAAGAGGTACAGGGATGAGGGAGGTGTTGGGTAGCGTTATGAGGTTATTGTCTCCTTTGTTTCGTTTTTTTATTGTTTCTCTTCGTGCATGTGTGTATTGTATTAAGTGCATATGTAGGTTTTATTTTTGTTTTGTTTTGGTTTTTGTAATAAACAAGTTGCAAGGAAGCTTGGTATTGTCATTCATTATTTAAAGAGAAAGGGTGGGAGTTATTCTTCTTTTCGCTCCTTTTCGAATCAATCAATCAATGACAGTTAACTCTTTTCACATGCTCTCACACTACAGCTACAGATTCATATCTGTATTGAAAAGCCAGCTGGGTCAAATATACGTGATTTTTTTTTTGCATCATGTGGCAACCTCCAGTGCTGGGAAATGAAGTGGAAGTGCTAAAATACCGGAGTTAACTCACCTGTTCAGGTGATATTAGGGCTCAATAATTAACAGCGTGACTGCTTAATCGACGGGTCGATGCCGGTACAGATGGCTTATTTGAGAACCCAAGCAGTGAAACTATTCCTAATTTAGAATACACTGAAACTGACATTGATATTGTTGAAAATAAGTTATATTGCTGAGTCTGTTCAAAGCAATACATTGCTCTGCTTCTGTAGGTAATACTCCTAGACGTTGCATAACTATCCCTTTAATGATTTGTTGCTGTATTTTTATTTTGTGCAAAAAACAAAAACAAGTGAAGCTGAGGGAAAAACCTGCAGCCTCACAGCAAGCTGCCACCTACTCTCCTGCTGCTGTGCATCAGTTACTGGCTCTGTACCATAACTGGAACCTACCAACTGCGTAGAACCATAGGGTGAGCTAGATTATTACAAAATTTCCAAAGTGTACAAGTATAATGAACAAAATTTTTAAGAACCAGCACAGATACACAGAAACTGTTGTGATTTCATTGCTGATCATGTTTTTACATCAGTGTTATGCAGTGCTGCCCTCTATTGGACACATCAGGCTGCTTACAATTGAATTTGCAGTATTTGCACTATGCATATTTGATATGTGCAAAGTTTAGCATGCAAATGTATCCAACCCCATGTTCATTAAAGGGTTTTCAGCAAAGGCATCTTCAGTTCAAAGCATTCAGACGTCGAGTATATTTCCCACAAACATGACAGATAGTTCATATGTTCATTGCACAGCATGAAAAAAATTGTTCACATTTGAAAATTTGTGCCTGAACTAAAACAACCCGGCTTTATATATATATATATATATTTTTTTACATTTAGGTAGGTTTAAAGTGGTAAACATGACAGTGCAGTAAACTGGTCTGACTGTCTGCAAGATGTGGACAAACACCTGCCAGTAGCTGGTGCCAAACGCTCACACCAGACTATTGGCCAGATGGCTTTGTGCAGCTCAACCAATGAAAATGCTGTAACTTCACAATGATAACCACTGAGCTGGATGGAAACACATTTTTAAAGCAGCTGCAATGGAAATCTGCAGAATAAGAAAAGGCTCTAACTTTCCAAATCATGTGCAATCAAATGTTCTTTTGCTTTGCACTCTGTGTTAATATAAAAATATTCATTAATGAAGCTTTAACATTATGTTATGCATTAATGCATCAACTGTAATACTGCTCTACAGCTCTGTGCAGCTGCACAGGTTGTTGACTATCACAAACATGCACAGACAAGCCAAACCATAGAGCTGACACCACTGACTGGTGCAGAAAGTGCATCATTTACACATGAGAGAGGGCCAAAGAGGTGGCACTGCAAAGGAGCATGTACTGAGCATGGTGTGCATACATAATATTTATATCTATGACACATAATACATGCACTTTATACGTTTTTTATTGTGTTGTAATTATATCAGTGAAAATTACAGTTTTTTTAGGGGATAACGTGTCTTCTGGCTTGATAAATCTCCTCCCATTAAATATTAGACTGTATTGCCATATTGTGATTATTTACACTCTGGCATGTGCCCTACATCTGCACTGTTTACAGCCTCTCAGCAACCACCCCGTCTGCCGCGTGCCTTCAGAGAGGGCAAGGAGATCAAATGACGTCACCGTACAGGAGCACGTTGAAATGTGCATGCCTGGGCCTTGCCGCAGCCGTAAGTACGAGGCAAACGTGCAGCAAGAAATCCCCCTGTGCAGTTTTGAACGTCAAAGACCAGATGAGGACATTTTTTTTTGCCTTCTTGGCAATAACTGATCTAGTTAATGTAGGCTGAGTGATTGAAGAGGAATATTGCCTTTTTTCTGGAACTACTGTTATTATATTATTATTATTATTATTATTATTATTATTATTATCGTAGTAGTAATAGTAGTAGTAGTATTAGCAACAACAGCAGCAGCATATTTAATTCAATGTATATTCTTCATGAAATTAAATAACTACTACTACTACTACTAGAGAGAGATATCAATAATGATAAACCATAATATAACAATAACAGTAATAATAATAATAATAATAATAAGAAGAAGAAGAACAACCATAGTGAAACGTATTATACACTATACACATTCCTGGATTTTTGGATGAGCATGACATTTGCCATGACAAAGCATGACAAATGCTGACAGGGAGCTCGCAGCATCCTAACACTAAAATGTCACTGCGCTGTTATTGCCGGTATTACGGTCCTCACAAGTAGGCCACATTAAGCGTGCGCACAGGCCACGCCCTCTAATGTTCCATCGTGTTTGGAGCAGAACTCAGGACCAGGCACTCTGCAACGTGAGCCCAGAGCCCCGTGCGGCTAGCCCCGCCCCTCTCGACCAATGAAAACGCGTATGGGCGTGTTGGGGGCGTGGCCTCCACCTCGTTCTGTCCAATCAGAGCGGCTCGCTTCAACGTTGTTTGCCAGACCGTGCACCGGCACGTGTATCCCTGCGTGTAAACTACAGTTGGGGGCGAGCAAAAAATGTCTTGAGAGCAAATACGGACCGCGAAGCGAAAGACTGTCGTTGCTTGCCGGATTTATGCTGCTTCTTTGACACTTTTCACGCACCTCATCCTGGAATAACAAACCCGTTGTCGTCGTGAAGCATATCTAAGGTGAGCTGTGTTTGTTGTGTTTGTCGTATCTTATCTGTGACCGTTGGAGCTAGCATGCTACAGAGTAGCTAACAATGCGCCAGTGTACTAACTGCAGACGTCCCTTTGTTATAAATTTAACACAGCCACAAATCACAGCCTATAAACTCGCCGCGAGGTGTTTTATCCTCGTGATTCACAGGCGAGACTCGGGTGTTGCATTTTAACCCTTTAAAACGTCAAATAGCATCACATTAAATAAGCATTTAGTCGTTATTTGAGTTGGGGAGGAGGGAGGGAAAAAGAAAAGCCTGAAAACTGACTGAGCCTGCAAATGGTGGCGTTTTTATTTAAATATTTATTTTATTTAACGTGAACCTTTCTGTTTTTGTCTGTCTGTGGGGTGGACATACATGTGGACGTTGCACAATGTAGTATCATGCTCTGCTGTGATAGGTTCATGCTGCACGGTGTTTACGTTATGCTTGCAGACGATTACGTGAAACATGGTCTGCTGAAACGTGTTTTCTTTTGGACATTAAATAAACCACCCTCTGTTATTCATTATTAACACCATCACATCTCAGCTTAATTGAGGCGTTTATATTAGTGTTCAAAGATATTTCTTTGCACTTGCTTGACACCTGTTTTTTTAAACTGGGACATGGTGTGTCCTTAATGTACTTTGTTGAAGGCAGGCTGTGTCCTTCCAAGTCTAATCAGATCATGTCCACAGATTGACAACTGTTGCAATCCACCCAGTTCATCTGCTGCTGCTGTTGCACCTAGACATGCTGCATCCCAGCATTCCTCTTGTCACATCACCGATGACAGTGGGCTTGGAACATTGTGTTAAAAGTCAGCTGTATGTGTTTTTTTACACTTAAGTGACAAGCTGGCATTTGTGATGTGCAATATGTTGTTGCATTTGTGGGAATGTAAAGCCAAGCCCTCTCCTGACACTATTAGAGCTCTGTGCGGTGTACTAGAGAGATGTGCAGGCATCTGCAAGGATGTAAAACCCGGAGATTCCTGCGGACACACACACCCTACGGCCTGCCCGAGTCGTGCATAAGCATCCCGAAAGTTTGACTGTAAACAGGAATGTAGCCCTCCCTGTCCTCATGTGTGACTTTTTAATAAGTCTCAGAGGGAGCTGTGGGTGGATGACACCTCCAAGCGCATGCATAAGCGAATCAAACTCGTCAGCCAGCCGGGGCATCGCTAAGTTTGCATGGGTGGCACAAGAAGGTGAGATGCCAGGCAGTGGCAGTTGCAGAGGTGGCGCGATCACATGTGTGGTGGCAGACTGACTCAACACACGAGACGGGGCAAGTTATCAGTCACTCACAGTGTTACTTTTGAAATGAGTGAGGGATTCGCCAGCAGCGAGAGTTTGATGGACATCGACGCCTTGTTTTCTCCTGCTTGTTTGCGCCTTCGCTAGCCAGAGAGAGTCACGCAGCGCCTCCCACTGAATCTCTTTACTGCTGGAAAACAGTGAAAAACAAAAAGCTTGAGGCTTAGGTGACAGAGGGGGGGAAGTGATGAGAGAATAGTATGATGCCCCCCCATGTTCTCAGGCAACAATGAAACAGTCAGGGCTACTGAGCTTACTGAAAATCTCAAACTCTCACTGTTCTGCAATTATAAATCAGTCCCGGGTTTGTTTGTAGGGTCATGCCTTTAAAATGGTAGCAATTACATGTTTTTGTCAAGCTGTACAGGGGTTGTTCAACAAAGCTGTGTGTTTGAAGCATGGATTATTCCCTCATTACCATGAGTTATCTGGTGTCTTTATTAAACTGTGATTATTGGTGTTATTAAATGTGTGTAATCCCAAAAGGTATTAAAGTTAAGTTGGTCCTCTCTAATATAGTGCTCTATGTTGTTTACAGCAGAAGCTTGACATGTAATAGACCAATGATACAAAAGTTAAAGGACCAGAGGACTCGTCCTCTCCTTCCAAGCACGAAGGAGAAACTACAGTGGCCATGAAATGAATGTGCAAAGGCCTTATCTAAAGTCAGTGTCTGTTCTGGGCCACTGTACAGCAACACGACGGTGTCTGTGGATGTCAAAGGCTCATTCTGAAGTCACAAAAACATAACGGCTTTTTATCTTTAGGGGATTATACACAAAAGAAAACACAGTTATCATATTCCAATGATGCCTAAATCTGACACACTGGACCTTTTAATCATGTCTGAATTCTGCATTGAGGCTGATGTAATTATATTTTTATCTCATACCACAGTTACCAACAGTCATGACTCACCTTTCGGAGTCTTTACCAAAAGGCTGGTCACAAGTATTTTGTCTTCATGACTTGATATATTTATTATAGAAACAGGGCAGCAGGGCTAAGGCTAAGGATTACTCAAAAGTATGATCACATGTTTAGGGATCAGTTAAAGAAGGGGCTGGACTCTTTACACATTTTACTGGTTAGAATGTGGGTTGGTTATAGTTTGTTTATTACATTATAATAACTGCTCCTACATCATCAGTTGTGGTCTGGACACATCAGCATGTGGTTACATTTATCTCAGCGGTCGATGGAGAAATCATTACATTTGTTGACAGAGACTAGAGCGTCTGATATTTGAGAAGAATGATTAATTACTTAAAAAGTGGAGTTTGCACAGGTAACTCTATCAGGACGCTCTCAAATTTGATGATTTTGTCAGTGGTTATTGAGATAATGAGGCTCTGAGATCATTTTGGCTGAAGTGATCACATAACAGAACTGTTGTATCAGCACATGCTGATGCTCCTTTAGTGCTTAATGCCACTAATGGAGCATAAAGAAATTACTTAAAACAAAACAAAGTCTTCTAATTTTATGAATGTCCATTTAAAGATTTCTTGTTAATTGGTTGAGTCATCGATCACATGCTTTTCCAGGTTTATTACCTGGCTGTAAAGTTCAGGGTATCGGGTACAGATAACTCTTCCAGTGTGACTAACGTGTGAACGTGATGGCATTTGCATACCATCATGACACAAATTAATTATTTTCTTGTGGTTGGGTTGCTCCAGCCAAAACATTAAACGAGCGACCTGCCAACCAAGTGGCAACCTCTGTGGCTGTGAAGTGAAGCCAGTGTAGAAATGCAGTTCCTCAAACGTCCACTTGAGGCTGGCTCCAGAAGTGAGTCAGTCTCCATAAGCCCTCATGTTAAAATGTCCAACTTCACAGGAGAAATAAACATGTTTACAGCCTGGTACAAAAAAGACTAGGCAGCTTTAGACTAGCCGTGAGGTGGCCACAGATTCTGAGCTTTAAAACAGTACATCAGAAACCTACGAGGTGATGTCACGTACACAACATCCATTCTTTATACAGTACTATCACTAGTGCTACCAATCTGTTGACAACAGAACATATACATACAGGGAGACAGGGGAAGTTGGCGACTATTATGCACATGAAAAATCCAGAAAATCCAGCAAGTAGCAATAATTAGATCAAGCCGTGTGTGTGCGCGTGTGTGTGTGTGTGGTCACATGCAAGCTGCAGAGCTTTCCTACTTTCTGTTACAATAACCCAGTTGGAAGATTATGAACAATGTGGCTCAGCAGCAGTGGAGCAAAACGGGGGGCGTTTGCGGGTATGCAGATAATCTAACAGACTGTTACTCCATTTTCATGTGAAAGCTTTAGTTGTGGAAAGATTTTACGAGATGTACCATCTAAGTCTAATTCAAGTATGACACAAAAATCGATACATTTTATGATTAGGTTTAAATAATATTTAAAATGTCTATAAATGATTAGTTATTTAATCTCAAAGCAGCTGAGACACTGCACTGTATTTAGATACAATGTGTTGATGTGTGCACGCATTTGTTTGCAACAGTACAATAACTTACTGTTATGTAATTTGTACTACTCTGACAAGTCATGTGTCAGTGGTGTTGAAGAAGTGCACCCAGCTCATGCATGCTCATACGTACATCATGTACAGTACCCGGTCTGTCACAGACACTGGTCGTGAATCCGTCCGCGGGTCTGCACATCGCCCTCTGTATTTAAACAGACCAGGCCCGAGGCGGAGCTGAGACCAGTGTCTGGCACTGAGCTCCTCCCTTGTCGCAGGCAGTCCAAGCCTTTAGGTGGCGCGCTCTCTGATTGGTCCGCGGCGCCGACCAATCAGCAGCCGGCGAGGCTTGCGGAAAACACCGCCGCGCACCTCGGACACGTGCCGCATGTACACACACACACACACACACACAGAGAGCGAAAGAGAGAGAGAGAGAGAGAGAGAGAGACGTGTGCGCGCGCGCGCGTGTGCGTGTTTGTAATATGGACAGATCAGACCGGATGATTTAAAACGGTACTACTTTTTGTCACTGAGTGATACAAACATGTCGTGATGCAGGGTGTTTTGTGGCGGAGTGAAGCGGAGAAGTTCACACATGTTCACGCACGGAGCCACGCCTGCAGCCTCCGTCTGCACAATGCAGTAGGGAAGTGTTTAATGCTTCTTTAATTATTATTTTTTTTAGGTGACTTTAAGTGTCTTTTAATTATCATTTATTTTACGTGTATTTCTGTGCAGATTGTGGTCGTTATTGTAAAAAAAGAATCAGAGTTTATCTACTTACTACAACTTTTACACAGACATGCTTCATGCCCTGTGCTCCATGTTGTATTACAACACAATATAAACAAAGACTGTCATGTCAGATTACACTGACAGCACCTGGAGCTGCAGTAATAATTATTTTGATGGTTGGTTCATCTGCAGATTGTTTCCCATCAGCTATCTAGTCTATCAAATGTCAGAAAATCAATAAAAAATGGCCAATTATTCAGGAAAATTGACAAATATTCACATTTAAGGAGGGGCAGTGCTTTTTTCCCGGTCTTGAAAGCAACTCATTTATCTGTTGCTTTGTGGTCAGTTATTGATCTGTGCATGTCAGCAGCCAAATATAGCTTAGAGGTTTTCTTCGGTGCCCGGCGAACAAAAGAGGGATTTATCAGACCAACAAGTGAGATTTTGTAAAGGCGGTTTCTTCTCTTGTGTGCTGTTTCACTTAGAAAGGCTCGACTGTTCTAAAAACAGCTTTGTGTTATGAACCGTTATAGACGTGGGGGACATACTTCAATGTTTTTAGATCATAACGATCCTCACTCTGCAGACAGTTGTCCAACTCTTAATTTATTAGATAAGATTCAACTTTATTATTATTATTATAATTAAACATCGAATGGCAGTTTAGCATATAATATAAATATAAATTATCTTATTAGAGTGAAATAAATACACTCAGATATTACATCTGTTGTAGCCGCATAAATTGCAGTATAAATGTAATTACGGTGTGGGGTAATTAAGATATATATAGTGTTTCAGTACCAAATAGAAATATAAGTAGTATGAACAGTAATAGGGTGGGTGTGAGCACAAGTGATTAAATTGGTTAACATGTAATATAAACTGCAGTGATGCCATCGTCCTGGAGACTGCGCACATGAAGATATCGTCCACTTTTAACCCGAGGGCGAGGCGCTTCATCACACCGAAGGTAAAACTGTCCTGCGCTCAACTCTAAACGAGGAAGCGATAGCACACTCCTGATGTAGGCAATACATAAATAATGAACAGAGCTGCAGCGGAGAGCCAGTTTGATTATTTATTGAACTTGTTTGGTCTCTAAAAATGTCAGAAAGTAGTGAAACCAGCTCGATAGAAGTTGAAGGTTACAACTCAAATGTCTTTTTTTTGTGCTTGAAACTCAAAAATATTCAGCCTACACCGATATTAAAGCATGAAACACAGCAAATCCTCACTGTGACAAACTAAAAGTGGAGAATATTTGCTTAAAAAACATGTTATTCAGCTGAGTGTGATGCTGCATTTTCTAGATTGTTGGTGTACAAAGTCAAGGCGATGACACACCGCTGTATTTTTAACCGAGCTGTGTCTGGGTATGAATCGGCCAGTGGTGCAAACCATCAGGGAAAAGCTGAACTGAAGTGAATTCAAGGAGATAAAACCGAAACAGGAAGAGCAACCTTGAATTCTTATCTTATCGGCCAAGTGAACTTGAGATTGAGTGAGAATATTAGCAGGATGGACGTGTAATTAAAAATGTGCAGACAAGTAGCAGACCTCCGCAGCTGCGGACGAATGTTTCGCCTCTGTGTCACCCTCACACGTGACTCACTTGACCTTTTCTTGATTTTTGTGCAACATGTTGCCGTTTGGAAATCAGTTACAGACACAAAGTATCACAGTGAGTCGTGTAAACTGAACTAAAGAGTAAAGTAAAGGCAGCTCGACATCTCGGAATCGGCGAGTCATTTTCCAAACGTCTTCCCATGGAGGTAGACGCTATCTTGAATAATCGGAGATCGGTCTTGCTGAGTGCATTTCCTGTGAATAATCTGAGCGGGTTACTCAGCACTGTTACCTCACAGACATGGACTCAAACCTGACCTGGACACTTCATGCATGGCGGTTACATGTTTACATGTGTGTGCGTCCGTGTGGGTGGAAACACATTACTGTGTCACCCAATGCAGGCTTGACAAGTGCACATCCAGGTGCTCTACTACCCCGAGCGCAGGTTCTACGCCCACAGCCGTGTGCCGTTGCCATCGCCCGTGGAAGTGTGCATCGCCGCCACCTGCCTCGACGCCCACTCGACGCCCTGCTTGCATATTCCCATATGATAATCGCAGTTTCGACCGCGGCACACACAGCTTGTCATGTGAGTGTGTGTGTGCATCCGTCTGACCGTAATGCTGATTAGCATTTCACGATTGGCAGCGAGGCGCGGGCTTGCTCCCGTTGATGCAGCTTCACATGGATCTGTTGAACTTCCTGCAGCTTCTTTCAGAATTTCCGTGCGATGAGGTACATTTGTCTTTTTATCCTGGTGGACACTCTGAACTTGTCCGCTCATGTCTTATAGGGGTTGTCGCGTCAGGACAGGAGGGCGGCTAAACCCGTCCTGAGCAAATTCTGCATCAAAAGCATGAGGGACTCGGGTAAAGAGGGCTGCAGGGCAGCAAGGTGCATTAAAAATGGACGGATTGACGACTGAGGACTGGACTGTGTCTTCGTCTCCAGGGCTTAAAGGATTACAAGGTGTCTCTCATGCCCAAAGAATAAATAGCACTAGACTTTTACTTGCGTAGGTGGTGGCCACATATAAACTCAGAGCTACTATTCACAAACGAACCTTAATTTATAACCACCCTCTGGAGAGCTTTGTCCCGTCCTTCTGTGTGTTCTGTTTGTTTCGCCCGTCCCCTGGGGTAAAACGGGGACTTAGCAGTGACGACTAACAAATGTCCCAAAGTAATTAGCCCATGTTCACCTGCTCTATATTCAGATGCATGCGTACGCACTTGAAGATTATTGCCAGCCTGTTCTCGAGATGAGGTGATTGTTTTCTGGAGATAATCTGGGGAACAGGGCTAACAGCTGGGCGCCCGACAATCGCACGCACATCTGACAAACATTCAGCGCACGAGGCGGCGAAGACATCTCACGGCCATATCCAAGTCGCCCTTGGAGGCTGATGCGATAAAGCGATGATAAGCGTTTCCTTTTTTGTCTCTTCATAGCTGTAGTCCTTGGGAGATGCTGGCAAAAACAAGTGTTCTTGAATCTCTCTCTCTCTCTCTTTTTGTCATCTCAGGTGGCCGTTAGCACTTGGAGCGACACATATCTGAAGAGGCAAGAAGACCAGATACAGAGTGAAGAGATTTCTCTTCACCGAGAGCTGTTTTTCTCACTCTCCCTCACAATCTCTCGTCCCATCTGTCGGAGCACTTATGCCAAAGCTGTTTCACGAGCAGAAAACCATCTCCTGTCTGCATCACTCCGAGCTCTGACACTTCTTCTCGAGATAATTGCTGCTTTTTTTTTTGGAGACGTTGCTTTTCGGTCATTTTTACAGCCAAAAGCTGCACTCTTTAAAACACCCTCATCGACGGGCTCACAGCCCAAACTTCTTTGATTTCACTTTTTTTTTTTTTTGCAAGAAAAACAATGAGTTTCTCTTTCAACACACAACCAGCCACTATGATTCACCTGTGCATACTTAGTAATCCCACTTAAATCAGAGTTTTTCCTGTTTTCCTGGCTGACACGTGAATCAAGCTGTATCAGCCTCATCCTACTCTAGTATGAGTTATGACAACCCTAAATCAACGCCCAGCAGCAGCACTCGGGGGCGAGTGGCGAGGGCCGGCGAGAAAGACAATGACCAGGAAGCCGAGTCCGAAGGGTTAAACTCCCCGAAAACCAGCGGCGGTCAGCAGGGTGCCAATGTCGGCGCTCAGCAGCAACGGAGCGGATCTGGAGGCGGCTCGTTTCCGAGCGGAGGGTCGGGATCCGGAAGTTCGTCCGGAGACCGAAGGGGGCCCAACTCTGACGACATGGACGGACTGTCCAGCGGGAACGACTCGGGCGAAAGGGAGAGCGAAGGCGGCATGGAGAGGGAGAACAGGTCACGCGGGCGCCAGTCCACGCACAGCTCCCACAGCTCGTCTAACGGCAAGGACTCGGGCATGATGCTGGAAACCACTGAGAGCAACAAGAGGTAAGAGATTAACGATGACTGAACTGTTACAGATTTTTTTATTGTGCTGCACACGTGTCGGCACAAGCTCCAACTGTAATCTTAACCGCTCCGCCTTCCCCCAGCTCCAACTCCCAGAGCCTCTCCCCTCCCAGCGGCTCCCTGGCCTACAGCCTGCTGTCTACAAGCTCGGAGCACGACCCCCCCTCCACGTCCGGCTGCAGCAGCGACCAGTCGGCGAGGGTCCAGACCCAGAAAGAGCTCATGAAGGCCATCAAGGAGCTGAAGCTGCGTCTACCGACCGAGCGCAAGGCCAAGGGTCACTCCAGCACTTTGAATGCACTCAAATACGCACTTCAATGTGTCAAACAAGTCCGAGGTGAGGGGGGGTGCTTTTGTCCGGATCTTTTTATGTAATATGTTTACTGCAGTATGTCATTATGTTCATAATAATATTCACACCGTGACTCAATTATCGTTTCCAGCCAACAAGGAGTATTACCATCAGTGGAGTGTAGAGGAGTGTCACGGCTGCAGTCTGGACTTGTCCGCCTTCACGATTGAAGAGCTCGACAACATCACGTCAGAATACACCCTGAAAAACACGGTGAGTTCATACACTCATCCCCTTCTTAAAACCACCACAAAATGTTTTTGCTTTTGAAGATTTTTTTTTACAGAAAAGTGTCTTATTACTGCAGTCAGTGAGCCATGAACGATATCATTTTATTACCTCTCTCTGCCCTCAGGGATAAAATGTAACTGAACATCGGTTCAGTCACAAGATTTACAACGTACTCATAAACGCATTGATTCTGATTAATCGATGCTGCCGTTAGCTTCGCTGCAAGCTTTGTCGTGACCTGTAGAGAAATAATTTTACCCATCAGATCCTGAAATAACTGCAGCTCTTACAGTACATTTAATCTGAACCACCTCTTTGGTGATAAAAGCCTCTCGCACAGTGTGCTGCTGCTGCTGCTTGTTTCATTGTATATTTTTCAAAATAATGGGCTGCAGAGAGAGAGCACAGATGTATTTTCTTCTTCTCCTGCTATTAGTGAATAAAGCACTTAGTTAAAAAGTACACCCTAAAAAAAGACCCAGAGATCTGATCCATCTGCTTTTGTTGGATTTGAAAACCTTTTTATAAGAACTTCGGCTTCGTTTGTGTTCACAAACAGCTTTCGTCACACTTTTTTAATTAAATAAAATACAACCATAGAGATGTTTTTAAATCCGTCTTCTGTTCTTGCTTTTCTTCAGGACACGTTCTCCATGGCCGTGTCGTTCCTGTCGGGCAGGGTCGTGTACGTATCACCCCAGGGCTCGTCCGTGCTGCGCTGTAAGCCCGAGTGTCTCCAGGGGACCGTGTTTTCCGAGCTCTTGGCCCCGCAGGACGTCAGCACCTTCTACAGCGGCACGGCACCCTGCCGCCTGCCACCCTGGGCATCCTGCATCGGATCTGGTGAGTCGAGACAGAGGGAAAGAGTTAGGGAGGAAAAAAAGGTGGAGATTTAGTGTTGGAGAAAGTCAGATCTCAGCAGCGTGATCCGAAATGATCTGTGACAGAAACTACTGCTGAATCCAATAAGGAAAAAGCGTGTAACGCTCTTTTCGACTTTCCTCCCAGCTTCTCCTCCAGTCGACTGCACTCAAGAGAAGTCCATGTTCTGTCGAATCAGTGCCGACCGGACGCAGGGCGGCGAGATGCGCTACTACCCCTTCCGCCTCACGCCCTACCAGCTCACCATCACAGACTCGGACGCCGCCGAGCCTCAGCCCTGCTGCCTGCTCATCGCGGAGAGGGTCCACTCTGGATACGAAGGTATTTATTCATCACTTTACTGCGTTTGCATGTATGTACACGTAACATCAAGTTCACTGGGTCAGAACACCTCAGAGAGTCGGCAACATCATGTAGGGTTCATCCAAAGATTACGTCGACATTAATAAGTTATATAAAGGTGGAGTAATCAGTTATTACAGAGAATCATTGAAGCCAGTGCAGAGCTCCTCCTTGTGTTTTTTGTTTTGGCTGTGCAGCGTTGATAACGTTATGTCAGAGTAACCCTGTTTAGTTGGATTATGTTTTATTGTTTTCGTCTTGTTTTGACTTTCTTTCTCACATGATTCATGTATTATATTAATAAACTTGAATGAGCGTACAGTACTCGATGATCTGTGTGCGAGTCGAGAGACAGACTTCTCTGAATATGGATCATATCATGAGCAACAAAACGATTGGACGCCTTTCAGAATTGCAAATCAACCATTATCCTCTGTACAGATTGTCGTTTTGAACTTCTCACTCAGTCTGTCCTCTAAACGTGCTCTTCATCTGTGTCGCCTCAGCTCCGCGCATCCCTCCAGACAAGAGGATCTTCACCACCAGTCACACGCCCAGCTGCCTCTTCCAGGAAGTAGACGAGAGGTCAGTCACTCTACGCCGGTCACAGCAGCGTTTTGTAGCTGCTACTGATCATTTAGTTGATTTATCCAGAGAAGTAATAAACACGCTACTGATGTCTAATGTCTTGTGTTTGCAGGGCAGTGCCATTGTTAGGCTACCTGCCTCAGGACTTGGTAGGAACCCCCACCCTGCTCTACATCCACCCTGAAGACAGGCCCATGATGGTGGCTATACATGAGAAGAGTGAGTCTGTTTAGCACTGAACTGCTAGTAACATGTCTCTTTCTATATTGATTTCTTTCCCTCTCTTTCGCATCTTCCGTATGAACTGAACTTTCTAATACGTGTCTGCACTGTTGTCTCCCTTCAGTCTTTCAGTTTGCAGGGCAGCCGTTTGAATATTCACCCCTGAGGATGTGCGCACGCAATGGGGAATATCTGACCATCGACACCAGCTGGTCTTCTTTTGTCAATCCCTGGAGCCGGAAGGTGGCATTCATCGTCGGGCGCCACAAAGTCAGAACGTAAGATAAATGTCCTCAGTGAAAGAGAAACGGACAACTAATAAAATGTTTTAAGTTATGTAATTTAAAGGGGTGTTTGTGTAGCAGTCCTCTAGTGATGTTCTGACATTATCCCCCGTCCGTTTCCAGGAGCCCTCTGAATGAGGACGTGTTCACGATGCCGCCGGGCTGCAAGAGTCGGGTCACCACGCCCGACGTCGTCCAGCTGAGCGAACAGATCCACCGGGTCCTGGTGCAGCCGGTGCACAGCGGCGGCTCTCAGGGCTACAGCTCGCTCGGGTCCAGCGGGTCGCGGGGCTCACGCCGATCGCACCAACAGCACCTCAGTGCCTCCGCCACCTCGTCAAGCGACAGCAATGGCCCTGCCATGGACAAGGCTGCCGCTGCGGTCGCTTTGCACAAACCGGTGAGTCTAAGCAACAAGTGGCTACCAAGCAAACTGCGACAGTCACTTCAAATATCGTCTGTTTAACGAGTCCGATGCTCTTATTTCTCCAGATGACGTTCCAGCAGATATGCAAAGACGTTCACATGGTCAAAACTAACGGACAGCAGATGTTTATCGAATCCCGTAACCGGCCACCGCCCAGAAAAAACACAAGCACAGGTAAGATAAGAAGGATTTCCAACAGTTCTACGGATGCTGCTGTGAACACAGGTCGTCTAAAAATCACCTGTTCCTCTCTACTCTTCATCCAGGCCCAGCAAACATCAGAGCCGTCACCAGTGACCCAATCAGAGGTTTGATAGCTGACCTGACGAAACCACCCAAAGCTTTGGTCCCGGCACCGCTCATACAGAAGGAGGCACCTACTGGCTACTCCTACCAGCAGATCAACTGCCTGGACAGCATCATAAGGTGTGTGTGTGTGTGTGTGTGCGCACTTAAAGCTATTCTATCTCATCATTAATTGGTTTTTCATTACTCATCCCACAACGCTCTGACTCCACGCAGGTACTTGGACAGCTGTAACATTCCTAACACGGTCAAAAGGAAGTGCGGCTCCTCCTCTTGCACCTCCACGTCCGATGACGACAAACAAGAGGCCAGTGGCAACAACAAAGGTATTTTTTTAAGATTACCTAGAACTGGTTTGGCTCATTATGTAGTTGTGGCTGTAAATGTTCCTGGGAAGAATATCTGATCCATGTATTTACCGACACAAATGCTGATTCTTGTTGAATATGGATTTTTCTTCCGCAGCATCCTTCTGAGAGAGTTCTTAGATTACCATGCTTGTTCGTGTGCCTGTCTGTCTGTGCTTGTCTGGCCGCTATACGATCATGACTGAACATGTTGAACTTGTTGTCTCTGCAGGTGGTTCAGTTAGCCTCGTAGGTGAACCACCTTCTCTGCCCCCCCTGACCATGGCCGCAAAGGCAGAGAGTGTAGCCTCAGTCACGTCCCAGTGTAGCTTCAGCAGCACCATCGTGCATGTGGGAGACAAGAAGCCTCCTGAGTCAGGTGGGGATCATCAACATCAACACTCACACTCTCTGAACCCCATAGCGCGTGCTACGCAGCAGCTTTCGGGGCCCTACTTATTATATATATATTATATTTCTGTCGACCTGTAACACTCTGATGCTGCTCTGTTAAAACTGACTCTCAAAGTGTTTTTACTACTCTAAAAGTCTCAAGAATTATCTTGCAGAAACCTGTAACCACATGATAAAAGTGCAGATTGCAGGTAATCTGATTTACGCCTTTGTTTCTCACCTTGACTTTTCTCTTTTTAAGTTTCTGGATGTCTTCTCTTCTGCTGCTTTACCCACAGTTCCCTCTTTTTTTTTCATCTGTTTTCCTGAATAATCTGTAACAGTATAGAGTCAGTAAACACTAACACAGCACTGTCTATATCTCTTACGTTTGCTTACACTATGAGTGACTGGTCGTATCAGACCAAGTCACGCTGTAGCAACAAAACAAAACTGTATTTTTGAATTTAACTTTTCATTTCTCAGAAGAAGAACGTCATTTCTTCTTCCCAAAATTTCATCGTCTCACTTCAGCGCTGTAACACCCCTCCATGTTTATTCCTCTATCGCAGATATCGTCATGGAGGAGGCTCCCACAACTCCCACCCTCGCTCCCCCTACGACGACTCTAACTCGTCCCACCAGCGGGCTGACGCCGCCGGCTACCACAGCCGTCACCCCTCCGCCGCTACCTCCCCCTCCGCCGCCTCCTCTCCCTCAAGCAACTCAGCCAGAGAGGGACAGCAGGAGAAGTGGAGGTGGAGGAGGCCGGATGGGTCTGACAAAGGAGGTGCTCTCCGCCCACACCCAGCAGGAGGAGCAGGCGTTCCTCGACCGCTTCAAGGACCTCAGCAAGCTGCGGGTTTTCGATCAGACGGCGCCGACGACCCTGCGATGCCAGACCCCAGCTGCCAACCCTCTGTCACGAGGTAGGTGCACGCTGCTCCTCCCATCAGTCTAACACACACACACAATAATGCGCATAATTAACACATGAATTTGTTTGAATTTATTCTTAAATCCGTCTCCTCTTTCCCAGGAGTGCGTTGTTCTCGGGATTACCCAGCCGCAGGAAGCAGCAACGGTCACAGACGTGGTCGTGGCGGCAAGAGACTGAAGCACCAGGAGTCGTCCGACCAGCACAGCTCTCTGGGCCTAAACAGGAGCCGCCATGACCCCAGAAGCAGTGCACCACCCATGCCCCTCAACATGCCTCTTGGCCCACCAACAAACTCCTCCTCCTGGCCGTCCGTAGGCTCCCAGGCCAGCATTCCCGCCGCCCCGTTCGCTCCTGGCATGCTTCCGATCTACCCAGTTTACCCGCCGCTCGCACAGCCCTTCCCCCAGCAGGTCCCGGATCCGTCACGTTTCGCCCCAACCCAGATGGTACCGCCCATGATGGCCCTCGTTCTGCCCAATTACATGTTCCCCCAGATGGGAGCGCCCATCCCTCAACCCGCCCCCACCCCCGGACACTTTTACAACCCGAACTTCACGTACCCCATCGCCAACCCGGCCGCTATCCCCACTATGGTTTCCAACCCCGTACCCATTCCAGGCACCTGCGCGCCGTCTCGTAGCAGCACTCCACAGTCCTACAGTCAGACACCAGCTGACCGCGAGGGCGCAGAGTCCCCCCTCTTTCAGTCTCGATGCTCCTCACCGCTCAACCTGTTGCAACTGGAGGAATCACCAAGCAACCGGTTAGAGGTTGCCACGGCGCTGGCGGCATCACAGCAAGCCACGCCTACCGCGCAGGGCGGCGCGGCAGGCGGACCGAGCTCAGCCAATCAGGAGAACTCCGATGATACCTCCAAGGAGAATGAGAACGTAAGTACACGGACGTTCAGGATCAGATGTCACGCTTCGAAACTCATTACAAGAAAGAAACTCAGATTTGTTTTACTCGTTTAGGGTGAAACTAACGAGTCCAACCAAGATGCCATGTCGACCTCCAGCGACCTGCTGGATCTGCTGCTGCAGGAAGACTCCCGCTCAGGCACCGGCTCAGCTGCTTCTGGTTCAGGATCCTCAGGGACGAGGTCCTCTGGTTCAGGCTCTGGCTCCAACGGCTGCAGCTCCTCTGGCACCAGCGGCACTAGTAAGTCGATTTTTTTAGTAATTTAGGTCGTTATTTAAGAGTTAAGGGTCACCCTGACAGTGACTTTAGACATTACACTGAGTCCTCTCAGGATGATAGACGTCAAGTGGAGAGAAATTGTAATGTCGCCTCTGTTAAGCAACCAAAAACCTGAGAACAACTTCAGCTAGTCAAGTCAAATACTGAATCTAACACACAGTTTAATACTTGACGAGTCTACTTACAATAAATTCACTCCCTGTCCACCCCAGGCAGCAGCCAGGGCAGCCACACCAGCAAGTACTTCGGCAGCATCGACTCATCGGAGAACGACCATTTACGCAAACAGCCAGCAGGTGGCAGCAGCAGCACCAGAGGAGACGGCGAGGAGCAGTTCATCAAGTGCGTCCTGCAGGACCCGATCTGGCTGCTGATGGCCAACACTGATGACAAGGTCATGATGACCTATCAGCTGCCCGTCAGGTAAGACGCCACACTACACAGAGTTACTCTGACTTTTAGGTTGATACAAGTTTGAATTAAAAAAATATCCATTATAAGTTCAAGTCAGAGTTTTCAGTGACCCTTTTCCCTCGTGCCCGTACAACAGGGACATGGAGACTGTGCTGCGACAGGACAGCGAGGCCCTGAGGAGCATGCAGAAACACCAGCCGCGCTTCACAGAGGATCAGAAGAGGGAGCTGAGCCAGGTTCACCCCTGGATACGCACAGGACGCCTGCCCCGAGCCATCAACATCTCTGTAAGCACACCACAACTCAACCACGAGTCAGCAAAAGGTTCACCAAGTCAACGAAACATAGAAACTAAATCATCTGTTTCTCTCTGGTTTCTCGCAGGGATGTACCGGCTGCAAGTCTCCCCCCTTCGTGCCTCCCGCAGCTCCGTTCGACGTGGAGATCCACGAGATGGAACTGTGCAGCGTGTTGAAAGGGCAGGAGGAGGGCGCCGACAAGGGGAAGAAAAGCCTTTTGGAGACAGCCATGGATGAAGCTCATCCAGAGGATGAGGACGAAGAAGAGGAGGTTGAAGAGAAAGGAGCCAAAACAGAAGACGGCAACCAAGACATGCCGGCAGCGGAGGAGGAGGAGGAGGAGGGAGCGACCTCAGAGGCTGTGAGAGAAAAGTCTCACATGACTCACTAAGAAGGTGGCCAAAGATAACGGACGCTATCGTGACCTTTCTACGCTGTTGTGCAGAAAAAAAGTGCACCTTCCAGAACTCTCTGTGCCCAGGAACATCACACGGGGTGTAACGATGTTAAAAACTGGGATTTGCTGGGACATCACGGTGCACATTGATCGTAACGACTTCCATTTATTGTTTGACAGGTCAGGCGGGACACTTGGCCCGGGGTAATTCTTCATCAGGTTTGATGACAGCAAACGAGGCATGTTGATGTATGGCTGCATATTAAAATGCCTTGGAAAACACCCAAGACATCCACACTCAGTTTTAGAGAGTGAGCTAGTACTCTGTTCCCTCAACCTTCACCCGTTCTTGTAGTTCTCTACATATTTATTTAACGTGTAAGATAATCAGAGAGGACTTTAAGGGGAATGTGTTGCAACAAGGCGCCTTTATATAAAGATGGATGTTCCTCACCACAGTGTCCTCCTTGACGTTTTCATCTCCCCTGTTCAGGAATCAGCTCGCGAGGAAAAGAAGGGAGTTTAATCTGTGACTTTTCTTCTTGTTGAATGTTTCTCTGGGATCCTGCACCCGCAGAGTTTCTCTCGAAAGACTCAAATTCTGTTGTTTTGTTTTTTTGTTCCGATTAAAGACAAAGCACCTTTCATCCAACAGACAAAATGTACAGTGAGAACTATGTTTATTTTGTAAACATTGTGTATATTTTTATACTTCACTGCAAATACAGACAGGATAAATGCCCAAAAGAGTGTCTGTACTGTAAAAGTGTGTGTGGAAAAAAATCGAGGATTGAAAAAAAAAAAAAAACAATCACTTCAGTCTGTGTTTTCTCGTGACAGCAATCTAGTTGCTTTGATTGAGCGACGTGGTGGGGGCAGCAAGAGAGGTCAACCTGGACTTTTAAAAAGGTTTTCCCTCTTCTGGGCCTGGGCATTAGTTCTCAAACATCACACACGATATTTCCAGCCTTCAGCCGAGGGGAGAGCTTTCGTGTTTTCCGGTGTTCGCTCGTGGCGGTTCAGTGAATTCGAAAGAAAGTGGACGTAACTCGACAGAGTTTTGGAGAGTGTTTACTATCTGTTTTTTCTCTCTGCTCTCTGTCCCTTTCTCTCTCTCTTTTCTCTGTGGCACTGTTCTGGTCATGTGATCTCCTATGCTTTATGGCGTCAGTGGTGTCTGCAACAGTTTCTTAATATTTTTGTGAAATTCTTTGTACAAAAAAAGACAAATAAAACAACTTGAAAAGCCTGAAGTCTGATCTTTGCTTCTTTTCTTTTTCCTCCTGCAGTTAGTTTTATGATTACATCTCTTTGCAGTCTATTTTTGTCAGTGGGTGTTTTGCAACAGTTGGCCTACACACACACACACACACACACACACACGCATATACAGAAGTGTCCAGAATGAACTAGAAGCTGAGAGCAGATCAGGGCAGCTACTTTCTTTACTGAACCCACAAGTCTCCGTCTATCCAGCTGTGGTTTCCACCCATAGTCATCACCGCAGCTTAAAAAAGACAAAAGGCATGCCATCGTTTGGACAAAGCGGCCGAGCTGACTTCACTGCACGTTATTGTAACAATGACTACAATGATTGTAATGTACGTGGGGTGTTTGTGAGAGAGCTGATGTTAATAAGCTTCTTTAAAGTCACATTGTGAGTAGTTCTTGCTGTAGAATTCAGCATATTGTAAGTCTTCTATAATACACTTTTATGAGTGAGTACTGCTTTGGTTTGAACATAATGCATTTTTCATTCTTTCCTACATTTTAACTGAACTCCACCTACTTATTTTACACCTCCATGAATTCAGTGGAAAGGAATTGAATCCTTCACTTGCAGAGTAAATTGCGCATGTCTGCCCAGGTAGGTTGCTTCAGGCACAGTGTTAATGTGCGGTCACTCTCATTTGAACTTTTCCTCCATCGACGTGCCCCTCTGTCTTTTCACCTCTATTATTGTTTCCGTAGAGGCTGCTAAACCCGGCGCCATCGCCCCGCTTGCCCAGCTCCAGTTCTAGCACGACACCTGCTCCCAGTCAACATTTGAAAACACTTTTCCTCCTCTCCTTAAAAATATGGTCCAGTTTTGGGGCTGTTGGTAGCGTAGTGGGTTAAGCGGCCGCCCCGTGTGTGGAGGCTATAGTCCTTGCTGCAGCTGGCCCTGGTTCGAATCCCGCATCAGACGGCTAATTTACTGCGTGTCACTCACCCTCTCTCTGCTTCCTGTCTATCTTCAGCTGTACTATCAATAAAGGCATAAAAGGCCAAAAAATAAAAAATATCATCCAGGTTTCACCAAAAATCAGTGAAATAGTTGATGGCGTGTGACATGCCGCTGTAAAACGTTACTTTTTACACAAATTTAGCAATCACCTGACCATGAGTCAGTGCAGCATCAAAATGATTGTTCTGTTATTTTATGATAAAGTTACACAATGTTGCTTTAAAGTGATAACAATGATGTAACAAATTCACAGGCGATCCAACAGGTGTATTCCTCACGATGGTGCCAAAGTCAAGGTGTGTTCAATGCAAAACTCCCCATTTGTCATTTGCACAAATTCAACCACCAACTTTAAGCCTTTATATAATTTAAACAGGTGAGCTCAATAGAAATTCAGACTCAGTTCATTATTCAAACTGTTTTTTGTACCAGGTTTATTTCTGCTGTGAAGTTGGGCATTTAAATATCGGGACTTGTGCAGACTGATTTGTTCGGTAGCCAGCCCCAAGTGGCCGTTTGAGGAACTGCGATTGCACAAAGTCAACCACAGGGGTTGCCACTTGTTCTGAACACACAGTACGATTCATCCTCTGAGGACCGTGAATACCTGTCAGACTGCACCTGTACAAAATATTATTCCAATTCATCTGGCAGATGTTGAGACATTTCACAGGATAAGTGAATGCTTTAGTCTGCTGGTGGTGGTGCTACAGGAAAAAAAAACAGAGGATCAACAAAGTGTTTAAGATTGATCCTCTGGGGAGCATGAATTGATTGATTTCTCTTCAGTTTTAGATGCCACGAGCTAACGAAAGCTCGGCCTGTAGCTGGTGGTGCGGTGAAAAGGTCATTATACGAACGTGCAACAGTGGCACTCTGTGCATCACCTGCAGAAACATACATTTTCCATATATTCCACCACTCTACTTGTTACATAACAACAACACAGAGCTGGAACATAACAAGCACACTGTACTCAGGAGCTGTACATACATTGCTTTTGGCCGTCGGTCAGCATACAGTGAAATTAAATTAGTTTCCCCTGTTAACCTGTGTCAAACAGCCTTCTGTCCTCTAAACATCACACCCATTCACCTTTTCCTTTCTTCTCCATGACACGCCTCCTCCTCACCCATCCCTTCCCTCCTCTCTCCTCTCTCCTCCCTTTTTGAACCTTGCGTCTCTCCACGCCTCTCTACTCTGACCCCCCCCCCCCACCCCCTCCTTCCTCCTGCCTCTTCTTCTCCTCTCCCGTCTCGACTAATCTCGGAGGACAGCAGGATGGAGGACAGGGTGTGGACAGTGTGTCTTCTTGTCATTCTGACACTGGGATGGACCGAGGCTCAGAGTCAGACCAACTACACAAGGTAAGCTGTTTGAGAGCGATTTCAGATATATCAAACTTCAGGTATGCGCGTCTATCAATGTCCCTCTTGTGCATCTGTTTTCTTTTCTACATCCTGCGTGTGCACATGTGGCATGCCCTTTTAAAACCCACATCAGTCCAGATTTACGACTGTGTGTTTTTCCCCTCTCCTGGTAGCAGTATTATGATTACGTAAAAGTGCAGCAGAAATAGAGGGTTGCAATGTTAAGATGTGGTTGGCCTCCCGTAAACACAGAAAATGACAGCATGCCGTAATTGATGGAGTAATTCAACCGGGCAAATGTACAGGAGCATCTGATGTTTTTGAGTCGACATTTTTCTAAAATGTAAATGTTGAGAATTTTTATTTTTCAAGACGTTTTTGAACGTGACATGCGCACTTCTGCAGCTACTTCAACGCACAGAGGGTGTAAATTGAACATGAGAGACAAACAAATGCCTGTGGGCAGTTCAGCTCCAGAGGGTCAGAAGGGAGGGACGCCACCACCACCACTGGGATTTGTCGACCAAATGTGGCCTTGCAGTAGACACCCAACGCATGCCTGAAGAACGAAAAAGGATTGACGGTCACAGGAAACAGTCCTCAAAATGTAAAAATTTTGACTTTTCCTCCCTGAGAAACAACAAAACTTTAGCCACAGACTCAAGTTTGAAAAGAGGAAACAAACTGACCAGATGCCAGAGCAGCCGACATCTACATTAACAAGTCTGGGGCCCGGCGAGTGCTGCAAAATGAAAAGTCGAGGCTCGCCCTGCTTTGAATCTGTGTTTATCTGAGTGTGAAAGAGTGGGTGTGTGTCATCAAACTCCATGTGTGAGCCGGGGCCGTTTTTGAAAGTGCCTGTCTGCTAAAATTAAAGTACGTGTTACGTCTACCGACAACTTTCTTGTGGTACGGTCAGTGCGTGGAGACAGCTCACAGTGCATACACTGTATGTTGACAGTCTTTCTGGTTTGGTTTGACCAAGTTTTATGAAAACTCACAAACCAGGAGAACTCATTGGGGACCTCCCCAAACTCAGAGAACAGAGACAGACTGTGCCACTGTGGGTTTTTAGTGCATATGTTAAAGTGTGTGGTGTGCGCAGGAGCTCTCGCATCAATACTCTCAGTATAGCTACATTTTCTCCCAGCGCAGCAAAGTCAATTTTAATGTTACACTGCAGTTGATCGCTGGTTGTGTATGTGTGTGTGTGTTATTCTTTCAGGCCCGTCTTCCACTGTGGAGGCCACCTGGTTACAGACTCCGGCATCGTGGCCAGCGAAGGATTCCCCAGTCCCTACAAACCCAACAGTAAATGCATCTGGTACATCACTGTGAGTCATTTTAAAAATCCAAACTTAATGTGGCTATCAAACGTCTCTAATTAATTTGCAATGCAAATGAAAGGGCGCTTGATGCCCTGGCACGTCCTGTGGTAAACCTACAGAGGGATAATTTTGGTTTGGTGGCGTACAGACATCTTCCTGCCTCCCTTGTTCCGCTTTGTTCTTTGCTCTGCCTCTACAGCTCTTTGATGAGAATTCATTATTAGATGTCTGAAATCTCAATTTACTGCTCCCTACAGAGGAAACTATTGAGTGCCAGTTATAGAAAGTGAAGGATGCAGCCTAGTTCAGACGATGGTAATCGCATCTTGCCAAGACTCCAAATCGGATTTCTTCAGATGCGGATCAGTCGGGACGCTGACGCAACGTGGTGCACAATAACAAAGTCAAATCCAGAGTGACATAAAGTGCATCAAAGTCTCCGGAGCGATATAGAAGGACAACTAAGTGAACAACAGACAAATGCTGAAGTTAATTGAGACTTCTGTGCAGACAAAGCTGCTCCAGCATTGGAACGTCACGTCACCAGTGTACACAGATCGGCTGGTAGTCAGGAAACAAATCAGGTCTGATCACTTGCAAACAACAGCGCGGACAGGCTGTCTTCAGTTCGAACAACGTCTGTTATCCAATGTAACTTTTGCTAAGCAGTGACCACTGGTGCCAAAGGTGCCAAATACAGGATGGTGAATGCTAAAACATAGTGTAAGAGTAGCAGAAGTAGAGAATACTCTTTCATACGTGATTCATAAGTCAGAAAACTACATTAATATTGTTAGTTACACAAGCAGCACTCATATGAAATGTTTGCTAATGTCAGCCACCAATAGCTGCTGGTCATATCAGACCAGGGCTGTGTCCTTGAGTATATTAAATTGAGCAAGAACACTGAACTCATTAAGTTCAGTTTTGATTTGTAAAAAGCTCAACTTTCCGATTCTCAGGGTTTCTTCCCTTTATTGGAGCATCCTCAAATGTGTTTTGCAACTAAAACATTTGCCAATTGGTGTTTGGTTACATTTTATTCATAAAAATGTACCTATTTCCCGTCTTGAGCAGCTTTAGGGTCTTCTTGTGCCAATGGGAAATGGCTGTTGTGAGGCGTTGAGATATTTTAAAAGGGGATGTGATGTTAAAAAAAAAGAAAAGAAAAAGTGGCATTTACTAACAATATGGTTGAAACAGGCAAAGTTGACCCTGGGAAGTTTCAGGTCAAATGAAAATAAAATTAGAAAAATGCATTTCCCATCAAATGTGACTGTGGCCTGAAAGTGCCGAGTCATTGTTGAGCATCCCGTCAAACAAGAGTCCGGCTTCAACAAACTGTAGGTTGTTGTATAAAGATATTTTGCAAGATAGTATCAGTAATATTAAATCATAGTTCTTATGTGAGTTTACATGTTTACACATCTTCTAGAGTAATCTTTTCTCAATGCACTTCCTGTTGCCCCCTCCAGGTCCCAGAGGGTCATGTGGTCATGCTGTCTTTCCGCCTCTTTGACATGGAGGCCGACGCCACCTGTCGCTACGACTACCTGGACGTCTACAGCGGTCACTCCCGCTTGGTCCAGAAGCTGGGTCGTTTCTGCGGGACGTTCCGACCCGGCGCCCTCATCTCTACCTCCAACATGATGATGTTGGAGATGGTGTCAGATGAAGCCACCGGAGGAAGAGGATTTCTGGCTTCCTTTAACGCAGGGAAGCCACATATGGAAGGTGTGGACGTGCATATAAACACATAGACCAGGAAAACAGTTTGTGCTCGTCTGGGCTGGTGTTTTTTTTTTATTGTCCGATGAAAATAACTCAAACTATTCAAGATTGCCAAAGGAAAAAGGAAAATTCTTCTTTGCCTCAAATACAGTAACACAGGACCAAAAATATCCTTCACTTGTTTGAAAAAGTACGGCGTAGATGCATTTTTCTATTCCCACAGAGAACCAGTTCTGTGGAGGACGGCTGACCAAATCTCAGGGTTCTGTCAAGACGCCCAACTGGCCCAACGCTAATTACCCTGCAGGCATCAGCTGCTCCTGGCACATCTCCGTAGAACCAAGCAATGTAAGCCGATTGTATAGCACTTTGTATTTTTTTCTAGTCATGGATACTTTTAAACTCATAGTGTGTCATGTTCGCTGGTACTGGCAAGGAGAACCCAAAAGCACAACTCGTTTAAGGGAAGATCAATTTACTCAGGCAGGGTCAAAACCAGGAGACAAACAAATCCGACAAGGGGACATGCAGGTATCTGAAGTCCAAGACAAAACGAGAAGTCAAAAACTGGAATTACTGGCGAGCTTGGCAAAAACTACGCAAGACAATCTGGCAGGGATGACGTGGAAATGGACTCGTATATATAAACTGAGGGGCTAATGAGCAAATGGACTGCAGGTGAGGAGATGGGCGGGGAAAACCAGGTGAGGGAAATGAGCTGATTGCATGGAAGAAAGATGGATCTGAAATGACAGGAGAATTAGTAATGAGACGTGGAAACAATTAAGACAAACATGAGTGTAACTACGTTACAGAGTGACATCTCAGAAGTCTATAAGTCCCTGACTTGACTTGACATCTTTACATTAGTATTCTCCAGGTGAAATTTTGGCACCAACTGGTTGTTTGCCATCCCCAAATCTAGACCCTTGAAAAAGAGCCAGACCACCTCCTTTTAGGTTTTAGATAAACACAATTACTGAGCTCATTGGTGTTAAAATAACGGGAACACTGGACAAGTCAGATACATACAGACGTCACTATCTTCCTAGGTTAGTTACCAGCTGTGATGGGTCCAATGCTGAATGTTGCAAAGGCCCAAACATCTTAAATCTTTCTAAGGCTAGCTAGCTGGTCTGGCTTGCACATTTCTAGTGGAATACAAACTTAACAGCCCACTGGGTTCTCCCGAATATTAAATATCGTAAAGCGACTTGCAAACAGTGTGCTGGCTTGTTGGAAAAAGGTCTGATTTGTACATCAGAGCACCATGTAAGTTGCAAGTAAGTGTATCTGCTGGAAATACAGCTGTCAAATATCAGTGAACTGCCGAAACGAGACCATAAATATGTCCAGCAGTTTTATCCTCTTTAGACAAGTGGGAAAAATATCCACAGTATTATATTATACACAAAAAGTGAGGAGTATTCAAATACATTTTCAGTTCACTAATGTCATTTATTAATACAGTAGGTGTGTTGAATACGGCGAGTTGATCCAGGAGGAGAAGGAGGAATGAAAATACTAGTGAAGGGGCCCGTCACAAGGAATTGCTCTACCTCAGGTCTCTAATGTAGCATGTGTGTGTGTGTGTGTGTGTGTGTGTGTGTGTGTGTGTGTGTGTGTGTGTGTGTGTGTGTGTGTGACGACATTCAAATGAAAGACCTCATTGATTGGCCTGAAGGTGTGTTCATGTGTGCCAAGGGATTGAACGTAGGCAAGAGGGAAGGAAGCGAGAGTGAGGGAGAGAGTAAATGCCCTTCTGTATTTCAAAAGTCTGGCCCTTCTCCGTCACCACCACCGCTACCTATGTCCGCACCGCACTGAGGAATAAATCGGCTCACATCATTCAATCCCCGTCATTAATTTCATAGTTTGTGTTGGCATGTCTGTGTGTTCATCGCCACCTCTTCCCCCCCCCAGGTGATCGAGGTGAAGTTCGTGAAGCTGGACTTGGAGCCCGACACGTACTGTCGTTACGACTATGTGGCGTTGTTTAACGGGGGGGAGAGGGATAACTCACGGCGGATTGGGAGATTCTGCGGAGACAAGGCACCAGGGTGAGATTGCTAATTATAAATTAGTGGTAAACATAGCTAAAAGTTCCAAAACATAGTTTGCAGCTAAGCTCTGTTCTGCTTCCTTCATTCTTTACATAGAATTATTGTAACGAATGGGAACGAGCTCCTTGTTCAGTTTGTCTCAGACCTCAGTGTGACCTCAGATGGCTTCATGGCCCACTACAACAGTGTGCCCCGTGGGTCTCGGACCCCCACTGCCGGTGGAGACTTCATCTATGGACCTCAGACCACCTCAGCACCACAAAAAGCAGTGGTGAAACCCACCAAACCAACCCCTAAACCTAGACCTGGCGTCAAGCCTAAACCCACCCCCAAACCAGCTAAAAAACCACTGGTGAAGATACCGTTGAAACCTCCACCACGCAAGCCTATCAAGCCTACGGTCAAACCAGCTAAAGCCAAACCAGCAAAGCCCACACCTAAAGCACCTGTGAAAAAGCCTAAACCTGGAGCTAAGCCTACACCCAAACCTAAGATTATTAAGCCAACGCTCAAACCAAGCATCAAGGCTAAACCCACACGTAAGCCTCTGCTGAAGACCAAGCCCACCTTAAAACCTGGCGTCAAACCAGCTGAAGCCAACCTCTAAGAGCGGAGTTAAACCAACAGCCAAACCAAAGATTAAGCCTAAAGTGACGCCCAAACCTGGAGTAAGCAAGACGGTGACAAAGAAACCTGTCGTGAGCAAGAAACGTGAGTGGAATTAACAAATTTCAAGATGAACGTTTTTCATGTACATACTTGGATCCAGAAGCAAATTAATGTTTATCATGTTTGCTTTTCCTTTTAGCTTTACCACTGAACCCACTGTGTACACAAGCCTGTAAGAGGACAGGAACCCTTCAATCCAGCTTCTGCCCGAATGACTTCGGTGAGCCACATCCGCTGCCCTCTAGTCAATCAAACTTCCCTCCATCTCTTTAGTATTTCACAGCTATGATAAATTCTTTAGAAGTTTGACCATATTTTCTTCTCTTTCAGTGATTACGGGTCGGGTTACATCTGTCACCGCTGGTACAGGGGGCTCAGCGACACTTGAGGTGTCTCTAATCAAGGCCTATAAGACAGGACGCCTCAACATCACCAAATCAGGACCCATCATGTCGGTCGTACTGACCTCCACCTGCAAGAGATGCCCCGGGATAACCAAAGGTACAGTACAACTGTATTTGCAGCCTCCGTCTCCGCTCACCCACATACAACATTTGTACCTACCGAAATGTGTCCATTGCATCTGTTGTCAAGTACTGAGAGTACTGCCATCAAATGCTTGGTCACTTTCTTCGACTTATGAGAGCCAGATAAAGAAGGTAAGGAAACTAAAGACTGAGCTTCACACCATGCAGTACATGGTCCCTCGCTATATCGCGGTTCACTTTTCACTGACTCGCTGTTTCGTGGATTTTAGTGTAATTTTGCATGCTTTTTTTTACAGCGTACTGTACAGTATGAACGCGCATTGTGTTCTGCGTCCCTAAATTGGCTAAGGGAGAACCCCACATGTGTTCTGCGTCCTGATTAATTAAGGGAGTACTGTACAAAATGCGTGTAAAACGGTGTATAAAGTGTGTGGTTAGGGGTTTGACGGCCTTAAAACATGTATAATAATTGTAAAACTTACTTCGCAGATTTCGTTTATTGCGGGTTATTTTTAGAACATATCCCTCGCAATAAACGACGGACCACTGTATCTCGACTAAATGTTGATCGCAAATTAATTATGTAATTCTTGCAAGTAAACTACAGAATGTCATCGTTAGTGTTAAACTCTGATCAGAAAGGTTTTGTTTCTTAGGCCAATTCTGGTGAAGAAGAATTAAATACAATATAATGAACACCACACAACAAATGTTCACATTAAGATATTTTGGCCTTTTATATTTAAGGTATGTAAAATTAACTAAGAAAGAAATAGGCCTGTTACAAATTATAGTGCAAAAAAGGTGCGAATATAAATAAAAGGTGCTCTATTAAATATCTATATACTCTACACCAAATATCAAATGTCTTCTTTATTATTTTTCTAGTTTTCAGTTTTTTGTTATTCTTATTTATTTTTGCTTTAAAACTCTTTTCGAAGAGTACAAGGATAGGAAAAGCACAAACTCTCAGCGTATGCAGATGATGTGATTCTTTATTTACCACTATATTACAGTATGTGTGTGTGTGTGTGTGTATATATATATTTATATATACACACACACACCTTGAACAGAACCCAGCTATTGGTGGTCAGAATTGGTTCCTTGGGGTATTAATTATTATTATTTTTTATCTGTCTCTCTCTACAGGCCAGAACTACGTATTGATGGGAAAAGTGGACGCACAGGGCAACGGCCTTCTCAGCCCATCCAGCTTCACGCTCCTCTATAAGCCCGTCCATGCCAAAGCGCTGGCGAACCTCGCCGGCAAACAGTGCTGACATCACAGCTCAGCTCACCAATCAGATTGAGAGCCCTGACTATCTCTCTGAATACATGTAACTTTACATAAAGTGTTAAAATGTTATACTCCAAAAATCATTTTTTACGTAATACAATACCTTGAAATATAATTTTAAAAGAGAAAACATACAACATTAAGTATTATGTTTTGTATTTTGTATGTAAATTATAATATTTCTGTGATAAATGATCAATAAAAAATGTGGTACTGGTGATTTTATTATGTGCTTTCTTGTATTTTGATCTATTTTGATCATGTAGATGAGATGCACAGTAAACCTAGACTGACTGTTATTGTATTTGATATAATTAAATCCACCAACTTATTAGCACATAGGTCAAGTTGGTGGTCCACAAGGCAAACCAGTCGAGTCCATCAGTCTTATATTTCAGTTTGCTTCCAGCAGTTAACATTTGCCACCATTGCTAGAACGAGTAAGATAATGTGTTAACACACTGGTTCCAAGTGGTATAAATATAAATTTGATCGGTCATACTATTAACGTTGCTACATTGAAATTAGTATAGCAAGAGACAAGAGGTCAAATTTGTTTGAGAAAGTAACACACCAAAAATAACTGAACAAAAGTTTATATTTGTTTGTCATGTTGTTATGAGGTTCATGTAGAGGCATTAGGGGGGCATCTAGTGGCTTGCTAATATTATTACAGTGCATGAAGAGAAGGCTAGGGTTCTCCCTAAAAAGAAACAAACAACTATTTTATTAATGTTATGAATCACACATTTTTGGGGGAGTTGTTATTGGTAGTAATTTTTGTGTTTTTACTTGTTTCTTGTCTATAACTATGTGTTGATGGGAAAAGTCAACATACTGGGTACAGGGTAACAACCTTCCTAAAGATATAAGCTCATATTAACCAAAGCACTAACAACATTAACCTTTTTTTTTTTTTTTTTTTTACACAACATGTTGTCATGAAAAGTTGTTTCAAATTTATGTGTTAAACTACAAGAATAAACTCAATGTGCCTGCAGTTGTCCTTACTAGGAATATATGAATTGAATGCAAAAGCATGTACACATGGGCACAGTTCATACAAAAACATAAAGTAACATTACATTTGATCAAAACCGCAAAGAATAAAACCTCAATTGGTAAATATAAATAAATAAAGCATGTATACATGGATTAACCTTTAAAACTCAATATTAAATTAAAATGTATATCAGACAAACCCTGATTGTGATCTAGTGTGCAGGTGTGTTGTCTTTATAATCAATCCGAGTTTATTTATACGTCCACAGAATATTCTGGATCATCCTCAGGCAGTTTCTCATAACACAAGCCCCAAAAGACGATGAGTAATACAAAATATGTAAAGATGGTGATTCCAAAGGCAAACCGGTGGAGTGTCTCGTTGCAGTATTCTTCTCCTGCATACTTGCAGAACTTGGGCACGTATATTGCAAAGCTGAGTGCATTACCTGGAAAAGAAAAAAATAAGAGAAATGTGCATCGTTTTCACATCAATAAATACAGATTTGGGCTTTTTACTAATGATGGATGAACCAGAGATTTCAAGACATTTAATGCAGCTGATACTACTAGCATGCTGACTATGGGCAATCACTTCACTTATATGATCCATTATTTACCTAGAATGTATGTTTTATAGTTCAACCGAACAAAACATGCAATCGTGAATCTCTACAGACATAAGTTGCACCAGGGGCGCAGATAGTGGGTGTGTCAGGTGTGTCATGACACACCCACTTTTGAATGACCGTAGATCCGTCCCACCCACTTTTATGTAGCTTAACGTTTTTTTGTTTTGTTTGTTTTTTTTTAAATCTTTGTCTTCTTCAAATCTTCTGATTCAAGCATTGGGGGCAGCTTCGTCCCCCCCAGTTTCTCAAACCTATCTGCGCGCCTGAGTTGCACATCTAATCATCTCAGTTTCTTAATTTGAGGGGTTTCTTAATTTTACAGACACTGTAGCTGGGTTTGAGAGACCACACTGTGTTTGACACATTGATACAGTAAATATGCAGGTCATTAAACCAAAACATAAGCCCATTTTGAGAAAATTGTATAAGAACCAACTGTTAGAGCTCCTCGAGGAGCCTTTTTCTCTGTAACTTTTTGTGTGTTGCACTGTTAAACGCTCCTTCTTGTACAGGAATAATAAATTCAACCTAAACTTTGATACTTATACTGTCTTTTTCGTTCCCTGCGCTTCACTCTAGCTCTGCATCCTCAACTCCTTGGGGATCTCTGGCCGCTCCGCGCAGAGAAAGGGTGTGTGTCCAGGGGCGCGGCCAGGAATTTTGGGCCCCATGACAAAAAAAAATCAAATTGGGGCCCCCTCTGCACAGCTGTTGTCCCCACATCTCTAGGACCTAGGACCATAACTCTAAGTAAAAGCTTTCAACTGTTTAGCGTCTTGTAGTTCAATACTAGTACTAGCACAATATTTACTGCTGGTGATTTGTACATGCATGCAAGTCTGTGTACAGTATGCAGTGCAGTTCACTATTTGATGCAAGATTGAAAACCACAATAAAAATGTGCTAAAGGCCATTTTTACAGTAGCAATGTATTTTTATTGTAACCTTTTTAAAATAGAAAATTCTCTTAACAATAATGAACGATTAAAAAGAAAAGAAAAGTGAATTAACTTAAGATATATTGAATTTTCAATCATAATAAATTAACATCATCCTCTCAAAATAATAAACATTTTTTAACTTAGCTGCACATATGTCAACAATAATTTTTGGGGCCCCTGCCAGTCGTGGGCCCTTGGAATTGTCCTAACCTTTCCCCCCTATATGGCGCCCCTGTGTGTGTCGCAGGCCTAACAGCTGATCCTGGGCGTAAACAATGTAGCCGTGGTTGAATGGGGAGCCGTGGTTCAATGAGTTTCCCACAGCCACACCAAAAAGTCCCGAAAACAGCAAGGAGCAAACTACGAATGTCACACTGTGAACATCCATAGCTGCACACTTGCTTAAAGTGTCGATGTGATGTAAAAAAAACAGCAACAAAAATACACTAAAAAGAGGCAGGAAGGTTTAGAGCCACTCACGTGGCGCGTCCGTTCAAATCTTTGCAGTTCAATCCAATCATCTTTGCTCAGCAATTCAACTTAAATAACTTAAGAAAATATGTATATAGCTTTCCTTCCACGTCTTTTAAAGATATTTTTTGGCCTTTTTTTCCAAGCTCTTTTATTGGGTATAGACAGCTGAAGAGGACAACTTCATTGCAAGACTTAAAAAAAAACAAAGTTGGTGTGAAAAAAGAAGAAAAGAAGACTTTTCCAGGATTTTCAAGGTTACAGTAGGCTTGCTACCAGTCAGTCAATTAGTCAAGGCAAACGAAACCAAAAGAAAAAAATCGGTGAGGCAGAAGCAGGTGAGTGGGTTGGGTGAAGATTGTGCAGCATATAATAGATGACTAATGAGGAAATAAGGAGCAGGTGAGCAGGGTGGGTGTGGCGGTTGTTTGAAACCCACTGAGGGTAGCCAATGGACAGGTGGAGAATGACTCACAGCCAGGCATGAGGAAGAAATGTGATTTAGTTCAAGAGTAGGATTTAGTGGAACGTAGTCTTGAGATTGCAAAAAAACAACAACTGAATAGTAGAGTTTCATGTTAGACCTGCTTGTGTGTAACTGATCATTTTGAGGCTTTGGAATCAGATTCAACTACATTTTTACTCTGTCTTGTCTCTGCCTCAGACAAAGAGGACTCAAGATTTCATGGCCGGTCAGGACCACATCTGCAGGGATATCACCAAGGTTTACATATTATTCACTTAATAATGTCTTACGTGAATAAGTTTGTCCTGCCTCAGTTTCATAAATAACTGAAAACACTTCACAAAGTTGTTTCCACGCCTGAACACTTCTTCCACCGCTGCTGATCTGGCTCCACGACATTCCAACATTCCACCATTGCATATTAACTTACCAAAGTTGTTGGCACATTAAACACTGGTACAATGGGTAGTTTGACATGTTTGATTTATTTTTTGAACGCTCACTCTGGGAACTTTAGACAATTTATCTTAAAATACTTTTTAAAAGTATACACTTTAGTCTTGGTTTTGTCTCAGTCTCAATACACTCTGTTCTTGGTCTTGACTTGATCTTGTCTATAACATTAGTCATTAACACCATGAGACTTCTCAAACTTCTCTTGGTTCTTCAGCCATGCATAGATCGTACTCATCATGGCGTCCATGTCCCGAGCAGCAATGCTACTGCTTAAAGTCATCTTCAGTCTTATCTTGAAGAAGTCATCCCTATCTACCGAGATATCTGTCAAGAATGTGTTGGTGAGGGTGGTTTTCCCTTCACTGGTTACGCCATGTTTTTGGATTGGATAACCAAATTCCCCCCACATTTGATGGAAACGATGACTAGGACTCTTGCTTCAGACATTTCAGCATCAGTCAGCTTTACAATAGTTTCAAGAAGAGATCGCTTCCCCTGATTTTTCTTCATCTCAGCATGACGTGAGTGATCTACATGATTTGACTTGTGGTCAAACAAACCGTTTTTAACATCACCCTGAAACAACATTGAATGATTTACAGAAGAAACATTTCCCGTTTCTGGAGTCACCACAAACCACGTGTTACTTTCTCTTTTACTTGATTCTGACAATGACACAATTCAACACATCACAGTTAGTAGACTGTGAAACTGATACAGTTCAGCAGAGGTAGAAAGGGCTCAGCATTGTGACAACACTTAGAGGAATGATTTATGATCAGTGTTAAAATCTACAGCATCTTGAAGTTATCTACCCGAGCCGTGACATATTAGTCTTGTGTAAAACATTAACTTGACACCGTCCCTGCATTAACAAGGGTTCATTTCATGCCTAAACTGTGCAACAGCGTCGTGCACATGCCTCCTCATTCCTTTGTTGGTCTCTAGACATCGTCATCAGAGTTGGCTCGACCACACAGGTAAAGACAGATCACAGTCACAGTCACAGCGACCGCAAGTGCAACGAACTACAAAGGACAGAGTAATGACGATGTAGCACGAGGTGGTGACTCCGAAGGAAAACAGGTACAGTGTCTTGTCGCAGTAGGGATCCACATTTGTTGTGTTCTTGTCGAAGTTGGGCTTGTAAATAGAGTAGATCCACACGTTACCTAGACAAAAAAGAAACCCAAAGTGAAATAAACTGCAGTTCCTCGAGGCTACAGAACAGGGGTTAGTGTGCAGCAGTGCAAGCAGACATAGATGGACATCTAGTGGTTCACACATGTTACTCCAGTGTGCTGATTCTCCAGCTGGTGCAGCCTGGAGAACCTTGAAAATGGAGGTAAAGATATTTCCTCAATTGCTATTGCTTCATACCGAGAGGTGTTAATAATTAATCTGTGTGAATTTATAATAGTGGATTGACTGCTGGTCATATTTCTATTTGAGGTATCCAAGTACTCAATTGATACACCTGCTAATCAGAAGTAAGTATTTACTTGTGCTGTGGTACGTCAAAAAGGCCAAACATCACCATCACCACGGTGCAATGATGCCTAGTCATCCTTCTCTTCCGTGGGCCCATACAATGTTTTAACTCACCAGCAATAAACCAGCAGAAGAGAAAGCAAGTTATCAACGAGTTCCAGGTGATGGCGCAGATTCGACTGAGCGGGTTGGTAGGCAGGCAGGAGAGCAGCGCCAGCACCAGGCTAAAGACCCCCATCACGATCAGATAGATGGGGATGTAGCTCTGCCGTGGACAGTCATCCAGATATACTGCACCTGTAAGGGGAAAGGTGATGACAGGGGATTAGGGGTGTCATATTTTTACAATATACGTGAATAAAATGTCTGTAAACCCGCATCACACACTCACCAATTGCAATCTCGGCAATGGGCATAACACAAAGTAAAATCTTTAAACATGCTGCAATGAGGAAAAAATATATTTAGACACATTTTGAATACTTAATCAGCAAAACCAAACTTTGACAGAGATGTGTATGACCCTGAGCGTCAGTTAAATCTCACCTAGTATCGGTGGAGGTATGGGACAGTCGTTGATGCGTAGAACGAGCCAAGTGTTTGACATTATTGGTAATGAGGTCTGTAACTTACAGAGGAAGATAAAGAACAGAGATAGAAATGTAGACTGACATTGTCTATACTGTTAAAAATTTAAAGTCTGCAGGCTGTGTGTGCAAAAGGTTTTGAGTGTTTAAACCTGAGATAGCAAAAACATCTCAAATATTTCCCACTGGGAAGATGATACTCGATACCTCGTTCAATACCACGGCAAAAAGTATAAAAGTCTTTGGCACACATGATAGGAATGTTTTTCTTTTTCAAATGAACACACAGTAGAAAAAAACTCACGGACACAGAGTTGCACAACAGTTTCCCACAGAATGTTTGACATATTTTAAGTAGTTATTTATTTTAGGTATTTACTTACAAACTACTTGAACCTGCTCAACCTCTTTTGTCACTTTAACACACTGTTTTCTGACGTTTTAGAGACAAAGAGCTCAATCAGGGTTCCTACTCTTTTTTTTCTGACAATATGGGACGGCACATGCTCGCAAAAAGTTAGCATTTGCTCCTGACTGTTAACTGTGAAAGGCTTTTTTTTTTTAAATCTCAAACTAAGAAATCAGTATGTGGTCCGGTGACTCAACCAATTCAAGTTTCCTCAAACCGTTGAAGTTTAAATCAAGTAGGACTTATTTGACTTTACAGAAAATGAATCTTTTCTTAGAATGTTACAAGAAATAGAAAGTGAAAGTGTTCACTGCACATAAAATTAACATTATACATAAAACCACAACAACAAATTTAAATGTGAACGTCAATAGGCTCTAGACATGTAGATCTGTCCATCTACAGTATTTTCACTGCTCCAGCACTAGAGAAAATGAACTCAGTGCAAGTCCATGTCAAAACATCTAAGTTTTGGTAGCTGATCTAAAAAAAATTCCAGGACAATGTGAGTATTTCCAGGATATTTGGTCATTTTTGGTTATTATTTCCAGGTTTTCCAGGACACATGGGAACCCTGTTAATCTATTAACTGAGAAAACCATTAGCTGCATAATCAGGACACTAAAAAAAGAAAATAGTTGCACAATCCCGATTGTAATAAACCTTTAAACACGTGAAACATTATGACGCTGGATTTATGTGTTGTGCTAAGTAAGTAGTGTATCATTAAGATTCAAAAGTCTCGCAAGTCAATTTTCATTATTGATTATTCAATTAAATGTTTAGTCTATAATTTTGTAAAAAAAAAAAAATAGACTAAGACATTTCCCAGAGCCTCAGGTGACGTCTTCAAATTGCAATTTTGTTTGACAACAGTCCAAATATCTCAAATATTTAGTGGTCATTGGTAGAAAAATTAGTAAAACCTCAAATTTAAGAGGCTGAATAAATTCAATTTAGTTTGAATGCAGCTCCTGAAATGAGTGGCTGAAAATATGATTACAGAGGACGAGTACAGTGTAGATCTGTCTACACACTTTACATTTAACATGGCAGCAAAGAGGTGTGACAGCATTCCTAACAAACCCGGTTAAACCAAAACAACAGTAAACAGAGAAGAGGAAAAGACAAGCTGTAAACTTCAAGAAAATACACACATGAACTGATTTGGTGCCTTTTTGAGATTCCAGTCATATTTATTCCTAATAAAAACAAACTCAAACATACATATGGTGGGAAAAATTGACTTTTCTCTGTAAAGTTTCGAAATCAACATTCACATTTTTGAAATATGAACCTGACTCACATGGTGAACAAATGCTGTCAGACCAGTAAACCTCGCCTTTTATTTATAGCTTTCCACAAACTCCTCCACCACGCCTCGGTACTTATACTAAAGTCAACTTCTGGTGTCTGATGAACGGGTTAGATCTACAAACACACACGCACAGAGTCCCCGCACACTGTCAATGCGTGGAAAAATAACACAATTTAAACCCCGACACTTACCTTTCTTTACCTTTCCTCTGTGCGTTGCTGCTGTGAGTCTCTGATCTGCTCACAGCCGCGCCTCGAAGATGCCAAACCCCCCGCGCATGCCCAGAGAGGCGCGCACGCTCCTCTCCTCCTTGAGCTCCTTGTCATCAACTATAAGATATGTATTACGTTCAAGGAAGAGTAAGATTGAAAAAATCTGTCCGGTTATTATTCGAGGACCGAATCTAGAGTATAAACCTTGGCAGAGTACAGATATGTCGGACATCCTTGAGAAATTGCCTACTTTGCAGGATGGAGCACATCCTTGCATTTCAAAGTTAGAAGAGATCATGGTGGGAACGCATATTGCTTTGGTAGATATTAAGAAACTTTCGGCTTTCACAGGTATGGAAGAAATTGTGCAGAAAGCAGAGCTTAATCGATATGTGGGGACTGCAGTGAATGATTCAGAGTTGTTCGCTGCACATAGAGGTGTAATGTGGAGAGCATTGAGGGAAACATTTCCAACAAATGTTCACCCTGATAACATTTTTATTGAGTCACTGGGATCAGAAGAGAATCCAAGAGCCTAGGAGCTCATCAAACATGGAAAAATGTCACAGGAAACAATCCAGACCTGAACCAAGTGGAGCAGGTCTGGATTAAAGTTTAGCGTTGTGATTAAAACGTTACATAATGGGAACCGAGAAGGGAACAATCAAAAGTGTTGGAAACAAAGCACTGCGTTAGGTATCGTTAAAGAAATCAATGTGTGGTAAAGTGCATTATGGAGTAAGATTGGAGGCCATTTCAGTGTCTTCCATTAACTTGACACCGTCCCTGCATTAACAAGGGTTCATTTCATGCCTAAACTGTGCAACAGCATCGTGCACATGCCTCCTCATTCCTTTGTTGGTTTCTAGACATCGCCATCGGGGTCGGCTCGGCCACACAGGTTAAAACAGACATCAGCAACAGCAACTAATTACAAATAACAGACCAGCGCAGATGTAGCCCAAGGTGGTGACCCAGAAGGCAAACAGGTACAGTGTCTTGTCGCAGTAGGGATCCACATTTGTTGTGTTCTTGTCGAAGTTGGGCTTGTAAATAGAGTAGATCCACACGTTACCTAGACAAAAAAGAAACCCAAAGTGAAATAAACTGCAGTTCCTCGAGGCTACAGAACAAGTCAGGCTGAATGATGATGGCTTGCAGCAGTGAGGTTTACAACCTCAGGGGTTAGTGTGCAGCAGTGCAAGCAGACATAGATGGACATCTAGTGGTTCACACATGTTACTCCAGTGTGCTGATTCTCCAGCTGGTGCAGCCTGGAGTACCTTGAAAATGGAGGTAAAGATATTTCCTCAATCGAGGATATCGATTTCTTAAATCAGGACACTTGTAGAGCATAATCGCACTTTGACCTCAGCTACTTTAAAAGAAAAAAAGCAGACCGTGTGCATTCTGCACTCGTGATGTTGATTCAACCTTGTGATTATTTTGGAAGCTGCAGTTTGTGGTGTGGATGAACTGTATTGCTTCATACAGAGAAGTGTTAATTATTAATCTGTGTGAATTTATGATCGTGGTTTGACTGCTGGTCATATTTCTGTTTTAGGTATCCAACTGATACACCTGCTAATCAGAAGCAAGTATTTACTTGTGCTGTGGTACGTCAAAAAATCCAAACATTACCATCACCACGGTGCAATTTTGCCTAGTCATGCTTCTCCTCCGTAAGTGCATATAATGTTTTAACTCACCAGCAATAAACCAGCAAAAGAGAAAGCAAGTTATCAACGAGTTCCAGGTGGTGGATCTGTCTTCAGGCTTTAGGGTGCTCAGCAGGCAGGAGAGCAGCACCAGCACCAGGCTAAAGACCCCCATCACGATCAGATAGATGGGGATGTAGCTCTGCCGTGGACAGTCATCCAGATATATTGCACCTGTAAGGGGAAGGGTGATGACAGGGTTTTTTTTATATTTTTACAATATACGTGAATAAAATGTCTGTAAACCCGCATCACACACTCACCAATTGCAATCTCGGCAATGGGCAGAACACAAAGTAAAATCTTTGAACATGCTGCGAGAAGAAAAAATATATTTAGACGACACATTTTGAATACTTAATCAGCAAAAACAAACTTTGACAGAGATGTGCATCGCTGTCTCTCACCTGTTGGAGGTGGTGGCGGTTCAGACATTTCACAAGAAGTGTTCTTTGTTGTTCCACCAACGTACAAACTATAGGTTACTTCTCTGAAAATAGAATAGTAGAGAAATAAATAAAATAATATATAAATAACCAACATATGCACAGTAAACTAAATGTCCTATTAATGTTAAGTTTCAAGAAAAAGGTAGTAAATGATCAAATTCTGTAAGTGATAAATAATAATCAGGTTATGTTGTACCTTTCTCTGTCGATCTCTTCCTTGCTGGAAACTGATGTACTGCTGTAACATCTATGGGTTATAAACAGTTTACAGGAGGTGTGTGTGTGGGTTTAACTTGCTGTTCCATGTCTTTTTTTTCTTGGTGCTTGCTTTCTGTTTCATGTTTATCACACCAGTGTCTGGTAATGACGAGAAAAGTCGTAAACTCCAATAATTCATCCTTTATCTTTATATATATTTTTATTATATGTATATTTATCTTTATACGTTTTCATAGACTTTATATTATGCTTTTACCGTTTGATTCAATTATCTTTCCTTAGCAATGCACTTTTCTGTCCTTAGTATATTAAGTATTAAACATTTTATTTATATAGAAAAAGCTAGATTTGACTTAAATAACCTTTAACACAAGAACATATATAAAGTTTTCCCTCTATGTCTGCAGTCCCAGCGGGAATGAAAGAAAGGAAAGTTTCCAGGTCTTCTGGTCTGTGTTGAAATGAGGCAAAAGCAGGTGACAGGGTTGGGTTAAGATTGTGCCCCATATAATGGATGGCTAAGAGGAAATAAGGAGCAGGTAAGCAGGGTGGGTGTGGAGATCAGGTGAGTAGAGTTGGCAAGAACCCACTGAGGGTAGCTAATGGACAAGTGGAGAATGACTTACTCACAGCCAAGCATGAGGAAAAGGTGAAGTGAGTTTTAGTTAGAGATCCAGTGTGTAGGATTTAGTGGAATGTAATCTTAACCCTTGAGCCATCTTTGGACCATTTGTGGCTTTTTTTTTTTTTTGCTTTGTTTATTTTTTAAGAAATGTGGCTGTGTTGAATAAAGATTGCTAAAATTTAGTCAAAGATATTCATTCATCATTAGAATAGAAATCATTCACTTGATTAAGCCTAAAATGGCTTAGCAACAGAAATGCATCCTAAATAGTTCCTAGCGGCAAAACGTGCCCCATTAAAAACCATTAAAAAACACTTTTTTTGATCCCATGTTTATCCTAACATAAATTAATGCATTTCTTTATGTTAAGATTTCATTTTGGACCACTGGCTTTCAATTTGTAGTTTTTATATTTGTCCACCACGTGGCGCCATTTTACACATTTAAAACGTGCAGCAAAGTTTCACACTTTTTACTGTTTTCTGCGAAAGAAGTATATTTCAGGCTGAAGTAGTTCTAAAAGACTGACGTGTTTAAAGTGGAAAAAAATATTAATATATATTATTTTATAGCAGTTTTTAGGAAGAAGTTATTTATTTATTTTAAGGAACACAAATGGATGTTTATTTAAAAATATGACACTGCAAAAAAAAAATAATGCATCAAAATCAATGTTGCTGCCAATCATTGACCCATCTTAGAGCCTAATAACAATTGTTAGCCATTAGTCAATGAAATGTATTTTATGGAAATTATTTTAGTTTTTTTGTTTTTTTAAATAAAAACCAGCAGAGTTATGTAAACATAATGGCATTTAAAGGGTTAAAAACCAAAAAATATAATTAATATTTGATATGTATATTTTAGAGTGAAGTAGTTCTAAAAGACTGACGTGTTTAAAGTGGAAAAAAATATGATTATATATTATTTTTATAGCAGTTTTTAGGAAGGAGCCACGTTTTGTCTTAGGAACTATTCAGGACACATAACGGGAAGACACTCCAAGGGTAAAGATTGCAAAAAACTGAATAGTAGAGTTTCATGTTAGATCTGCTTGTGTGTAACTGATATCAACAGACTTACTTTAGGTGGATTGACTCAGCTGGTGTGGCCAGGTCTGATTGTGGAAGTTGTCACTTTCAGCTTGGCCTTTGAACTCATCATTCGTGTCTGCATACCTGTTTTCACTAACTGCTTGTCTGTGAACCAAATAAACCTTTTCTGTTCACGGTGCACAATAAAAACATATTCTGCTCTACTGAGGGGAGCAGCAGCTTTAACAAGTCACTTGCATGTTACATTTTCTCTGTCACGTGTCTCAGCTAGTGGTAGAAAACAAATCAAGACTACGTCATGAACATTTGGTGAGAACAGTTTCAATAAGAAGAGATTGCTTCTTCTAATTTTTCTTCATCTCAGCATGATGTGAATGATCTACGTGAGGTTAAACATGATTTGTGGTCAAACAAACCGTTTTTAACATCACCCTGAAACAACATTGAATGATTTACAGAAAAAACATTTCTTGTTTCTGGAGTCACCACAAACCACGTGTTACTTTCTCTTTTACTTGATTCTGACAATGACACAATTCAACACATCACAGTTAATAGACTGTGAAACTGATACAGTTTTGCCTGTAAATTAAAGTTTAGCATTGCGATTAAAACGTTACATAACGGGAACCGAAAAGAGAACAATCCAAAGTGTTGGAAACAAGGCACTGCGTTAGGTATCGTTAAAGAAATCAATGTGTGGTAAAGTGCATTATGGAGTAAGATTGGAGGCCATTTCAGTGGCTTCCTGACAGATCATCAACAAACATGAACATTAAAGTTAAAGAAAAGTACAAGTGCAAAATCATATCACACTGATCAGACATTTTTATCACTATCCTGTACAAATATAAGCACAATTCCTGACTCCACATGTAAACAACACGTCTCATGTTGTGGAAAGTGTGATGACTGAACAGAATGCAGCTTCAGCAGAGGTAGAAAGGGCTCAGCATTGTGACAATTGTGAGGAATGATTTATGATCAGTGTTAAAATCTACAGCATCTTGAAGTTATCTACCCGAGCCGTGACATATTAGTCTTGTGTAAAACATTAACTTGACACCGTCCCTGCATTAACAAGGGTTCATTTCATTCCTAAACTGTGCAACAGCATCGTGCACATGCCTCCTCATTCCTTTGTTGGTCTCTAGACATCGTCATCGGGGTCGGCTCGGCCACACAGGTAAAAACAGACGAGGGTACAGCAACCAACTACGATGAACAGAGCAATAAAGATGTAGACCAAGGTGGTGACCCAGAAGGCAAACAGGTACAGTGTCTTGTCGCAGTAGGGATCCACATTTGTTGTGTTCTTGTCGAAGTTGGGCTTGTAAATAGAGTAGATCCACACGTTACCTAGACAAAAAAGAAACCCAAAGTGAAATAAACTGCAGTTCCTCGAGGCTACAGAACAAGTCAGGCTGCATGACGATGGCTTGCAGCAGTGAGGTTTACAACCTCAGGGGTTAGTGTGCAGCAGTGTTGATTAAAAAGAAAAAAAAAACTCAAGCAGACATAGGTGGACATCTAGTGGTTCACACATGTTACTCCAGTGTGCTGATTCTCCAGCTGGTGCAGCCTGGAGAACCTTGAAAATGGAGGTAAAGATATTTCCTCAATCAAGGATATTGATTTCCTAAATCAGGACACTTGTAGAGCATTATCGCACTGTGACCTCAGCTACTTTAAAAGAAAAAAAGCAGACCGTGTGCATTCTGCACTCGTGATGTTGATTCAACCTTGTGATCATTTTGGAAGCTGCAGTTCGTGGTGTGGATGAACTGTATTGCTTCATACCGAGAAGTGTTAATAATTAATCTGTGTGAATTAATGATAGTGGTTTGACTGCTGGTCATATTTCTGTTTGAGGTATCCAACTGATACACCTGCTAATCAGAAGCAAGTATTTACTTGTGCTGTGGTACGTCAAAAAGGCCAAACATCACCATCACCACGGTGCAATGTTGCCTAGTCATGCTTCTCCTCCGTGGGCCCATACAATGTTTTAACTCACCAGCAATAAACCAGCAGAAGAGAAAGCAAGTTATCAACGAGTTCCAGGTGGCGCAGATTCGACTGAGCGGGTTGGTGGATCCGTCTTTGGGCTCTTGGGCGCACGGCAGGCAGGAGAGCAGCGCCAGCACCAGGCTAAAGACCCCCATCACGATCAGATAGATGGGGATGTAGCTCTGCCGTGGACAGTCATCCAGATATATTGCACCTGTAAGGGGAAAGGTGATGACAGGGGATTAGGGGTGTCATATTTTTACAATATACGTGAATAAAATGTCTGTAAACCCGCATCACGCACTTACCAATTGCAATCTCGGCAATGGGCATAACACAAAGTAAAATCTTTGAACATGCTGCGAGAAGAAAAAATATATTTAGACGACACATTTTGAATACTTAATCAGCAAAACCAAACTTTGACAGAGATGTGTATGACCCTGACGGTCAGTGAAATCTCACCTAGTATCGGCGTTGGGGGTTGGGGACGGTCGTTGATGCGTCGAACGAGCCAAGTGTTTGACATTATTGGTAATGAGGTCTGTAACTTACAGAGGAAGATAAAGAACAGAGATAGAAATGTAGACTGAGATTGTCTATACTGGTAAAAATTTAAAGTCTGCACGCTGTGTGTGCAAAAGGTTTTGAGTGTTTAAACCTGAGATAGCAAAAACATCTCAAATATCACTGGGAAGATGATACTCGATACCTCGTTCAATACCACGGTGAAAAGTATAAAAAGTCTTTGGCACACATGATAGGAATTTTTTTCTTTTTCAAATGAACACACAGACAGAGACAAAGAGACAAAGAGCTCAATCAGGGTTCCTACTCTTTTTTTTTCTGACAATATGGGGTGGCACATATGGGGTGCCGTTTGTAAAGCGTCTTGCTCTGAAAATAACAGCAACAGTTTGTCACATTTAGCTAAACAATGTTTAAAAAACTGGTTTGAATTTGTGAGAGTCACTTTTTTGCACATTTAGAACAATATTTGTGAACTTGAGATATTTTAAATATTAAAATCCAAATGTTAAATGTAAAATCTAAATGCTAAATCTAAATCTAAATGTTAAATATAAATGTTAAATCTAAATCTAAATGTTAAATATAAATGTTAAATATAAATCTAAATCTAAATGTTGAAGCTAAATGTTAAATATATATCTAAATGTTAAATATAAATATAAATATAAATGTTGGAGCTAAATGTTAAATATATATCTAAATGTTAAATATAAATATAAATGTTGGAGCTAAATGTTTCGGGTGAAACTAAATATTTAGCTAAAATGCAAATTCAAATGCCGGTAACCGGAAGTGCCAAAATAAAAGCTTGAGGAGGTCAGAGCGTGTTTATAGTGGCAATACGTAACCCACTATCCGGGGAAATGTTGACATGAACGTCTAGTAAATCATAATTCAGCGAAGTCTCACAGTCATTTTCATTAATTATCAATAATGTTTATCTATAATTTGTAAAAAAAATCAAATTTAAAGTGACGTCTTCAAATTGCAATTTGTTGACAACAGTCCAATATCTCAATATTTAGTGCTTGTAGAAAATTAGTAAACCTCAAATTTAAGAGGCTGAATATTTGTAATTCTTTCTCGACTGATGGCTAAATAGTTGACTAATGGCAGATAATTATTAAACACACTTTAAACACATTAAAGTCTGTTTACATGCATTAGGGGAGTAATGCTGTATAAAGCTTGTTTGGGGGCTCCAGAGAGAGCTGTTTAAAACTTGAAAACCACCTGCCTCAAGTGATGTCACCTGAGTCAGAGTCGGTTGGGTCTTAAGACTAAACCTCTGTATCGGGCTGCGACGATAACCACATGACTGCATGACTGCAATACCACGACCATGCGATGCTGACCAAGGAGACACAACCAGTTTCTTTGCTATGGTAAATCACATGTTACTCTATTGCACAACTTGTTGTCTGCAGTTCCTCAAACGTCCACTTGAGGCTGGCTACAGAACAAGTCAGTCTCCATAAGTTCCCATGTTGAAATGTCCAACTTCACAGCAGAAATAAACATGTTTACAGCCTGGTACAAAAAACAGTTTGGGTCGTTCATGACAACTGTAGGTCTACTAATGATCCACGTCTTTGCCAATCTTTAGATTTTAGAATAACAACCTAGGTTCAAATAAAATAAATAGCCGAGGGCTTTCCTCTGAAAAGGTCTCAGGCTGAAGCCATGGTAACCCTGATGCCATCTCAATGACATTATCGGAGTCACATGACAGCCACATGACAACTAAACAGCTATACAGCAGTTTTCAGGAGCGATACTCCCACATGAGGAGTCTATAGAGTTTCCCTTAGTATTTAGGGAAATTACCAACGTTAAAAAGAGTCCTGCATTTGAATGTTGAAGACATGCATGTGGCCGCTCATTAGGAGTGACTTAATCACTTTAACCACGATACATCGCAGCCTAAATTCAATTTAGTTTGAATGCAGCTCCTGAAATGAGTGGCTGACAATAAGATTACAGAGGACGAGTACAGTGTAGATCTATGACACAAGTTCTGTCCACACACTTTACATTTAACATGGCAGCAAAGAGGTGTGACAGCATTCCTAACAAACCCGGTTAAACCAAAACAACAGTAAACAGAGAAGAGAAAAAGACAAGCTGTAAACTTCAAGAAAATACACACATGAACTGATTTGGTGCCTTTTTAAGATTCCAGTCAAATTTATTCCTAATAAAAACAAACTCAAACATACATATGGTGGGAAAAATGGACTTTTCTCTGTAAAGTTTCGAAATCAACATTCACATTTATGAAACATGAACCTGAGTCGCATGGTGAACAAATGCTGTCAGACCAGTAAACCTCGCCTTTTATTTATAGCTTTCCACAAACTCCTCCACCACGCCTCGGTACTATACTAAAGTCAACTTCTGGTGTCTGATGAACGGGTTAGATCTACAAACACACACGCACAGAGTCCCCGCACACTGTCAATGCGTGGAAAAATAACACAATTCAAACCCCGACACTTACCTTTCTTTACCTTTCCTCTGTGCGTTGCTGCTGTGAGTCTCTGATCTGCTCACAGCCGCGCCTCGAAGATGCCAAACCCCCGCGCATGCCCAGAGAGGCGCGCACGCTGTCAGCTGATTGTAAACTGAACTAAAAAAAAAAAAAAGAACCTAGATTTTTGCAGCACAGTGTAGAAATACTCAAGTCAAGTCATGCCTCATGTCAGTAAACTTGACACATTTATTATGAATTTAACCAAGAGATTAAAAAAATGCAACTTTATCCATTATAACATATCATAATTTATTTCTTTATGACATTTTGTGCTATTAATATTAATCTACAAAGTATGTAATGAAGTAAAAAAGTACAATATCTGTATCTGAGTTGTTAAAAAAAGTGAAAATACTCAAGTAACTCAAAGCTGTACTTAGTTACTTTACATTTACAGACGGAAACATGTCTTATGACATTTCTTTACATTTCTTCACTTTCGGTTCATGATAATATTGGTGTGCTTTCTTTATTTTTTATTATTATTTACCTGAAGTCCAACCTGTGGCTTGTGACCCCCCCTACTCCCACAAAGAGTTCCTCAAAGAGCGTAGCATAAAAATAATCATACATGTCTCTCTATGTAGGTTTATTTTTCCTGATTTTTCTCTTAGCTTTGTTTTATTTCTTGTGATATACCAAATATTTTTTTTTTCACTTTGGGGCATCTAATTTAAAAATCATTTGAATAAACTATGTTCCAACTAATATCTCTCTATAACTCTAAAGTCATCAGCTGTGATGACTATGTCAACACCTGCTAAATTTTATTATTTATATATTTCATTTTTATAAAAGTCTGGAACTTGCTAAGCATTTCTTTATGTGAAAAAAGGTGCAAATGCTATGACTAAACTAATGACTACCTAATAAAGTAATTTTAAATCTAGGCTCACTCAGAACCTTTAAAGCCGTAAACATTGTAGTGTGATGAAATAGCAGAATAGACTGATGCACATAAACACTTCAGATGCAGGTGGTTGTTTGAGATCCTTCTCTTCTAAAAGCAGAACTCAAATAAAACTGGCTCAGGCTTGTGATAAGCAAATAAGAACTGATAACGGGTGAATGAACCTTTGCTTTTTATCTTGTGTTGTGTAATTTGCATTGAAATGGGCGTGGTCTTAACTGTGCCTACATACACAGTGGTTTCCTGAGAAAGCTATGACAGCTATGACAAAAGAAATTAAAAATATGAAACTATTAACTATTTTATTGTCTTTTTTTCTTACACAATATCTCTCATTTAAATATAATGTAATATATATAGTTTAAAAATGAAATAAAATAATGAAAACACTCACACAATGTTAAATATTTAATCGTAAGAAAATGCAAACACCCTGTAAATAATAGCATAATTACAATTTTTAAGGACAGCAACAACAACAGCAGGAAAACACATATGACAATAACAGTACTGATAATATAATAAATATAATAACACACAAAACACATATTTTGGCAGCAGTTTAAATTGTTTTTAATGTACTGCTGGACGACTCACCTGCATATCTGACCAGCAGATCACCACAGAACCTTTTTTTAAATAACAGAAACTTTATTTAGTTGCTCAGTTTTAGTTAAATACACAGATAAGTGCAAAATTTGTGAACGCAACTGCAGCACCTTTATTTGTCCATCACTTTCCACCTGGCGGTTGCCATGGTTTGGTGGTTGCTAAGGTGACCAGATCATGCTGTCACAAGTCTGTGAGGCAGACGCTGGAGGACGTCTCAACGTAGATGCTCCGTGGGTAATCTGAAGAGGACTGGCCACCTCGTAAATCGATCGCATAACTCCGACTCCTCTCGGACTCTGACGTTTGGAGTCGAGCCCTGCCGAGCACCGAGTCCCACAGCCGACCTCTGCTCCACAACTGCACAGAACAGGATGTAGACTAGCACTGTGAGTGTGTGCACGCACCATCTGTGTGTGTGTGTGTGTGTGATATAAATGTGTCAGACCTCAATGGAGATGTGTGCGTTGGGGTATCTCCTGTAGAAGATGGTTCTGAGGTTGAACTCAGGGTTTGCATCCGCCTTGAAAACCCGCGTCCTGATGGTGTCATTCTCACAGCGAACTACGGCGTAAACATCTGGAGCTGTGGATCATAACAGACAAGACAACACAGGGTGTAAATTAGTAACCAGAGAACAACTAACCAGATAGCTGTTACTAGTAACTTCAGATTACATAAAAAAAGACATCATCAGCATATAAAGTATAACTTGTTATGGATTAAATCAGTCTAAGAGTTGTTTACCTCCGTTCTGCTTTTCTTAATGTTCCAGTTTGAATCCCAAACAGATCAAATTGTAATTTCAGATTTAAAAATACAATATTTCAAAAATCAAACATTAGAGAAAAGTCCAAAATTTCTGTTGCAGAACTTTCCTGTGAACCTTCGGATGTCCCCGACCTTTTGGTTTGGAAGAACTGGACTAACTACTACTAACTACTGGAGTACATGGCAGTTCACCATAGCAGACTCTGTGGAAGAGGACCTATAATGTCTGTAAATTTCCGTTAATTGGTATTGTGTCCCAAGATATGTGCTGCTGTGCCACCTGTCTGTTTGGGAGGGCTGAGTCCTGATGCCCTGCGGAGGTGGACTGTGGTCACCACGGTGGGTTGAGGTAGATAACACTGGAGGACAGAGGGACACGGCAAATCCTCCCTCAGTTCCCTACACAACAAAAAGAAACCTTGTTATTTATATATTTTTTTTTAACGAGCAATAGAACCTTTTTTTGTCATTATCAAACACACCGTCACACACCTGAGTCTGACATGGGAATGGGAGAAGAGGCGTAGGAGGAAGTTTCCTGTGGCGCCCGGAAGAAACGTGGTGGGCAGCACGACGTAGCGCCCTGGAGAAAGAGTCCCCCTCAGCGTCACACTGCGAGAGTCCATGTAGACTGAGCTGGCCGCCTGCTCCACCACGCACTGCACCCGACTGCAGCGGTTCACCTCCACCTGGAATATGACAAAGCAGTGGAAATTAGTGTGAATTGAAAAAGGTGTGTGTTCACATTTGGATCCATGAGGTGCTCACCTTCAGCACCTCAAAGCCAATAGGCAGGTTTTCTCCTTCTCCGTCTTTCCTCCGTATCCTCCTGTCCTCCTGCTGCAGACAGATCAGCACCTCCTCCTCTTTGTCTCTGACATCAAACACGAACTAGAGACCCAAAAAGTATGTTAGAAGTCTTGCACTAATTGAAATACTTTCCACTTCAGTGTTACCTGTGGATTGTGCAGGAAAGTGTCTCTGTGGTTGATGCATCCTCCACATCGGCTCCTCTTATCCATCTGCGCCTCCCATCCTCCCACCTCTCCACCTTCATCTTCCTTTGTCGCTTTTTTCACAGACTTATCTTGCTCACGTCGTCTTCCTCCTCTTTGCTGACTCTCCCCAAGTCTGGCCTCCTTCCGGTTACCTCGTTGCTTGGTCCCTCCGGGTTTGACGTTGTTCCTCCCCAAGCTCAGAGTGTGGTTGTTGTGGAGGACAGTGGTGGGCGGCGGGCTTCCTAGGGAGGTGGGAGCTGGAGCCCACTCCCCATAGTGGCGCACCTCTTTCCAGTGAGAGCTTGGCCACAAAAGATTCCTTTCCACCAGCCGGCACACCACCACATCTGTGAAGTAGCGACAGAAATCCTTGAAATCCATCCTGAGGAAACAAAGATATGTACATTTATAAATCATGCTATATTGATGTATTATTTTATGAGAATAAAAACCTACCAAAACTCCCCAACGTCTCGAACATTGAGACCCATCTTCTCTCTCTCTGCGCGACTCATCTGCTGCCACTGCTGCGACCTACAGAGGGCGTGCAAGGACAATAATGTTGAACGCAACAGGAAGACGGTCCAACCACTGGAAATGACATATGAAATATACAAGCAATGTTTTCACTTCTGGAAAGCTTTATAGGTCCATTTTGGCCTTTTTCTCAGAGTTTCTCAGACTTTCATAATGCAAACGGCAGATGTCTCCTCGTAAAACTATTCCAAAACTATTGTAAAATGTCACAAATTCTGCAAAGAAAAGTTGCAGTGGCACTATAAAATGTTGTAAAACAGGCTGACACTGTTAAATGTCAGCAGAGGCTTTATTCCCACAGCTCCAGCAAAATGTATGATGTACTCAGCAGTCAGCAGAGTTCAAAGTATCCTCACCCCTGACTCCAGGCACCCGTCCAGTCCGTGGTCCCCCATGGGTTTCTCATGCGCACCATGAAGAGTCGGGCCATCCCGCCCGCCTGTAGTAGCTTTTCCGCCAGCCTCACCTTCCTCACTGCTGTGATCCCGTAGGCGTGACCTCGCACCAGCCCACAGTCCATCACCGACTCCACCGTTTCCCCCTCTGCTGGCTGAGAAATGCAAACCGTGGCCCACTGAACCTTTCTAACGTATTGCGCATCTGTTTTGTTTTAAGTTACTCAGAGATTCGAGACTCTACCCGTATGGAGCAGGTGATGAGGGCTTTGCGTTCGTGGGCCTTAGTCAGCGTCTGGAAAAATACCCTCCTCTGGTCGCTGTGTAGGCTGAGAGCCTCACGATCCAGGCTTAGGGGTTCGGAAACCCCACCAGTGAAGTCGATCAGTGCCTCTGTAGTGTTTCCTCCTTCCAGAGCCTCATAGCAACCGTTTAGCCTGGAGAGAAATCAGATTGACTGACTGACAAGATGATTAATGGCTTGTCCATTTTCCCTGGGTGTTTGTTTTCAAGAGAAACAAATAGCCTCAAACTAGAACATTTATTGTGAATCTATCAAAGTGGTAGCAAATGGGGTTGAGAAGATGTTCGCATTGATATGTTAGATAGAGATGTTTACTTGGATGGAAATGGTGTTGCTAGGTGTTTGCATTGGTTAGGGAGTACTGCATTTTTCCCCAGCCAAGAAGGTCAATAGCGGGCCGCTAAATCCTGGATATTGTTCACAGAAGGTGGTTTTGTCAATGCCAACACTTGCCGACTACTTGTTTCACATCCATCAATCATCCCAACCTCCACACCTCTCTTCACCCAATAACATTCACCACCCACACAACCTGCTGAACTGGCAATGAGATAACCAAATGGCCCTGGTGCCCTTACTTGGCATAGGCCTTCTCCAACAGGGCGCTCCAAAACTCTCGTGGTGTCGCCGAGCGGCAGAAAAGCAACACCCCGTCCCCGTTGACCGGCAGACGGTCATCCACAACGACATCCATCCATCGGCCGAGTCGCCAGAACCGGAAATGGAAGATTCCTGCGTACAGATCAGGATGCTTTGGGTTCCACTCCTGTTCGACATGTTCAGGGATCACCTGTAAGGAGGAAAGGAAAGAGATTCGATGAAGGAAGGAAAAAAAAGGATGAAAGCAAAAGAATGAAGCGAGAGGGGACACGAATACACCACCTTCTTCCAAAGAGATGGCTGAGATGCCAAGCAGGAAATGGCAGCCACCATCCAGCAGTTACCCAGACTGCCTTGGTGCAAGTCACGAGTGCTGATGCCATCAACGAACAGACGGGGGTCCTTACATATCTCCTGGGGATTGATTGAACAGAAGAAAGAGACATTAAACTGCATTAACTGAACTTTTTGGGGCCACTTGGAGTCAGCAACAGTTTCTTATTTACACATTGTACAGACAAGTAGCAACATTGGCATCCATTTGAATTTAGTCGAATATCTGGACTCCTTTTTAGCTTTCTCTTGCTCTCCAGCCACTCCTGGGGAAAATATGTGGCTCTTCAGGTGGTAAATAAGCCGTACTAGATAGTCGTTTGCTTACCGCCGTTTAGTGCCTGAAACAATGCTGATAAAACTGGTGAAAGTGAACTAAAACAGAGGCAAATGTTGTGGGCCAGAAAGCCGCAAAAAATGACGTTAAAGATGATAAAATGCTCTGTAGAGCCGAAGGGAACTGTAGAGTTGGTGCTAATTCTTTGTGGGTTTATCGTTGCAGTCATTTGATCCATTGTATATATATAAAAATATTGATTATCTAGTAGCTTTAAATAAACTCTGATCTCAGTAGTTCAGTAGCGTCACAGTGTTTTACAAGGGCTGTGAGCTGATTCGGTCAGAGTGTCAGAGCACTGCTGAGGAGACAGATCCTGTCTGTCTGGACCTGTTGATCTCAGTTTGGACAGGGTCAGGTAACAGTAGAAGTGCTGCTGGACACACACACACACATGCAAGAAAACACACGCTCAGTGGTCGTAACCTCTTTGAGCGTAACTCTAGACATGATATGAACCTTCCTGGAGATGATATCATGTTAGTAACAAGTATGAGGCCACCTAGATCGTGCAGCAGACAGTAAATGGGAAGTTACAGAGTGAGTGGATGTAGTTTCCGTTAAGAGAGGCGACAGATGTCACTCTACCTTCCAACTCCCGCTTGATACACGCTTAAAATACCTGAGTCGAGCATTAGGAACACAATACCATTAACCCTTTTTCTTCAGCTCTGAATCAGCTGGGGTTTCATATTAAGAACACAGAAGACACGGCCCATGTACTGATCATACTGCACAGACATTTCTCAATGTGAATTCAGGGCCTCTTTAAAAAAGCTTTAAAAGGTATCATAGGATATCATAGTAGCATTTACAGAAGTCTTTATTATTTTTTGAATATTTTTCCCACAGCAATAATACTAATAATGCAAATTTTTTAAACAGGTTAATCCGTCTAGAGGGTGTTTGGATACTCATAAAACTCCACGATCTGGAGACATAATCGTGGTCATTGCTGAAACTGATATTGTCGGCACTTTTATTTTTTTGGGGGGGGTTGTTATGTGTTTTAATGCCGTCTGTTTTGTGCTGCTGCCTGTCTTCACCGGGACTCTCTTGAAAAAAATCGCAATAAGACCTTTCCTTAATGAATAAAATTTAAATTAAATAAAAAATAATAATAAATTGTTGTTAAAAACAGCTAGGAAGTACTGATGTAATTGTTATAATTGGAAGTCTTGTTGTCCCTACTGGTTTCTGTAATTCTTTGACCAGCATGACAATGAAAAAGATGTTGAATAAAAAATTTTGTGGCACTAAAAAGTTCTTGAAAAGTCTTTAATTTAACTTGAGTAGAGCAGAAACATTGGGAGTTATTTTAGCTCCAACATTTTGGAGGAAAAGCTTTTAGATTTTAACACGATGCCTCCAGTTTTAACAAATTTGTTTGTTATGTCTGAAAGACACAAAAAAGACACTTCCAAAAATAAAAGAAATTTGGAAAACCTCTTTGTAGTCATAATTTCTTAACACCTTTGTTTGTGCATGTATAATCCATTTATTGCTGACAGACTTTAACGTCCTATTTTAAGGCTTCTTGGCTTTGCTATAGATACAATAAAACACCTTTATTTATCCACAGCTCCACCTATCTCAACACTGTCTAAAAACACCTGAACTATTTAAATTGGCTGCCGTTTCTTCTAAACTCTATACACACATACAGCAATAGAAATGTCCATCAGCAGCACGCGCCACTTGCTCCCTGAGCGCTCAGATTTCACTGCCTGACAACTCTCCTATAATAGAAAGCGCTTTAATTAACCCAATCTGATGGAAATGTAAGATGCCGAGCCGGGCCACTCGATTTAGATGTGTGAGGGGAGGAGATATTTTTGTAAAAGAAATAACTCTTTGTTGTTGTTGTTTGAACTAGGAAAATGTGGCAACGCATCACAAATACATAAATCTATTTAATGTCGCTCACCCTCGGCCTCTTCCAGGTCAGTCCCGGCGGGGGCTCCCTCTTGTAGAAGAGGGACTGGGCAGTGGCAGGGAACAGGGGATCCTTGAAGAGGCCACCTCGACGCAAGCAGGCCCGCTTCAGCTTGTGAAAGCTTTGACCCTGGAAATTGTGAACTTGTTCGGGCATTGTCGTCGGACAGGAGAGACTTCAGATGGAAAGAAGAATACATATGGGGCAGATAAAATGGTCTCTCAGTCATGGATAGGGTTACACTGACTGTATATTTAGTGGACTATAATTATAAAACATACAACACATTTAGTTTTTCCCGAGCAGTAACCAATCAAACCCTACATTTCAAAATAAAACAGCAAAGTGGACAAAACATCTGTCAGCTGTGACAGGAACATTTTTTTCTATAGTCTCCTCTGAGAGATCTTCAAATATTTTCCATAGTCATAGTTCACACACATACTTCACTGAAGGGAGTCAGACAAACCCAAAGATCAGACAAAAGGTCACACAACCACTCTGACTTTTCTTTGGCACAAAGGCAGCTGTTGTTCTCCAGCAAACGCTGCGCAAAAACCTCCTTGTTGAAATATTTCATTTGACATTCATACCTAACAAGCAAACACAATTGAAGTCTTTGTTTATCAGAAGTTGTTTAAATCTGCTAACAATATTTTAGTGCGTGGTGAAATGTAACTCAAATACTCTACTTTGGTACAAAGTACTTGCACTTGAGTATTTCCATTTAAACCTAATACTACATCTTTTTAACTCCATTACATTTGTCCCTAACCCTAACCCTTCCTATCTAGTGAATATTGTGATTATTTTTTTCTGATAAACAGAACGATTTAATGTTCCTTTGTGGGTTGAAAAGAAAAATCTTGAAAAAATCTTGAACTTCATAAAATATAAAACCTTTTAAAAAAAATGAACTTGGATTAGCTTGAAGATGAATTATCACAAAGCTAAGACAGTTTTTCTCATGAATACTTGACTTTTCACAGGACAACACAGACAGCAATATACAAACATATAATAATAACTGCCTGTTTCTTAAGCTGAATGTGAAAAAACAGGCTGTTTTTCCATGAAAAGTTGACTTCTTCCACAGAACAGCCACACTATAAACATACGATGATCTTATAGACCATGACACATTGCTGTAGATTGAACTCCCCAAATGGCAGGATGTGTGTATGCATGTGTATTTGTAAACCTATCTAACTATGGACTTTGCTTAAGGTCCCCTGTTGGTCTGCTAATGTTTTTTTATTGTTTTGTTTTTTTGCCAAGTGGGGACCTGCAGGTGTTTATGAACATTCTCAGTGATGCCTCTGCTGGCTGCAGCAGAGAAGTTAACGACCCACGTCGTCTACCCTAGAAAACGTCGGGTGATTTTCACCCACACAGTTCTTGTCATGTGATTTTCATTGTGTTGGCTTGGGTAGCTTCAGGCTGCTCACTGATGTCATTAATTGTATGTTTGTTTCCCTCCTCCCATCTATGTTTTTTTCAAGAGGCATACAGGTGATTTTCACCTGAAGTTAGTGATAGAGAGTGTCATTTTTTGTCTCTCTCTCCCAGTGATGCAGGACTGTGCCTTCACCAGACAAGTCTCACATGTCCCAGGAATGGGTGGACCAAAGAACAAGTTTCCAGCTCCATAATTTATTTTGTTAGGGAATTTTTCGTTAAGGATCACCTGATTTTTCAATAATTTTGCTGCTTTTTTAAAGAATCCCCCATGGTACCTCTTTATTTTAATGTTATGTGATATTGTATATTGGGAATTTAAAGAAGAATACTACAATTTAGCATACAGTGTTTACTTTTACATAAATTGCTAAAAACTGTATTTTATCCGGGATATCATATCGGGTAAAATATACCTGACGTTAGTGATGGTGTTACTAATTTTAACGTTAGTGTTCTAGGCACTCCCTGTAGAGAGGCCATTAAACAGGCCACTTTGTGAGGGGACCAGTGTTTTTCAATGATGTGTTATGCTTTTGTAACAAAATATAAAGGCTCAGCATTAGTGGGTTTCTCTGCATTAAAATAAGGGGGAACCCAGAATGCAGGAGAGAAATTTGCATTGTGAATGGATTAACCATTTTTCAGGCTTGACACTGTATTAAAACGAGGAGCTATCCAGAAGGCATGGGAGTAAAAAAGTCCTTTTAAAATATAAGATATAAGAAATGAAAAAACAGCATGACATTAGGGGTGTGTGTGTGTGTGTGTTGGGAGGGGGTTGGTAAGGACAGCAGTAGGTAATATTACTGATTTAGTCGTTGGTGATATGAACTGCTGGGATCAGCAGCGTGTGTGTACTGTATGTGGGCATCAACTGGTGTGTGTGTGTGTGCGCGCGTGATTCTGGGTCAGTGGGAGTATGCCAGGTGCAGTGTGTGGTATGTGTGGTGTGTGTCCATGGCAGGGTCAACTCAGGGCTTCGCTGTGCAGAGAGGAAAAACAGAGATGGGAGCGTGCAGGTGCTTTTTTTGGTTTGCAGATGCCTCACAGGTCAGTGTCATCAATTATCAGCGAGGTTTTGTTTTACTTGTATCAGATTTATTCACAGGGACAAATAAACAGGTGAGAAACATGTGAGCAACGCCACGCAAACACCATCAATTATAAATGATGAGTCCAAATTTCCATAATATGTCATTCGATTTTGCTGTTTTTTTCATGTTTCGACGATATCTAGCTGCAGAAATGTCTTTAAATTGAAGTTTTTGAATTTGGTATTTTCCCCAAATTGCAGCTGACATGCAGACTTTATATGATGTTGTTGTTTTTTATTTTAACTTGACATGATGTAGACTTCCCATGAGCGACCAGGTGCAATAGATTCAAACATCTCTCTTCAATATGTGCAATAAAATCGCTTAATTTCTCTCTAAAAATTTCTTGCTTTTACTTTAAACTGAGCTTTTTTTTTAATTCCTTTTTCTGTGTGATGACATCTGTCTTTGACAAATCTCCTATGCAGGACAATAAAAACTGGACGGAAATCACACACACTATACAAAATCATGTTTTTTATATAGTTCTCTGAGGAACCTTGTTATTTAAGGGATGGTTCTTCGCAAACTTTATGAAGGAGAAAAAGTTCTTCATCTTTAATGGATATTTTTTTGGGTCTATAAAACAGTAAACGACATATGTTCTGTCTGACAAACAGTCCAGAACAGAATATTAAACGTACGATAACGTAAGAGTCAGAAAGGCAGCTAATTTTTACATCTGCTAAACATTTAAGAACCAGTTTTATACGGTTATATAGTTTTCATTGCTCCATTCAGATATTAATGTATGATTAAAATGTGAGACGACAATTACACACTGACTGTTAGTGGACATTCACAGCTCCAGCATGCACAAACATGACTGATATAAACATCCTCTGACAGCATTGGAGGCTTAGATATATTATTATCTGGTGTTAATCTGTATATTAAAAGAGCTGTCATCGGTTTATGATCTGACTGCTGCCCTTGAGGTTTATATATATTTAAATTATAGCTTGAATCTTGTAAAGCTGCAGGATTAGAGGCTTTAGACTGAGTTTTTATGTTAGCTGCAGGTAAATCCTTTTTACCTTCAAGTCAGACTAGAAGTTTATCCGCTCGGTTCACTGAGATGAAACTTTTATTCCTTGAGCTCAGGTTTCGGATCCAGAACCTCCTTTGGTCATTTAGGGAATCCAAATCTTTCAGAGACAATCATGACAAACAGTCACAGCATTTGTCACCTCTTGTTCTCCTTTATCCCACAGTCACACTTTCTTCTTCTGTCCTCTGAGTCTGACAGGAGCGTTTGATTCATCTCCACTCAGTGTCATCCTAGAGATTTCACCGGACCTGTGGCGGGGCGGGGGGGAGAAAATTAATGATATAATCAGACGTACGTGAGAGCTGAAGAACTGATGCTGCAGGATGAAAGTGCAGCTTCATGTGAGCGCTGCCAGTTCCCTGACAACATCTCTTATGACTGAGTATCATATTGTGTGTGTGTGTGCCTCTAGAGTGGATACACAAGTGTGTGTGTGTGTCCATGTCCATACAGCCATGACACACACAGAGCAGGGTGACACTGCTGCAGCCCATGTAACCTTATCTCCCTCCACACAGACAATAGACAGACACTCGCCTTGCCAAGTGACATAACACACAATTACAGGAGCCTCCCTGCAGTCAAATACTTCAGTTAATGGAGTTACGCTTGAGTTTCAGACACTTTATCCTCTGACGCCTGTGTGCAAACTGTTCTGCAGCTGGAGGACATAAACAAACCTGTTTTCCAGCAGTGTTTGTGTGCCACTCACTTCTGCTCATGCTCTCCTCGTTGGCGAGTTTGCCTTCACCTTCTCCTCCTCCTCGCCGTGGTATCTCGCCTTTTCTCCTTTCTGTCCTCATATTATCATGGCCTATCTCTTCTCCTTTTCTATCTTATCTTTTTTGGTGTCTCCTCCTCTTCTCCTCTCTGTCGTCTCTTCTGCAGACTCCTTGAGTATCTGTTGCTTTCGAGCGTGTTGCCCCTGACACCTGAGAAACCGAGAGCCAAGCCGCTTCTATTTTAACCACCTCGCTGCCAAATATCAAGCTAATCCCCCCCCTCCTCCATTCCTGTGGGATCCACCTGAACTCAGCGCTGATGAAATGTGTGGTTTGGTTGTGTTAATAAATAAGACAGTATATATTTAGACTTTTGATCTGGTGAATTACAACCTAGCCAATTGAGATATTAGGTACTAATACCACTGTGAAAATACTCTACATGCCCCATACTACTACAAGTAAAAGTGTGTATATTTTATATGTGATGGTTTTGGATGTTAGATTAATGTCCAAGTATCATTTTAAATACTTTATATTCTGTTGGGGAGTTTAATTCATTTTAAACAGCCTGTTTTCAGCTTTATGACAACGCATTTTTCACCCAATCCCAGAGAGTTTAAATGTTTGTTTAGCTCGGAAGTTTATCAGAAAAATTCTTAATATTATAATTGTAATAAAACGTTATATTACAGATTGCTGCATTGGACATTTAGCTGAAATGTCAAGTGCTGATTTGTCCTTGATATATATATATTTATTTTAAATTTACTGTCTGTCTGTCATCTTGTAAATATGTATATTTTTACATATGTCTATATACATTAAATATGTATTAGTACTTCATGCTACATACTACCTATATTAAGCCAGCCATGTATGTTCAGGTGTAAATATTAGTAATAAGTGCTCAAAAAAACAAAACAAATATTGCTGCTTTATATTGACATATATTATAGGTTTCACACAAACAGATAAGGATCAAAATATGGCTATATTGGATATGTCAGTTATATTATGTATATGTTCCTATATCATATTCTTGTATCCTTGAAGCAGGAACGTGTCTCTATTTAGGAGATAAGCCGTAATATAATTGGTATAAAAATTAGGATTTATATGATGTTTTAACTCATAATGTGTGTGTTTCCTGTTTTTTGCATGTCTCGTGCACTTCCCTTATTTGGACTGTGTTTTGCTGAGGATGGCAGGGAGAGACATCAGTAGTTCAAAAACAGGAGAGACAAGAACAGGCCTGAGAGGTGTCATTTTGATACATAATGTTGATTACTGAGCAGACAACCAAAAAAGTAATGTTATGATATTAACTGTATCAGATGGGAGGTGTCCAAGACAGCCTATTAAAAAAAAAAAAGTATAATAACCAAATGTTAGAGCTCCTTGAGGAGCCTTTTCTCTGTAACCCCTCTTGTCTATTGCACTGTTAAACGCTCCTTCTTATAGTGAATAAGGAATAAGAAATTCAACTTGAACTTTAATACCTTGAATCCAGTCCTCCTTATTCAAGGGTTTTTCTTTAAAAAATTCCCATAACAATAAAACCTGTGCAGACCTTTAAAAAAACAAACTTCACCTTGGCGTATCTGAGGCTGCCAGGCCTATTTTAAAAAAATAAAATAACCAACTGTTAGAGCTCCTCGAGGAGCCTTTTCTCTGTGACCCCTTTTGGGTGTTGCACTGTTACATTTTTCTTTAACAATTAATAATTTGAACAGGTGAGTTGTACCAGGCTGTAAACATCCATTTCTGCTGTGAAGTTATACATTTTACCATGGGGACTTATGGAGACTTATTCTGGAGCCAGCCTCAAGTGGACGTTTGAGGGGCTGCAGTTTTTGGTATTGGGTTCACTTCCCAGCCACAGAGGTTGCTGCTTGCATAATGTGAGTGTCATGTAAATAAAAACCTTTCATATGAAGTTGTCTTCTCTCGACAAGCTTCCCCTGTAATCGACGCACCGGGCATCGACTCCTCTGGTCTGTTTTGGACACTCCAGGCATGCGCAGTTGCAAATAACCATTTAAAACGCCGATGTGGCTGCTGTGATGTTCAACTTTTATTTTTTTTATTTTGGCTTCAACAAAAAACTGTTGAAATGAAACTTTCCACGCTGCTTTTCCTCGGCGCTTGTTGTTTGGTGACGGCGCACGGAGAAGACGAGAGGCTGCCCAACAAATGCGAAGGTAGGACGAGGACGCACCAGCCTCTAAACTTTAAACCCTGTTTGTTATGAACTCTTTGACGTGTGCTTTAATAGTTCCTCTAAATGTTTTTCCTCCTGTGTCTGTCAGTGTGTAAGTTTCTGACCGTGGAGCTGCAGGATGCTCTGGAGAAGACCGGCCGCTCCAAAGAAGTCCTGGAGGTTGGAGAGGTGCTGGACACGGGCAAGAGGAGAAAAAAGATCAAGTACAACACCTCGTGAGTGACTCTGTGAGGGAGGATCACTTTGAGATGAAGATGAATTATGAGTAAATCACACTCTGCATTGCTTGAACTGCGTTTCTGCAGGGAGACTCGTCTGACCGAGGCTGTGGAGGACATCTGTGAACGCATCCTGCAGTATAATGTTCACGCAGAGAGGCCTGGCAGCCTCAGATACGCCAAGGTGAAGTTTGTTTTTTAAAAAGGTCTGCACAGGTTTTATTGTTATGGGAATTTTTTTAAAGAAAAAACCCTGAATAAGGAGGACTGGATTCAAGGTATTAAAGTTTAAGTTAAATTTATTATTTAACAGTGCAACACACAAGAGGGGTCACAGAGAAAAGGCTCCTCGAGGAGCTCTAACATTTGGTTATTATACTTTTTTTTTTTTTTAAATGGGCTATCTCAGACACACTGGCTCCAGAATAAGTCAGTCTCCATAAGTCCCCATGTAAAAATGTCACAACTTCACAGCAGACTATGTTCAGCAGCTTAAAGTACATTCACATTCAGTTTTCAGGTTTATTTGGATAAACATGCAAATTTACTTGGTGAGGAAAATTTGATAAAACCAAGCGTCAGCCTCCGCATCTATGTGAAATGAAGCCAAAAACTGCAGTTCCTCAAACGTCCACTTGAGGCAGGCTTCAGAAGTGAGTCAGTCTCCATAAGTCTCCATGTTAAAATGTCCAACTTCACAGCAGAAATAAACATGTTTACAGCCTGGTACAGAAAACAGTTTTGGTCTCTATAGCTAATTTCCCTGTTCATGACAACTGTACTGAGGGTGAATTTTTATAGTACTCACTGGTTCAAAATTATTGTTACGGGAACAGTGCAACAGCCAAAAGGGGTTACAGAGAAAAGGCTCCTTGAGGAGCTCTAACAGTTGGTTCTTATATATATTTTAAAAATGGGCTGTCTGGGACACCTCCCACCTGATACAGATAATATCATAACATTCATTTTTTTGTTTTCTGCTCAGTAATGAACATTATGTATCAAAATGACACCTGTTTCTCACGTCCTTGTCTCTCCTGTCCTTGAACTACTGATGTCTTTCCCTGCCATCCTCAGCAAAACACAATCCAAATAAGGGAAGTGAAGGAGAAATGCAAAAAACAGGAAACACACACATTATGAGTTAAAACATCTGAACTCCAGTATAAATCCTAATTTTTATAACATTTATGGCTGTATTTCATATAAAACTGAAGAAGTACAGTTGATACTACTACTACCTTTATAGGCAGGGATCACGGAGTGCTTTACACAGAAGCAGACCCGATAGATCACACAGGTTAAGATCAAGAAAAGTTAAAAAACCCTGCAGAAACAGAGCAGTAAAAGGGCGAAAAAAGAAAAAACTATTATTCTTTGATGTCTCAAAGCTTTGACATAAAAAATATTAGAACAAACATATTAAACACAGGGGTGTAAAAAAGGAATAAAAAGACGACAGCAGAAACAGGCGAGTCATCAGATACATACAGTACATGTGAGGGAATCTTTTATTTTTTTTATTTTGGCGTGCCACTGGAAGTCACTCCAGGGGCATTTTGATTACTGCTATGGTAACCGAGGTCAGAGGATATGACTGTCCCACTTCATAGACACAACAGATATGTACAGAGTCATTTAATGTGTGAACATATTTCCCTTGTTTGTAGACTAATGACCAATTGTGAAACACTTTATACCGGAGACACGGCGAGGTATGACCACCTATCGACACAGTGGATTTATTGCAGCAGCAGAATACAGTTAGAGTTCAGCAGGCGTCACTCCATTTGTGGCATTATCCCAATAAACCTTTCAGCGTTAAGACATATTGTACTCCTGTGCACTTTCCTTATTCCGACAAAGACGAATCTATCCCAAAGCCTGCCCTGTTGTGATTTAACTGACAGCTAGCCGGTTTGTGTGCACGTGTTGTTGTTGCAGGGTGCCAGTCAGACCATGACAACTCTGAAGAACCTGGTCCACAAGGGAGTTAAAGTGGACCTAGGTCTGCCGTTTGAACTGTGGGACGAGCCCTCAGTGGAGGTGTCGGACATGAAAAAACAGGTAGGAGGACGTGTGTTGAGGTTTTTTAATGTTTTTATTTAAACGGTTGTATGCAAGTGTGAATTGTATCCACTTTTCACCCCATTAACGTGTGTGTTTGTTGTTCAGTGTGAGACGATGCTGGAGGAGTATGAGTACGTTGTGGAGGACTGGTACTTCCATCATCAGGACGAGAGGCTGGAGATCTTCCTCTGTCAGAACCACGTCCTCAAAGAGTCAGAGCAAGGTGGGTGACCTGAGGAGGAGTGTGGACAAGATAAAACTGTTGAAAGCAGCGCTGGATTTCAAGTTTAAGTCACTTTAAAATCAATCAACGACCAGACTAGGAATGCATAAAAACTAAATTATCGTAGGAATAAGTCCAAATTAAAGTGTGTTACCAGGAAATGTAAAAAATCAGTGAAGCCTAAACCTCCAAAGTGAACTCCCCCCTTTCTGTTTTCTTTCTCCTCCTCCCTCAGAATGTATAAAGGAGGTGTGGAAAGGAGACACGGGGACCAAAGGAGGAGCCGCGGAGACGGAAAGCGACGGCACAGAGGAGGAAGCGAAAACGCACGACGCCGGAGAGCTGTGAGGAGAAATCTCATCAGAAAGGGAAACCCAAAAAACTAAAATGTAACCTCAACCTTTCCTTCTTTTTCCTTTTAGCTTTTAGCGGGCAAGCTGCAAAGACGTTATGTGTTATAACACTAACACTCTTCCTGGTGCCAAAACGTAAAACTGCCGATTATTTTTTTTATTATCGATTATTCTCTCGATTGTTTCCTCGATTTAATAGAGTTTGGTCCACAAAAGTGACGTCTACAACTCTAAAGATATTAACTATCAGAATATTTGGCGGTTCATTTAATAGTTAACTGATTATTTTTATATGAATAGTGGCAGCCTTTTTAGGAACTGTTACACTTTTTAAAAAAAACTATTTTTATGAAGATTTGAAGCATTTTACATTAATATCAGAGACCTGTCCAGTGTTATATCTAATGTCAATGCTGTTACATCTCTCCTTATAACGATATACGGTACATCTCAGTATTTTTACCCCAGTTTGCAGTCTTTAAATGCAATATGTACAGTTTTTTCATGGTGAATAAAATACTTTTTATAACATTTTTGGACGTTTTCTGCATTTTGTTTCAGTAAATACGTTTTTTTTTAAGCAATGTGATGCTGCAGGTCACTAATAAAGGATGATTAGTTTCAGGTGTGTTCCTGAAACAGCCACTGAAGTTCTCAGGAGTAGTTCTCACCACGATGCCTCTTATCTCTGTCTACTTTACAGTTTCTCTCTACGTTCTGTCTAAATTAGAGACGCTTCAATGCTACACGTATCAAACCGAACCTCTTTTTCTGTCTTTCTCTCAAATGGCCGCACTGGAAAGAAACTCTCTGGATCGGATAAACAAACCAAACTCTCACTCCCGATATCACGAGGTCAAGACCTTTGGGGTGAAATGTAATGAGGAAGGCGTCGAGGTTGTGATGAAAGCTTATCTGTTTGACCCCGGTCTTCCTGTGGAGGCCAAGCACTTGAGGCTTGGATCTCCTGTCAGTGCTGCGCGACGTCGCTGCACGGCCAGAGTGTCTGGGAACGGAGAGTACGTCATCAGGGCACCTCTGACTGACTGTGGGGGTAAAGTGACGGTTGGTGAGCTTCTTCTATCATCGAAACATAACCTCAATTTTACTGTGGAGAAAGCAAATGTTGGCATAAATGTCTGTGGAGCATAGCTGCACACTGCTGCCACCTAGTGGTTTTAGCTTGATACTGCTGTATGTAGTTTACCCAGAGTGCTGTGCTGTATGAAAACCTGCTGCGCACGCCTCCAACATCACCCAGAGGAGCTGCTGTTCCACTTCACTGTCAATATGGAAGGTGCATTCACACACAAACTGTTCTCGAGCTTTATATGTGTTGCTGATAGTTGGCAGAATAGCAAGCAAACTTTATTTATGGGGCACTTATCAAAACCAAAACAGAGTTGGAGGACTGAGGGGAGGGGAAAAAGTTTAAAACCTGCAAAGTAGAAGCTCAAAAACAAAGTAAAGGACAAAGGAAACACTGATACAGTTTCTGACTTCGAGACTTCTCGAGGGGCAACATCAAGAAACTCAGAGTTTTTGGTTGCTGTACTCATTTTTCTTCTTGTCTATTCTGGCCCTGAAGAGATTCTTACTTAGCAGAAAGAGGTCAAAGGTTGACTTTTTAGACTTGCTGTTTAATTATACTTAACAAGCAAGGCAGAGGTCAAAGGGCAACACAGACAAATGTCTGAAAGGGGAAGAAGGTGATTTCTGAACCAGCTGGAGTAAAGATAGTGAAGGTAGAACAGGTGGTTTAAAGTTGTCCAGGAAATGCGGTTTTTATGAACCAGTAAATTGGTCGTCAGTAGGTGGCCACTTAGCTCACTTCATTTGGACAATTTCTACTGTTCATTACTAATATTCCTCTATAGTTTCTGTAATAGGAATGCTTATTCATGGGATTATAAACCATCTTTACTTTGCAGGAGGTACGCAGTGAGCAGCAGGGCCTTGAAACCAACCTGGAATCCCCTGATCTCCACCCAGTTAATGCATCTCAACCTGGACTTTAAGCTCAGGCTCATGGCAGGTGAGTCAGACTCACAGATGCAAATCTCACAGACCAAATCTGTTAAACTTTATTAAACTTCCAACTACGTTTGGTCTTTATCGTTCCTCAGACGACTGGCGCAGTGAGAGAAAGTCATCGGTTTACTTCCTGGGTGAAACGGTCAACATCGAGGCCTCTGTAGATCGTCGTCATCTTCCTCTCCGGCTGCATGCGGACAGCTGTGTGGCTACTCTGACCTCTGATGTGAATTCTTACCCCAGATACCCCTTTATAGACCACCAGGGGTGAGTCTGCATCATTAATGTCTACAGTGGTTCCTCTGATTAATTTTCCAAATGAAAACGACTTCCTATGTGGCCCACATTGCCGGTTTGAATCCGTCTATGTTCTGTATCCTGTTATTATACAATGCACCCAAATTACAGATCAAATACTGAGTGCAGGGGTTAAATCTGATAAGGATGTGTCCATACTTTGCAGATGTTTTACAGACTCCAAGCTGAGCGGCTCCAGATCCCGTTTCTTGCCCAGAGTCCAGAATCACCTCCTCCAGATTCAACTCCAACCTTTCCTCTTCCACCACGACCACAGACACACCGTCAGCACTGATTTCACACACTTTTATACATATATATCTACATCCACAGTGTTAAGAAGCATGTGTTGCACTGTCTCCTGCAGATATATATAACATGTTACCTGGAAGCAGAGTCCGTTTCAAGCAAGGACCCAGTGAAAAGGGCTTGTTCTTTTACGAACGGAAGGTCACTTTCAACTTCTGTTATATCCTTCTTCTGTCTGTCCAGCTTAAAAATAAATTAATTTAAAAATAATTTCTTCTCCATCAGGTGGAGGTCAGTAGACGGTGACGAGCGTGTCTGTGAGAGCTGCAGTGCCACGTCCAACCACAAGAGGACACCAAGGAGCAAAACAAAGCACAGACAAACTGGTACTTCATCAAATATCTGTACAGGTACTGAATACTGTGTTTATAACAGGATGAAGTAACTCACCTTGATATTCTCATCTTGCAGAGCTGCATGTGGAAACCAAGTTGGGCCCGATGATATTTCTAACCACAGTCAGAAAACATAAATATCTGGATTGAAGTAAATAATTAATAAAAGAAAAACCTCATATAGTTTTGTTTGTTTTGTTCAAATTCAGCAATATAACTTGCAAAACACACAAAACACAAACAACAACAACAATAATAATAACAATGATAATAACAATAATAATGATAATCTTTAATTATACAGTTACAAATTGCTCGACATGGTTGAACCGCCCCAACTACTTCCTGTATTTATACCCTGGATGATTAAGTTAATGTCACTGGGTTATATGGGGGTCGGTGAGTTTGTTTAAGAATTATTTAGGTTTATTTGTTAATTTATGTGTGGTTACAATGTAGGTTAAAAGGTAAGTCATGCAAAAGTGTGAACTTAATACAAAATACACAAAAATACCCAACAATTAAAAAAAAAGTTAAATAAAATGTTAAATAAAATGGCACTACAGGCACGTGGAGAAGAGACACTCTGAGCCAGAAAATAAAAAGTCACCATTTATTTGTTTTATTTCCAGACTAAACCTGCAGATACGTCTGAAATATCTGTGTGCCTTCTACATTTTTATTTAACCTAGCAATGTAATGAAAGTCAGCTGGGTGTTTGAATACTTGCACACTCCGATCTTTATCTAATAATGAAAGAATGAATCGTTTCCAGCTGTAACGCCAACACATAAATCTCCAAAATATATTTAACAAATTCAGTGTTTTTGTAACTTTTTGAGCCAGACGGTGATTAATGAATCAGAGATGTGAAAAACAAATCCCATCTGTCTGACTGGTAGCTTTTATCTCTGCACGACAAACTGAATTTTTATCTTCCCAGTCACGACCTGGATGCTCAGATCAGTCAAACAAGAGAAGTGTGTAACCACAAACTCAAGTTTATTTCTCCAACCCTGCATAATAAAACTTTATATCTGTCAACGTCACTCTCGTGAAATCTATGCATGACATTGCAGCTTATTGCCAAACCAAACACAGGGTTTTATCACAGAGGCAGACCATTGAGTGTCGACGTTCATGGTGAATTTTCTTCCTTTTTTTTCTTATATCAGACAAACCGCAATCCCTCCAAAGAAGGTATCTAGCAACGTCTGTAATCAGGCGCTCAGAGAAGAACAAATTTTGAGATTTTTGTGGTTTTATTTAATTTGTAAAGGGCGATTACAGACAAAACTTCCATGTAATTCACAAACAGGTGGTCGCTGGCCTTTAGGCTACCAAATGCCTGTTGGACGGATTTCTAGCTGTTCCTCTTTGAGTACAAAGTATTGTTATATTACCATTAGCAGTAGCTAAAAACACTCCTCTTGTTGCAGGTTAACTCTGGGTTTATTAGTGAAGTTTCCTTGACTGTAGAACTACAGTTCGCTCACATCCAGCACCTGTCAACACTAAGAGACAAAGCGAGGGAACGTTGGAAAAACAAAAACACTATTTGGATTCATGGCAACCGGGATCATTTTCCACTCAGCTCTTTTTGCCAACATATTTGTTGTTGTATTAAAACAAAAAAAACAAAATCATAGTTACCAGAAAAGAAATGCTTGGTGTAGATTTTTTCGGAAGAACAATGCTAGTTAACGTTTTTTGCCTAGAGGTGATCAAAGAGGAGCCTGTTGCATGGTCCAGGACAGTTCATATCATAAGTCTGTCCGTCATTTCCTTCCTCTCCAAACTGCTGCATACAGTGGAGAAGGTCAGAGGGGAGGGAAACATGATCGCCTTGAAGATCCGCTTAGACGAGGGGGGGTGAGATCCCTGAAATGGACAGGACATGTGAGATACATCTCCAAGTTAATAGAGGATCCTCTTACAGCCTCTGAACCGTGATATCCTCAAGGAAAACACACAGCGAATTGTGATAATTTCTTTACTCTAATGGTTTTTTAAGACGATGCTGCTGCGCTTAAAGGCCTGGAACAAGCTCAACCAGAGACCGGCGACTGTAACACAATGAAGGTCGAACTAAGTTATTTCTTTAAAAATCAGTTCCTTTCCTCCATGACCATTGGACCAATAGATCTAGTTTATTCATTCATTTGTCGGTGATCGTGTGTAATTAAACATAAATCTGAATTCCCTTAGCAACACACATATTACACAATCAGCACGGTGAACAAAGTCACGTAACAGAGGAGAAACCACTTTAATACATAAAACATACATTTAAATATTATGTATAATTCTCAGAGCTCTGACATTTCTTTAGTATCCTCGAATGATGATACTCAATTACTTTTTATACCCCTAATTTTGGTTTGTTTATTTTTTTTGTAATACTATCTTGGCTGCACACGGAGAAAAAATTTAAAACGTGGCGTTAATTTGCATTGCTTGTATTTAACATTTTACTACACATGTTTCTAAAAAGTAAGATTTGGATTAAGGATTATGTCAAAAACTATTTGGTTAGGTTTGACAGAAATTTTGTGTGTATATAACAATGTTGTCGGCATACAATCAAACTTCCACCTTGTGACACTGCCATGGGACCCAACACTAATCCTTGGGGTACACCCATTTTAATTTTTTAGGTTACGAGCTAATAAAAAATGGTTTAATTAGTATTAACATGCTTCTAAATGAATTTACCATTTCCTGAATTATTCTATTGGAGGTAAAAGATTTAATAAACATCAGTTCAGGTATAATTTTGTTATAAAACAACGTTTCTGCATCTTCCTTCGTTCCTTCATACCGAATCTCTTTTCATCAATCAGTGAAGATTAAAGTAATCTACCCTGGTTTAATGAAAAATATGTGGAAACATCTTAGATTTTTTTCCCCAGGACCTTTGCAGTAAATCTTCTACAGGGTTAATTCTACTTGTGAAATGTGTGCTACATATCATCGGATAGGATAGCACACCGTCCCATTTGTGGTACCAAAACATGCATTGAGGTATTTATGGTGTTTTTCGCTCCAATTATTTAAAAAAAATGGGATGCAAATATAGCTGATTTCTCTAAATTATACCGTCCCATTCAAGTACAATGCCATATTGTAACACTTTAAGCATACCACAGCTAATCCATCAAATAGACGCCCATGTATTGTGAAATCTGCTCTTATTCTGTCATGGTGGCTTAATGTTGACGTTTATAATTACACCTCCATGGTATTTTGTTTATTGTGATTTCAGTCTCTCAGCACACTCTTAGCTGCAGGGTGCAAACTTTGGCAGCAAGGCACCTGTCAGCGACCACCTGAAGTGTTTTTGTGAGGCAGTTAAACATTTTTATATCGTTTTTTAGGGATGATTTCTGTTATCACTTAGTGCCTGTGTTATTAAAATTGTACCAATTTAGTTTCACCTACATCTCAGCTGACTGAAACCTCTTGTGTCTTTGTGTTTATGCTGCCAAAGTGCAATATTGACGCATAAACGTGCTATTTCGCCCCTCAATTTACTTTATTGCACTTGTCCTGCGTCCAAGGATAGCATTTCTTAACTGCGCTGTAACTACTAGACACACACACACACACACGCTTTAAAACACACACGTACACACAAAGCACACCTGGGGAAACATTCCTCGAGGGAAGTCATCAATCAGTTTTATGGCTTTCTCTGGGAAAGTTTCCTCCTCTCCAATCAAGCGTCTTCCCTCCCTCTGCCCTCCTCCTCCTCCTCGATTCTCTTTCTTATATTTCCATCTGTATCAGTTTTGGTTCACATCTGAGAACGATCCACTCCAGCCAATTAACTTCAACCATTTTTTCCTATTCCACCGAGGGATAATTGGAGCAAACTGGAAGAGTGGGATCTTTGCCTGGACGATACGAGATAAGACTTTTGCAACTGGCTTTTCCTTTGTGTCCTCAATTTGCCCGCCAGTGGTAATAAACCTGAAGGTAGAGGATATGCACAGTGTAAAGAAAGAAGGCTTTAACAAGCCATGAGATGTTTAATTAGGTCTCGTAATTTTCTTTTAAAGAGGGGGAAAAAAATACCACTTGTATCTAAAAACAGATCAACCTGTTGAGGAACTTTTCACCCTCGAGTGTGTTGACACTGCTATGTTTGATTTAGTGTGTAACAAATACACTAAAACTAATGTAATGTGTTACAAGTGGTGGGAAAAGTATTCAGATATTTTACTTAAATGCCCTGAAAACCTTGATTTCATCAATTAATTTATGATCTACAGGATGCCACAAGGAGCACAAGTCAGGACAGTTATTTGAACGGAGAGGTTTTTCTATTTGTGTTTCTGTCTGGGCTCTTCGCTGTGATTTAAAGTGGGTAGGTTTCAAGCTGAGGTCATATACTTCAGTGCGCCGATTAGCAACATTTGAACTGGGATTTGATTACAGATGTCACGTTGTTGCCCTCCGTCCTGATTAAGTTGCTTTTATAGAGTTAGACTCTTAAATAAAATGATTGCCTACATATGGACTTTCCCCCCCTAAACTACTTGAACTAAATTAGCAACCAATCAAACTTAAATGAAAGCAGAAATACACATCAAAATGTTTGAGGATTAAAGAAAAAGTACTAATTATTATTAATAGAATTACAATTACATCGGCATTAACATGAAAGCAGCAGTTTACTGTTAAATGCATCTTGTTGGGTAGTTTAATTTGTGGCTGTGTGTTATTTAACAGGCTGGCAGTGAAGGAGGAAGTATCCTGAAAAAACATAATACAAACATGTAAAAATGCTTAAATACAAATTATACAAGTATGGCAGAAAATAAAAAAATAAACTGGCAGCTGTGGTTGCCAGAAGTTTACTGTAATACATATGGTAGAACGTTTTGGAATATTATGGTAAAAAAAAAAAACATTCAAGTTGGAATTTTGCTTCATATTTTACCGTATAAATACAATATTATTTTATCATCAAAAAGAAACGGTGCTGACAGGAAAATACCACATGAATAGCTTCTGAAATAAAAGTTTTGCCATGAAATTTTACAGTGTTTTACTGTACTATTAACAATCTCTAATATAGAATACTTCTACTACTAATACTACTATATTACTTTATAAATTCCCTTGAAATGCAGTATGAAATGAAGATGATGATTATTATAATACTGTATATAGGATCAATTAGGAAACAAATGAGGGTCTAGTTAACATCTTAAACCTGGAATCAACAAATACATTGAAATATAAACGATTATCAGGCTTTTGAGATTGAGTGTGATGAATATATTTTGCTATGTGAGCCAGTTTGGCGAAGGTGAGCTGTGCGTCAGGCAGGATGTGACTCCTTGGCTCACTCAGATTACTATATGGAGAGACGCACCTCCCAGCTGATCCCGCTAATTTATCTCCAACTCCCCTCCTCTCTCTTCCTCCTCCTCCTCCTCCACCACCACCAGTACCCGGTGTGTTGCCCCCTCTCTGTAGGTTTGTCTTCTCCTCTGCTCCTCCGCAGACGCGCTGGAGCTGCTGGATGTTCGGACACTTGCTGCGCTTCTCTAAATGATCAGGAGCGAGCGCAGGAGCGGCGAGGAGAAGGAGAATCAGTGGGACGCACATGGTGAGCTTTAAGGTTTCATCTCTCCTCCTTTCGAAATGTGTCTCAACTCCGATGTTTGGAGAGTTTGATCACGCATGTTGGAGTCGCGCGTAAAGAGGGTGTGATCTTGTGTTTTTGTCACCGTGATAGAGAGCGACTGAAATTTACTGAAATCCATCTGCAAAACGTGAAATAAAAAATGCACCAGGAGAGCATTCATCATCGCGTTATGTTTCCTGCTCTGAAAGTTGAATTTAATTATAAATAATCTGATATTTTTTCAACATCGCTGCTCAACTCATCTTTAGAAATTCAGCCTAAAACCTTGAATCAAACCTTTTTATTTAAATATAAATTTTATTTATTAGATTTTTAGAGCATAAATTTGTGCTCATTTGCGTTTTTACTGCATGGAGCATGAGATTGATATCGTCTTATTTATGTTTCATAATTTAGTTTCATTTGCAGCTCATAAAAGTATAAAATCCGAAGTTGATTTAAAAACTGTTTTTCACACTGAACTCTTTAACTTCGATGGCTTTTTAAAAAATACAGATTGCTCCTGCGTGCTTCCGCTGTGACAGCCTTCCTTTTATCATGATATGAATGTGAGCAATTTTAAGCAAATATTAGATACTTATCTAAATGCTGCAGATTAAATAAAACACAATGACACGATTTTTAACCTAGGAAAAAAAAAGTCCAAACACAAACTAAGACTAATTATCAAAATTTAAAAAATAGAGAAATCTGAATTAAGTTGTTTGATCACTCTAAATATTATTGTTCCTCTCTGTGAGATAAAAAAAAAGCCAATTTCTGCTTAACAAGTGCAATTAGCTCTGCAAGAACTGAGGTAATTAGTCTGCGGGCTTCGCTGTCAGCTCTTGCCAAAGTAATCAAACTAAATATGATAAACATTTGTGTTTAATGAACCGAGGCAAGTGAGTCATTATTCTCAGGTCCATTAAATGCAACGCGTGTGACTACAGGCTGTTTTCCTTTAAAGGTCTGTGGATAATTAGTTTGACTACAATCCCTTTGCAGCACTTGTACATGTATGCATGAGAAAATACCGTATTTGCTTTAAAAGACACATAAGACTGATTTTTTTTTTTTTTTTTAGATATAGAGGCTTGAATTTATCCTGCAGGGAAATTAAAAACAGGCTCTTTTATTTATTTTTATATATCCCAATAACAAATTTTACTAATACATTAGCCAACAAAATAAATAAATGTGGCTGCTTTTTTTTATTTGTTTTCCTTTGCTCCGCTCCCCTTTTTATGAACCTCCTCTGTGTCACTGTGTGGATTTAATTAACACCCGATTACAACCAGAGGCCTCACTTTTATTAGTACCATTTCCATCCACGTCCGAGGTTGTCTTTGGCGCGAGCGCAGCGCGGAATCACAATGATTTCATTTCCATCTGTTTTTCAATATCAACATGTGAAGCTGGGGCTGCTAGAGAGCGTCCTGCCAACTTGTATGAGGCTGTAAAGGAGGAGGAGGAGGAGGTGGAGGGTGGTGGTGGTGGAGAGGGGGGGATTGACAGGAAACTCACTTTCAAATATCAAGTGGGTAACATGTGTTTTTTTAATTCAAAAAATGAAGTAAGCCGGGCTCATGGGTCAAAGCAGAGGCGCAGAGACACCCTTAATGTGTCCATGTGGAGGTACTGTTGGCCCCTGGGGGCCACCACCACCACCACCACCGCCCCTGCACACACACACACACACACACACACACACAGTGCACCGGATTGTCAGTTTGCTGGAGGTGCAAACGTGAAGGACAAGAGGCCTTTAGCTAAAGATACAAGCAGTGATAATCCATTTTGTGCTGTCTGTTGCTTTCACCTCCGGGGGGGCTGCCCCACTAAAATTAGATTATTACACCTAAAACAGAACTCCTGGAATCTGCTCCGTGTGGAATAACACACACACACACACACACACACACAGAGGCAGGAATGCAGTTTGAGAATACAGACCGCATACGTTCACCCTCCTCTTCTCCTCACCCGAAGACCAGTGTTGTATTTCTGACCGGCTGAGGACAATTGCAAATTAACAAAAGGTGTCAGTGTGGTAACATACACTAACAGGTGCCTTGGTCCGGCTTCAAACATGTAGGCTGCGAGAGAGCTTATATAATTGATCATATTTATTTAAAGGCTCTTAGAGCAGCGCTGCAATGTAGAACCCTGGGAAATCTTCCCAGCGACTCTCGGCCTGATATAAAGCTGTCTCTTTAAACCGCACGCCGTTTTGTTTGTTTGTTTGTAACCATTTACTCTTTAAAAAAAACTCATCACCAAGTAGCAAAAAGCAATTTTTGGATTTAACATATTTGCCTCCGTCTCGCTGGCCCAGAGCTGCTGCCCATGACGAGGAATGTTAAAATGTGTGAGACAGGGGCCAAATCCAGCTCATCTGCTCACCAGAAACAGCTCCAGACCCAGACAGGGCCCACGGCTCTAAAGTGTGAACAGGCCAAAGAGAGTTAACAGGTAGCAGGAGAGAATACCACACGCACCAGACGTTTCATTTCCTGCTGAATCACAATAAATGAGTTCTCTGCAGCGGAATAAAGCCATAAAAATACATTTACAGGTCAAAACTCTGATATACTCCCACGTTGCTACTCTTGAGTGATCATATTTTACACCCATTCATTTTTTTTATGTTCCTTGCACTTTCCTCTCTTGCAGCAGCCATTAAAAAGGCAACAGAAGATGAAGTGCGTAAATAAAATATAGAAAGACTTAATCCAGGATCTCCTTCCTGTTTCCTCTTGCATCTTCTCTCACAGATTCACTGTTTTGTTACCCGAGGGAATCACATTTCCCTCCTTTACCCCTCCACGCTTTTAAAACTTACGACTTATTAATAATATTTGCAACTAATTCAGGTCGAAGAAGACACATTAAATCAGCTTTGATTCAGTTTTCGTAGACGTTGTACGTAAAGTTCACATTCTTGTCATTCTAGCCCTTCCAAACCATAAAAACAATGCATTTGCCTCTCGTCCCTGACATTAAAATTTTGGCTCCCTTTACTACCCCAAGACCTATTTCAGCAAAATGAATAATAGAAGGAGAATTACATTAGGAAAATAAATATGGCCTGCAGAGCACGAACATGAGCGTCGCTCTCCTCGCTCTCCTCTGTTCGACTATGCTGTAAACATGCCCCCAGGTTGTCAGCAAGTATTTTTCCAGCCCCTTGCCAGCCAAGCATAGCTGCTTCTAAAGATCACCCGCCGGAGATGTTGATCTCATCTTACCACTATTTGGCTGTATAAGCTTTTTGAAAAGACAGACATCGCTGCCAAGTTATTTCAGAACCTTTTTCTCTGAAACTTAATGTCTCCAAAATTGAGGCATATTTGTATTTTTAGGGATTATTTCTTTGGCATTTTAACCTCGACACAAAGTTAGCGGGGGAGAAAGAAAGAAAAGGGTGTGATGGCCTCTTTTAAGCGTGTGCTGTTAACAAAAGAATCGGTGTAAAACACATTTTTGCGTTTTCCGTCGCTCATCTTCGACGTGTTTTTCCTCGCCGTGTGAATTTATGGAGCGCAGCAGCGAAAAACCGTTGAAACCATATCCGGTGGGTTACGGTGGCGGTGCCAGACAGATGATCTGGTTTCGGAAGAGTCTGGATTTGGCCTAGAGGGGCGCATTAAAAAACCCCAGGGGCCTCTCTCAGATGAGCATCCATTTATCAAAGTGGTTGTAATGGGCTGATGTTTAATTAGTCATGTAATGTGACAAAGACAAGAGCAAGTGCATGTCATGGGAATGTTAAACAACCGCCCCCTTTCTCTTCCAGCCTCACTTGTCCCAACCCTGAACCCCATACCCGCCTACGCTAGCTCGTCATTCGTCATCCAGCATGAATTCTTCCAGCACTTCCCTGAATCCTCCGATAACCTTTACTCTACTCATAATCCCTTTAACACTGCCGTCCCTTATTACACAGCCTGAACACTGACACCATATGAAACAAGAGACCTAATTAATCACCCGATCGACTATAAGTCCTGCTTTTTATCAGTGCGTTCAGGTTCCCGCGGGGCATGTCTCGACACGTCAGGAATGACCAACCGATGCATTCTGGACCCGAGGAATGTGGCTCGGTGGCACCAGGGTCACAGTCAGACCGCTCATCGCTGCACCCTTGTTGCTTGTAGCATTTCCTGTAGCAACACCACAAAACAACGTCGCTTTATATGCCTATGTGATCTGGATTTTTCTACTCAGGTCGACTCGCTTTCTAAGCGAGCCTTTTTTTGCTTTCGGAGGTCAGGAGCAGAGCGGTTTGTCCGAAAGGCAGCCGAGGGGAGTGCCATGGCCTCCTCGGAGCTGTGTGGTCCCTGAGGGAAGCCTCATATTTCGGTCGTTGGCTAATTGAGCGGGATGACGAGGCCGGAGAGGCTCTCAGCCCCGTCCCTCTCCTACGGGTTTGGTTTATGCAGCCCTGCTGACTTTGCTGTCAGTGTCAAACGCTTGTTAGGACATCATCAATCTTGCAGCAGTTAAGAATATTCCCAGAACAGAATGAAGGGGGCAGGTGATAGATGGGCAAGGAGACGGAAGAGCACAGGGGAAAGTTGTTGTTGAAAATGTGGAAGGAACGTAGTTATTGATGAGAAATGACAGTCCTCTTAATAAGCAATAAAACAATAACAACCCAGAAGTACAAGCGGAACAACCTTCTTTGCAAGAAACAAGTACAAGAAGCGTTTGTTAAGAATGCACTCCTGGGCTTCGTGTGAGCGGTAAAACAAATCACTGGTCCCAGAGAAAGTGCATGCATTGTTCGTTTTGTCCACATGCCAAAATTAACGCTCTCGGGTATCAAATCTTGACAGAGGAATAAATTACACTCATCACCAGTTGTAACAGACAGGAAGGGATTTGTTCGAGCTGCAGACGTACACAAGTCTGTGTTTGTCTTTACACGGAAGTATCCATGTAGGGGCTCAAGCCGAACACACATTTCGATCTATAAATCATTTCCCAACATCCCCAAGACTAATCTCCAACTCTTCTCCTTCCCTCCTTCTGCCATTTCGTTCTGTCTTCTTTCTCATACCCTTCTTTTTCTGCTCAATAACACTTCACGCCGCTTCATGCTCAGGCACGTCGCTCGGCTGCAGCACTGACCGACGGTAAAGTGATTTGAAAAGGGGAGCCATAAACGTGATGGATGTGGTCCAGCTCGGGGTTTAGCCCCAGCTGTCGGGCATGTTTTTTGTCATTTCAGACAGACCCACTGGGTGCGCGCCCTTCTTCGCTCTCATTCATCCACTCCTTTTCGTGGGGTTGAAAGGAGTTTTAAGACGAAAATGTTCTTAAGGGCTGTCGGGGTCACATGTTCAAACAAGTGGCCGACACTACTGTGAAGACCGGAGATTACATTTTTACGGGATGAGATCTTTACTGGCATCTACCGAAAGCCAATAAGGTGCAGTTTAAGTGATGCAGTGAGCTGGTATCGTGTGTTTTCAATAAAGGCACAGGTGGTCTATCTTATGTTTCCTTCTTTGGCTTCAAATGCAAGTCATATAAATCAATCAGTTTGGTTTTTTTGTTGTTTTATGATCAAACTCCCGTGGTTCTCTCTTAAAAATCGTCTTTTTTTTCCTTCCTCCACAGGCTGGATGACATGATGTTCCTACCCTTTTCCCTTCCCCCCTCCACCTCTCTTTTCCCTGTTTTCCTTCTACTACTCCTTTTCCTCCCTTCATCCCTTGTCTCCTCTTCCCTTTCCCACACCCCTTTGAGTTGGGCTTCGCCTCATGACCCCTGCTACTACCTCGACGGCCGCCCACGACACTGCCTGTCCGAGTTCATCAACGCTGCCTATGGTGTACCAGTCAATGCTAGCCACTCTCTACAAGGGCCCGACTATGACAGCAACATCACCACTTTGACGGACCTGCACAACCCTCATAACCTCACTTGCTGGATGGCTCACAGGGGATCTGACACCGGAGAATGGGTAATAACACTACCTCTGGGACGCCGCTTTGAGATCACCTACATAAGCTTGCAGTTTTGCCAGCAGGGGGAGCCGTCGGACCCCATCTCCATCTCCATCCTCAAGTCAATGGACAATGGGCGCACCTGGAGGCCGATGCAGCACTACTCCAACGACTGCCTTGGGAACTTTGGGCTGCCCTCTCACACGGTGGCCCAAACAAGACACCAAGAGACAGAGCCCCTCTGCTCAGACCCTAGACCCCTGCAGAAGCAAAGAGGCGGCATGGTGCTGGCCTTCTCCACCCTGGACGGGCGGCCATCCTCTTCTGATTTTGACCACAGCCACACCCTCCAGGACTGGGTGACAGCTACAGACATCCGTATTGTCTTCCACCAGGTTTCCAAAGACAGCAAGGTGAGCAACTTGCATAAGAAGAAGGAAGAAGTACGATGGCGTGATGGCGCAGAAGATGACAGAGGGACTGAACTTCTGAGGTGGCGACCGGGACACAAGGGGCGCAATGGAGATCAGGTCGACAAAACAAACACAGAAAATACACTGGCATTTTTTGACAGGGAAAACTCAGAGGTAAGGGGGAAGAACAGAGGGGAGAAAACGGACAAACATGGAAGGAAGGGTCATGACAAAGGGTCAGATCAAGAGGAAGATGGACACAATGTGACCAGCAAGGAAGGGGGTGATAGCTTTAGCATGGACTTGTTCGCCTCTTCAAAGAAAGGCGGGAAAATCAGAGGGCGTGGTCGCAAGAAGGATAACAATCAGTGGCTGCCTTGCCCCAATGGGGGTTGTAATTGGACAGTTGAGGGGCGGAGCAGGAACAACAAGGGGCGGGAACTGAGGAAGAGGAGGAACAATAATGCCAACACCAAACAAAGCTCCAGGAATCTGCAGGTGACCCCACCCGCCACTTTTATCTCTGCTGCCCGAGCGCCTCTGGCCCTCTCGGACCTGCAAGTTGGCGGCAGGTGCAAATGTAACGGACACGCTTCCAGGTGTCGGCGTGACGACACAGGCCGAGCAGTTTGCATGTGCGAGCATCACACGGCAGGGCCCGACTGCGACGTGTGTGAGGATTTCTATTGCGACAGACCGTGGCATCGAGCTACACCCACACACCCAAACCCCTGTGTTGGTGAGTCCTGCAAAATATTTTACAAAATGGTCTTTTTATACATTTTTAGATGACAGATAAACACGTGCAACATAAACCAAAAAACAAAAACAAACTACAAGCACTGTTTTTTTTTGTACCAGGCTGTAAACATGTTTATTTCTCCTGTGAAGTTGGACATTTTAACATAGAGGCTTATGAAGATTGGTTCATTCTGTAGCCAGCCTCAAGTGGACGTTTGAGGAACTGCAGTTTTGTATAGGCTTCACTTCACAGCTGTTGGACAGGTCAAAATATCCTGATTCTACTGCAGTATGGAGGAAGACCCTCACCCCACCGTAAAAAGAATGGAAAACACCCATGTCAGTCCACACTAACTACTGTAACACAGGCGTTCCGTAATAAATTCATAGCCTCCGAGTCCAGGTTGAGTTGACGTCATCAGGGTTATTTTCACAGACTTTCACATAAAGCTCATCCACAGAGCCACAGAAGGAATATGTGAGTACTTTTCCTCATGACAATTAAAACTGAACTTTGCGTGTACGAACCATTAAATTGTAGTTGTATTGTAGGCCAGTGCAGCACTACTTATCGGTGTGGATGCCACTATTGTTCTTCAAATCTTTATTATTTTTCTTACAACTTTTTCCATGTTCAAATTTTACATTAAATTGAATGGCACAACCTTTTTCAACTTCCACTACTTCTTCATACTTTCAGCTACAGACTTCATTCAAACTTTAAACTGTACGCAAGACTTTGCACTATTAAACTTGTGTTATACTTTTTAAAATCTTTTAGTTTTTTTAAATTATCACAGTTTAACTTGTTTTAAAGTTTAATGTTTAAAAAAAAAAAAATCTACTTTTTTTTGGCTCATTCCTCATTTTTGCATCAGGCAGTTTTCTAGTTGTATTTGTTGTTGTTGAACCAGTACAATACGAGCTAAAGCTATTTTAATGTACAACCAGCAGGCATCAGTAATGAAGATACTGTAACACTAGTCGCCCCTTTGTACAGTTCTCCTGTGGGGGAAGAACTGAAGCTTGATTATATTTACATGTTGTTTACATCTGTTCCTGTCAAAATAAAGAGATCGGGGTGCCTTGGTTGCGCAGCGGTTTGAGGCCCCCCGACCATGAACCACTACGTCCCAGGCTTGAGTGTAGCCAGAGCGCAGTTGCACAACTTTCTCCCTTCATTTCCTCCCGTCATTTTTCTGCTGTCAACTCTAATAAAACCATCATGAGAATTCCTTCCATGTTTCCCAACCCCTGAACCTGAAAGCTGCCCATACTTGTGATCATTCATGTCAATACTTATTTTCTCTCCCTTGTGCAGCCTGTGAGTGTAACGGCCATTCAAATAAGTGCCGCTTCAGCATGGAGGTGTTTCAGCAGTCGGGCCGGCGTAGCGGAGGCGTGTGTCAGAAGTGTCGCCACCACACGGCCGGACGCCACTGCCAGTATTGCCAGAACGGATACACCCGTGACCACAGCAAGCCGCTGAACCACCGCAAGGCCTGCCAATGTCAGTCACTACATGTGTGTGTGCGTGCGTGTTTGGGTCATGATTTCTTCTTGTTTGTGCACATGTAACTTGAATAACTGTGCAAGATGAAAGGCAAATCTTTGTGTGAGAGACTGTCTCAATGCACGTCTGTCTGTCTGAGCGTACGTAAAGTGTTTATGGGGTGGTAACATTGTGAGAGAGTATTCCTGTTAGTTAAAAACACTGAGAAACACCACCGATCTGCCACCTGTATCCCCATCGTTACCACCGGTTGGCATCTGCCGTGACCCCTGACCTTTGACTGGTCACATGTCCTAAGTGACTGTGACACTGTGGCATTCACACGTGGAAGCTCGATCACAGGCCTAATATATCCAGAGTTAATGGGCTCTCTTTGAGCTTGACGTGTATTTTATCACTTTTTAATGCATGAAACAACCGCACTGTCTCACATCTTTAATGTATCGGCACGATATTTCTCCGGGTTATCCTTCAGAGAGCAATTAATCATTTTCTGCAGTCAGGTTGTTTGGACTCTCTGTGAGGATTTGTCTAAACATTACTGGAGTGTGAACAGAGCTGCCGAAGTGCGGCTTCCTCTCTCTCTGTCTTCTCTCATCTAGTCTTATCCCGTGATAGCACCGGTAAATAAAAAGATTTGCAATGTAAACCGTTGCAAATCCAGGCAGTAATCATTATACAGCATCACAACAGCCAACGTTAAAGGTCCAGAGTGTTAGAGTGGCAGAAATAAAGATATATAAAGAGTTTTCCAACCACCGTACTTTCCCCTACACACTTGGAAGGGATAGGGCTATCAGTTGGTTACAATAATTGACAGTATAAAAAAAATGGACGTATCCCTAGTGGACATCACCCACATGTTTTTGAAGAGCGAATTTGAAGCTTAAAATCTGTGGCTCTGGCCACCGGCATCTTGGAGGAGAGGGAGACGAGAAAGCTTTAAGACCGTCCATTCGTGTTCACCGTGGGGTACAGGAAAGTAAAAAATTCACCCTCAGTACAGTTGTCATGAAGCGAAGCAGGTTGATGCTTGGTTACAATTGCACAAAATCCTACAACACTGGACCTTTAAGAGAAAAAACAGAAATAAATAATTTTAGATACAAGATGCTTGAAGATGAAAATACATCAGCACTATGTAGGAATTTGTTTACTCGACAGGACAGTTAAAAAAAAAAATGTTTTCATGTTGTTCGTGGAGGTCACGTCTTTACACAAGGACTCTTGAGATGGATGCTGTCAAGCAGGATTAAGCAGTGACACTGATGGATGGTCGTCTTAATCCTGTTTGTCGTCCCATTTGTCCTGTGCACAGTAGCCACTATTTCTGACTCGCTTCCTTGTCATCGCAACTCAATGTGGTCTTCTACGACCATCACTGGCTATATGAACCAACCACAAGACTGCGTCTACGTCTTTATGCCTGATAAACTGCTAATATAAAAATATTATGCGTAAACGTAAGGAAGGTCATTCATGATGAACTTAAACTCTTCAGTTCTACGGAGCGTTTAAGCACCTTTCAGCTCATTGTTTTGGTTGTACACCATGCAACCTTACTGTTTTGGTTACACTCGTCACTTTCACCTGTGCCGTCTTTTGAAAAACCACTCTACACTACAGTACCTACTCAGCAGCAACAGCAGATGGGCAATCAGGAGTTACTATGTTTGTTGGATTTTCAGCTTGTTTTGCCACCTAAAGTGGCCAGAAAAACGATCAATACACCTCTATTATATTATAATGCTTTCATTCTCTTTTTCCAGCATGTCAGTGCCACCCTTTGGGTGCAGTTGGTGGCTGGTGTAACCAGACATCGGGTCAGTGTCTGTGTCGAGAAGGTGTGACAGGCCTCAGGTGTAACCGCTGTGCCCCGGGATACAAACAGGGCAAATCCCCTCTGAGGCCCTGCATACGTAAGTGTACTACCAGCATTGATGCTTACACCTTCATATGGAAACTATCTTTGGATCACTGGAAGAATGACAGTTTCAAACATGCAAAAGCAGAAATTGCATCATAGATGATGTAATGCAGAATATAACTTTGAAGTGGAGTTCCCGAATTCAGTTTTTCCTTGGCAGTGACTATGGCTCATCTTTCCCTTATCCAAGTAGTTTGAATTATTGAAACAGACGCCACAAGAAGACCTTTGATCAGCACAGAAACGGCATAGAGATTTTCAAAATAAAACCCCGTGCAAACTGCAGATCTTAAAACTAAAAAGGAAACAAACAGAAGTGTAAAGACTAAAAGTAAAAATGACCCTTCTCCAAGTAGTTTGAGTTGGCCAAAAAAAAAAAAAACATTTACCATAAAGTGGGCAACTCAGAAAATATGGAAGTCAATGGTTACCCATTTTGTTGTTTTCATTTTAGGACTTGATTTAATTTGGATTTTGAGTCTTAGCTTTTCTAAAAGCTGTTCACACTCCATCCAATGCATGCTGCTCTGCTAAAATAAATCACGGATTTAATAGTTTGTTGTCAGTCCTGACAAAGTGACCCCCTTTAATTTCTCCTTCAACTTGATTTCCTTGTGACTTAAATGGATTAAACCCCCTATCAAGCTCTCTAAGCCTTTATCGAGCAGTAGCTTAATATAAAAGGGGCCGCTGCTGTCCGAACTAATTTGGCTCAATCTCCCAGCATGTCCCCTTTTCATCATCCCTGGAGACGGTTTCCATAGCAGCGTTAACATGAGCTGACCACTACAGGGAAACCTCATCTCCGGCTGATCTCGGATCAGCGTCAGATCAAGTGGATTGTTTGCTGCTCATATCTCTTCGCCTGGCCAGTGCCGAAACTCAGCCATGAGCGTTAATCCACACGCACTTCCCAGGCTAATCGCGCGAGTGCCGACACTGTGTAAACCCCAATCAGGTGACATAGGGAGCCAGCGGCGGCGAGCTTCACACCTGTTGTGCAGCTCAAAACGCCCCCCATCACACGTCCCAGACTCATAACTCTCGCAGTGAAAGCAGTGAGTGAAAGAAAACCTTGTTTGTTTTTACTGCCAGACCATCTCAGGCTATGTATAGCGTCCCTTACCCCCACCAACGCCACGGACAACTTATAGTTAGCTCCACTGAACCTTTCTAGTGATACCCTGAGCAGTATAGGAAGTTCACAGGTTAAATATGTGTCTCCCCTATAAAGGCAAAACATGGCAACTACATTTTTGGTCAGGTCTGAGGAAAGAACCAACAAGATAGTTAAAGAAAGAAAGCTATAGGAAGTTAAAGCTAGCAGGCGCCTAAAAGCAAATTTACCAACTCTTCACTGATTTGAAACATATTAATTTTGATTAACTGAATTTCTAAAGATTTCAGTTCATTATTTCACATAAGTGAGAATTTAGCTAAATTCAACCACGATCCAGAAAAAAACAAAACCTTGATAAACTCCTGCTAAGCTAACGAAATTCACCGTAGCTGAAGCAAAAGAGCTTTGTGAAGCTAATCTTAAACTAAATATACTTGTTCTTAACTTATATTAATAAATATCAAATTTTGATTAACTGAATTAACAAAATTTAAATTAATTATTCCACATAAAAAAAGAGGCTGTAGCTAAAAAACAGCCACAATCCTAGATAAACTACTCCTGCTAAGCTAACGTAACTTAGCTTAGCTAAGTAAGGGAGGTAACTGGTGCTTAAGCTAACGTAACCACATTTAAGTAGCCATTATCTCAGTTTTGGCTTAAACGTAATTATTTTTTTATGTCAGCTACCTTTAATTCACATGTTATAAATCAATTACATTAGATTTTAATTAAATATATAAATAATAGAAGTACAAACAGACATCTGGTAAAACTGATATGTGAACTAAGGAACGTAAATAAAAAGTTGTCATTGTAACTCATTTATTTAAGAGTGTGATCAGACATTTCTTAGTTTATATACACACTGTTTTTTAATATACAATTGCTTGTTTGTGTGTAATGTATCATATAACCAAAAACAGCTTTCCAGATATCGAAAAACACAAGATGATATATTGTCTTACTGCCAGAAATGAAACTCAGGTATCATAAAAGCACTAGCAGCCAGCGAGTTGACCCCTTGTGCTTCATGTACATACAAAGACAGAGCACCTTCCTGTGTTTTAAAAAGTGGGGGACAGTCAGCTGGGTGGGGATGGGTGTAGGGTGTCACTGGCCCAGTTGTGTCAGAGAGGACAGGAGGACGTGGACGAGGGGGGACGGAGTGTGCAGCACACTTTTACAAGAGGCCTGGATAATGTATGCGCCGACCAGCGGGTTCAAGTTCATGGACACGCAGCCAAGCAAACTCTAAACTCTGTTTAACGTTGAAGACGAAACCATACAAGCGGTGATGCTTTGACCTTATTAAATTACCCAAAGTAAAGTTTGTGTCTGTGTGTTTCTAACCAATAAAAGAAAAGGACCACACACACACACACACACACACACACGTTTGACACTTGCTTATCTTCTGTGCAGACATGCCCCGCGCACCATTCAAGCATAGCCCACATAACACACACAGCATGCAACAACCTGACAGCTCACGTAGGCATTAAAGCTTCTCTGTGCATCTGTTCCCGTCACCCGTCTGAAACTGTGTTTGTGTTTGCAGGAATCCAAGAGGTCGCTCCGACCCCGGTGTACCAGCCTCAGTACAGCATAGGTGAGTACAAGATGACAAAAGTTTTGTATCAATGTGGGAATTCAAACATTATTCAGAGGTTTAAACAAACTGAAGTGTAAAGAAGCAGCGTATCCATAGCTCATAGATTGTGTTGGCAGTCTTGTTGTTAAACGTGGATCATCAGTGGATGCTGTTAGAGATGGTGCTCACGCAAACCATCTCCAATCTCTGACCTACCTGTCAATCAAAGGGGCCACGCTGTTAATTATGCATAACTTTAAGCATTAAAATAATTTGAACAGGTGAGTTCTTTAAAAATTCACCCTCAGTACAGTTGTCATGAACGTGTGAATTATCTGTAGAGACCAAAACGGTTTTTTGTACCAGGCTGTAAACGTGTTTATTTCTGCTGTGAAGTTGGACATTTGAACATGGGGACTTATGGAGACTGACTCACTTCTGGAGCCAGCCTCAAGTGGACGTTTGGGGAACTGCAGTTTTTGGCACTTCAGCATTGGTGTAAACACTGTCTCATTTGAATTACACACACCTTGATAGATTTTTTTTTTATCCACATTGCTTACCTTTAATGTTTTTTATTTTTCTATTGGTCCAACTGTTTTAGTTCCTTTTTCTGTTATGTTAGTCGCTCTTTTCTTCTATGTATTTATATTTTGACTTTAGTAAATGGACTCTACTTAAGTAGCGCTTCATACATTGGTGGCGTTGACTGCCTTGAAAGGTGCTCATCAGTTTTTGGGAGCTAAGCATTCGTGCACAGTCACACACCATGCAAATTTGGGGTTCAGTATCATGCTTGAACCACCAACTATTAGATTTAGTGGACGACCTGCTCTACCTCCGGGGTGCTAAAATAAAGTGCACATTGTCATTAAAACAAGAAACGTGTAAAAGGCTCAGAAATTAATGTTCAACGCAACCGTCACCTAACATCTTGTGTAATGTTCAAGATTTGTGATTTGCAAGTAAAAACACAGCATACATGAAATTCTTATTTTGCCCCACTCTTTACACAACGACAACAAAAATAAACACTGATAAAATAGAGTAAGGTCAGGATATAAAACAAGTGCAGAGCTGTGAAAAGTTAAAAACCTGAGTTGGAGTTAGGTTGAGAAGTGCTTCAGGTGATATTTACATCACGGTGGGATTGATTGAGTGTGCAGGAGAGTTGAATATTTCGTCCACCTCACGTACGGCAGATAAATCTAACATTTTTTTTTAAAGGGATCATTGTTTATTGAAGCGAGACTCTACACCTCCGTGCAGCAGCTAACCACTCCCTCCTAGTGGCGGCTTGAGGAATGTCCCACCTGCTGCAGTCGAGGTCATCTGTTAGTCACAGGATACTGTGATGACAAATAGAAGCAGCCATATTGTAATTAGGGGTAAAGACATGTGCTGATATGCTCGCTATGAAATGATACCCTCTCATTTGATGCATTCTCCCTCTCTCCCTCCCTCCCTCCCTCGTCTCCATCTCTTTCTGTTATAGCGGAGGAGTGTGTTTCATACTGCCAGCCTTCTCAGGTTAAAGTCAGGATGAACTTGGAGACGTATTGTCTCAAGGACTACGGTCGGTGGAGTTTATTCATTACCTTGTCAGATATTTAAAGATAAAGAATTCAGAATTAAAAATAAATATTGCATGTCTTCTGTTTCTCAGTGCTGAAGGTGCAGGTGAGAGGGATGGAGCGTTCGGGTCCCTGGTGGCAGTTCTCCATCTCCGTCCAAACCGTCTTCCGCATTGGCTCCACCTCCCGTGTACGTAGAGGCCCTCACTCGCTCTGGGTCCCTGACCGTGACCTCAGCTGTGGCTGCCCGGCCCTTCACGTGGGGCGGACTTTCCTCCTGATCGGTGCAGAGGAAGGGGAGCGAGGTTGGGGCCCTGAGGAGAGTCGCCTGGTGGCGGACCGCTCCACTCTGGCCCTCCAGTGGCGGGAACACTGGAGCCCTAAACTGAGGGGCTTCCGGGGGCAGGACAAGAGGGGGCGCTGCCCGGCAAAATCCTCGAACACCAAACAACACCATCACAGGGAGCAAACAAAATCTAAGTACATCCCGCCTCACCTGCTGACTGAGAAAGACCCTCAAACCTCAGAGGCCCCTCACGTACACTCGCACACAGGCGGCGAGGTTACATCCACCCTCTCGCCAACCACACCCACTCTGATGTGCTCTACTCCAGATCACGGATGAAAAAACAAAGAGCACAGGGAGATGTAAAAACTACAAGATTATACAAGAAGACTCTTTGTGCAAAAAGAGAAGCTCATTTTTACAGTTTTTCCTGAACGCCTCAGGAGAAACAGGCAACACAAACACGCCTGTTTACGTGACGTTCAAGTGCTTAACTAAAAATGTGAAGACACACGTTTCCTCATGTGTTTTACAGCAAAACTCACCCATGATGAAAATATTCAAAACCTCCACCAATAAATATTGGTGCTATGTGAAATATTACAGTTACAAGAGTTTTAATGTTTTATATTAAAGTCTGATTAAATGAACTGAAATGCCATGCAGTATTTTTGTCTTATAAAGATTTTTTTTTTTAAGTACTGGTTGAATCATATTTATTCTTGGATTTCTTCATGCAACACACACACACATACACACACAATATAGAGCGGCCCAGTGTCGCCTCACAGCAAGCGGGTTCGAACTTCAGCTGGGGCCTTCTCTCCAGGTACTCCAGTAGACATGCACTCATTAATTAATTAATTGTCCGAAGCTGTGAATGTGAGCATGAATGGTTGTTTGTCTCTGTGTTAACGCTGTGATGAACTGGCGACTCTCACCCTGAGTGCAAAAAAAAATAAAAAAATAAAACTACACCATACCTGCCCAGCTCTTAACAAGTCAGCAACTGGCAGCTGAAGAGACAGGATATATTACTGGTTGGTGGAAAACAAACAGAACTAAGGAGTGTGAATGTCGTCCTTAAAATTATCAGGCTGCCTTAAATTTTACTCCAAATTAATGCTAATGTCTCTGTGTCTGCTCAAAGTGTAAACAGGCAACAGTTTGTTAACACGATCATCATATAAACTAAATATTTTAACAATTTTAATCAACTAGAGTCAACTTAAACCTCGGACAACGTGAGGTTAATGAAATACCAACCGACACAACATTAAGATTTAATGAGAATATAACCAAATCCCAAAAACATTTAAATTATGAGTAAGAAGGTTTTATATAGTGTATAGTGTGTGTAAATATAGTGTGTGTGTATGTTTAATGGAAGTCAGATGATTTGCTACTCTACAAATGTAACCAAATCTTATTCAGAAATGTGATCTTTACTTCTTTTTTTATAAATAAAGTGTGGCCCTAACCAATAACGATTAATTCCATACGATATCTTTGACTTTGTATATTTCATATTGAAATTAAATGTATATATAAAATGTCACTAATGGCTTTAAATGTACAGAACTGTAACATAGTTGGAAATGGACTAATATGAGTAAAATATTTAGAAACACTTTCATTTATTTCTTTACAATCCTAAAAGTATATTGCTATATTATGTCCACGTCTCAGTTATTTTCTAACAGGTTTGCCTTTTCCCACATGTTTTCAGTAGTTAACATGACAGTAATTTAAGCCCCAGGTCATTCACGCATTCACACTATACATTATTTGGGGAAATTGACACTATCTACAATCTGCTCCCTCATTGCACAGCTGACACAGAGACCAAACTAACCCCTGCCTCATTTTCTAACCATATAGGAATCCTCTAATAGACCATTAGGAGCCCAGATACGGATCTGAAAAAGCATCGGTCCGACCTATCGTCCTGACTTCTGTTTCCATTTGGGAAATATGGCGTCATAGCCCAGGGGAAAAAGGTGGTGACGGTGGTGGGGGTATGTTAAGACAGATGGAAGAGCTCCCATTTGTTGAGCAGCCATGTTGTTTTGGTAGCGGCTGTGACGGTGATTGGCTGTGCCACTGTGTTCGAGCCTGCGATTGAAAATAAAGAGAGAAAAATAGACCCGCTGACTGATGGTCGCTCTGTGGAGCTCAACATACGGTACACTGAGGGGGTATCGTTGGGGTTTTTTTATACCCATGACGGTCCGATTGACTTCACAAGCTTCTTTTTAGGGGCCGCACAGTCCACAGGGTTCCCTATAGAAGCTGTACTGAGCAGTGTCTGTTTTATCGGGATTGTAAAGTTTAGTTTTTAGAGCTTTTAGCAAATCAAGAAAATCAGAGAAATCCTCTATATAAAGACATTTTGTGTGCTAAAACCATTTAAGTCAACTTCTTAGTGATATTTAGGACAGGGGATATATGTGTGCTCGCATTTCCTACCACAGCTTAGTGTCACAGATTCAACAAATAAGGACGCATGTGTTGAGCAGAAATTTGCACAACACAAACAAACATTGTTGTCAAGATCATGACCCAGATGTCCATGAATACTGATTAACAGCAAATTTTAAGTTGCGCTAGTCAATATTTTCAAATATCACCCAACTCTGCCTCCTTCCACTTTTTAGTGTCTTTCAGCTTTTTTTTGGTCCGCTCTAACCACCGTCATTTCCTGACAGCCGATATAAGCTAAAAATATGTGATAAACCCACTGTGAGCTACCTGACTAGCACCAAGCAGCAGACACACTACTATAAGTTGATGACTGAAGCTGCTGAAGAGGAGATAAAAAGCCAGATATTTTTCCTAGGGAGTTGGTGGAGACCAAAAACGGAGCTAAAAGAGAGAGTGAATATTAGACCAATATCAGACTCCAAATGAAGAGGAACAGAGGAACATAGTAGCCTTAGACTAGTCGCGTGACAGATGCATCCACCACGCGCTAGGTTCTGCTCGAGGTTTCGGCCTTTCAAAGGAAGTTCTTCCTTGCCGCCGTCACCAAGTGCCTGCTTATGGTGGCAATGGCTATAATAATTATATTTTTTCCTTCAACAATGGCTTTCTCATTGCCACTCCAATAAAGCTTTGACTGGTGAAGAACCCAGGCAGCAGTTGCTATGTGCACGGTCTCTTCCATCTCAGCAGCTAAAGCTTGTAACTCAGAGTAGTCGTAGGGGTCTTGGTGGTTTCTCTCACTAGTCTCCTACTTGCACGGTCACTCAGTTTACGAGGGCGGCCTGAGCAAGGCAGATTCACACATGTGCCATATGCCTTTCATTTCTTGATGATTGATTTCACTCATGTTCAATGCCTTGGAATTTTTTATTTTTTTTGTATCCATCCCCTGAATTTTACTTTCCAATAACCCTTTCTCTGAGTTTCTAGTGACTGCTTCTGTCTTCATGGCGTAATGGTAGGCAGGAATCCTGATCAACCAGTCTCTGGACCCTGCAGACACAGGTGTTTTATACCTCAATCACTAAAGACACACCCACAACACTCAGGTGATCTTCATTTTACTAATTGTGAGACTATTGGCACCAATTGGCACCTCTATTGAATTAGACCATTTAATTAAAAACGGGGTGAATTTCTTTATATATTTTTATTCCATTGACATTGCTTTGTAGAAATCTGTTTTCACTTTGACATTTAAGAGTTTTTTCCAATAAATTTTTGTTTTTTTATTGACCATGATTGATTTATTAAAGCATCCAAGGGGGTGAATACTTCTGATAGGCAGTGTATATGTAAAGTGTTGAGAGTTATAAGAGTTATTTGAAATGTATCAATCATGAGGAGTAAACTACCCACGTTATCTACCTCTGCGTTTACCACTGCACCCCTGGTTGTAAAGGCAGCGTGAATGAAACAGAGACTCCAGATAATTAATTTCAACGGATATTTTTGGACAAGACAAAACAACCATGTGTCAACAGCGACAACATGGGCTGTAAGGCTGAGCATATACAGAGTGCAGGGTTACATCTCACACATGTATAATAATGCAAACTCGTGTGTGTCGGAGGGAAAATGAGACGGGGGAGGGACAGACAATGTGTGTGTGTTAGTACGTGCACAATCATGTCATGGAGGCAAAGTATCTGCCCTTGTGTGTGTGTGTGTGTGTGTGAACGCAAAGCACCTGCTGCGTTACTGCAGGAAGCACCTGTCAGCGGTCGTCTCCTCAGTGCAGCCTGTCGACATGAGGGTTTGATCCTAAAACTCCCCAAACACACACACTTACACAGACACTAACAGACAACTTAAGCCAGAGGCTCGCTCTGCTGCAGGGGGTTATCTGCGGCTTCGTACATGTACACTTGAAATCGACGACACACACTTTCTGGACAACATTTTGATGGAATATAGGGATCTTCTTCTTCTTCTTCTTCTTCTCTGGCAGTGTGTGTTTGCGAGTGTGTGGTATTATGTTTACAACCTGCTGAGGGTACGCTTTACGTGAGGTGACTCCTGCTGAGAGCCAAAGTTCAACTAGACCTCTTGCAAACACACACACACTTTTTTTTAAATTTATATCCTCTCATTTCCTTTTTTCTTAATGCACACTTTAAATTTCACTTCACTCGTCTTCAAGCTTGTACATCTCTTCCACACACACACCCAAGTTGTTGTTTCACACCAAAGATCTCAAGTCCAAGTTCTGCAAGTTTCACTGTCACACTGTTTAGGACACACACACACACACTTATATATATAAATATACATATATATATATATATATATATATATATATATATATACAAACACACACACACAGGGCTTCTGTTAACCTGAGAGGCAGAGGGTCAATCCCTGTGATCCGCAGCCTGCATGCCTTCCATACAGACACGCCGCCGACACAGCAACCTGACTCCCAGCTAGATTAGGACTAATCAAGCATGGCACAGCTCCGGGCCATGACACACACATGCAGACACACACATTTATATACACACACCGTGCTGCAAACATGTGCACGCCAGCAGCATTTGGTGTTTTAAAGCACCATCAGTTGTCCTGATGTGCAGAACTTTTTCCATATTCTCGTTTTTGGTCTGCATTTCAAGACAGAAACTGCAAAAAAAGAAACTTTTTTAATGGGTTAAATTATCATTTTAAATTCTCAATCTTACACACAAACTTCCCCCTCAAAGGATTATCTTATATTTTCTTTATTAAATATAAGAAAAATGCCTTCATAAACAGTCATATTTAATGGCAAAACCTTTATTGATGCAGCATTTTAAGGAAATTTATACAAAGTGTAAAGCCGTAATAAAGTATAAAAAAAGAAAGTAGTAGTAGTTTTTTAATGGCATACTGTGTATTGTACAGTAAAACACTGTCATATTTAAAAAAACAGTGTTTCTTTTGATGAAAAATTACTCGTATTTAAAACAATATTAGAAGATTTTATACTGTATTCATTACGGTAAAATTCTGACTACCACAGCTGCTTGTTTTTTTTTTTATCTTCAAAAATCTACAGAATAAACCTTGTTGAATTGTAAATAAAATAATAAACTAACTTGGAAATACTGAGCTACACCTAAGAAAGACATATGTTAGTTTGCGTATTATTAATTTAAAAGAATCTAAAACAATTTGTACATTCAAAAAAATAATCGGGATGTGACACGCTTATAATAAACACGACTTAAAACTGCTGCAAAAAGTTTGTTAAATTGTAAATAAAAAACATGATTCATGGGATATTTGACCGATAATTTGTGAGTTTGTTGAAATGTTGGCAGCGTGTATCAGAAGAAAGAACCGTTGTTGCTTTGGACTGTTGAACATTTCCAAGCTTCTCTTTGGTTTGATGGGAAACGATGGAAGCTTAAAAACAAGGTTGTTTTTTTAGTTTCTAGAAAAGATTCACATGAGTTTCACGTTGAATCTTTGTAGACGGTTGGTGAGATGTCATTGTGCATGACTGTATGTGAACACGCTCCTGTAAAAATGTTCCCAGCAGTCCCAGGTGTCGACCAGTCGTCCGGTCCGGTCTTTGGTCCCAAATGTCTGGGACGTCTCAGGCCTTCCCTCGGCTTTGTAGTCTGTAGCCTGAACCTCATTTTGTCTTTGTAGTCGTCAAGCGGAACTTTATTTTGGCAGCCACCGTGTTAGAGGGGACAGCTGATTTATGACGCAGAGGGCAACGGGGTGATCCCACCATTTTCTTTCAGTTTGGGGCTTGTTCTGGATGTTGTTATGGCGTCCACACACACACACACACTCGCACACACAGATCCCAGTCTATTAGTACTGGAGAGCTGGAGTCGGGGTCCAGGATTAGCGATCAAAAGAGCGAGGGGGGTGTTTTGGGGTAAAAGGTTGGGGTTGAAGAGGGGGTAACACTAGCCCAGCATGCCCAGGTGGTGCGGCTGAAAAGAGACTCCCATCTGTGGTGTGGATGGGTCGAACACGGGCTGTGTGTGTGTGTGTGTGTGTACGTTGGTTTCCAACATGGCCTATGTGTGTGTGACTGACTTTTATGGGGCGTACACTTCGGGTGAACTCCGTCTAGTTGGATTTGAACCGTAACCGATTGGATTTCAGGCTCGGGGAGGTGACCCCTGACCTTTTTTACAACATCTGCACCCCTGCCACCTCATCCATCCATCTGCCTGTAGAGCAACACTGTACACACAAAAATATATTGTTATCCACGACAACTTAAAACTACCTTTCTTTATTACTTTCTGACCTTTGCTGATTCCACAGCCTTTGATCGTAGCAAACGCTAAAAGTATAGGTTAGGAACCTGAACTGTAATTCAGTTTGTGCCACTACTCGAGGATAATCCACTCTGTGTATAAATAATGCTTTAAAACTGTCATATGGCATGGAAAAACCTTTATTTATTCAGTGTTTTAAGGGAATTTATACAGGATAAAGTAGCATTTTAAATGGCTACAGTAAAACACTGTAATATTTAATGGCAAACCCGTATTTAATATGGCATATTTTCATGTCAATCATACGGTAAAACAGCTTCTTTTGATGAAAAAAAACTGTAAAATATGGAATACCTTAAATGCAAAATCAACAGAATTAATCTCTTTTTACCGTAATATTTGAACACACTATACCGTATTTTTTAAACTGTAAAAAAATGGCAGCTGTGGTTGCCAGAATTTTACCATAATAACTTTTTTTTGTTTTTTTTACAGTGATAGAGACTCCTGTGTACGAATGCTAGTCGATACAGTCTGTTGATCAAGTGTAGATTTCAGTTTTATTCACTTCAAATGAATTTATTGCACTAAATGTAAAAAATATTTTAATATGTATAATATTTGTCGTTTAATTTACTGTTTGCAGGTCATGAACCTAAATGGCGGTGATACACTGAAGTATAACCCCCGAGGTTTCTTCCATGTTTGAGGGAGGATGCTTCGTGCAAATCAAACTGCGTGCTGTGCATGTAAAGGCTTGTTAAGTCCCTTGAGGAAAACTGGTGATTTGTTATATTTGACTTGACTTAACTGGGTTTTAAACATGCAAACATCGATTTAAGGCGGACACACTAATGGGAATAAATGTAGTATACAGTGTTAAATGTGGAATGGGTTTGTGCCGTCTGATAACAAATGCTATTCAGTAAATTAAAAAAATACAGATATTTAAAATATTTCACATTTAATCAGTCTTTATATTCTGAACTAGATCAACAGGAAATGTTTTTAAAAAAAAGACAAATACACAAAAACATCAAGTCAGAAAGTCAATTTATATCAATAAATACCTTTGTCTTACAGTCTTTACAGATTTATTTATCTTTTTTAAACACATTATTTAAACATGTATTTGGTATCTGGGTTTCCTGCCAGCCGTGACACTGATGGTGGTCTCACATGTGGGTGGTCTCTTCTTCAGCGTCTGTGTCGTGTTGCAGAGAGGTCTGAGCTTCGGGCAGGTTGTTACACTGCAGGTACCAGAAAACCACTTGGACCTGAAACACACACACGCACACACATAACTTATAATTTAACACTTTAATACCTCTGATTGTATAAATAAAAATGTAAAAGGCAAACCTATCTCAAATTAGCATATCAAAAATTTTTACTTTTAACTTTTTTATTTAATACATTTAATTAATTTTAAGAATAAAGCATTATCGAACACTTTGTTATTTATCTACAGTGTGTTCGGGGCTGTTGTTACCTTTGAGGACACTAACCTGTATTTTATTTTATGGAAATATGCAGTCAGTTTGAAAACTAGTTATTGGTATTACCAGTTTTGGTAGTAACTGATATTTCAAGAACACCACAATATTTTTTAAACACTGTTTTATATTTCTATTTTCTATTTTTTTGGTGTGCAGAAAGTTGGTGTATTTTCTTTCCTCCTGACACGAAGAAGGATTTTTCTGTCCATCACCATCGTCCATGTTTTTTTCCTCAAACTTAAGAAAATCCAGTTGACACTTTTAGGTTCAGCTGTTTAATTGTGTGGGGAAAAAAATGTGTTAAACTGTCACCTGCACCACCACCTCCTGGGAGATATCCACAGTGGGGCCATCATGCCCCAGTCCAAACACAGGGGGGCGTAAGAGGCTCGGACCGAACACTGTAGCCAGGTTCATCAGAGACATCTTGTTGGTGTCCTGCTTCTCTGAAACTCTGGACAAAAAACGATTAAAAACTGAAACTCTGAACTGAAGTTGCTTGTTTAAGAGTTGTTATGCTGTGTACTGTGTTCACCTCTGCAGGTGGTGCAGGAGGTACAAGAAGGTGTTGCGGTTGGGGTCAGGGCAGGAGTGCAGCAGGGACAACATGGAGACAAGGCGGGAGTTTATGTCCTGGATGTCTGAAGGGGGAGAAAAAATGTTTGTTGATGAATTCACGTGGCTGAGAAGCCATTTCAAGTAAATTTTGGGTCAAACAAACCTCTGATGTCTGATGACGACAGAGTACCATAAATTAATAATAATATTAATTAATATTAATAAGCAGTATTCTCAGCTCCAAGACTGTGGCACCCTCTCTCTCTGTCTGATTACATCATTTACCTCAGTGAACTAACTCGGTGTCACCAGTTACTGACACATGTAAACTTCAGATGTTTTTCTAAATAAATCCACCTCTTCTTCTTCTTCATCTCTTCCATGTTTGCGAAGTTTAAATTCTTTCATTAAAAAGTAATGAGCTGTTCACCTAGCGAGTAACTGAGTGTAAACAAGAATAATAACTAGCAATAACTGGGGGATTATGCTCAGGGTGGCCTCAGCGTGTCATCGAGCCACCCTTTAAGGACCGCCCACAAAATCCTGGACTGAAAACTGGTTAAACCTCTAACTCCACATTTCAGTAATATATCATTCAAAGTCCTTTCACATGTTTTCAGCAACTATTTTCCAACATATTTAATGTATTCTGAAAGAAATCTCTGTAAGATTGCCTTTAAATGTCGAAAGAGAACCTTAATGTAAGGTGACTGATAAGACGCAGTTGTGAAGAATTATCGCTCAATGGCAGTTTTATAAAATATCTAAAAAGCATAAAACTTAAATAAAAATATAAAAAGCCTCCTTTAATCCCTCTATGGATGATGATTGTGACGTGCGATCTGGTCTTACCAAGCGTCCTGGCCAGGCTCTGAAACAGATCGGTGGGTATAAGAGGCTCGGGCAGCTCTCTGAAGTAAAGTTTGAGAACTCCAGACACGGCGTTCACTTCAGCACTTCTCAGCCTGGTTACTGCTTCACGCAGATCTGAACAAGAATAGGCACACGGTGATTATGATCAGTGTCACTGCATCATGTTTGGGTAAACACACTTCCTTCCTTTAAACCACAAGAAAATGCTTCTAGACTTTGATCAACAGCACGGTGACGCAGTAAATTTAAAAAACACAACTTTGTCCCGTCTGAATCCTAAAATCTAAAGTTTCATTTATTTGAGTGAAACATCTAAAACCTTCAGACAGTTGGGCTTCTTCAATTCTCATACTCCTCATACTTGCTTTTTTTATTACATACAGTAAGTAGGTCGTACATATGTTTTATGTTTCAGCGGTCTCATGCTGATGCTAATCTTTTGCCTGAGAAAGTTGCAACAGTAATTTAATTTCTAGTAAGCGCACAACAGCCGTACTCAACACTACCCTGTTGAAATTAATGTACAACACATACCCAGCTAAGTTTACACACCTCCAGGTGGACTCTTGCATATTGCAAATATTCTTTATACTGTTTACACATTCAATGGACAATATTTTGCACATTCAGTAGTTTTACATGTTCTATTTATCCCTCTTGACTTGCAGCACTTTCATATTTATATTTCACTTCACTGTGCACCAATTCAATTCGGATTATGAATAAAGCACAATGCATGAGAGGACTTTCTGTACTACAGACATGGGACTAACTGGAAGCATGAAACTGATACAGGACGATCAGAAGCTGGTATTTATTAGACAACTGTTTACAGGACTCAAGGCAGTTTTTTTTATTATTTAAAGATTATTTTTTTGGCCTTTTATGACACGCAGTAAATCAGCCGTCTGATGCGGGATTCGAACCAGAGCCAGCTGCAGCGAGGACTATACCCTCCACACACAGGGCGGCCGCTTAACCCACTACTCTACCGACAGCCCCCTCAAGGCAGTTTTTGACCGCCATAGTAAGAACTATGAGTTTCAGTATTTTATATAAACGTTGTCATATTTATTGTTTAATAGGAAATGCATACTGTGGGCGCCCCAACCCTCACAGCAGCAGCATCCCAGGGTTTGAATCTGTCCTTTGGCCACTTTCTGCACGTCATTCCCCACTTTCCTGTCACTCTTCAGCTGCTACTATACAATAAAGGTTCAAAAGTCTTAAAAGAAAGACATTTTATGTTGAGGTACGATATATTGATTAATAAAAAGCACATTTATTGTCTTACTGCTGTCAAACGCAGTCTTGAGCACGCCAATGTCACTGGTGGTTCCTGAAACTCTGTAGATGCCCACCTCGTCCATCCCTCTCCTCTCCACCTCCTCCACGCAGCATCGCACCACGTGTGGGACCAGCACTCCCTCCTGTCTGACGGAGAATTGAAAGAATTTAGAAAAATCCAACTCAGATGTTTCATTTGGTTTCGGACTCCACTCTTGCCACACTTCTCTTTAAAAGTCCACTTTCCCACAAGACACCTCCCTTTATAGAACTCGCTGTACAAACAAGCACACAAAGGGAAATAAAACTCGACCGAACTGAACTTTCATTTTCAAAACAGGCCCCATGAAACCAGACAGGGTCAGTGAAAACAATAACAGGGACTTACTGCGCCACAGTTTCAATGGGGACACGGAAGACTGGTCGTGGTTGCGTCGTAGACGTGGGCGGTTTAAGCGGGTGGGGACAATACTTCAGGGACAGAGTCACCTCCAGCTGGCCGGTGTGTAGAGTCTGTCTCCTCCATCGCTCATTCAGGGTTTGAGAGTCCAACTAACAGGAAAGATTGGAAAACAGACACGTTGGCACAAATAAAATAAATGTAAATATTTGTTGTTATGACTCTAACAATTAAAAGTTTGGATGAATCGCGAGATGTTCTGTTGTCCAGGGCTGTTTTACCTTTACCAGACATTGATGGACTAACATGATGTCCTCCTTGCAGGTAAATCCCAGCAGGCGTCATATTCTTTTATTATTTTATATTAAAAGCAGTGTAATTGATTTCAGCCACATGAGAGCAGCAGAACAAACTAAAAACACAACATGGACAAGTTGACATGACCAAACAATTGCCAATGTTCACACCCCCAACATTTATTTGGAGTCGTGTTTTTGGCCACCTGGTGAATGTAAGTCCAGTATTTAATCTCTTTTAGCTCCATTTTTGGCCTCCACCAGTTCATGGAGGGAGCTATCTGGCTCAAGCTATTAAATGCACCACTGGTTCATTCAGTCTCCAACTTTGTTAGCTGTTCGGTCACTGTTAAGTGACTTTAACTCCTTATTTTTATAGTTCATGGTCTTCGGTGACTTCAAAGCAACTTTTTCAGATAATAAAGCTGAAGCTCAGTCCGGTCCGGTCTTCATACCTGTACAGAAGCTTTACCCAGGACTGTATCATCCTTTCCATCAGACTGACTCACACAGAGCACCTTCAGGTCTCGTGCCCCGTCCACGTGGAAAGACAGCTCCTGTGTGACAGAAAGAAGTTGGCGTTAACTCCGACAATGGCAGCAGTGTCCTGAAACTACAACAGGAGCATTCATGTCTCATTTTAAGCCTTTTGATCCTGGATGGATTTAGTCGAGATTTTACTGCCACTGATCATGTTTAAAGCAGCGCGTGGTCCGGCTGCAGTGCAGACTTTTTAAATCCTCCTTGAGTTGACATCATGTCGGATGCCGTCTAGACGCTCTGATAGATCATCTGCCTTTCAAATCAAGTTTTAACTCCCCTTTATTCAAGTTCAACACATACAGAGAGAACTAACCTGGTCCCAATGTGGGTTGAGGCTGTGCACCGATGAGTGTGTCTTGGCTTGTTTGTCATAAAACTCATAGCCATCCACCTCCACACAAACATACAAGCCTGAAAACGAATGAAGCAATCATTGAGTGAGCTTAAACAGAAGATCTGCTCACCTCAGGATCTACTACATGATTAGTGTGAATTAAAACATACAGGCTGGTTGCTGCAGGCCGCAGGCAGAGTGGACCGCCACACTCAGAGTCCCACACAAAGATTTCTCGTCCTCTGGTGAGAGACAAGTGCAAAAATATCCTGAAGCTTGTCAGATTTTAATTAAAGACATCAAATGATAAAAAGAGACCAAAGGGTTTGTTTCTGATGCTATTTGAAAAACAGGATGTGATTCTGCGGCGAGGAAAAGAGAACAGAGGTCGTACCGGCGTTCGAGCTGTGTAGCGGCGGCTGCTGGGTCATTCTCAGTTTCACACATGCACTGGTGAGAGTGAGCAGGTCTGGAGGGACGGTCTCTATGTCTAACAAACAAACACAGAGCAAATAAAAAGCACCGATCACCGAACAGAACCATGGACATTCAAATAAAGAAAAAGAGTTTGGTGCTTCTGTCGGACAGTTTACAGACCCTAACCCTGGTTTCTACAGTTATTGTTCACATTTCTAATGTAAAACCCGGGTGGGGAGGTACCATACGCTCATCAGGGGTAACTCACTGAATAGCCCTCACCTCACCATCCCTTTCTAATTGTGTAGAATTGTGTAGGATGGCGACTACAAACCAAAAAGGCTCGATCAACAGCCGCTCGTGGTCGTCCAAAATGATTTTTCAAATGATTACACAGTTATGCATAACATACTATAACTGTCATTCATTACTCTAAGTGAATGACGCAGTGACCTTTAAGGTGTTTGACGCTTCTCACTTCTGGAAACCGTTGACCACACAGCTAGTGTGCTTACTGTCACACCTACACGCCTCTACACCAGTGTCGAAGCCTGTATTGTTCTCTCTCTGTATATATACTCTCTCACAGATGTTTGTGCATTAAGTTTCATGTAGTAGATACACTTGTGGCCTCCGGGTTTGTCAGAAGCAGTGAACTTACTGTCTGCGGTGAGTTTATGGATCGCTTCTCTCCATTCTTCGAGCTCATACAGGGAGGGGAGGAGGAGTGTGTGACTCTGCAGTGACACGAAACTTGTTAAAATTCAAGAACGAAGCGGACAATGTAAGCTGGTGTGTGTGTGTGTGTGTGTGTACCTTGCCACTGGGGCTGTGCATCTCCAGTCTGTAAACAGTTGAGTGTGTGAGCAGCATCAGCTCCATTTGCTCCAGTTTCTTCCTCCGAGCTGTCATAACTATTCCCCTGGGCCCCTTTTCATAGACACACATTTTTACATTTTTACTTAAAGGGCAGGTCAAACTCTGTATTTGTGTCTCTTCCACGCAGACGTACTGCTTTCTGTTGCTGTAGCTGTTCTCGGAGGTGGTACATCTTGGTTCTTATGGTGTGTAAGCGAAGGTGTGCGTCTGGTGAACGTTCCTGCTCCGCAACCCAGCGAAGTTTGAGCCCAGCGAGGGGCAGATACCAGCAGAACCTGTACTGGTCCTGCTTCCTGGAAAAGGCACAAATGAGGACAAAACATTGTGTAATGACCGTTTGAGTTACAAAAAAAGCTAAAGACATAAAAGGAAATAGGTCGGCACCAGTCTCTTAAAAACCACATTTCCACACAAGCCCTCAGGGCTTCCTCTCGCTACACTCACCCTCTGCTTGCATGTTTGAATCGGGTACACAGAAGGAGGTCTGTGTACAGGAAGAGGTGACGCAGGCTGCGTTCCCCCTCGCACGCGTCCACCACAAAGCCATCACGCATCAGCTGTCGCCTCTAGAAGACACACACAAACATACATACATATATACAAGTATATTGAGACAAATGTAGGCTTCAGGAAGGATGGACGCACGTGTAAACTTGCATTTAAAAACACTTCTCAATGTACGTCTTGGTTAGATTTTGCCTCACCATGCCGTGACTGAGCATGACCTCTCGTTTGCACTGCGAACTCTCGTTGACACCAGACAGGAAGCTGCGAGATAATCTCAGAGCTTCCTGTAAGGATGTGTAATCTCTGTGATTGACTGGCGTCGTCTTCAGGAGGTCCTACAAGATCACAGACAGGTAAATATCAATATCAATAGCAAAACATCGTCCCGGAAGACCGATGACTGTAATGAGACATTTGAAGAGGTTTGAAGAATGATCTCACACGCAGCACTAGTGTGGTCTTGGTTACTCTGTCCAGAGGCTTGTATAGCAGAGCTGTAAAAGCAAAACAAAAGGCAGAAGTAAGACACTGTCAGTCGACGGGTCATTGAACAATTCAAGAAATATGAGTACCTTCGAATGTGTATTTGGTCCGAGTTTTGTCTGAGCCGTTTCTATTGGACATCATGCTCTGGAGAAGTGAAAGATAAAGTGAGACAGGTGAGGATAAACCGGTACATAACTCGTCACGGTTGAAGCTGTAGTACCTGAGCCAGGGTTCGGAAGCGAGGGTCCGATTGTGTGCACTTGCGAACGACTTCAACAGCTTCTTCGTAGTTTCCAATGAAACCGCCGTACAGACCGATCTGGTTCACCTGCAGAGGTGAAGTGAATGATGGGTGGATGGATGAATCTGCCATGCGACAAATCAACAATCTCTTACAAAGTGGTAATGATTCAGGGAATAGAGCGGGTCGTCCATGAATCAGATGATCCATGGCTCAATTCCTGGCCGGCTGATAGCCAATGCCGTCAGTGTATAGATGAGATATGCAGTGTAAAAGCACCTTTAGTGGACTAGAAAGTACAGTACATTTAGCATTTACATCAACAACTAAATTAAGGACCTTTAATTAAACTGTGGCAGAGTTGTAACTAATAACTTTTCCCACAAAATGAGCTCTTGTTCTTGAACTAGTTCTGTTCAGGATGAAACAATAAATCATCCTATTAGGAATATATCTGCCTCCTATGTGAATTATTGGTGGCTTATGTTTTTTGAGGTGGTTTGTGGGGTAAAAAGACTTGTTTCCTAAAACGTATCTATTGTGGATAAAACCTGAGCTCTTATTATTATCATAATATTAAGAGATCTCCAAAGTTACATGCTAAACGACGCTTTGTCAAAATCCTGGTTGGAGCTGAACTAAAATTATATTCAGAACAGGAAGTCTCCTCTCCAGATTTACAGAACACACAAAAATAAAATCAAATGTTGCTGCAGTGCCGTCATTTGGGCCACCGGAAAGCTGTAATTCAAAGCTTTCGCTTCTCCATTTCAACAGAACTGAAGTCAACTGAACTCTGTACATAAAAGTGCTGAATGGTGCAGACTTGTGTTTCTTTGTGGATGATGAGATCATATTTTTAATATAGTTTCAGCAGTTTGGATTACTTTAAATGTAGTAAGGGGTTTACCAGCGGGTTTTTATTTAAGTCAGATGCTCCAGAGTAAATAAGTTTGGTGTTTAGTGTCAAATTAAAGATTTCTTTTCGGGATTTTTCGGAGTAAAATCTAGATAAACACTGTTCAGAAGCATAAAGTGAAGGTTTAGATTAAAAACACTTGGTGCTGGGTCTCCACAACTGTTTATTTGTATCCATTCATTCCCTGTATCTGTGCCACCGTGCCCCTTAAGTATTTAACTACTGTGCTTCCTTTCTCCAGGCCACAGGGAAGCAGAAACTTTGCAGCTTTAGCAGGTGGATAAACTGACGTTCACCTCCTGCCTCCCCGGCACGCCACATTATCTCTTTATACCCACAAGAAATACATTAGCACAGCTGCCATAACTGCCGACAGAGGAAGACTGAAAAGAGGCTGCCTGATCGTTTTTTTAAGCCCCTTAAATACACACACATTGCATGTTTTAAGGCCCTGTATTCATGCTGCATCCCTGGATCCAATGTTAATGCCATTAATGACACCTGTGTCTTTAAATGCTGTGACTAGTCAGGATCTAAAGCTTTGAACTTTTATTCAAGAGTTGCAAAAATGTGCATAAAACAAAAAAAGTGTGAGATGAGGATAAACGTCATATATCTTAATTGAAGAGAATGGATCAAGCTGATTCTTGGGGCAACAAAGCAAGCTTTAAATGCAACAATGACATAATATGACAATATAAAGTTACTGTAGTAACATGAACATGAATTTTTAGTCGTGTTTCTGGCTACTAATGAAAGCGATGTCCGAGATTCACTCTCTTTTTAGCTCTGTTTTAGGCTCTTTTGTTTTACTTTTTCTGCAGTGAATGGCTTCCCTCTTTTATTCTTTGCAACCCTGACTTGTGTTTGTTTTCTAACGTTTCTTTGTGGATTAGTATACATGCACTAAAAGTTAGTCTTGATGCAAGAGAGAGAGCTTACCATTTTCAGAAACAGGTCCCCCACTATCAGCTCAAAGCCTTTATGGGTCATCTCTTTCTCCTCACCTGGGCTGGACCCAGTCTGACATTCTGCACTCAGCCGGTCCTTTAAACCAGTGTAGAAACTCTGGTGCATGTCTCTGATCTCAGGCACCTGGTAGAAAACAGTCTGGACCTGTCGACTGGACAGAACCGGCTGGGATGTCCCGGCTGAGGCCCACAGAGCCTTCATGGGCTAAAAGTGAAAGACAAAAATGTTCTTACTGGTGTGGGCAAGAAGAACAAACTGGCGTTCAAAAGAAAAATAGCAACATAGGTGAGAAACACAATGTGTGAAGATGCATTCACATTTTCTACACCCCCTGAAAGCTTCACTCGCATGTCTTTTAACACCCTCTCAACTTTGGCACATACAAACCCAAACTGCTGAATAAAAGCAAGCAGCATGAACAGTATAGACGCATGCATGCTGCTGAGTGTCAACAGCACGCACACAAAACTTAGTGTTTTCCAGACTAAACATCAGCTTTCTGACTTCTCACATCCACGTTTCCCTTTTTGAGCTTTCTGACTTAAATGTGTCACATCGTGAAAAAAAAAATAAAAAGGCGGAAACTGGGGTTTCTGTTGCTTTTAATAGCAGAGAAGAAATAAAGAAGTAATTCACACAGAAAGCACCCAGGCACACTTTATTTCCCCATCACTTCTTACCTCAGATCTACTCTGTGTTAATAATATATGGGACTTATGCAATCAGGCTAGCTGTTGGTTAGCTTCGCATAAGAGCTTAAATATGTGTGAAACGGCTAGTGTGGTCCTGTTTAAATGCAACGAAACCTTGCTTAGCATCAAATCATAACAAAAAATGCCACGCACGTTATCTACTTTGTTTGTTTAATCTGTAAAGAAGGGCACACTGTGGGTTAGCGTTAGCTAAATTTAGCCACTGCTCTGACACTGTGGCAGAGCGGTTGCCAGGCAACCAGCGGAGAGCTAAGCTAACAGCAAATTGTTGTTGTTTTTTTAAACGTGCGAAATAATGTTTTAATTTGTTTAATTTTGTGAGTTTTGAACAGAGTCAGGCTCTCTAGTTCTTCTTGTTTACGGTCTTCATGTCGACTGCTAGCTGTCAATCAAACATCAATCTAAAAGAGTGACTCCATCTCTGATTTGAGAGCAATCTACCTGTGATTTAACAATAAAGACATTGGGCGTGATTGCTGCATATGTATGATCTTGTACGGTATTAAAAGGCCAAAAAATATATACATCTGCTCATACTCAGACACAATAAACACATAAAACATAGACATAACCTCCTGTATGTTCATGTAAAGCTAAAGCAACCCAAAATAAATGTTCTGTCTAATTTTATGCAGTGACAGCAGAACAACAAAGGGGAAGTTGTTACAATACTAATTTCATAAAAGACTTCCTCCAGCTGACAAGAAAATAAGCTTTGCAGATGCTGCAAAAATGTGTTAATGTGCGTTTGTTACCATCAGCAGCGCCTCCAGCTCGCTGAGGTAAACCTCCTCGCTCTCCATGATGCCTTTCAGGACCACAAGCCTCCTATCCAGCATTTCCTCCGGGCTGCATAACGTCTGAATTACATTTGGAAACACGTTGACAACACACAAAAAAGGTCAGTGTCAAAATCAGTTTCATGGCAGTACATTCTGTAATAGTGCAACAGGCGTTGATTCATCGGTGCACGGTTGGTGGAAAACAGAAGAGTTACTTCTTCAATGCTTTTCTCGACATAGTGGAGGATAAAAAAGTACAGAAGAGAAAAAAAAGGAAGTGAATATCAACAAAACGATTGTTTATTTCTTTGTTGCAGAACAGAAAAGTGTTCTGTACTATGTGTTTTGCAAAATATAACCTGCTTACAGCTTTAATATAGCGATGAAATGTTTTAGATTGTATCACTGAAATCTCATGCGTTCATGTCTATTTTAATATTATAAAAGTAAAAATATCTAAAGAGTGGATAGCCCATTAAAAAATATAATAAACAGTCATCACTGGCGTCTGAATGCATTACTCAGTGTACCTTTATTTTCGTCTCTAAGTCGAGTTTACAGTGAATAACCATGACCGCAGATAACTGATGTTATTAATATTTCCAGACAGCATTTTTCAGCAGCTTAACGTGAAGTGATGCAAACTCACGGGTGTGTCTGGGAAGTCTATGCTCTCCGATGGGAGAGGAGATAAACAGGCCTCCTCCTGGAACACATCCTCCTCCAGGACATCAGCCTCTGTTTCAACTACAACACACACACACACACAAATACATAATACGGTATCTAGTCACATGTGGGAGCAAGTTCCCATTTCTGTTTCCCCCTTTAAGGTGTGTAAAGATTAGTGTTATGAAATAACAAAAAGATAGCTGCTCTGTGTCTAAAACATTTTTTAAAGGAGGTAATGGTGCATTTTCAACAAGCAAAATTCTTTGAGATTTCAGTTTTTATATGATCATCTAATGCTGAATTCTAAGAGGTCCCCCCTGTAAGGAATATATAATGTAAATGACTTCTGTCTTTAAAAAACACAACGCTTCCTTCTCTCACCTGGCACATGCTCTGACTCCAGATACTGCACAGCCTCCTGGTAGACGTCCATAGTCGGAGCTCGGAGGTCTTCTCCTCACAGTGCAGGCTGAGCTCTGGAGACCCAGCATGTGAACACACTCAGCTGGCAACAAAAAAACTTCCTCTTTCGGTTAAGGATGCACAAAAGAGGAAAATACAGCTTCCTGTGTGTGTGTGTGTGTGTGTGTGTGTGTGTGTGTGTAAGCCAGCGGCACCTGACTTTTTACTCCTTCCCCTACAGTTACACTTCACTTCCTCTAAACACACACTCAAACCTCATCTCTGAATATTTTGTTTATTCAAATTTAACTAGCTGCCACATAATGATCAGGATGTGGAGCAATCATCAGTATACCACGAGCTGTTGCAATTCTCATAGTGAGTTATAAGAAGCTTGTAGCTGAATATTCAGCAAATATAAACAACATGCAGCCTTGTGTACAATATAAACCAATGAAAAATGCAAGTAGTATTTATCAGTAAAAATAAATAAAACCTGAGCCCCAAAATCTAATCAGGTGTATGATTTATAAATTAAACAAAGGTTTACTTGGGAATAAAGTCTTACATGGTTACATATTCCCACATTAGTGTCTAAATGTAAAAATAACTCGCCGTTACTCAGCTAGTAGCTTCTTTTTAGTCCAACGCTGCCCTCTAAAGTAAAACAGATGTTAACACAGCTTCATGTCAGTGTCAGGCCGAGACTCAAATGAGGACTCAGGTGCAGAGTTAGGCGGAGAGGAGCTTTATTTCGGGTCTTCAAGAACCCTCGAAAGAGTGAGGCTATAAAAGTTGGCCTGACTAAAGAGAAACCAAAAATCACTCCGAAGAGGAAGAAACACTGAACCAAAAATAAACAAAATCAAAATCTCTCAACGAGGAAAACAACAAAGGGGTATGAACAAACATAAACTAAGAACGCTCTGACAAAACACTATGCTAATCTCTCAAAAACAAAAGGAGCTAGGCTAAGATAAAAAAAACAAAAAAATCACTCTAACGAGGAAAGAAACAAAAGATCTCTGGAACTATGAAGCTAGAACTAAGGCTATGAAATTACAACAAGAAAAAACAAGAAGATCACAAAAGCAAGGCTATGGCTATGGTTCAGGAGACGAGGCTTTGGTGTACGCTGAGACAGACGAAACACTTCAGCACGGGACAAAGGGAGACGCAGACAATATATACACGAGGTAATGGGGAACAGGTGGAAACAATCAGGGCGGGGAAGACAATCAGACCGGTGACACATGAGGAAGGGCAAGTGACCTGAAACGAGAGGAGAGTTATCTTTTAAAATAAAACAGGAAGTGACAAGACAAGACAAAAACCCAGCTTGACCTCACCGCGGTGTGACAGTCAGCTCCTTTCAATGCCTCCTTTTCCTCGATGGAAAACGTCAGGAGGTCCAGGAAAACTGTGATGTCATTGTGATGTTATTAAATTTATATCAATAACTTTCTAATATGCTGATAGTGTGACAAACACTGTTTTACTTCCGTGACAAACAAATCATAATCTGTTGCCACTCGTTATGGATTATTGGCAGGTTGAGAACAGGACTTGACAGTGTGGTGCCAGTGAAACTGGCATTTCCTCCATAATGCGGGCCCGTCGCACACAGGGCTGTATACTTTAGAGGAGAAGGGGTTGTGCGGGGAGAAATCTTTTTCTGCAGTGACGAGGGGCTGGGCTTCTGGCTGTGGCTGTGGTGGTCCTGTTAGGACGTATAGCAGTGGAGGAGCTGGCGGTGACAGTGGCCCCTGTACATTTGCAGGGGGTGGAGAGAACGGAGTGGCGCCAAACAGAGGCCCGCCATGCCCTGTGAGGGATGGATACTAAGAAGAAGAGAGTGTGTGTTGTGTTTCATCAGATTTTTCTTTTTCTTTTTTATCAACTGGTCTTTTTCTTTCTGCAACCTTTCCCTCATTTTCTTTATTCGATTCGTACTTAAAGATCCCCATATAGGGAAAGCATGTTTTTTTTGTTTTTTATTGTGTACACACTGAAATTTGTGAAACTATTTCACGGGCCTCCAACCCTTTAAACAGATCCCTGATCTGGTATTATCATCTATAAAGTCCCTGACTTTGTGTGATAATATGGCGGCCGTTACTTCAAAGTGTGTTACAAAACAAAAAACTTTTTTTTTTGTCGTACTGTACTTTCACACTATCTTCTACATTGTGTATCAACTTGTAAATACCTTGAAATAAAAGCTGAAATGTTGATCTTTTGTCTCATATTCATCTTTTGATGTCAAACCCAAATGTTTTCAGTCTACAGCAAAAATAAAGGAATTTGCCTCACTGTTCCAAAACTTTTTGAGGGGACTGTATATATACATGGTTTGCACGTTACTCTCGTGTTTTTCCTGTTCACTAAGACACTGGTGTCTCGCTTTTAGAAAGAGTTGTGGTCTAAACATCCTCTCTGACAGATACGCATGGTGCTGGAGGGAGCTTAACACGTTTTCACTGTTCTGAACTAACGAAACCAGAGAAAAGGTAAGAAAAAAAGTTGATATCTTTGCATAAATATGATTATTAGAAGTATTTAGCATTGATGTAATAATAAAGAGTTTGGTTCACCTTGTATGGCATTAACCATATTTAAGTCAAAAAAGGAACTCTTTGTTAACTATTAAATTGCAATTATTACCATTTCAGAAAAGTTATGATGAAGCAAATTGTCATATTTTATCCTTTTATACTCGTAAATCTGATTTATTTGACTGATTAAGCCGCATTTAAGATGTAAGAAAAAGTTTATATCTTTGCATAAATATCGTCCTAAGTAATCAAATCAAATCAAATCAAGTTTATTTGTATAGCCCTTTACAATAGCCAAACGGTACCCAAAGTGCTTTACAACAAAGCCATAAAACAATACATAATAGATACGTAACAAATAAATTCTAAAATAATGGCCTGTCATTTGTTTTGACACCTCTGGTAAAATCGCCTACTTCCTCAGTTGAACAGATCATGCGATTCTTTTTTCATGAAATTCTAAATAAATATCATATTTAATATTTAAGTCAGTTTTTTGTGTTTCCTGAATAACCTGCATTCCTCCGCTGCTGTAATTTTCCATTTTCTGTTTAAGCCACATTGTAGTGTCAGTAAACCACAATTTCCTGCATCATGGCAGACAGATTAAGTAGCATTTGGAAACGTTAAAAAGATTTTCACCCATTTCCTCTAACTTTTAACTTTATATATGACAATATGTTTGATAAGATTCTGATAAAATGTCTCCAGAGGGAGTGTAGCGGACTTAAGGTGAAGGTGATTCAACTTGCCCTTGACCTTGAAGGCAATACCTCTGTAGTTTAGGGTCGTACATCCTGGTAGAGAGCAGCAGTCGGACCTTGCTGTCTCCCAGACGTATATTTGTGTGTGTGAGGGAAACGGGACTGACTGTGTGTGTTGATCCTTCTGCCAGATGTCCTGAAACAAAATCAAAGCAACCATGAGTATCGTATAAAAGTCCTGATCACAATCCAGTGTTTTCTATGCATGAAGCGATCCCTTATGCCCCTTCCTAGTTGATCTACTTCTGTCTTGTATCTTTCAGACATGGCCGTCCAGCAGCAACCAGCCTCGGTGGTAATAGTAACAACCTCCCATCAAGGCCCTGGGAGATGGAGCACCGACCTCTGCGATTGCTGCAGTGATATGACCACATGTAAGTGTCAATCATCACCACACGCTTCAATTTACATTCACACATTTACAGTGTCCAATCTCTTTTGGATTTTTCAGAAAAGCTTTATCGGTAAGTGGAGTTTGCTTCGTGGTCATGGAAACATGGATTTTCTAAATTATTGTTTTTCTGGGCACTATTGTCGAGGGTTGTACTGTTCCCCCCCTGCTTCATCCTGTTGACGAGAGAAACAAGATGAGATTTTTTTTAAAAGACGAGCATTTCCTGAAGCAGTTTCTCAGTGAGCTACAAAACCACAGCCATGTTTTGATCAGCCATTTTAATTCATCTATGCAGCCAGTGGAAAAAAAAAAGTGTGTTGACAGTCGCTTTGGTCTTTTTGTCACCTTGAGAAACAGGAAATTGTACTGTTGCCAAATTAACATATGACGTCCTTTATCTCGTGTTTGCGCCCACAAAGACCATAGTATATTGAGACCGGGAAGACTTTGAAATGCTGAGACCGAGTCAAGCACAAGACCAAAGCAGGCTAGACCAAGACTAGAGTACATCAAGACCAATACAAGACCAAGATTTTGAGAGGCCAAGACAGAGTCAAGACCAAGACCAAGGCAGGGCAAGACTGAGACAAGATGAAATATCTTGAAATATCAGTATGGCATTTCATGCAGACTTCACTCAGTGTCTGAATAAAAGTCAGTGTTCATGTGCTGTGTCTTTGTCGTCTCTGTCCTCCAGGCTGCTGCGCTCTGTGGTGTTTCCCCTGCATGCAGTGTGACACAGCGCAGAAGTTCGGCTGGTGCTGCTGCATGCCAATGCTGGACTGCTGCGGAACGATTTCCTCTTCACTCCGGTCCTCCATCAGAAAGCAATACGGCATCCCTGTAAGGGCTTGGGGAAGGAGGGGGTGTAGATATGTAGAAGGGTTAGCTGGATAAAATATGTCCAATACGACATAGCAAATCAGTTGTCAGGTGTGCATATTTGAAGACAGTCACAGACTCATTTTGAACCTGTCATACTAGAGAAATAGGCAAGAGAGATAAGATGTATTAATATGAAAAAATATGCGATAGAAACAACGGAAAAAAATATATATTATATATTTTATATTTATTTGACATTATCTGCTGCAGTTACATTTTTAAAGGATGTTTTTTTTTAAATGCCAATACCGTAATAACCATTTCACTCTTTCTCTTTCTAATTCCCGCAGGGCTCGTGCATGGAGGACTACTGCACGGTGTGCTGGTGTTACGTGTGTGCCTGGTGTCAGATGCATCGGGAGCTGAGGATCAGGCAGTGAGGAGATAGGATGCAACTGTTATTTGGCTTAAATTAGATGTAGTCTACTGCTTTATTATTTTTTTTAAACATAGAAATGTAGTTAACATCAACTTTCAGCTGTTAGAATTGAGCTTCTGTATGCTGTATACTCTTTGAAATGCCTAGATTAAGCTAAAGGAAGAACTCTGATTTACTGTGGTCAATAAAGATTTTCTATTTCAGCTTACAAACTGCTCTCATAATCTGATTTCTCACAACAACACATATAATATATTTCAAAAGACCATACACCAATAATGTGTGTTTAACCATGATACCTGTCAGACTTTCAGATTAGACTTTGTATGTTGATGTTGAGGGTTTCCATGAATGCAAAGCAAAAATACCCAACTTATATCACTCATTAAATGTTATTAAAAATTATCTTAATACTGTTTGTGTTATGGGATTTTTTTTTAAAGAAAAACCCTTGAATAAGGAGGACTGGATTCAAAGTATCAAAGTTTAAGTTGAATTTATTATTCCTGTATAAGAAGGAGCGTTTAACAGTGCAACACACAAAAGGGGTCACAGAGAAAAGGCTCCTCGATCTCTAACCGTTGGTTCTTATATATATATTTTTTAAATGGGCTGTCTCGGACACCTCCCACCTGATACATATAATATCATAACGTCCTTGTCCTTTTTTGGTTATCTGCTCAGTTATGAACATTATGTTTTTTGTCCAAATGATACTCCCCTATACTGTCTTTGTACTATTGATTTATAATTGTCTCTCCCTGCCAGCCTCAGTAAATCACAGGCCAAATAAGAGAAATGCACGAGACATGCTAAAGACAGGATACACACACACTATATGAATTAAAACACCAGCAACCCAGTATAATTCTAAATTTTATAACAGTTCGTAAACTGATTTGCATGTGCCGCATGATGTGACTGATTTAGCAGCAAAATTAAAAAAATATATAATTGGAGAACAATTTTTTACCCAAACGTTAAAGGTAAAGGGAGCATCTACCACCGACTCACAGCTGTGCTGATATTCAGTATAACAGCACAACCTCAAGTGTGATATTGCTTTTATACAACAGTTCTACAAGCGCCATTTACTGGTTAACAAAGCGAGTGGAAACAGGTTATGATTTGCTTGTCATGAAAGTAAAACACAGTGTTTGTCACACTATCAGCATATTAGAAAGTTATTGATATCAATTTGCCAACGACGCTGTCTGTGAATGCGGCTGGTGAAGAGGGACGAGGCAAGAACAGTTAATCAGAGTTTATAATAATGCAGTCCAGTAAGGACACAGACCAGGTTTCATAGAAGAGACAAGCATCTGTTTGTCTGTACTGATAAACCACAGACCCGCTGTATGTATACTTCTGAGTCATTTCACTCAGTTAGGAAGCAAAATAGACTATTCGACCACAGCTGATGGCTTCATGACACCACAAACAAGCAAAATGTTGCTCCCATGCTACCTTACTGAGGAGTTGGTGTTACTGGTTAGACTCAAACCATGAAGTCAGGTCGAAGTAAAGTTCCTAAATAAGTGAAATGACTCAAATCATTCACAACCAGACATCACATCTTTCCTGGACCTCCTGACGTTTTCCATCGAGGAAAAGTGTTTAGCAAAGGACACAGGAGGCATTGGAAGGAGCTGACATGAAGCTGTGTTAACATCTGTTTTACTTTAGAGGGCAGCGTTGGACTAAAAAGAAGCTACTAGCTGAGTAACGGCGAGTTATTTTTACATTTAGACACTAATGTGGGAATATGTAACCATGTAAGACTTTATTCTCAAGTAAACCTTTGTTTAATTTATAAATCATACACCTGATTTGATTTTGGGGCTCAGGTTTTATTTATTTTTACTGATAAATACTACTTGCATATTCATTGGTTTATATTGTACACAAGGCTGCATGTTGTTTATATTTGCTAAATATTCAGCTACAAGCTTCTTATAACTCACTATGAGAATCGCTGCTAATAAGCAACAGCTCGTGGTATACTGATGATTGCTCCACATCCTGATCATTATGTGACAGCTAGTTAAATTTGAATAAACAAAATATTCAGAGATGAGGTTTGAGGGTGTGTTTAGAGGAAGTGAAGTGTAACTGTAGGGGAAGGAGTCCTTAACCAAAAGAGGAAGTTTATTGTCGCCAGCTGAGTGTGATTACATTAGTGATGGGAATTCTTCTTCTTCTTCTTTCGGCTCCCAAGTGGCTCTTCATTTGACCTTTCATAATTCAGACAAATTTAGACTGCTGTTTTGACTTGTGATTTGTATTTGAATGCATATATCACTTGAATTTCAATAATTAGCTCTATCCAACTGCATTTACAGTAGTAGTAAAATCCCTTGTAACTTGAAACCACCCAATAAATGCACTATCTTGCTTGAAGAACCACTCTGCTACACAAAGCAGATAGAAACGCCTTTAGGACAGCTATTGACATTTTATTTTTTTATATTTATATAAACACACACACACAAAGTACTGAAAAAAAGAGAAATTAAATTACTAGATTACATGCTGCGCCTCCAGAGCTCAGCCTGCCTGTTTTGTATTAGGTGTGTGCCAAGTTGACTCCCAAAGTCCAGCCGAGGACGAGGAAGTTTCGGGCACAGCAGGGGAAGCTGTGAATCAAGTGCTCAAAGTTCAAGTTTAGGAGGATGTAGATTAGATAAGAATCAACTTTAGTGTCATCACACATGTATAAATACAAGGAAATTAAAGGCAATTTAGCATCTCAGAAGTGCGAATACAAAAGTGCAATGTACACCGCCAGCTTTCCCTTTACCAGTATCAGCACCAGTATATACTTGAGAACAATGGTTACATGGTTACATATTCCCATATTAGTGTCTAAATGTAAAAATGACTCGCCATTATTCAGCCTTTCAATGCCTCCTGTGTCCTTTCCTAAACACTTTTCCTTGACCTCGATGCAAAACGTCAGGAGGTCCAGGAAAGATGTGATGTCGGGTTGTGAATGATTTAATGAAGTACTGAAGCTCCTTTCCTTACATGGGTCATTTCATTCAGTTAGGAACCTTTTTCTTTGACCTGACCTCATGGTTTGAGTCTAACCAGTAACACCAACTCCTCAGTAAGGTAGCATGCAAGCAACATTTTGCTTGTTTGTGGTGTCAAATAGTCTATTTTGCTTCCCAAACGAGTGAAATGAACCAGAAGTATACACGTAGTGGTCATGAAAAAAGCTGTCTGAATTCTCCAAGTGTTGCTTCCTTTAGCAGAGGATACTCCTTTAAAAAAGAAAAGGACATGATGTCGTCATGCAATTCCTTGCAGCAGACACAAAAACTGCACCATCTGGTCTGCATTAGTTCTGTTGTTGACTGTGAGCTGTGTTTACAGAGAGTCTGTTGGCATTCAAACTTTCCAATATTCTGATACAGTATATGAGCGGACAGGCAAATCATAATCTGTTGCCACTCGTTATGTTAACCAGTTAATGGCGCTAGTAGAACTGTTGTTTAAAAACAATATCACACTTGAGGTTGTGCCGTTATACTGAATATCAGCACAGCTGTGAGTCGGTGGAAGGTGCTGCCTTTACCTTTAACGTTTGGGTAAAAAATTGCCCTCCAACTGGATTATATAATATGCAATAACTATAGATCATCTCACCTCATTAGCAGCCATGTATAAACACTGTGCATCATCACTAATTATTAGATTTTTTTTGCATTTCTCTGCGAACAGTGTTAAGATTATGTCACTCACAACAGTTATGTTTTCTGGTCTGGGAATGAGTTGGGGATTTTTTTAGTTATAACTTTGCATTCATGAAAACCCTCAACATACAATGTCTAATAGTTATCATGGTTATCATGGAAATATATTATATGTTTCACGCAGGTTTAACCACCCCATTCTTGTGAGGAATCAGATTATGAGAGCAGTTTGTAAGCTGAAATAGAATATCTTTATTGACCACAGTAAATCAGAGTTAAAACATTACAAAGACATTTTTTTTTTTTACATAGAAATGTAGTTAACACCAACTTTTATGCTGTATAAAAGAGTAGACTACATCTAATTTAAGCCAAATAACAGTTGCATCCTATCTCCTCACTGCCTGATCTTCAGCTCCCGATGCATCTGACACCAGGAACACGCGTAACACCAGCACACCGTGCAGTAGTCGCCCATGCACGAGCCCTGCGGGAATTAGAAAGAGGAAGAGTGAAATGGCTGTTATTATGTTATTAGCACAGCAAATATGATTGCATTTCTTGGAAATTAAAGATTTTTGACGCAGATCTTACATTATTATTATTATTATTATTATTATTATTATTATTATTATTATTATTATTATTATTATTATTATTATTATTGGTCTCTATAGCTAATTTCCCAGAGTCTGAACTTTTATACAACCCACTGTTCAAATTATACTAAGGCTTAAAGTTATGTAGAATTAACAGTGTGGCCGCTTTGATTAACAGGCGGGTGCCATTACAAGTGGCTTGTTTGAGTAATTATGTTTAAATGTAATGTGACAGAAGCACACATAGAGATGCACAAACACACACACAAACACACACATCTACTAAGATGAGAGTTGGGAAACATCTTTTGGAGAAGTCTTGCTCAACAAAATCACAGTCTGGGAAAACTGCCAGTATCTAATTTCCTGTTCCAACAGGAAATGTTTTGCTTTGCAAGGGCGTTTTGATTAGAACATGAAGAAGTCAAGCACGCATTCACACCATACACACTCATGAGAAGCACACACACCATACTACACACTTCGGGGAATTCCATGGAGCACTGGTCATAACAAAGTTCAGGATGTTTCGAAACAGCTCTTGAGAAAGTTCCATAAAAATCCTGAGCCTGAACTCAGTATACTGTATGTAATATGTATATGTATACATTATTATACATATACACATTATTTGAAAGGCTAATATTATCTATTAACTATATTGTCACTTGCCATATTCCCACATTGCTCTTTGCATACCCTGACTAGAGATTACACTACAGCAATACAAAGACAGGTCAGTAGGTAGAAGCACAAAGGGCTTGGCATCACTTCCAACCTCCTCCATCCACGCCAAGCGTCAATTATTTTTGATAACCATCTTGACATCTTTAGTGACATGCGGTGCAAAACTTGTTACTGCAGGCTAATGATGCTCACTTCTCCACCCCGCCCTACTAGCCTAGAATGAAAGCTGAGCTTCTATTGGATTTCGAGAAATGTCTAGATAAATCTGGCCAAACCGAAGTGTGCGCACATTTTTTTTCCCCCCCGCAGTCAACAGCGGCACACCGGAGAGCTGCCAGGGTAGCGTCACTGTCAAGTGTGTTTATGGCGCCACTGTCAAGTTTGTTAATGTATGTATTACAATTTATGTTCAAAGAGCTATGTGAGATGCATCCTGGGAGAGGGGCCTCTCTTTTTCTTTGTCCCTCTCTTACACAAGAGTTATTGTTTACTTTGACTGCATGTCTTGGGAGCATAACCTCTACGGTATATAAGGGCTTGCCCCGGATAGTTCGGGAGAGTCTCATTTTTCGTCTGGCGGCTCTTTAAGTAACGTTTTACTTGATTACGATACTGAACTTATTGTTATAAATTTGTTTTAGAGTCTTTCTTCAAACATCTTTAACTGCATCACTACTGTGATATGCCACCCTTCTACATATCTACACCCCCTCCTTCCCCAAGCCCTTACAGGGATGCCGTAGCGCTGTCTGATGGAGGACCGGAGTGAACAGGAAACCACGCCGCAGAAGTCCAGCAGTGGCATGCACAAACACCAGCCGAAGTCCTGGGCTGTCTGACACTGCATGCAGGGGAAACAAAACAGGCCGCAGCAGCCTGGAGGACAGAGAGGACAAAGACAGCACATGAACTTGTCTCAGTCTTGCCCTGCCTTGGTCTTGGTCTTGACTCTGTCTTGGCCTCTCAAAATCTTGGTCTTGATGTACTCTAATCTTGGTCTTGACTCAGTCTCAGCATCTCAAAGTCTTGGTCTTGTCCCGGTCATAAAAAACTATAGTCTTTGTCTTGTCAGTAATCAATACACAACCATTAATCAAATTAATAACTAACAGCAGTCAACATCAGACAACCTTATGATATTTACCAGTTATCTGTAGTGTTGACAAGATGTTAAAAAAAACAACATATAAACAGTTTGAAGTTAATTAAAGCTCCCGGCACAAACATGAGATTAAGAACGTCATATGTTGACAGCCTTCTTGTTAATTTGGCGCCAGTATAACCCATAAAGATAAACTGTATAACTGGTTTCCTGTTTCTGTTTTATCAGAACCTCAAGATGGAAAAAATACCAAAGTGAAAAGTAGCTCAGAAGGAAATGCTTGAGGAAATGTTTATTTCATTTTATCTTCTCGTACATCAACAGGATAAAGCAGGGGGAACAGTAAAACCCTCGACAATAGCTTGACCTTAAAGTGCCCAGAAAAACAACCATTTGGAAATCCATGTTCCCATGACCATGAAGCAAACTCCACTTACTGATAAAGCTTTAAGAGATTTAACAGTTTGGACACTCGTTATAGGGAATGTTAGTTCGCTTATAAAGGCGAGACTTTAAAATGCTGACACTTACAGGTCTTTATATCATCGCAGCAATCAAAGAGTTCAGTGCTCCAAGTCCCAAGGCCTTGAGGGGAGGTGGTTACTGTCACCGTTGGTTGCTGCTGGACGGCCATGTCTGCACTAGGAAGGGGCATAAGGGATTGTTTCATGCAAAGAAAACACTGCATTTTGATCAAGACTTTTATACGATACTCATGGTTGCTTTGATTTATGTGTTATATAATTTGCCCCTGTAGCGGCTTTGTACTCTCTCTCGTTGCGTTGTGTATTTCACAGAAGAAGGGCGTCACTTTTGGCAAACTTGTTGTTTATTTCGGACATCTGGCAGAAGGATCAACACACACAGTCAGTCCCGTTTCCCTCACACACACAAATATACGTCGGGGAGACAGCAAGGTCAGACTGCTGCTCTCTACCAGGATGTACGACCGTAAACTACAGAGGTATTGCCTTCAAGGTCGATAGGACAATTAAGTGCGCGTGAGTTTTTATTGCAAGTTGAATCACCTTCACCTTAAGTTCGTTACACTCCCTCTGGAGACATCTTATTAGCATCTTATCAAACATATTGTCATATAGCAGTCTCTGGTTCCAGTTTATTCTGGGTCTTGTGCATCACCTGATCCCACCTGGTCACATATTATATTAAAGTTATAAGTTAGAGGAAATGGATGAAAATCTTTTTAATGTTTCCAAATGCTATTTAATTTGTCTGCCACGATACAGGACACTGTGTTTTATTGAAACTACAATCTTAAATGTGGCTAAAACAGTCAAAAAAAAAATCAGATTTATGAGTATAAAAGGGTAAAATATGGCAACTTGCTTCATCATCTTCTTCAGCTTTGCTGAAATAGTAATAATTGCAATTCAATAGTTAACAAAGTTCCCTTTTTGACTAAAATATTTTTAATGCCATACAAGATGAACCAATAATAAACTAAACTATTTAATTATCGGTTACTATTATTACATCAACCCTGAATACTTCTAATTATCATATTTATGCAAATATATAAACTTTTTCTTACCTTTTCTCTGGTTTTGTGAACTCCGAACAGTGAAAATGTGTTAAGCTTACTCCAGCACTCACTTTGCGTGTGTGTGTGTCTGAAAGAGGAGGTGTAGACTATATAAAACTCACTCCTCCTCCAGACAACATGGATTTTTATCACAGTTCAGCCCCCAACCAAAAAAACAAAACCAAGAAGTGGAGGCGACAAGGTGTATGTGACACCTTTGGGTGTTACATTCTAATAATGAAATGATGATTCCAAGAATGAAATAAAATAATAAAAGTGAAAAACCTAAGAGATGTGTAGTGGCGCTCTGTTAGCTCTTCTTTCTTTACTGTACCACTTCTAGAGTCAGCCTTTGTCTTTTAAAATGTTTACTTAAAAGTAACTGACGCACGGTCAAAAGACTGTGTTGCTTTAATTAAGGTACACACAGTCAGTCTCCTTAATGGCCCTTACAGTACCCAGCCCCTAATTGGTTAGGCAGAACAGTCCAACTTAAACTGGCTTCTCTTGATTCTTCCTTTTCTCACATCTTCTCACTCAGTCGTCTCTCCTGATGCTGCTCCTTCCAACAAGCACAGTTTGTTAACAGGTCTTTCCAAGACGTTGGTCTTGGTTTTTATCAAATCACAACAACAAAAACAGAAAACACAACGACAAATTACTAAACACAACAACAAATTAAAAAAACACAACAACAAATCAAAAAAACACAACAGCAAATCAAGAAACGCAACAGCAAATCAAAAAACACAACAGCAAATTAAAAAACACAACAACAAATCAAAAAACACAACAGCCAATTTAAAAAACACAACAGCAAATTAAAAAACACAACAACAAATCAAGAAACACAACAACAAATCAAAAAACACAACAGCAAATCAAGAAACACAACAGCAAATCAAAAAACACAACAGCAAATTAAAAAACACAACAACAAATCAAAAAACACAACAGCAAATCAAGAAACACAACAACAAATTAAAAAACACAACAACAAATCAAAAAAACACAACAGCAAATCAAGAAACGCAACAGCAAATCAAAAAACACAACAGCAAATTAAAAAACACAACAGCAAATTAAAAAACACAACAACAAATCAAAAAACACAACAGCCAATTTAAAAAACACAACAGCAAATTAAAAAACACAACAACAAATCAAAAAACACAACAACAAATCAAAAAACACAACAGCAAATCAAAAAACACAACAACAAATCAAAAAACACAACAGCAAATTAAAAAACACAACAACAAATCAAAAAACACAACAGCAAATCAAAAAACACAACAACAAATCAAAAAACACAACAGCAAATCAAAAGAGAAACGACAATGACATTAACCAAACTGCAAGCTAAGAATGACTCACTCAGTATGTGAGACTGTGAGACAGCACTTCACTAACAGAGGACTGGCACTGGTAATATGATCTAGTCTACTGGTAATCAGTCATCCATGTTTTTTTTCATTTGTTTTTTTGTCATACTATTTCAAACAAATGACTTAAACAAATATGAAACTAAGGGCAGCATAAAAACACCACCTGCAGGTCTGTGAATTGTGGGGAGGCAAAGCAAACAGGAGGCAAGGACAGTGGACTGTTTGAAAGGCAAAAGTAATAATAAAATAGTAATGGTAATAATAAAAAATAAAAAAAATAGTACAAAGGGCACCACCTGTGCATGGCTGAGCACCAACATGCAGACTGTCGTAAAGCATTTACAGTGAAACATTTACAAAACCTGGATAAGGTTAAAACTGTTTTATTATATGGATGTAGCCACTGCACCTCTATAATGAAACACACTGTAAAATTACACAAAATACTGATGTCAATGAGAAAGAGGTGTATGACGCATAGACATGTATACAAAGACGCCACATTGAGCGGGTTGGCCGTTGGTCGCGATACGTCAACGCGTCCGCAATATTGGATATATTGGGTCTGGTCAGGGGCGGACTGGGACAAAAAATCGGCACTGGCATTTTGGACCAGCCCAATAGTGTGTTTGGGCTGTGTGATCTACTGGTTATATGGATATATATATATATATCGGGACTTGTCGGCCCAAATAGCACATCGGCCCACCGAGCAAATGCACGGTATGCCAGATTATCTGTCCGTGCCTGGGTCTGGTCTACTCTGGTAGATCCTGGCCTCTATGGCTCTTGTGCTTATGGCCTGTTCTTGTGCTGCCATGATTAGTGCCTCTGTGCTGTCTGTCAGTCCTGCGTTATCCAGCCACTGGTAGGATTTCTTGATATCAGCCACTTCCTCTATCTGACAGTGGTACATGCCATGTAGGGGTTTCTCCCTCCAGGTTGTCTGTTCCTCCTCCTCTGCACCCTCAGAGTTCTGCTGCTTGAGACACTCACTCAGCAGTTCATCCTTCGGGGCCACCTTTCTTATGTAGTCTTGTATTTTCGATGTTTCATCCTGGACCGTGACCTTGACGCTCACTAGTCCTCGGCCTCCCTCTTTCCGCTTAGTTTATAGTCTCAGGGTGCTGGACTTAGGGTGGAACCCTCCATGCATGGTGAGGATCTTTCTAGTCTTGATATCTGTGGCTTCTATCTCCTTCTTTGGCCAGTTTATGATGCCAGCGGGGTATCCGATGACTGGTAGTGCGTACATGTTGATGGCTTGGACCTTGTTCTTACCATTCAACTGGCTTTTCAGGACCTGCCTTACTCTCTGGAGGTAATTGGCTGTGGCTGACTTCCTTGTGGCCTCTTCATGGTTTCCATTAGCCTGTGGAATGCCAAGGTACTTGTAGCTGTCTTGGATATCACCTATGTTGCCCTCTGGTAGGTCAATCCCCTCAGTCTGGATCATCTTGCCTCTCTTTGAGACCATCCGGCCACACTTGTCCAATCCAAATGACATCCCTTAGTCATCGCTGTAGATCCTGGTGGTGTGGATCAATGAGTCTATTTCTCGCTCATTCCTGGCATACAGCTTGATGTCATCCATGTAGAGCAGGTGGCTGATTGTTGCCCCACTACGGAATCGGTACCCGTACCTGCTCTTCGTAATGATCTGACTGAGGGGGTTCAGGCCTATGCAGAACAGCCGTGGTGATAGCGCATCGCCTTGGTTTATGCCACACTTGATGTTGACTTGGGCAATGGGCTTTGAATTGACCTCTAGGGTAGTCTTCCACATTTCCATTGAGTTCTGGATGAAGGTCCTTAGGTTCCTGTTGATCTTATACAGTTCCAGACATTCCAGTATCCATGTGTGCAGCATTGAGTCGTAGGCTTTCTTGTAGTTGATCCAGGCAGTGCACAGGTTGGTCTGTCTCTTCTTACAGTCTCGGGCGACTGTTCTATTCACCATGTTTCCTTTCTGGAGTTTTCTGGAGCTGGCTAACTTCTCTCCGTGCTGCCTTTATCTTGGCCTCTAATCGTCATGTCCCAAGCCCACCTTGTATCCCAGCATATTGGTTTGTATAGTAGCATTTCAGCAACTTCGTATTTTCTGCCCTCGTCCATCAGTGTTTTGTTCCAGTAGCCCATTTCTCATCAGTTTGCCCTGGTCCCCTTGCAACTGATGCAGACCTTGTTGGCCCCTGGGTGACATCTGAGCCAGTATGACTTTATCAGTTATATAGACCTTCATCCTGCGGTAGGCTGATATATCATGAGGGGTCTTGCCTAAGGGCCGTTACTGGATGATGTTTGTCCCGCCCGGGATTCGAACCTTCTAGAGAACATTTTGATGAAATATAGGGATCTTCTTCTTCTCTGGCAGTGTGTGTTTGTGAGTGTGCGGTATTATGTTTACAACCTGCTGAGGGTACGCTTTACGTGAGGTGACTCCTGCTGAGGGTTGAGCCAAAGTTCAACTAAACCTCTTGCAAACACACACACACTCCTCTCATTTCCTTTTTTTCTTAAAGCACAATACAAATTTCACTTCACTCTTCTTCAAGCCACACACCCAAGTTCTTGTTTCACACCAAAGATCTCAAGTCCAAGTGCTGCAAGTTTCACTTTCACACTGTAGGACACACATACACACACACTTGTGTGTATGTGTGTGTGTGTGTACATGTTCATCAATGTGAATGTAAAAATGATTAATCAAAATCAGTTAAATGTAAACGTTAGTGCTCTTTATTGTTAGATATAAATATTTCAATATTTATCATCACAGTAACAGTGTTACACACATTAGTAGCTGTAAACACTCAGCATTAGAAAAATACATACGTTGGTTTGGTGCTTACATAAGGAGTAAACATTGATAATCATCACTTTAAAAGTTACATACGTTGTTTTTGGTGCCAGTTTGTTTCCCAGATATATTAGTGTGTGTGTGTGTGAATGGGTGTATAACAGACTTTAACTTAAAGAACTTTGTAGAAAGCCGCTTTATGAAGTTCAGTCCATTTCCTTGTATTAGTTTACGGGCAGATCTGCCTTATCCAATATGGCGTCGACGTCGACGTATGCGTCTATGTATATATGTCTATGTATATATGTCTATGGTATGACAGGCTACATCAGCACATTGGGGGCACTTGCCACATTTTACCAGAAGGTGGCAGCAATGTGTAACATAAAACATCAGCCAACATCAGGCACTGATCTTTAAATTGCCACACTTAAGAGAGAGAGACAGCGCCATCGTGTGGATTAAACTAAGTAGTACAAAGGTTAGAGCCATTGGCAAATCAACTGTAAGTATATGGGACAAGTAGATGGGACACTTCGACTGTGTTCAATGGGCACTTTTCGTCAATATAAGTGCACTCTATATGGCAGTTTATTGTATTTTCTCCAATAAAAGGTAGACTTTGAGGGCACTTTATTGTGTTTTCTCCAATAAAAGGTGGACTTTGAGGGCATTTTGTGGCGTTTTTACCACTAAAAGGGCACCTAGAGGGCACTGTAACACATTGTGTCCACTGGAAGGGCACTTTATCATGTTCTCTCCACGACAAAGGCACTAAGAGGAAACTTTATCCCGTTTTCTCCACTGGAAGGCACTATTGTGCTTTCTCCACTGCACTGAAAGGGAGACATTAGAGGCACTTTATCACGTTTTCTTCCCTAGAAGAGCACCCTAAAGAAAAACTTTATCCCTAAAGGGCATTTTATCACGTTTTCTCCACTAGAAGTAAACCCAAGAAGGCACTTTGAATTTTGTCCACTGGAAAAGCATCCGGGAGGGAACTTTATCATGTTTTCTTCACTAGAATGGCACACTAAAGGGCATTTTACTACGTTTTCTCCACTAGAAAACCACCCTGGAGGACATTTTTTTTTTTTGCATTTTCGCCTTGAGAGGGTCACCTCGTGGGGACTTTATTACATTTCCCCACTGTTTTATCTAGTTTTCTCCAAGTGCACATAAAGGATTGCGTTTTCTCCACTGGGAGAGCACCCTAGAAGCTTACTCACATCAAATAGCTGGAGTTTATTCCATTTACAGTGACCATCGCATGACAGCTCAGACTCAGCTTGCCTCATTGAGCTTCACATTGCTGAGGTTTGGCCATTTCCACCGCCGACGCACAGCAGAAGGTGGCAGCAATGTGTAACATAAAACAGCCATCAAGCCCTGTGATTGTGTGAGGGAGGAGAGAGAAAGAGAGAGAAAGAGAGAAGTGACTGTTGATCAGTCTCTGTCAGTCTTCAGTGAGGCAGCAATGAGAGAGGATCATGCGGCGGACAAACTTTCTCTTGCATCATCATCCTCCTCATCATCCTGTGAATCCATCCAAACCCAGCTGAGGAATAATGTCAGCAAACAACACCACCAGTAGGGAGTACACCTGCGTGCGTTTTTACGTGTCCACCGTGTCCTTCTCGGTGTTGCTCTTCTTCAACCTCATCATCAACTGGACCATAGTACGCGTAAAGCAGCTCCGGAGTCATGCCCGCTTCGTCCTCATCTTCCACCTGCTGCTGTCCGCCCTGGTGTACCTGGGCATGAACAGCATCTTCCAGTATCAGATCCACCGGCAAGCACGACCTGGTCGCTCTGCGTGCCTGGCCATGATCAGCATCTTGATCAGCAGCGCCTCCAACATCCTCCTGACGCTCACGGTGATGGCTTTGGACCGCTACTGCGCCGTGTGCCACCCGATGCGCTCCACCTCCAAATGCACCTCGGGTCTCTGGCCCTGGTTGGTGGGGGTGCTCACATGGCTCATTGCTTTGGTCATCCCCCTCAGCTTACTCTTTCGCCCGGAAACCTCCGGCGTCGACTATGACGGCCAGTGCGGGCCGGAGCAGCTGAGGAAAGGCGACCTGCAGAAAGTGCTGTTCGTCGGTTTGTGCACGCTGCTCATCCTGTACAGCTACGTAAGGATACTGGTGGAGGGGCGCCGGTTAGGGGTGCTGAACCGGCGCAACCGGACCGGTTGCAGGACAATCGCCCTGCACGGGAGCCAGCTGGCGGTGTTCATCCTCCCAAACTTTGTGAACTTTGTGCTGACGATATTATACAAACGGAAACTGGTTGAGAAGGACACCAAAGAGCTGTCAGCCGTGGTCAGCTTTGCTTTCTTCAGCTTGGCGCAATGCGTTGCACCGATTATTTACGGCCTGCGCAAAGAGGAACTCATGGAGCATTTGAGTCACAGGTTCCCCTGCTTTTCCCGATACTTGAAGGGTGTCCTCGGATGGACCGTGGGAGTCGACTGGGCACACACCCACCACAAAACACGGTATGTCCCGAGAGACACTAACGTTTCCAAACAGATATCAATGCGCCATTTTCTCCTAACACACCCATCAATACATAAAGAGTCTAAAAGTTGTAATTAATGACTTATTAATAAGACAAACCATTGGCTTGTGACTGTCTAATAGTTAATTAATTGGTCATTAATGCCCAATATGGTAATATAGGATATAATTAATGAAGTTTGCCTAGTTAATATGATGACTGAAACAGCATCAAGTCATTTATTAACCATTAAAACTGATCAGAAAGTTTCAAATTGCATGCTTTCTGCAGATTTAGGTATGTGGATCTATTGCAAGTGGACAAAATAACTATTAAATTAACAATTAACTTAAAATTTCAACACCCAAAGTAAACACGGTCACATGGACACTTCAGACTACAAGGTTTAGTTGGCACTTGAGCACATTTTGTCACTGTAAGGGCACACCAGAGAGCATTTTTTCTCTTGAAAGGGAACCTAAAGCGCACTTTATCGCGTTTTCTCCACTGGAAAGGGGGGTCAGAGGTCAGAGTCACATGATCTTCTGCAGATTTAGGTATGGAAATCTACTACCAGTGGACAAAATAACAAAAATTTCCACACGTGAAGTCACGTGAAATGTCTGAACACAGTGTGGGGGAGAAAAAACAGTCCACACAAGAACCAGCTCATCACACCTCAACACCTTTTTTGCTTACAGACAATAAGCAGTAAACCACATAAACAACATGAGGGCTAATAAACCTCCACATCTGTTTTGTTTGTAACACAAACACACGCTCCGAAACTTTCCGGTCAAAAAAAATGTGAAAAACACACGTAGACTTTTACGGAAATACACGACCACCAGTCTGTGGTTAGCTCAGCTCAAAATCTATCAGCATGTAAAAAACTCACAAATACGCATGTTGATCTGTTCAATAAACATGTAAAAAACAATTAGTTGTGGTTTTGCCTGGAGACCTCCCCCCAGTTCAGAATAAAGACAGAACAGTATCAGAAGATACCAAATGAGAAATGACCTCCTGTCTCCAAATGAGTCATTGTCTCCTCTCCTGCATCGCCCTATGTCATGATGGATGAGAGCAGACCGGATTGTTCGAGAGATGGTTCAGAAAGTTATTAAAGTTTTAGTCTAGGGCGTTATGGATGATGTTCGGTGAAGCTCTAATAGAGAAAAGATATCTGAGAGCGTGCTGTAAGTGGAGACAAACTTCAACTTGGCCTGATTTGTCTGAACATCATGTGGCTGTGGTAGTCAAATATTTATTTCCATGGCTACCTGGCTAAAATCTGGATCATTGGTGGATCTGAGGCAGCCTAAATGACGCCTGGTTGCTCAAAGAAGCCACATGTAAAGACCCCAACAAAGCGACCACACCATTAATTATACAAAACTTTAAGCCTTAAACGACTCTTCGATGCGGCGTCTGATCTTTACAGAAACAGGCCAGTTGTATCCCTGTTTCCAATCTTTAGGCTGCAAACTTTAGCACTTCACTACTAGAAAATACATAAACCTTTAAGTAAAAGAGGTGTCGATTAGGTCAGATGTTGGAGCATCCGCCCCATGTACGAAGGCTCAGCAGCGGCCTAGGATTCGACCTGCTGCACGTCATTCCCTATCTCTCTCTCCCCACATTCCTGTCACTCTTCAGCCGTCTCCATCAAAAATAAAGCTTGAAAAAGGCCATAAAAAATATATATCTTAAAGTAAAAGCACTCCCTCCCTTAGAGTTCACGTGCCATAAACTTGGTCACAACTATGTTTGTTTAGATTTATCTTAAATGTCCTTTACTAAAAATAATAAAAACAGTTTCTGAACAAAAAAAAATGCAAAAAATGAACTAGCAAAATTAAAAATTCTTTGAAGTGTGATTAATACCAAGATGAAGATGATGGTAAGACACGTGTGAGGCGAGTCGATTTGCATATGCAAGGTTTGATACTACAATGACTACGGCTACTACGAGGACTAAATGACTAATTAAGTCATTTTCGCACGTTTTTAGGCATTTTGGAAATTTTAAATCACGCTTCAGAATTCACATGTGCTCATAGCTGAACCTTTAGTGTTATTTTAGGCGCCTTTTTTTGACTCTATGTTTCCCCCTCAGGGAGCGAACGATGACAGCCCAGACGATCATCTCCTTAGAGGCCCAACAAGTCCCAGAGGAGGAAACAAGCCCAATGTCAGTCATGAGTTCCTCACATGGCCTCAGACTCATGTCAAGGCGACACGGACGATGCCTGATGGGGGAAAAAACAGGTCAATGTCGGGATCCCGACTCCCAGAGCAACATTTGAAAAACCTGCCGGTGACGTTAAAGACCTTTAAGGAACTAAAGGAACCGCCTTGGACATAATAATCCAGATCTATAAGGAACGTTAAGACCTGCATGTGAATCATCGTCCTTGCTCTATTTTTGAGCGCTGGAAATGCTCAGCGGACAACAGCAGAAGACTTTATGGTTTAAGGAGAAGTTCTCGTGATGTAAATTTTCCGGGCTGTTCCAGGGAAGTCTTTGGGCCACAAAGTTCACGTCTGTTCCCTTAGCCCATGCATCATTTGTGATTAAAATGACTGGGATGGAGGATTAAGCATATCATCTGGTGAACATTGTTTCCATGTGATTTGGTGGATGTTAAAACTTGTGCAGCACCTTGGAAATTAAGAAACAGTGGGAGGGAACTGACAGTAAGAAATCTGATTCACTTCCAAGGATTAGATGATGAAATCCTTCATATCTGTCCTCTCTGTCATATCGACCATGGGGCGGAAGAATGGCCAAAGTGTTTTGGGTATCAACTCCAGTGATGGAAAGAGTGCTGACAATCTGTACTCAAGCAGAGGCATTGTTACGTTACCTGATACAGGGTCTATTTTATCATTGATGGGTGAAAATAGAAGTTTTTGCTGAGCCCTAGTTGTGAAAGCACATCATCAAAAAGTTGCTTCTCCTCTGTGGTGAGCATCAAAGCTAAGATAAGATATTGTAATTATGTACAACATAATTAATAAAACATGTTAATATTATGTATTAATTAGCTTGTTTTTATTTGATCCCATTCGGTAGAGCATGATTTTGGGTGATTTCTTATGAAGACGCTCTACATGTGTGGTTCCCAACTCCTTTGTGTGTGTGTGTTGACTCACAAACCAAACACAACCTGACACTGAACTCAGCCTCCGTCTGATCCTGATTGAAACCAGCTGATTATTAATCAATGGTACATGACCAGAGATGCAAGGAAGACGGCAAAAGAGGGGGTTGTTGTGACAGTGAGGAAATGCAGACTTTTAAAACCTTAAAACGGTAATACAGTTTAACAGCAATATGAAAATGGAGTCTGAATTTATAATAAAGGACAGAATAAGGACTAAATCAGTGATAATGTGCTGTCCCAAACAGATACTCGAGTATTACAGAAACAATTTAATTTCTCAGCACAGGTTTTAGGGTGAATTCAGATTGATCTTATCGGTTAGTAAGTTAAACATACTTGACAGAAATTTGCAAGGCAAATTAGCACGACTGAGCTTTTTTTTTTTGCTTGATTAAAAAGACTTCTGCCACATTTTGCCAATGAGCCCGTCAGTTGGTTTCTTAGTCAGCGGGATGGAGGCATACCGGGGAAATTCTCAACGCTTCAACCACAGGGGCGCGTGAAGCGCTGGCACCGGCTTGGTCTCTCCGTCTCGCACCCACAGAGCTAACACTTGTCAAATCAGTCAGGTATCTGAAGGCAGGAAGAGGTTCCTGTTTTGCAGCAGCAGCAGAACCTACAGTTCAAACCAGCAACCATCTGGTGGCCATGCACTTACTGGCATTCCTGTACAGTGTTTTCTACCTTGGAAGAGCCTCGGCTACAGAAGTGAAAGCAGGCTGTTATGAATACAACAGAAATAGGAAGTGAGTGTGGCGGGTAAAATATTGCTTCGAAGGGGTTTTTTCTTGTTTCTGCTGAGCTTCAATATTTAATTTTCTCTCTCTTGGTAACACAATCTTTTACAAGAAGACACCATAAAAAAAAAAGAAATCACTAGTTTGGCTTGTTGAAAGAGACATTCACAGAAAATATTTTACAGAGAACATTTGTATTGAGGTGAAGGCCAAACCAAAAGTTACAAGTTAAAGACAGATAAACTGACAGAGTAAGCGTACAGATCATTATTTATTTTTAGTGTGCTGCTTAAACCATAAAGCTACAAAGTACATCTGCACAAACTGCCACCGAAACAGCTGAGACAATCATCTGGTACCTTCATCGGACGTATTTTTTAAACAACGCATGATCTTTTTGAACGCGTGTGATCATATCTGTTTAGACAACAGATTCCCGACCAGAAAAAGCATCATCAGCAGCATCGGTAGCTTTGTTTGTCACCAAAACAAGTTCATGGGAAGGAAAGAATGTGCAGATCTAATTCAGGTTTTATGGAAACTTTAACGCGAGCTGATGCGGCATTTATTGTACGAGAAACTATTTCTTAAAAATCCCTTTAAAAACCAGGTATGCAGACTCGATGGTTAATTTTCTACAATTACAGTTAATGACGCCTGCTACACTGAGGAGAAAACAAAACCACTGCACTTTGATAGTAGAAGAAAAGGCGACCTGCGTCCTCTGTGTTAGAGGAGGAACTGCAAACAGCATCTGTGAACCGGTTTGTAAGGCAAAAAGGTTTTTGTACCTGATGTTAACAGTTTAACGGACGCGCAGAGCGGCGTTAAAGCACATAAACATCACACCGTTACATACATCTGAAACACAATCTTACGTACAACTACTTTACTTTAACACCTTTGTTCATAAATCACTTAAAATATCTTCTAAGTTAGTTTCCTGTCAACTGGCCTGCTATCTCAAAGTTGCATTGATGTATGATACTGTTCAAAAATAAACTAGAACCTAATGTTTCAAGCCAGTAAATGATGAGGTCGATCAATCGTCTCCACGCACACGTTCGAGACATTCAGTCATCGCCTGGTTTAGATGCAGGTGGTACTCGGGCTGAATGATTCGTAGAAATGCAGTGATATTCCAGCTCAAGTTGACCTCCAGAAGTCGAGGTTTTTGAGTGAGAATTAAATAAATATGTGTGTCGATTGATCATTCAGCTCCGGGCAGCAAAATACAACCCACTACCTGAAAGCTCGATTGCTCAGAAGAGCATTGACGCATGATGACAGCGATAAGGCTGATAAAGTCTCTGGACTTGGCATTCGTGATCCAGAACCTGGTTCGAGGTGCGGAAGAGTGGGAAAAAAAAACCCCAAATGGATGTGAAGATGCGGTGTGTTTAGAAACCCAGAGGATGAGGAGCGACCACGGCTCCGTTCTCCACCACAGCAGTAGAAATGGCGCGCATGTTCTTGAAGAGCTGCCGGGACTCGCTGGAGCGCAGAGCCTTGACGTCCTGCATGACTCTCTGATGAGCCTGAGGACAGGAGGGAACGGTTAAAATCTTTAATATTAATCTATTGCAGATTTCATCAGGATGCTTTTGGCAGCTGATAAAGAAACCTAGTGAGCCGTACTGGCTGAATGTTCAGGACGCCAAACCAGACTGAGAAAATCATGCAGAAGCATGTCGTCTAGCTCCAGTGTGTAGGATTTAGTGGCCTTATTATATAAAGAGCCTCTTAAATTTGACACACTGAACCTTTAAAAATGGACATTTTGGGAAATATGCCAGAGTTAAGATGAGAAAACTGACGCCTCTCTAGCAGCCGTTTATCGTAGCTTGGCATAAAGACTGGAAGCTGCTCACTAATTACTGTATTGTTTCTTGTTTGACGAACCGAAACCAAACGTGTGAAGAAGATCTAGGCCGTAGGTAACACAGGTGACAACAGGAACTCCAAACAGCATCTGTGAAACCGTTTGTAAGGCAGACGGCTCTCGTCTAACTCTCAGCGAGAAGGTCAATGTATTTCCCGAAATGTTTGAACTTTACCGTGAATTATTCAGTATTTTAAAGTCACACATGAAGCTATTGATAAAGATGGAATTAAAAAGGTAATTTTCATAATTTTGATTTTGATCCATTTCTGTCAAAGCAGGTCAGTTTAGGCTATGGAATATAACTCTCCCTCCAATATATCAACATTATTATAGATTGAACCTTCCCTCCGTGTAAACAGGAGGATGTAGAGTATCAGTATGTGATTTTTAAACATATTAATAATGAGCTTTCTGTCATTTTATTTCACTTTCTTATCCATTAGTGGATTATTTTCCATCCTACTTCAAATAATTTAATTTAATTTATCTTCTAAGATGTAATCGCATCAAAGCGTTGTTTTGTTTTGTGTTTCGGGCTCTGATGAGGGTCTTACCTCCATGCACCAGGTCTCACACAGCATCTTCTCGTGCTGAGCTGAGGCGCCGCCCTGACTCAGGGAGCGTGAAGCCCTGCAGAGAGAGGGGAAAAAAGGCCTTTAAAACAAAAAAAAAGGTATGTAGGAGTACGTATGTATGCGTGCATATGGAATGAAAGTGAGTGGGCGTGTGGAGAAAGAGACGGAAACCGAGACAGTGGTTGGTAAAAAAAAAAAAAGGGCAAAGACGGAACGTGTCGGTGTTTCTCTTCTCGTTTGACGGTTGTTCGTACCTCGACAGGACAACCACCATGGCGTAGAGATCGATTGCACTGTCTGCAACTCTCTTCAGGACGAATTGTTCATCTGCAACAGGAAAGCTTTTTTTTGTTGAACTGACTTATTACAGGTGACAAAACAAAAAGTGAGAGATAAGAGACTCAAGCTTTAGATACGATCGCAGCACTTCTGTGTAAGCAAATTAGTTGGAATTGGCTGGAGCGCCTCGATTCACTCCACCTACAGCCGAAACACCCTAACTGTACCTGCTGGGGATTTTTTTTATCTAAAACACCCACGGGGCTTTCTCTCGTCTTCACACACTTACCGATGATCTTCTTGCCGTGTTTGATCAGCAACTCCTCGACAACCGCTCCGAACTGCTCGATGGCTTTAACGGTCTAGAAATCAGAAATAAAAAACGGTCAGCTCGAAGATTGATGCGTAAATTACTAATTTCAGACGTAAAAAAAAAAAAAAAAAAAAATCACATCCGATGCGATTAGCGAAAACAAAAGTATCAAACAGTCTCTCGGTCGCCCACTCGAAGCTTAGATAAAGGTCGTGAATGGAAAATGTACCAGTTCACCGCTCTGTGCCAGCTCAGGATGAACGGTTCCCTGCAGCGTCAGACCTGTGCCCAAACCGGCCTTCCTACGAGAACAAGAAGAAGACAAAGACAGTCGTTACATCGACGTGAGCGAGGAAGCACAGACAAAACATTTTCTACATGTGTTCAAAAGCAGACTTGATCTGATATGGAGCCGACCACACTGTTATAAACCGAAGTGCATCTGTCTGATCGTCTTGCTGCCGACATTCATTAAATCTGTTCTCTCTCAGATCAAACCATGTTCAGTTCATAGATCTGTGAAGCTGTAGAGTATATCACGGCTCTGACTACTACAGTTACAGCTCGCCACCGATCTCCATCAGCTTTGTGCAAACATCGACTTAACAGAGCTTAGTGATTTGCCTTTTTTCTGTCATACTTCATGATCCACCAGGTGGCCCATTGAGAAAAAAAAGCCACAGCTCTCTCGTTTACGCTCGAGAACAGGTGTTAGCGCTTCAGCATACTCTTTGCGGAAAGACGAGAGATCCACGCTGAAGTGAGAAGGAGAAGACGGGGATACAGAGGAAGTGTGGAGAGTGTAGCGTCATGAATGAACAGGAGAGCCACCTTGTGTGTACGAGCTGCTGTGGGATGAATAAAGTCGATCTGATCTTATCCTGAATTAAAAGAATAAATTAAAGAAGGTGGCGAGGACAAAGTGGACACATCAGAAAACTGTTGGTGCCGTTAGACGTTTTCAGTCGAGTGAAGCGAGCAGGAAACCGTGTGGCCACTTCAGTTTAGCGAAAGAGGAAATAAATGTATAATATATTTAGAGCATACGATGAATATAGGGAACCATCGATTTGTTCTGTCAGAACACAGTTTGCACCAACAAGGAGGAAGTCTGTGTTTATGAAGCTGCACCAAGCAGACCATCCACAGAGAGGGAGGAGGGGAGTTTGTTTTTTTTAACGAATGGACCGTGAGTTGTTTGTCACCGAGAGCTAAGTTCGAGTCTTTTAACGGACTCAGATCTCTCACTCTGCGACAGTCATTTCGTTCATTCACTAGTGCAGCGCTGTAGCCCCCTTGTGGCCGATGTAAACGTGACAAAACGAACGGAAGACTGATCCGTATAAACGGACTGTTCATGTGCTCCTCACACAGCCTGAGGTCTTACAGTATTTCTCGTTGAAGTCCAGTTGTAATGTTTAATCATTAAGGCTGGCTCCAATCCGTCAGTCTGTTTGCTAATTGTAGTCCAGTGTCAGATGGTAGTCAGTAGTCAGTGTTCGCCAGTTGGATAAGTGTCAGAGTAGGAAAAGGGTAATACTTGATGTTGATTTGAGGTGTATACTCAGGTTTCAGCTCCAACTGGAAAGTGATTTGATGTAGGGCGAAATAAACTGCATCATTATGTAGAAACAGGAGATAAAGGGCGTCACAGGTCAAGTTTTTTTTGTCTGTTACCATCGTGACTACCTGATTTCTTAGTTTCGTGTTTGGCCGCGTTGATGTTTTGCACGACAGCACTCCCCCTCTTGTGATATTGCTTTAATGCTTTAATGCTTTAATAGGAAGCTCAGCGGTCAAACACTTCCTGTTCCTCAGACAAGAGGAGATAGACGGCGTGGGTGTTTGTGTGTGTCTGTGTGTGATGCAACCTTTTGGCCCTCTTGGTGAGTTCCCCTGCGAGCAGCCCGGCATTTCCGATGGGGTTCTTCAGGGCCTTCTGCAAGCTCTTCAACTGGTTACCAGCATTCTGGAGGGACACACACATGATTGATCAGTAACAAAAAAAGACTGCTGTCAGCTTCTGATACTGCATGAACACAATATTTTCTGTCAGTCAGCGAGAGATTTCTGACTTCAGCAGCATTTGTATCAGAGACAATATCTGCACACTCGTAGTCCTGATTAAGCAGATGGTTTTGACTCCTCAACTCGCCGACCTAAGCTTGTATCTGATTGTGGCTGGTTTAGTCATAAATATCGGATGTGGTAGAACAAGAATTTTTCACTAAAACTCCCGGTGCCTGACTCAGGATATTCTCAATTTTCACAATTCTAAATACATCTGGGGTTAGACATTTAACGGTTATGTTTACAACACGCTGTGTACAGGAGCAGGATTTTATCAACCGTTTTATGAATCTGTTTTAAAGTCTACTTCCATTTAATTATATTAAGACTTAGGCCTAATTTCCACCAGGGACGTCAGCACGCTGCCACTCTAATCAATGAAAGCATCCCCACCGGCACGTAGCAGCGTCCCAGCATCAATCCATAGCATTTCTATTTCTTAAGATTATTTTTTTGGCATTTTATGCCTTTATTGATAGTACAGCTGAAGATAGGAAGCAGAGGGCAGAGAGAGGGAGAGACACGCGGTAAATTAGCCGTCCGATGCGGGATTCGAACCGGAGCCAGCTGCAGTAAGGACTATAGCCTGCACACACGGGGCGGCTGCTTAACCCACTACGCTACCGACCACCCCAGCATTTCTATTTCTGATGGAGCCATTGCTAAATTGTGTACGTACAGGATTATCGCGTGATCTCGCGCTCGCAAGGCAGTGCTGCCGTCACGCGCCCAGTGGAGATTGACGCTGGACAGAGGACGGAGCAAAACCGCAGCGCAGCCGAACCCGGTGGAAAGCCCCAGTTTTAAGTTATACGTAAATAACAGTGTGGCTGCTTTGACTGACAGATTGGTGCCGTTACAGATTGCTTGTTTGAGCAGCCAGGTGGCCAGTGTTACAGATTTTGAGCGGTCTTCACAAACCTACAGTGACGTCACACGTATGCTGTCCACTCTTTATACGGTCATTCATCTAGACCGACAAGTTAACGCCTTTAAGAAATAGTTTATATATCTTCTATTCCCAAAGAATTTTGAGCTTAAGAATAAACTTTAGAAGATTAATTAGAAAAACATCCTACAGGCGCAGCTGTAAAACAATATAGCAACAATATATCTACCAGTGTTTCCAGATTGTGTTGTTTTCCACTAACCTACTGGGCTGCTTTCAAGCGATAATTTTTCGCAGCTTAAAAAGGCTGAATTCAGCAGACTGGACACACCAAGAAGAACAAGAGAGATCAACTGACTTTTGCTGCAAGATAAGGAAGTTGCTTCTTGATCTTTTTTTAAACCTACAAGATGTTACAATATTTTGTGCAAAGGAAGTAGAAGTAGGCATGCAGAGAACACTTCCCCTCTACACTTTGTACTTTCTCTGTGCTGTTCAACACTGACATTTTAAGATCAACACAGCCAGCCAGAGAAAGAAAAAAAATTTTACGATGAGGTTTGACTTTACCTGGAAGCCATTGAGGGCAACAAAGAGCCTCAGGATGTCGTTGGTGCCCTCGAAGATTCGGAAAATTCGCAGATCTCTCATCACTCTCTCCACTCCAGAGTCCTACAGAGACATAAACAGAAAGAAGACCTTCTACTTAGTAGAGAGACTATCCTATTTTCTTGTAATAACGTGGCATTAATCACATATAACTCATATTCTGCACTGAAATTCACTCCAACGAAACTAACATGGGAGGAAATGAGTGGCGAATTGAGAAAGAACGGCTTCAAACGGCGATCAAGATGGTCGATATTCATTTATGTGCTTTTGAATTTTGCACGTCATATTTCAGGCTGACCAGACGACGGATTCTGGGTAGAGGAGCAGAAATGAAAACGTAGGTGGCATGCCTCAGACTGTGCTTCCTTGCTGAAATGAAACCCTGAGTCAAAATGTGCACTGCGAGCAAAACTAATCAAAGGCTGCTGTACCAGTGTTTTCCCCCTCGTCTTCCTTTTAGAAAGCTCATACACAACAACTAATTTCACAAGAGCTTCTGGAAACATGAAGGAAGTGAGCAAAATTACAGAATAATCTGTGCAACACACCAACCTGACATAAACGTATGTTTGTGATGATTAGGTAAATTCAGTAAAGTCTGAAAACAGGTTACTTTGTGCACCTCATGTAAGCGCTTGTACCAGAACCATCCGCATTTAAAGCGCTGCTTCCATGACTGGGCAAACTTTCCACTACATTAAGAAGCAGCAGGTCTGTGAAGAGAGGTGTCTTACTGTTTGGTTTATTTTAAGCAGAGCAACCTTATTGTTTACGCCGCTTCACGTCGCCCCCGTATCCTCGGTTTTGCTTGTGAACACTCTTGGGGTTTTCACTGTGGTACCGTCTTGCATGTACGTGACTACGCGGCCACAGCAGCAGGACGTGACTGTTGTGAGAAACAGTGCTGCCTTGGCTAAACCGATGTGTAGTGGTTGTTTGTAGCTTGGAGCGTCCTTCCTGCTGGCTGATTATGTCACCACAGATGAGATTATTATATTTTGCTACTCACCCCTGTAGGTCGATGCATAAATAAGATGATAAGTCAATATGCTGAGTTCACCGCAAATATTTGCTTGTCATTGTGCATGCCTGCTAATCTACATGATGTAATGTACGTAAAACCCAGAAGTCACTTTCAAGCGTTCTTGTTTGAGTTTTCACGGCATCATGAAGCACGAAGAGCAGGCAAACAGACACAACAGAGCCATTGTTTTGTTCTTTGTAGTTCACCGTTTCTTGACCTTAATGGTTGAATAAATGCTTCTGTGATGGAAAACAAAAGGATGACTGTCCGCAAAGTGTCGGGGATCTACATCTTACTTCTGCTTTAATAAATTACTGAATTATATCAACAGGCAAAGTTAAGTTTCTCTTTTTAACTGTCAGCTGTTGGTTTTTTTTTTTTACTTGCTTTGAAGGTCAAACCATCCTAATATTCATAAAAAGTGCTTGCTGCTGTGCAATTTCTAAAATTGTTCCTGGGTTTTTGTATGTAAGTTGTAAGTTCCAGCAGAGAAAAGGGAAGAGGTGGAGTTTTAGTGTGCGAGGGAGTAAAACTAAAACTATTTAAAATCTTTAGGGTGACACATGGGTCAAGTTTCCCGGGCTCCTAAAATAGTTCTTCGATTCCTAGAAATGTTTCTTTTACGAAAACGGGTTAATCGTTACCAGAAAGACCAGAAAGAGGTACTTCTTTAAGGAAGTTATAAAGAAAACACAGAAAGCATGACCATGACCCAGGAAACTATCCTGCCATGAAAACGGCCTATGACCCAGGAACTATTTAGATTGTGGTCATTGTGGTGATAGTCAAGTTTTTTTTTTTTTTTCTAAAATGGTTCCTGGGTTCTTGTTAAAGTTCCAGCAGTCAATAAGTTAATTTATACCCAGAGAAGGAACAGTTTTGGTGCAAGGGAGTAAACTAAGGAACAATTTAGAATCTTGTTTCTTAGGTTGAAACCTTGTTATTGTTCCTAAAATAGTTCATGGGTTCCTGGACAAGTTCCCGATGTGAAAACAGGTTATTCTATACCCAAAGGAAGTACTTTTTCTAGTCAAATATTGATTTAAAGTGCTTCCTGTGAATGCTATTTGACCAAGAAACAATTTCGATCTGTGTTATTGTGACGTAAATTGAGATTTTTACATTTCAATGGTTCCTGGGTTCTTTTTAAAGTTCCAGCAGTCAATAAGTTAATTTATACCCAGAGAAGAAACAGTTTTGGTGCCAGGGGGTAAACTAAGGAACAATTTAGAATCTTGTTTCTTAGGTTGAAACCTTGTTATTGTTCCTAAAATAGTTAATGGGTTCCTGGAAAAGTTGACGATATTAAAACAGGTTATTCTATACCCAAAGGAAGTACTTTTTATGGTCAAATATTAATATAAAGTGTTTCCTGTGAATGCTATTTGACCAAGGAACAATTTCAATCTGTGTCATTGTGACGTTAATAGAGATTTTTACATTTCTAAAATAGTTCATGGGTTCCTGGAAAGGTTCCAGCAGTCAATAAGTTAATTTATACACAAAGAAGGAACAGTTTTGGTGCCAGGGAGTAAACTAAGGAACGATTTAGAATCTCGTTTCTTAGGTTGAAACCTTGTTATTGTTCCTAAAATAGTTCATGGGTTCCTGGAAAAGTTGACGATATGAAAACGGGTTATTCTATACCCAAAGGAAGTACTTTTTTATGGTCAAATATTAATACAAAGTGCTTCCTGTGAATGCTATTTGACCAAGGAACAATTTTGATTTATGTCATTGTGACGTTAAAGGAGATTTTTAAATTTCTAAAATGGTTCCTGGGTTCTTGTAAAAGTTCCAGCAGTAAAAACGGGCTATTCTGTATGAGGAAGAAGTTTTGGTACCAGGGAGTAAAACTAAGTAATTGGAATTTCATTCCTTAGGTCAGAATCTAGTTTTTGTTCCTCAAATAGTTCCTGGATTCCTAGAAAAGTTTGTATTTTGAAAACAGAGGTTCCACCCGAACGTGGTACTTTTGAGGGCAGGAAGTATGATGGAGGCTATTTTTAGCTTGACTCCTCACAGAGCTTCTCTTTGTCTTTAATGTCAACATGCGTTTCATGCTTGTTAGCGCTGAGCTACGGTAGGAAGATACACATTGATTCTGTCATGCACCAAGGCATACACACAAACACGCTGCCAGACACGTACACAACTTTTGCTCTTTTGCAGTAGTAGAAGTATAGTGGCAGCATGTACTTGTACGATATTGTTGCACAAGAGTGAATACTGCAAATACTCCAAATCCTTTAACCTCATAGCTGTTAATGTGGTCACTACGGTTGCAGTTATTAATTTAATTATTGTTCCAAATTCAAAGTGTATTTTATGAGACTGACAATCAGTTCATGTGTGGCCCTGAGGAACTTTAAACAGAGTTATTTTTTTGATGTAGTTTGGCGTCCATTTAAACCATCTGAATCACAGACACTTCTCAGTGGACCCGGGGTCGGTATAAAACAGTATGTGGACTGCGCACTCACCTTCATGAAACCCATGCCACCCATAATCTGAATACACTCGTCGGTCACCGTCCATGCTGCTTCCTGTCACAAAAACAAACAAACATGCAAATGAAATTCTGCTCTGCTGAATAGAAAATCTGACGTTTTACGTTATTCAGACTACTTCCTCTATCTACAGTCTTCCCCAGAATAAGGAACATCGTGAATGTTATGTAATGAGGTGCCAAATTTCCCAGAACTTGTGTAACTAGTTTTCATTATATAAAAAAAATATTCCGGAACAATGGAAAATTCTCTAAAAAACAGCCCTCTGGCATCATGGGAAACAGCACCTCCGGTATCCTTGTTACGCTAATTAAACCGTTGTCCTTACGGAAGCAAAGATCTTGCTGATGGCAGCTTCGATCTGGAATTCAGACGCTCCGCTGTCCATGTTGCCGCTGATCATGTAGGCCATTGCCTGCAAACAGACAAAGAGGTAACATAAGCACGAATATATGACACATGCATGGCATAACACACTCTGAAAGGACTTTGTGCTCTTTGTGGGCTACAACCTAAAAATGTAAAACTCTTTAAAGCCTCAGAAATGTAGCTTGAAATAGTAAAAATGCATAAATGATATTAAAAAGCATCTGGATATAAATAAACCTTCATAACTTTCCAAAAACAGCTCATTTTGCGGTTTAAACCATTTCTCTGTGTGGACACACTTCTAGATCCTAAATTCCGTAGTTGTAGGTTGTTGTGGGTTTAAACACGTTTTGTGCTCATGTGTCACAAAAATAAACAAACTGAAAGTGTAGGACGGAGATGATTGAAACAGGAAGTTACAATGTTGTCAGACTGTGGTACACGTTGTTCCTAACCTCTGTAACATACTGCAGCATCGCCATGCGAGCCACCTTCTCCTGGATGGCACCATAGCTGTGGATCTTGTTCCCAAACTGTGTTCTGTTCGCAGCATGATCCACCTGTTGAAGAGAGGATAACAACCGTCACGACCACACGCTTTAATTCACTTTCAATGGAACATCAAACAGACGGGTAGGTGTGAACGTGTGAACCCTCTAGATTTCCCCAGAACAGACTTTTTTCTGCAGCCTCTCGTGTGGTCCCTGTCGACATTATCTGTGTTTGTGCACAAAGAGGAAGTCGGGCAATGCTGCCAAACTGGTGGCACCAAGTTCAGTGTAACCACTCGCGCGCTCTTGGTTGCACAGAAAATGCCACATGACCAAAGTGGAAAAATAAAGAAGCTACACTTAGAAACTCAAAAACATGCTGCGGTGAAGCAGTGTTGTTAGAAACAAATGGAACAATGAAGGTGTAATTTAAACGTTCATGCTTTTTACACTCTAATAAAATACAGATTTGGATTTCCACCTTTCTGTTTCTGAAACAAATAAACAATTTAAAGTAACTTTCAGCCACAGATATGTGCTCTTTGTGATTAATCTGGATGGAGAAACTAAAAAAAAAAAAAAAAAAAAAACACCTTGGAAAATATTCATCTCTATTACCATTTCTTGAGAAATTCAGCAGCGTAGGCCGACCCTGATCAGCTACAGGCACTTTACGCAGGAGGAAGGTTTCATCCTTTTAAGATCATTTATGGTCGAATCCTGAACAGAACTGCTTCAAGAACTAGAGCTCATTTGTATTAAAGTGTTCTCCTGATCCTCTCTTCTTCATCTCGCCTCCATTTACTATCTCACGTCACATTTTAACTAATCATTGACGCGCACACTAGTTAATGAACATCAGGCTCAGACTGAAACAAGATATTGCAGGAAATGCAGCTGTTAATAGTTTGATATGCATTTTAGAGATTCCTCCAAGTACCACTAAAGTCGAATAGCACTAGTTTGAGAATTAGTGTAAATTTAATATTTTTAGGGTTTGATACTTTCAGACAAGACAAAGCGATTTGAAATCATCACCTACAGCTCTGGGAGATTGTGACGAGTCATTTTTTCATTATCTGTTGCATTTTTTAAACGCTGCAAAATACAACGATGGAAGTTGCATCACTCCTTTGACAAGAGAGATGATGACACACTTTGTCAGGTTTGCACCAACAACAAAAAATCCAACTGTATGATTGATTTTCTTTTTGATGATGTAACCATTAAACACTGTAGTGACTCATTCAGATCAGTACATCTATCCCTGCTGTGTCATACATTGGACTATTTATCCAGCAGCATTGCGTTTACAGCACTAAGCTGTTGCTGACATTACAGAGAACGTATCTGGTTACATTATAAGTCTGAGACACCGAGAAAAAAAAAAAACCCACCATACACGACCAGAGCACGTTTGAATCTAGAGCAGTAACCTCAGCAAGAAGCTGTATAGCTGAAACACAGTGAACGACAAGGAGGGGAATTTCCTACCAACCCACAAACGATGGAAATACACGACTGCAGGGTGAGTGTAACACACAATGCTGCAGATGGGAACCACGACATCACATACGGAGAGATAGAGCTGTAAACGGAAGCCACTTTAGAGCGTCTAAATAATCAGTAAAGAAGCTTCAGTTCACCGTTCACACCACTGCCCTTCCTGTCTTATGTAACGATGCTGTGATAGGGAGTTTACTCACAGCTTTGGTGATGACTCCCTTCATGGTGCCAGAGAGGGCAGCCGCCATGCCAAAGCGCCCGTTATTCAAGATATTCATGGCCACCTTGAAACCTCCGCCCACCTCGCCCAGCACGCAGTCGGCGGGCACGCGAACGTTGTCGAAATAGACCTCGGCTGTGTTGGAGGCCTTGATGCCCATTTTCTTCTCTGGAGGGCCGCTGAGAGTAATGAAGGTGCGGTGAGATTTGATGAAACATCAGGGTGGGGTAACAAAGTTCAGTCAGTGATACAGTGTACAAAAAGGTGTGCTCACTTTGTCACTCCTCCAAAGCTCCTCTCCACGATGAAGGCAGAGATCTTGTCCTTCATCTCCCCCGTCTTGGGATCTTTCATGGGTGTCTTGGCGAATACTGTGAAGATCTCGGCCAGACCTCCATTGCTGAGAAGAAAAAAAAAAAAGAGGCATGAGTTTCTGCCATTAAACTGTACAACTGCTGTACAATGTTGCCATCTTGTGGCGAAGAACTGTGTCCTCACCTGATCCAGATCTTGCCTCCATTGAGAGTGAAGTACTGCCCGCACGGGGACTGAACTGCCGTGGTCTTGATGGAGGCTGCATCAGAGCCACTGGCTGGTTCAGTTAGGCAGAAGGCGGCTATATGCTCACCTGGAGGCACAAACACAATACAGTGAATGCTTGTAGGCTAAAAGCAACAAAGAACTCTTTTTCCTCTTATATGATCGGGTCAAGGTGGCAGCAGGTTAAGCAGGGCTTTCCAAAGACATACCAAGGCCATGTTGTAAATCCAGCAAGATTTAGGTCTGCCCCAAAGTCTCCTACAGGCTGGACATGCTCAGAAAACCACCCAGGAGGGATGCTAATCAGATGCTCAAACTACTTCAGCAACTCATTCCCAACCAAGAGGGAGCAATCAACCATTTTCTGGCAGAGAACCACACACTCAGACACTCAACCAGTCTGCTTTAAACTCTGCAAACCGCCCCAGTGCGTCCTGAAGGTCATGGGACAGCCAGGGACTTAAGCTGTGTGGTCGGCCTTTTGATGCAACAAGAACGTTTGCTGTTACCTGTGGCAAGCTTTGGCAGGTACTTCTCCTTCTGGGCTGCGTTCCCAAAAAGCAGAATACCCTTGAAGCCGATGGACTGGTGGGCACCCAGAGTGATACCAACGCCCAGGTCATGACTGCCAACGATCTCGACCAGCCGGGCATACTGTAAGACAGGTGGACGTTCATCACATTAGACATTAGTCTGACACAATCAACGACTACAGACTATTTACAAATGTGTAAATATCCATAAATCTGATCAAGCGGTGATACCTGTGTGTTTGTGAGACCGAGGCCACACAGGTCGGCTGGCACCTGCAGGCCAAAGGCACCCATCTCCTTCAGGCCTTCCATGGTGTGATCTTCAACCTTCTCCAAGCTATCGTTCTTGGCGGGATCGTTCACCTCCTGTCCACAGAAAAGAGAAACATGGAGGGTGAGGGGTGAACGTGAGGGATAAAGAGCGATTAAGAGGTCAGAAAAAAAGAGGTTTGAAATTACATCGAAGAATTTGCTGACGGGTCCCACGAGCTCCCGAAGAAACTGCTCCTGCTCCTCATTCATAACTAGGGCACAGAAAAGACAGAAGTTAGACTAAACCTGCAGAGCTTATTAATAAATGTTGACGTATTTTTAAGCAGATATTAGAGTAATCTCATTTGGATTTACCTGAGGGGTAAGGAAACACTTGGGCAGTCTGGACCTGTCCCTTGAAAATGTTGACAGCAAATGATTTGGATTCCTGTGAAAAGTCAAACATGGTTAAGCATTTTTAAACATTTTGCTTCCTGCATTAATATTTACAACCATGATCACGAGCTTGCAGGCTTCTGGTGACACATTGATATATTTTTAGTGTGCCACTGCCACCCGAAGAATAGTGTGAAACCACTGGCAGGACTATGTATCACATGATATGCTACAGATGTGTGAACTAAACCACTCAAACGCTGCTTCACCATCATGTCCAATGTTTATAATAGAGAATCAACGCACCGCAGCGGCTGTTTTCTTTTCTGCTTTAGTCGCAGCGTCACTGCCGACTGCTGCTTGCTTCTCCAACACCGCCTAAAGAGAACAAAAAAAAACAGAGAGTGGGTTGATCAATTCACGGGAAACTTTCCCAGTCTCTGTGAGAAACTGAAGAGTTATTGACATTTGATGTAAAAACACACACAGCCTGAAATATAAACATAAACAGAAGGCTGTTCAACGTCATTAATAGTTCAATGATCAGAATCCAGTGTGACGAGCCAAAGAAACTATGAGTTGGAAGATTTTTCCAACTCCAGCCTGAGCACTCGCTTGGTAAGATGCCCAAAGAGCTCCAAATGGGTGAGAGGTGGTGCCAAGGGCACGTCCATCCCTCCATTCATCCAGCTAGCTGTGTCACCAAGCAGGAACCAAGTCCAATTAGTGAGTAAATACGTGAGTGGGGCTAAATATGACAAAATATTCCTTTATAACAATAAGTCATTACAGCCTGTGTGCACGCTGGAAAAGGTAAATAATCGACCCGTTATGGTTCTTTATAGGAATGTAACTCATTGAGAAACAAATACTTTAATACTACAAGATAAAGGCAGTTTCACTGGGTGCTTGAATGTATATAGATGCCTACTTTAAATATAACCACCTTTCAAAACACAGCTACAAAGTGCTTTATAATAAAACAACACAATAAAATAAACTACAGTAACAAAAAGTTTAATTAATTTGAATAAAACGTGATATTAAACATAAATAGATTGACTAAAGCCTCTTTTATAAAAGTCTAAAAGTTTGTGGCCTTGATCTCGTCGGGTACACAGTCCTGGAGCTCTGACTGCAAAGGCTCGGTTACCTTTATGTATTAATCTGGACAGAGGATCTGATCAGCTAAATAACTCAGGGCTTTAAAAGTACCAAAAAGGTCTAAAATCCAATGTAAGGAATCCAGAATCGGTGCGACGTGATCGTGTTTCTTTGTCCGAGTTTTGGATGAGCCGCTTCATCCGTTTCTGACCTCTCACCTTCTTCACGCGTAGCGGCAAAAATAGAATTCCTGATTGCAGCTACTAAGACGAGGAGGAGGAGGAGCAGCTGTTTCAAAGCCGACGACTTCATGACATACTCACTCTCATTTACATTGTCTACTTTTCCTGGTGTCAAATAACGACTCGGATAAGAACAGCTGATGAACACCACATTGACAAGGAGATGTTGCCGAGCTCGTACAATCAGATTATTTACTGATTGTGACATGATGCAAGCTGGCAGAGCAACAAACAGGCTCTCGTGTTATCATGATGTGATACCCGGGGCTGAAAATGTGTATTTAAGCGTGTGAGACAACTCTTTAATGTATCATAGATGAAGAACAAACGCTGCAGAGTCACCCACATCCATGCTGGCACCTTTATGACTGGGTCACATGACCGGTGAACTTTCCCCTACATCCAGGGGGAGGAGGAGGACGAGGGATATCAGCCGGTATTTACAAGGGCAGCAAAGACGCAGCGTACAGTCAACACATCTGACAAAGTGCTCATTAAATATCATTATTTATGTGGAAAACAGATTATTATTATCATACCTGTGCAGCTTGACTGGCGTACAGACGAGCCCTCTGCACGGCAGCAGCAGCCCCGGCCTGACGCTGACCTCTGCAGCCCAGACAAGACATGAGAGGACATGAGAGGACGTGAGAGACATGAGGACAGTTTAGCTTAGATTCAGATGATTTTTCAACCAGTATCTTTAAACGTTACTTACCCGGACAGCACGGGGGGGACCCGGAGAACAGCCCCACACAGGGCAGAGGTCTGGCTCACTTTACGAAGCAGCATTTTTGTTCTAAAAAAAGACAAAAACACTAATTCATGAGCTAAATAAATAACACACGAATACAACAAACAACCCCCAAATTCACAGAGAGCGAGAGAGAGAGCTAACTAACAGTTAGCAGCTAACGCTACGTAGCGACGCTGATTTGTTCGTAATTTTATGATTTAATTTAGTTTAATTCAAGAAGGAAAACACGTCAAGCGTTCATTAAACATTCACGTTTCATACCTGTGGTGGTTATATTATGACAGGTCCGTGTTGTAGCCGACTGTTCCTCCAAACGATCCGCCGGTCTGTCTCTCTCTCTGTGACCGCCTAACCTGAATTTTGCTCTCCCGGCTGGCCGGATGCCGTTTGTCTCTCACCGCGGTGCTTCATGGGAAATGGAGTTGTTTGGTCTGAGGCCTGAAACCTTTGGATGCATTTGTTTTTTGTGTTTTCTATTGGTAGGAATTGAATATAATATATATTATATTGTCCTTGGCTGCCTTTCTGACACCTTACAATAAATAAAATTAGACAGCAATAACAAAAACAAACAAAAAGAACCATAAAAGTATCAAATTATATCAAATTACAAGACACCTTTTGTCCCCATTTGTAGTTCTTTCTCATATTTGTATATAACATTTTTAATGCCTTTTATATCTACAGAGCGAGAGGGTATTCTTACATTGAGTCTGTCATTTTTCTACAGTAGCCCAGAACAGACAAATAAACACTTTGGATACTTTGGATATGACCTTTTGCTCTTTTAACGAATTTTGCAGTTTTTCCTACATGCCTGAGGGGCGAGACTTCCCTGCGACATGCCACTAAATCCTACACACTGGAAGTTTGTGAAGCAGGTATAACAAGTTGTAGTGGTGCTGTACAAACATTACAAATATTACTCATGTAACGACAGTGGTGTTAGCAATACATGTACTAGAAACACTTATTAACATGTAGGCAGAGCTGTAAAGTTTCCTGCTTCATCATATACAGTTTAATCTGCAACAAGGCTGTAGAAGTATTTCTGTGCCTGAGTTTGAATATAAATTTCTAATACTGAATTTTTTCAGCAAAATCAGATTTTGAATTTTAAAAAACATATTTTTTTGAGCATTTTTTGCATCTGATTTTTTGCCTTGTCGCTGTAGTGCCCTTTGTTTCTAGCTGCCCCTTGTGTCTATATCCGCAGTCAAATTCCTTGCATGTGTACACATTATCTGGCTTATAAAAGTGCAAAGCAGCTATTTGAAGAAACTGAATACCGTTTACGAAGGTACTCTTCACCACTGCTCCCTGAATTTGACAATTCGTGAATCTGGGAATTTTTTTTCGTGCTTTCATGCAAGTAAGAAGTTAGAAAATGTTCATAAAACTGTACAACTTCATTACGGCAACTAAAATGCAGATATCTACCTCTGCCTGCTTTGATATCTGATCAGATATGATCTTAGTTTTAAATCTACCTACCTTAAAAAAAAAATTCTGAGATTCCTCCAAGTACCACTACAAGAAGGTTGTGTACTCGCTCGTGTGCGCCATTCATGACTACCCCCTCTTGAAATAATAAGTCTGCACAGTATGTAAGTATCAAATTTATTCTCAAATACACAAACAAAAGGTGGCGATATGAAATCAAACAATGTGACACTGTCAATGTCATTCTTTTTGAAAATGTTGAATCTTCATTTAGCACCTTAATAGTTCGGTTATACATGATTTTAATATAGTCACTCATACAAAAAATGAAATGGGTGAATAATGCAAGTCAGTAACATAAAAATAAGCATGGGGAGCTGGGCGTTTGGATCACAGTTACTTAAAGATATACACTGTATGTAATCAGAAAGTACCGCTTTCAGCGATTTTGTCTTTTCACCTATTAGTACCGTTAAAGCCTCTACAGTCCCACACCGACAACTCCTCACAATAAGAGTGTTTTTTCTGACGACTAGGCCTAGACAGTGATTACTAAACACAAGTTCACCTGACATTTTTTTTTGGACCTATTTTCTTTTCACATTAGAGCTTGCTTGTTCTGTATTGTTGCATTTACATAAAAAGGAGTAGTAGATATATACAGATACGTTCATTGTCAAACAATGCTGGAACAAGAGGAGTTTTTTTTTTTATGTACCTGGAGTGTGAAAATGTCTCTAAAAAAAATAAAAAATAAAATAAAAAAAGTGTAAGGCACTCGATATACTCCTGTGCTGCCAACGAATCTGGCACGATCATCCAGATATTTATACAGGATTGTATCCTTTTCAAGTACACAGTGTACCTGGCACCCTCTAGTGTTAAACTGTGGTCTGTGCGCTTCCTGGATGGACAGCTCTGACAGTAGCTGGTTTGGGAAGGTGCCTCCCTTCCTAAAATTTGACATTTCTGTTATGTGGATTGTAGAAATCAGAGTGCCGGGCAGCTCTGATAGGTTTAAGTACTGCACTGAGAGTTCACTACCGACTACAAAGTAGGAAAAACTGATGAGAGAAACTTTGCAGACATATCCACATTAACTGTGTTTTAATTTGTCTTATTCTTTTGTCAATGTTAAACCCTGTTATCACCAAATTTGCAACAAGAGCCCTGAATTCGATAGGCCCCTTGTGATCTCCAAAAGCTACCACCAGATCCTCGTCAAAACAAGTGGGAACCGTACACTAACTTCACATGAATGGTCACTCAACACCCAGACAGAAAAACTACATGACATCCACAAAGAACTCGCTGGGGTTCCCCATGGCCAGGTGGAACGACTGCCGCGACGCAGTCAGCTCCGGGGGTACGGAGCCCAAGTCGCGGGTGGGTGGAGCACCAGGAGGTCCCCCTGGAGTGGAAGAGGGCGGCGGGGGTAGAGCCGGGTGCATGGGGCCTGTGGGCATCTGCTGCGTGTGAGGAAGAGCGTGAGCGGCCGCCATGGCCGGGTGCGCGTGCTGGGGTACCATCATCACCATCATGGGGTTGTAAGGCAGGATACCCGGCGGGTAGGGAGACATGTGGGGCGGTTGGGCCATGCGGTGATGATGTGAGCGTTGGGAGGAGGCGTGGCTGTGCTCGCTGGGGGCGGCCGAACCGTGGCCGCGCCTCAGGCTGCTTCGGGTGGAGTATTCGGATTCGCTGCCGCTGCCGGAGCGCGAGTCGGCCCCGCCGCCTTCTCCGACGCCGCCGGAGGGGGATTTCTCTCCTCCGCCCACGGTGCTGCCGGGTCCTTTAGTGCTGCGACGTCGTTCGCCCTCGCTTCTCGTCGATCCGCTGCTCCGGCTCCCTGAAGGCAGAAACGAGATGAAGTTAGACTTTAACAGAACCCCACAACTTGTACGCTGCTCAAACAAACAAACCATCTTCAGCTGCAGTTTGTGGAAGCATTGGAGCAATTTAGTATATTAGAGAGCCAAAGTGAAACCTCATCTACTGACTTCTGTTCCAGAAGAAAACCTCATTAAAAATCATTAAGTAGCTTTTTTTTCTACGTCTCGATGAGTTCAGCAGTTATTAAAAAAAACAACCTAGTATCACTGTTTAAATTTCCCATGAGCCCCAAACTTTCACAGGTTAACAACAGTCCATGTGTGAGTAAGGGGGCACGGTTAGCTCAAACATCTCTGTAATGACAGAACGACAGAGAAGGGCGAAGTCTGTCATTATCAGACGGCGGACATTAAAGAGGAGGAGAGCGTTGGTGAGTTTTAAAGGACTGCTGTGCTTGTAAATTTCCATGGAACATGTAATCACTGAACAAAGAAAATTTCATTTGTAATGATACATTTCATCCTTGATTTCGAGTGTTGTCACTAAGAAAGAAAGAAAATAAGACTGTCTCTACTACGACTGCATTAAATGACGTAAACTGCGACGACAGAAGTGAAAATCCAAAAAACAGATAATATAATATATAAAATACAACAGTACGGTTCTGACATCTGATCGTGTGTCTGTTTTCACCTTCGCTGTGCTGACTGCCGGTGCTGCCGGGGGCGTAGCTGTAGCTGGTGAGCTCGTGGTACGGAGGTGGCTGGCTGGAGAAGGCATGTGTGGGGTAGGGCTGATAGGGGAAGGTGTGCATCATGGGCCACGGGGAGGCCCCGGGGAGAGGCAGGGGAGCCAAGGTGTCCTGGTCTGAGGCCCCGCTGGAGCCGTCATTGTCGTTCAGGGACAGGTTGGCCATGTCTGGGTGGGAGATAAGAGAGAGGAGATGAACAATTGTTTGCAGGATAGAGCTGAAAAAACGGAATGAATGACGCTCTGTCTGCAGATACAAAATGTTGTTTAAAGATCTACATCAGACTCGTCTTTCTCTGTGGATAGTTGTGTGCTTGTCATCAAGCGTTTTCTGCAGACTCTAAGTTGAAGGATGGCAGGACATTAAAGAAAAACCTTCCATAAATAAAATGTCACATGTTTGACCTACCAGTGTGTCCACAAATAGGAATGTGTGCAAATGTGATTAAGCGCAACATTCATGCAGACTGATCCGAATCCGTCTTTGATGTCGATGACGCTTTTTTTCCCCAGTTACTCACAGTTCTCGCAGTCGCTTAAATCTCCGAAGACGTAGTAACACTGTTCGGAGAAGGTGATCTTGTTGACGGTGTGTCGGATGAAGCCGGCCTTCAGCAGGTTGCTGGCGTACTTTCTGGCTTCGCGGCGGTCCTGGAATCCCTCGATGTGGTGGAAGAGCCACTCCACTACGTCCGAGCCTGTGGGTGGAAGACGAGACAGAGGTTGTTAATCGACGCCGAAGCTCAGCATACGTCGAAAAAATAAATGTTTAGTATCGGCACAAAGTACAATAAAGAAATATACACACACACACACACTCAAGTGATTGAGTTTAACGTGTCTTGAAGATTAACACACACTGCAGAGATCAACACATATTTCACATTGGAGGCGTCTCAGTGCAAATCAGAGTTAAGTGTAAAAACCTGGGATCACAGGAAAAATTTGGAACACGACTTGATGAAGAAAGCTTTACTTTAAGTAGCTCAAAGCGGGCTTGTTATTCCTGCGCTGCGAGTGTCTGTTTAGTGCATCATTCCCGGAACAAAATACTTTAATTATGTTGTGACAATAAAGCGTCTGAGTGAAGGGATTTAGCGGCATTACCGTCTTTAAGCCACTACAAACTACAACCTCAAAAACAGCTATTAATGTGAATTAACGCCTCCCTCTGACAAAGCAATGTGCTATTAACTGTCATTTCGGCCTGATGAGCTGCAAAAGTTTTACTCTTTTATGATGAAACGCTGAAACCGAAACTACATTTTCATTTCAGAAAGCACAAAACGGACAAACATGTAGTTTACACAATTACTCCTTGTGATTCAGCTGCAGGTGATTCCAATTTAACAGATGTTTCCAATGAAAACAAGCACTCAACTTTGTACTTAAGCGTTTTTTTTCTCCCTCCCACAAGTCACACGGTTTTAATTCTGAGAACATTATGCCTGCCCTGTAAAGTCCTCTGAGGCACAGAAAGTTCATGAAACTTAGTGTACTCTCTAACTTTGGTCTTGTAGTCTTACCGAGGAAAGCGTTGGGGATGGTGATTTTAAGCCACATGCGGTCCCTGACCTCCAGACCCGACTCCGGTGAGGCCATGGCTTTGGCAACCGATGCCATGTCGGAGTGCAGTGATAAGTTGAAGTCGTCAAAACCTGGGAGGAAGACAAACAGAAAGGGCATTTAAGGAGAGCCCGAAGAGGAAGGAAGTGCAGACATTCGGCTGAGAGGTGAAATTCAAACTGGGTCGAAACTGGAAGGAGTGTAACGCTGTGGAGGAGATCAAAGGCAGGAAAGGAGCAGACATCATTTATCACACCACACAGCGACAGAGACGCAGGCAGAAAGACAGATGTGAAAGATGATTCTTGCGCCAGTGTGGTTATGAGAGACAGAGAGACTGCGACAGGAAAAAGATACTTCACAATGATGAACATCGAGCCGGGCGTGAATATCTGACTGAGGTTTAAAGATAGAGGGCGTAGTTTTATGAGAGAAGATGGAGGCTCTTACGTTCGGTCTCGGTGACGGAGGAGGAGGAGGTGATGGTGCTGAGCGAGGAGCTGCCTGGGAAGGGAGGGTAGGCCCCTGTCATAGCCACAGAGTGGCTCACCCACGCGGCCGGGTCAATGGGTCGGATGGGTTCATCTGCACAGGTGGAGAAGAGATTAGGAAAACGATACTGCGCCCCCTCCGAAGTCGGTGTTTCATCGACGAGGGTGTAAAGATGAGAGAAGCTGTACTTACTGCGAGGCAGAGTGAAGTAGCCCTGAGGAGAAGGGTCCCAGCACTTAGCCACTGTGAGGATGATGGGCCTGAAACACCAAACCAATAAGAAATCGTCATAATTAGCCACTTGTGTGTGGAAAAAATTTTGAAATGATCCAAAATGAGACGACAGAAACTCACCCTGGCTTGTGTACGATTTCCCTCAGTACCCGCACTGCGTCGTCGTTACTCATGTTCTCAAAGTTGATGTCGTTCACCTGCGAAAAAAGATTTGAAAAGATCAGAAAAATAATAGACAACAACGCTGCTTTACAGTCTTGTGAAATATCTCAAGGTTTCAGAGCGTCAGTCGAACAAAAACGTCAATTTTCGGTCATAAACAAGAAAATAATGGTTCAGAGCAGTCGTACGCATGAAAAGCGAGTTTATTTGCTGCATTTAAAAAGAAGAAATGAAATCTAATCCAATGTTCATTAAGTTTTAATGAAAGAAACTATCGTAAACGCAAACAGATGTGTTCATATCGCAGCACGACAAAAGGATTTAATTACAACTGGAGCTGTTCCTCAGCTGCAAGAGAACAAAGTGTTTCTTCAGAAGAACGTTCATCTTAACGGCGATTTAAAATATAAATAAAAATACTCTTTAGTTTCTGATTTAGTCGTTGTTCTTACTCACCTGCAGCAGCATGTCGCCGGGTTCGATGCGTCCGTCTGCAGCCACGGCTCCTCCCTTCATGATGGAGCCGATGTAAATGCCTCCGTCCCCTCTTTCGTTGCTCTGGCCGACAATACTGATGCCCAGGAAGTTGTACTTCTCTGTGTCGTTGAGAGATCAGAATAATGTCAACACTGTCGCGCACATTTGTACATTCCAAGAAAAAACACTGAGGTCAAAAGCTGAGAAGTTCACGGACCCATGTTGAGAGTGACAGTGATGATGTTCAAGGACATCGTGGAGTCTGTCACGCTGCTGAAGGACGAGGCCTAAAAGTTGAAAACAAACAAACCTAACATGAGATTTGCTCACGAAAACACACTTCCATCACGTCACAAAAATATCTCAACAGCACGTACCCTCTCCAAGCGCGGGGGGCGCTGTTTCCTGCGTCTGCGGTGGCGTTTAAGAAGCCTAGAGGCCGTGCTCTGCTCTGTCGCACTGCTGAACCTGCGATTACGAGGGTCAATAAGAGGTGAGAGGTCAGAGGAGAAACACGCTGTCGCAAACCTTTAATAGGGTTGTTTCCCACAAATACCCATCTGTGAAAAAGGCCATAATTCATTCTCGAAATTTTAAGAGTTAGAAAAATCAAAACAGACTGCAGACGAATTAAAATGTCAATTCCAATCCCCAATCAAAAGAAATAAGGAGAGAAAAAAGAAACAATGTTGCACAAAGTCTTTTAATAAGAAAGCTGGACGCAGTAAAAACAGCAGAGCTGGATCTAACGCCGCTAACCAGCCTACAGCTGGAGTACATTCTGACTCGGGACGCATGGAGACATAGTATGAAATGTAAATAAAACAGAAAACCAAAAGTATGAATTACTGTGACAGCAGAAACTGCTCTCAGCTGACTCTTCTCTTTCGTCAGTCTCTCACCTGCTCATGGTGTCGTCGTCCTCGGAGTCGCAGAAGCTGGTGGTTTCCAGCTCGCTGCTCATAACCGTGCTGGAGCTCTCGTATCCTGCCAGGTGGCGCTCCAGTCGACTCTGGCCGTTCATACGAGGCCCTGGGACCACAGCAGAAGAAGCCCCCCGGAAAGACAAGAGGGAAGATATTCGCCTTTGAATTTTCATGTTTGCTCAAGTCCACAGCAAAAACATTCCTCACTCCTCGACATTCTTTGATTATATCGCGACCCTTTCAATGTTTGGATGTTGGACAGGTGCCACATCTTGATGGCACATCCTCATAAAAAAAGAAAAAGAGAGAGAGAAGTCATCTGCTTTTTCTCACCGTGCTGCTCCATGCTCTCTCTGTGCCGAGGTCTCTCTCTCCTGAAAGAAACTACAGACTCGGTTTCAGTCTGGTCGTCCAAGGTCTCCACGCTGCCTGTAGCATTGGGACTGTAAGAGAAGAAGCAGAGCTGGAATTAGAGCATGACGGATTCTTTAACATTTGATTTGACTGTTTCATGAAAAATGTCACCGTAGAGATAAGCATGACTGTGTTTCCCCCTCAGATATGGCGTTCACAATAGAAACCTATAAACATCTTATGACTTTAAAGAATTCTCCACAGATTTAGCATTCCTATAAAATTGTCTGACTCACGATGGACAGTTTTAGGGGATGAAATCAATGCTTTCTTTTGTTCCACACATTCCTCATTCTTTGGACGATGACTTCTCTTGAAAAGGAACCAAATTATTTTACTCCTCGTCAACTTTTAAAAGCATTTAACAGCCACGACCTCAATCACGAGAGTTTCAGGAGTCATGGCGGTTATTTGGCGGCTCAACAGCTTCAGAATAAAACTGTAAACTCTCGTGAATACGTTTAGACAACTGTGGCCTTCAGATAAAATAAAAAAAACAGTTTATTATTGAGTGGGTCGCAGAGGTGTCCGCCAAAAACTGAAGCAACCTTGCGGCTGGGAAGTTGAGTCATATCTAACTTTTAGAAATTAGACCACTCCACAGTGAGCCTTAAAATGTGGCTGAAAACGGAGGCGGACCGAGGCGGATTGATGGACTAAACTCTGATACTCTACCTGTTTTGTTCTGGCTTTGTTTGTTTCATGAACCCGGCTTCTAAATCTGAGCCTGGCTCGCTGCACAATAATGACACAAAGGAGTTTCTTTTGGTTTGTGTCCGATATGTTGAGTGCGAGCAGTGACATAGACAGTGAATGTAAGTGAGGGAGCACCAGCCTCGATAAAGCTAAAAAGTTATAACCTGAGCAGCAGCAGCCCACCCACACGCCACCAGACAACCTGATCCTGTCTGAATGCAGCTTTAGTATTTTTTCCAACTGAATTCAAAGAACTTTATTTTGTAACTTACCACACACACACCTCAAGGAAAACACACAGGATAAAATGCTACAAAAAGTATTAAATCCCAGCTACACTTGTCACTTCAATACATGTCTTGACCCGATAAGATCTGATACGAGATCTTGCATCACATTGTATCCAGAAACTTTTATCTCCCGCAGCCGTGCTTAAATCTTCACAGACGAGATCAGATGACAGGAGACCCGGGGGTCTGTCATGTATTAACACGGCATCATACGGCAACTGGAAAACATCAAGCTGCTCGGTGTCAGGACAGGAAGCATCGCGTGGACTGTGTCAGTGGCCCCGTCACCTGACGATTACCGCGCATCTGTTATAACTCAGCGATTTCACTGACGATGACAGTATTTAGTCCACAGTCGGTTTGTCTGTGGTATCTTTACTACAGCTGTGTGGTCATCGGTGGTTCTGACTCAAATACATCCACTGAAAATAATAAATCATAATCTTCTGCTTGAATGACGTCACAGAGCAGATCGACTGCAGCATCGCCATGACGACTCAGCCTTCTATATAAGTGACAGAGATACACCAATCAGTTGGCCAGTGACCAGAAGCAGCTGGTTTTCAGCTTGAATGGTGCCAACCAGTCTCGTATCAGATCGTTAGCTGGTTAAATTTAAACACATGCAGCGCAGACAGTTGCCAACCACTATCACAGCCACAGACACGCTAAAAGCTGTCCTTTAGTCTAACCTGGAGCACCTTTTCATTCTGAGATTTGTTTGAGTGAGAGTGAGAGAAAGTTCCTGTAACCTGAAATATGTGAAAGTTCTTTAAAAAGGACCAGTCGGTGGGATTTAGCGCCATCTAGCGGTGAAGTTGCACATTGCAGCCGACTGAATACAGTTTTGGCTTAACGCTCCTTTCCAAGCGTACATGAGAAACTAGACCCTGCCTTGAGCTAATGTTTTGGTTTGTCCAATCTGGGCTACCGTAGAAACAAGGAAGACGACCCTCTCGGGTGATTATACACAAAACATATTTGTCAATATTCAAACAAAATCCGCCAATGAATCACCCTGGATTTTACACAATAGACCTCTAATATTTATGTTTCATTATCAGCCTATAAATTAATTAAATTTGTATAAGCTCTTATATTATACATCTAGGATTTTTATTTATCGTTTTGACGAGACGGAAAACCCGGACCGGACAGAAACGGTACGTGTAGCACATTTAGTTCTTCACACTTTGATTTGAACTGAACTATTTATTATATAATATTTAATGGTGCTGAGTTGAATTATTTGCGCTGTTCTTTTATTTTGTGCTGTTGATTTACCGTCAAGCAAAACACAGGCTGAATTTTGACTGATGAACACGATACAGAAATTGTTAGGCTCGGATCTAACCGGCACTCCGACTCGCAGTCTACCATTACAATATATCCTATACATCATCGTTATAGTCAGTGCAGCAATCTGTAACTAAGACGCTGTTTCTTAATGACCTCAAACCTGGAATTCTTGTTACTTACCTGCCAACATAAAACCCAAAACTTAAGATCTGCAATAAGCCAATATCTGCAGATATATCCGTCCAGCTCTAGCTGACAGCAAAGTCACTTTCATCATCGTCGAGTGTTGACAATTTCAAAGCAGTAAGAAGGAAATCTACGGGACCACCAATCACATCCACAGCTGCATGCTGCGACAAGCAAAAGCCTCGGTGAGTTAAGACGGGGGCAGCCGACTCACAAGGAGACAGAGAAAGTCTTGTGGTTCACGATGAAAGCAAAGAGACTTTTCTTCATCAGACACTCAGTGAGCCTCCAATTTGGAATTACATTTAATTTTCCAGTGCGAGCGAGGGTGTTGATCCCGCTCCAAACGCAGCATGGAAAGGAATAACTAGCGTGCTTAATTCCCCGACCGGGCTGCAAATCACACGTTCAGCGAAGTTCAAAAGAAACTGCTTTAATTTGAAACTGGATTTAAAAAAACAAAAAAAAACATCGAGCCACCTTCCTGCTGCCACAGGAGACGGACAGGACGAGGTCCAAACATAAGAAGTGAATGAGAGAGCGCTGCAGTTGTAATGGGAGGTTTCACTGACGGCTGTGAACTCCGTTTGACCCCCAAACCAAACTTGAAGAGCTCCAGACAACATACTTCTCGACGAGCTAAGGACGGTGGTAAGAAGCCATTAAAATTATAGATACTCCAGTTTGTTTTGGACACCGCAGGCCGGATTCAATTCACAGTAATGGTTTCCTGATAATTTAGAAGGATAACATGGAAGCTAAAGGGTGAAGAAAAGACTCTAAACAAACCGATTTGTTTGTGGTTTCACATGATTAAAAGCCGCAATGATCACTATTTCTACATTAACAATGGATCGAATGACGAGTGTTGGTTTGTACTGACGAATTATCACCAGACTCTGCTTCCACATTTAGTTTTTAGAGTTTTTAGCCTCTTTCGGCTCATTGTTCTGTTTTTTTACAGCCTGCGACTTCAGTGTTTCGGTGCTCCTCAATGCAAAAGCTCTGATAAACACGTGATATGATACCTTGACCAACTCTTTACAAGTCAGCAGATAGCGAATGAACATTGTGGAACGTTTAGCAGCTGAAGAGATATTACCGGTTGGTGGAAAACAAAACTAAAAGAGTGAATATCATCTTTTAACCACCAGACTGTCTGAAATAAGACTCCAAACTAGTTTGATAACACGTTCATCATATAAACTAACAATTATTGCAGGTTCAACAATATTTTTTAAAATAAAAACTAATGATGGCAATGAGGAAAAATTGGCCAACCAACATTGATTCTCGAGATTTAAATACTTGATTTATTTATTTTCTTTAGTTTTTTCTCTCAAAATGAATATTGTCATTCCGCCTGTGTGTGAACGTGTATACAGTGGTCCCTCGTTTATCGCGGGGGATACGTTCTAAAAATAACCCGCAATAAACAAAATCCGTGCAGTAAGTTTTACAATTATTATACATGTTTTGAGGCCGTAAAACCTCTAACCACACACTTTCATACACCTTTTTACACGCATTTTGTACAGTACTCCCTTAGTTAATCAGGACGCAGAACACATGTGCGGTTCTCCCTTAGCCAATTTAGGACGCAGAACACAATGCGCGTTCATACTGTACAGTACGCTGTAGAAAAAGCATGCAAAATTACACAAACAAAATCTGAAAACAGCGAGTCCGCGAAAAGTGAACCGCGATATAGCGAGGAACGACTGTATACATACACTTAGATCCTTTGTCTTCCCATTTACATCCCCATGTGAGTGCATTGCGTCATCTATATCACATAACAGGTTGGAGATTTGTTTTTTTTTTGTGGCCACGGTGCCAAAAAAAATTATTTAAAAAGTCAAAAGCCTATTTAAGCCTTGGACAAACCGGGGTAATGAAACACTAATAGACAGAATGTTGTCAAGCTTATAAACATAACTGGATGTATTTAAACTCTGTACGGTAAATGTACGGGAAGCTTCTCCCAGAACTGGTCATGTTAACAACAAGGGCGGCCCCAGCTAAGATCAGGTTCGAATGAGCTGTAGTATTCTTGCTATTCTTGTTGTAACGCGATACTGGGAGTGTTTGAGATATTCAGGAAAAGATACAGTATCTGCATTACAGCTACGGGACACAAGCACAAGTGTATTTTCAACGTGCAGCCTCGCAGAAGGTTTTTTGGTCTTTGCGATGACCCTCTTTGGGTAAATGTAGAGCACTGTCAAACAAACGTGTGTGTGTGTGCTTTGCTTACTGGAAGGAGGGCGGTCTGGAGTCCCCGATGCCCCCTGTCCTCTCTGCAGGTGGGGGTGGGAGGGGCGGAGGAGGAGGCGAAGGCTGGGTCGTCGTTTCCACAGGGGGGACGACTGCAACCGGAGGCTCCGCTGCTGGAGCGTCTGAAGACACCAACTGTTCACGTAAAAAGAAAAGAGGAAGGTAAAAAAAAAAGGAAACAAAATATGTGGCGTGGAGAGAAACTGGCACGATACGAGCGGCAGAAATCGAGAGAGGGCAGCGAGAGGAGAGGGTGAGAAAACGAGAGGAGTGAAAGGAGGAGGGAGGCGGGAGGGAAAACGGGTACGATGTCAATTACTTTGACACACAAACACTGTACTCTTTTCACGTGGACGTCTCAGGGGCATACTGAAATGCTATCCTACACTTAACCCGTCTCTCTTCATTATACAACAAAAGTGCCCACACACACACACGGAGGTAACACACATCAACAATTAGGATGAATGCCACGCGGCGTCAGATTACCTGAACCATAAAAACATACACGGGAACGGGGAAAGTGGCTGAGAAATATGTGCGTATTTGGCTAAAATGTGAGAAGACGTGATGGTTTTTTGATGCTGGAGATGTTGAAAACTTCGACAGCAGAGCACTTTGTTCGACGGTTTTTGGAGCTTTAACCGAGCTCAGAAACGAGCTTTGCTTTAGTCAATGGGCCGACCGACGCTCGGCCTCTTTACTGAGTCACTCCCTGCTCTTCCCTCCCCGCTAATGGCTATGAAACACTCGTCTTCTGGGATCCCTCCATCAGTCTTGGCCCGCAGATCACATATCAGTCCCTCTGGTCTCCGAGCTTTGTTCCCCCCGCCTCCCCCTCCCTTCTTTTAAAGCCTCCCCTCGTTTCTTATGCACTTAACAGATGCTTCGGCCTCAAACCTGCTTATCTGGGCCCCCGTCCTGACGTTTTGTCTCTATTCAAATGGAACTGGCAGGGTGCGGCGCAACAAGCCGGGACCTTCTACAGAGACAAAACGGAAAAGTATAAAAACCAGACCTGGCGAAGTCGCTTGTACTGCAACCGGTAACAAGCTGTGCTGGCAAGCTCGAGCGTCGATTAATACAATGAGAGAAACATTTGCCGTCCCTGGGAGGAAAATGGCTCATTGTAATGTGCACATTTGTTCAGCGTTTGTCATATCGGCAGAGTTTATGGCTTAAATAGCAACACTGTCCTGACTCAAGTGTTTAAGGACGTGCCTTTTCTCACATTATGTATAAAAACTCAAAGATTGGGAGGGTTTTCTTTTACTTCCCAAGTTTTTGGCTCCTTTTGAGGACTCTTGACGTAATGGGAAATATCTGTGATGGGCAACTTTAGTGATAAGATCGGCAATGAAAACACTGGAAGTTGTAATTTTTGTTTCTCACAAGCACGTTTAGTTTGGCTTGTTTATTTATGTGTTCGTGTTACTTTGAACTAAACTGAATGGTTTTTTTCCCTGTGTTCAACTGAACTGCCCAGAAATCGGAGCTGTAATTGTTGAAAAGGAAAATACGGACTGAACTTTGAGGATTTACCAGAATGGACTATTTTCTGTGTGTGTTGGACTTTGGACTGTGTTACGCTAGACTAATCTAAGTGTAAAATATCTGACTGACAAACCGCACGCAAAAATTGTTAGGCTTGGACGTAACTGGCACCTCGAAACATGCCGTACACAGCCAGCGGATAAATCTGACAGCCAAATACCACCGGGGCACGGATGCAATTAATTTCGAGCCTAATCTCGGACGTTCTGGTCAACGTTTCAAACCCCACAAGGTGGATTCTCCCCATGGACACGAATCTGAAGAAGAAAAACCGGTTCTATCTTCGACGGACGTCGGGATCAGCCTCGCATCAATCTGCACAGAGCAGCTCGAGCTGTCCGGACGTCTGAAACTGCATTGAAGTCAGCATATTTAGATATTTAGAAGCATATAAACCAGAAAAGTTAACAAAGTCTGGCAGGATAAATGCTTATGAAAAGCTCCTGGTGGGGACAGTGGACTAAAAACAGCCCTTCACCCTCGACGTGACAGACTCCCAGTGGGTTTTTGGCTAAAATATGTTCATGTTATGACAGTATACTCTACTTGACCTTTTCCTTTGTAAACCATCTTGACACATTACAAATAAAAAGTGACAAAAACATCCAGAAACTAAGAAAAAAATGGACCAGGCAAACGATTTAACAGATACAGCGAAGGTGAACAGTTTAACTGTCTGTCTTAACTACATGCTGTTGGCTGCAGAGACTCAAACTGTGCTGGGGCTCCAAGATTTCTTTTCTCACATCTCGTGAGTCTGTTTCCTCCTGTTTAACCTGGCTGCACAGTCGGTCTGGTTCCGGTTTCCTCGCTCTTTCCAACCAATACACTGCAGCACCAAACCCTGAACCAGAAAAGTGTCTATGATAGTTGCAACATGATATACAGTTACGCAAAGTCGGTGACTCGAATCTTTCGTTTTATGCTGCTCGTTGGACGAGATCAGTGGGAACTCAAGAGGTTTCTGAGAAACAGCCTCTGGCGGGTGATACTGGCTGACTTCTGAGATTAAGTCTTGACATTTTCACAAAAGCCTCAGCGGGGGAAATGATTGAAATGAGGTCATTTATAGATTTAGAGCAATGGCCACCAGTAAGGTCCGGATAGCTCCCACCCCTACTTTTATTACCAATATGCAACAGGTTTATTATTTCTTACCCATGACACCACTCTCCCGTTGAAACACGGCAACTTGGCACTGTCGTCGGAAATCTCTTCTTTCACCACCCTGAAAAAGACAAAGAGACATGAGGTTCAGTATAAATCGGTCTCCATTCATAACATTATGGCATGGTATGTTGGTATCTGGTACAGCCGGGTGGAGGAATGACGGCCTGAACACGCCGGCCAGGTTTCAGAGTAGTCATAAACCGAGGGGGGAGCTAAAGCGTTTACATCGCCCGACACATTACGTTAAATATATTAGGCTGTGACAACAACATGGCCCCCGACTAAATCACACACCGGGCTTAATTCTGAAACGATCCCCAAGATATGTTTTGACAAGCTGCTCTTGTTCGTTTGCCATATTCCTTTAACATGTGTGTCCATGTGTTTCGTGGATCAGTCTGCGGCGAGACTTTAGCTTACGTCACATCGGACACAACAGCTGTAAAACTGATTTCACCAGAAAGTCATGCTGAAGTGACATTAGGACGGTAGCTGCCAAGTAATGTAGCTTATTTGATCCCAGGCTTTTTGTAGAGATGTCTTCATCAGAGTCCAAACTGAGTTTTTAAATATGGAATACTCAATACTTACCTGGTTGCGTAACTGTTATGTTAAACGTGTGTTCAACACATTTACAACAACAGGTGTAGACACTCTGACGACCTCCAAATTGAGTTCAAAACTATTACTCTTGTGTTATTGATGTAATGTGAATAAAGGTTTAACCGGGAGGTTATGAGTCTGATATTTGGAGCCAAGGCCAAAAACTGCAGTTCCTCAAACGTCCATTACAGAATTTTTATATAACTCACCTGTTCAAATTATATTAAGGCTTAAAGTTATGCAGGATTAACTTTGTGGCCGCTTCCATTGACAGGTCGGTCCCAGGCTTTCATTTGGCCCACCGCCAAAGCTACAACACTCTGAGCTCTTTGGAAACCTGTGGGTGACGTCACGGACACGCAGTCCTTTCTTTATACCAACATTGTTCTACCTGCACAAAACATCTTTGGCTGAGTACCCAACACCGGCTGAAGAAAGCGCTTTAACCAGAAAACAACCGCTAGTGACAGCCGATACGACCTGCCGCTGACAACGCTTGTAACTTTAAGCACCAGCCAAAATCCAAGAGCTGCGACCTGGTTTCGTGCAAGGCGAGGACATCTGTTCGCATCTATGTGTCAGTCAATAAATATATTCATACCCTTCTTTTAGTAGCATGTGAGCAAAAAGCTGCACTGGTAAAGAAGACGCCATCAGGTAGGCAGCAGAGTAAAGAAAGAATCTACCGAACCATTACCATACGCCCTGACACCAGTCCTGAGGATCGACATCGTAAGAAAGCATGGAAGTGAATCCACAGACAATCCTCATACACCACAGCATGTGTCATTTTATCTCACCGTGTTGATATGCACCATCATTTTGGACATCGGACCAGTTTATATGGTCTCATAGTGGGATGTCAACAACATGTGTGTCGTGTTCCAAGTGGCGACCTCCACTGAATTTATTTTTAACTCACTCATTCAAACTTTACTGAGGCTTAAAGTTATGCAGAATTAACTTTGACGGGTATGTGCCGTTACATGTAGCTTAGTTTGAGCCGGACGTCACGCTAACGCCGTCCATTCTTTATACTGTCAGTTGTGTTTCCATTTTATATTTTATTTCTTAATTTTTAAGCTTCAAAGTATTTAATCCATCGTGCGTTCAATTTCCCTCTGTGAAGTTAATTCAGTTCATCTTATTTCAATGTGGCTTTGTAGTGCTGTAAGTGATTTAACCGACCATTAGAAGCAACCAGTTGTTCATTCAACTTCAATTTTTATCATCCAAAAATAAATCTACTTGTAGTGAAAGTCTAATTATATCACTTGTATTACACTCTGCTCTAATATTATTATAAAACACCCGAGCCGTGAAGCTATGAATTAGCACAGCTGATATAAAAAAAAAGAGCAAACAACCTCCGGGAAGTGAAATAACGGAGTCTTTACTGCAAGTCACACAGGCTGGCCGACTAAAGATGCATAAAAATCCAATACACACAACAACAATAACCTCTAAATTAAGAACCCAGTGTCCACAGGACCAAAGCTGCTTAAAGGCGACACATCCGTCTGGTGAGTCTTCCCTCACGTTTGTCAGAAAGACAAACATCCCCCCCAGCAGCCTCCCACTACGTCATTACAGCAGTTTACCGGGACAGGCACAAGTGCCACACAGAGGACACATGACTGCTTCAAAAGAAGTTTTTCCTTTTTCCAGCTACATCCAGCCAGTGTGCCTCCTCTCGTGTGTGAGACTTGGTCAGGCTCCACTGGGCTTTCGTAAGCAGCTGTTTGAGGGCTGGTTTTGTGGCCGGGCGTCGAGCATACGGCCAGATTGTTGTGGGCACTGGTGTGTGTGTGTGTGGGGGAAATGTTGCAGGAAGAGTGAAGCTTTAGAAAGGGCCGTGCATGCGGCCGACTCGGTGTTAGTTAACAAATGAACTTATCCCTCGGTCGGATTTATTTGCCGTCCGCCCGGGCCACACGCTGCGAGAAACAGATGCAGCATTCTTCTCGACAGAGTAATTGTCTTCATTCCTCGGGCCCTCCAAACAAACAAGTGACCACAGTGGAGAGTTATTTCACGCACACTCTAAAATGTCTGAATAATGCACAAACAAGTCTGAAATATGCAGGGTCCTGTTGGGTTTAATGCAACCTGAAGTTTTTCTTTTTTCCAGCCCCTTGCTACCATTAAATTCCTCAAATCCAACACAGCATCTCCTCTCCAGAGCACAACCTTACTCATACAGCTCACCAGCAGATGCACACAGAGGAATATCTAATATCTTTGTGCAAACGCATCTCTTTTTTTTCTCTCTCTCTCTCTCTCTCCCCTTTATTCTCGCCGCGGACACCCCAGACAACCCAGCAAATGGCCTCCGTCCAGCCCCAGGTTTCCAGCACCGGCCCTGGCCTGTTCCAGCTCCGTGGATCTCCCCCACTGCCACACACACAGCTCTGGCCGACAGCTGGCCTCGTACCAGGGCAAATGAAAACACACACTATTACACACTCCTCTCCTGGGTTGGAGAGAGAGAGAGAAAGAGGGGGGGGAGACGTCCCTGCTTTGATTGGACAGCTGACTCAGAGCTATGTTTGAAATTTTTTCATCTGAACTCAGTTGGAGATATTCAAATGAGAGTGTGAAGCCAGGCTGCGCAATATAAAAAGTGGGTCTTTTTTTCTGCCACACTCTCTTTGGGAGACTTTCCTCGCCAGGCTGAGACTTGGCGTGGATGGCTCTGTGGAGATGTGGAAAAACATTGTCCAGTTAGACAAGCCCCAAAAGCTTGGAAATGGCGATTGTGGTAAGATTAGTCAGAATAATTAAAGGAGACCATGAGTGTTCTCACTGTTGCGGGTTTATTAGGTACACCTCGCTGAATGTAATGCAGTCGAGGGTCGAGTCATCTGTTGGGAAGACACCGGGTCCGATCATGTTTTGTCAGACTCAAAATCACCACAGATCTAACTGTGAAGTGACGCCGCACTCAAGCGTGTCGGCTTTTGAAACCAACCTACAATGATGCCGTCCACTGTGATTGGCTCCTGGCGCTGACGCTGCTGTTCGCATCCCGACGTTCAGTGACGCTTAGATTTTAAAACCTCAGTGAAAGTTAAACAAAATAACTTTGAAGACAGAGTAGTAGACTTTTAAATGCTTAAAAATATGTTCACACAACTCATTTTACCATATTCGTGTGGTCAGAATCATCACTGAACGTCATGTCAGTGTAATTTCTCATGGTCATGTGGTCTACACGAGGTCAAAGGAACCAGCAGGCGAACCGTACTGAACCACCAAATCTGATTTGACAGACAAAAGTTGGATTCGGAGCTAAACCCGAGCTTCATGACGGCTGAGATGTTCGGTTTGTGGCTGTATACTTCTACCCTCATTGATATAAATGTGGTAGATGATGGCTGTGCACTGAAAAAATATTGGAATTAAACAACTTGTGGATTAAACAACAGAAAATGTCACTTTTTTCATTGGGAGTCAGCCAAAATTGGTTCTCAGCTGTGAGGGTTTTGCTGCTTTTCGCATCATTTTAATCTAATTTACGTTTTGAACATTCCGGTTCAACAAAACAAGAAATCTGAAGATGTCTCTTGGCCTCTTTTTCTCTCAGGCCTAAACGATTACTCGAGGAAATGACGGGTAGATTCATCTGAAATGAAAATAATCGGATTATTTCTGAGCAAACACGCTCAACTCAATCCATTTACACAAGAATCCTGGTTTACTTAATGACACACGAGCTCCCGGGATGTCCCCCGTTAGGGCTGTGGATGATTATTTTCATTATTTAGTCCGCTGCGGCGCTTAACACGGTTTGACCAGGTGTGATTTGTAGCGATATAAAACTATGAAAAGCGCCTGGTTTTTGAGGGGGGTGTAATTGAACAAATGGTTTTAAATGATCAAAACACATTTTTGCGGCCTCGCCGACTGTTTGCTCAACTAATGAGTTCATTCTCGACTCGGGCCGCCTGCGTTTTTAAAGAGCACTCACCACGGATTTTCACTAGTTATTGATGCCGCTGCTATTAATATTCAAATGATCTGCATCGGATGGGGTTATCTCTCGAGCCTGCCAGCTCTGTCGAAGGCTTTTTGGCGCCGACTTTGGATGGTGCCATCGTCCAAAAGAAGGGAGGAAAAAGAGGCAGTCTTTTTTTTTTAACACTCATCCAAAACTACAATGCATTTAACAGAAGCCCTAAAGGGTCTCGCCGGGTGAATAAACCACAAACATGCATTCCTCTGCAGGAAAATGCACAGCAGCCACACACACACACACACAGAGAAAGGAGAAAAAAAAAGATTAATTGATAGGAGGAGAGGAGACAGCTCTTTCTTAAAGGAGGAGGAAAGGAAGGAGGAAGCCAAGGAGGGAGAAGAGGGAGGGGGGTGAAATGAAATGAAAAGATGGCTGGCAGGCCAAAGTGTTAAAAGAGGGGAGACAAAACCCTGGCTTCAGTCCCGAAAGAAAGAAAAGGCGAGGATTTCACAAGATGATGGACTGAAGGAGGGGAGGAAAGGAGGAAAGGGAAGGAAACTAGAGGAAAGGAGGGGAGGAGGGATGAGGATTAAGGGTAAAAAGAAAAAAGCAGCAGGGACATTGTAATGATGATGTCTCCTGAGCCTGCACATCTTTTAATATTCACAGATCACCACTGCTCATTAGGACTTTCTTTGTGATTAAAGGTTGACCTTGGCTTCATTCAGGTTTTTATTTAACCCTGTACACCCCACAATGTGTGTGTGCGTGTGTGTGTGTGTGACGAATACACGACAGCCGGTCACAAGATAAAGCTTGCATGCCCTCGTAAATAAATAAATATATATTTAATTAAACCTAGAAAATAAGCCACATTGTGAGGCTGCTTTACAGCTAGTACTGAAGTGAGAAATCAGTGCAGCTCACCCGAAGTCCTGGTCCATAGACTTGAAGAAGAACTTGTAGTTTGGCTTGTTCAGGACCTGTTTAAAATCCAGCAAAGTGATATTTTCGGCAGCAATAGGTATCTTCACCAAATACGGCGTCTCCTCTTCGTCGATGTGATAAATTATTTTGGTTTCCGCCATGTCTCCGGTTGCTTTAGCACACACACACACACACACAGTTACAGAGGCGAGGTAGCGTTAACTTTGTTGGGTAGTGTTAGCTCCAGCTAGGCTAACGGCAGAGGTGAAACGATGATGGCCACTCTGAGATTTTTCAGTCCGAGCCAGAGGACGCGGAAAGCGGCGTGAAGCTCCGAGGAAAGCTCGCTGTCCCCGACTTTTTTTTTTATGTCCCGAGGAAAAAGTTTCACAAAAAAAAGTAAAAAAAGAAAAACTCGCATTTCATTCCCCCCGTTTCACCGAAGGGGCGGAAAAGACGGACGGACGGACACGCTACATTCACACGACCTAACTACCAACAACTTTTCCCCCAACAAAAACATTCAGGGGAGGGGGTCCGAAAACTTTTCACCACTTTCCTGCGAGCCAACGCGGCGTGTGACGTCATCACGTACCCCACCACCACCAACACCACCTCCACCACCATCACGTACGTACGTACCTCCACCCCCCCCCCAACATTTTTATTATATTAGACATAATGAACAATGAACAGCGAGTTTATATTCTGTTCTCTGACACTCTTCTAAAATATGCTTTATTTATTATTATTATTAGTAGTAGTAGTAGTAGTGCTAGTACTAGTATTGTTTTATTATTATTATTATTATTAGTTGTAGTAGTAGTAGCATTGTTGTATTGTTGTTTTTTATTGTTATTATTGTTATTATTATCATTATTAATAATATTATCATTATTATTAGTAGTAGTAGTACTAGTATTGTTTTTTATTGTTATTATTGTTATTATTATCATTATATATATTATATTATATTATTATTATAAAAGACTAAAGTTCCTCCTTTTGTAATATTTTTCATTAAAAATATAATTAAGTCCTGTTTTTCACCCAGATGTACTCAGGGCCCAGGGTGCAAATGTGGCCAGGACCGGCGCTGTTCAGATGCCATAGGTCCTCTTTCATGCAATCCACCATGTTGAACAACCATGTTTCTATACCATCCCTCAACATTTTTTATTATACTGGAGACATAAAAAAATCTGTTTGTAGGATGTTAGACATGAACAATAAACAGCTGATACATCAGCTATTTTTTATGCTGTAATTTAATTAGGACTATAGTTAAAATATGGTTTTATTTATTAGGTAATACACATGTTAAAAGACTAAAGGTCCCCCTTTTGTAATATGTTTGTCTGTATGTCATTAAAAATATAATTAAGTCCTGTTTTCTACCTAGATTTATAAAGATTTAAAGATTTATTAGTGTATAATCACCTGCAAATAAGAATTATTATGTTCTTGTTACCATAAAATGTTAAATTATTAAACAAATACGTACTCAACCCCTAAACCGCCCTCCACTCTCTCAACATTTTTATAATAAATCTGTTCATAGGATGTTATCCATGAACAAAAAAAAGCTAATACATCAGCTAGTTTTTATTCTGTTCTCTCTGACTCTTTTTTTTAATATTTAGGGAATATAGTTAAAAAATATGGTTTATTATTAATATAGTTAAATCCTGTTTTCTATCTATGATATTATTCACACTGTTGTTCATAAAGTTGAAATAATTTTGTTTTCAGACACATTCCTCTTTTTATTCCTATTCATACACATCAGGTTAATTGTGGTTTAATTTTTACTGTGATATGGAAGAGGTTGATCAATAAAGTTTTGAGAAGACACACTTTATCTATCAAGAATAAAGAGGTAAAAAGTTATTTATTCCAACTTTATGGGTTACAGTGTATTATCTAACACTAACATGGAAAGATGTGTAAGCTTAAGGGGGCTCTATAGAATATGGCATACTATGTTTTCATTATAATCATCATTTGAACAGGTGAGTTATATTAAAATTCAGCCTCAGTACAGTTGTCATGAACGGAAAATTAGCTATAGAGACCAAAAACATTTTATTGTACCAGGCTGTAAACATGTTTATTTCTGCTGTGAAGTTGGACATTTTAACATGGAGACTGACTCACTTCTGGAGCCAGCCTCAAGTGGACGTTTAAGGAACTGCATTTCTAAGTTTAGCAGCCACAGTGGTTTCTCCTATATGCTTGGAGGGAGAGGTGTGTGGGGTATTCAGTTGGCTGGATCCTACACTCTGATCCTTTAAATCATCATGAGAAAAAATACTCTGTGCACTGCTTTTCAAATCTTATTTATTAGAAGTAAAATAAAGTGTTTTTTCTGTCACATTGATGTAAAAAAAACAAACAGCATATCAAATGTTATAAGTGCAAACAGACACAGATGGGAGAAAATATACAGGCTATAATCAACACAGTAAAACATTAAAAAGCAGGTTATGATTTGAATTTGGTGCAGATTAATGATTATTTAGTGGGAGAACAACAAATATATATTTTATGTTTGTATGTTTATATAGATGTAAATGTATGAGCAGAGGAATGTGCAGGAGATGAGAGAAGGGGGAAACAGTAATAATCACTAATTAAATCAGTAAATTAATGCATTAATGTTGTTTATTTTTTATTATAGTGATGTAACTATTCAGGCTCAAATGATAATAAACTTAAATAAGGCATCATACTTCATTAAAACCTTTAAAACATCTGTAACTACAGCTTTAATGACAGATGTAATGAAGTAAAAAGTACTACAATTGAGCTGAAAGTATTACTCGAGTGCCAGATTCGTGATTTCGTTGATTTACAGTACTTTAAGTACTTGAAATAATAATGAATTAAGGCATGGTTAGCAAAATGTACATGATGCATATTCACAAAGTTTTTCACCTAATTTCTACAAACGCTCAATAGGAACCAAGTTATCAGATTGTAACTTATAAACAGGCACAAATAGATCAATAAATTGCCATTAAGAAAGACAAAAGAGATTCATACAGTTAATAATAAAAGTACACAGAGAAGGAAACACATTATCCAATCTGACAGCCTGCCAAAAACTGTTACCCACATAAGACGGCATTGTTTTTTGCCATTGACAGTTATTAAATTAAATATATATCCGGGAGCACAGAGTTATTCTAAATGTACACACCTGTGACACGGTTTAATGTGTTATGTAGGCCAGTTTTATTCTGTTTATGAATGGGCAGGACGGTCATCAGCTGCATGAGGAGAAGAAAGCACATTTAGTTTTTAATCCAGTCCTTTAATTTCAGGATAAACCACTAGAGGGAACTCTTCATCAGTCTATCATTAATAAAAGAGTTACATTTGTGCAGTACAGTGAGGAAGGATTGGTGTGAGCGGTGCTATTCTAGAAATTAAAGGAGAATTGGTCCCATAATGACACTGAAAATGTACTCGTAAAAATATAACTAAAATCATTTTCCTGTAATTTCTATCATGACTTTCTATAAATAACTACACCTGCTTTAAAAAGAAGATAAACCCTGCCTTCTGTCAGAGTTTCCTGTTCAGGAAATGTGGCCCAAACACCACCCCGACCACGCAGGTGATCACAAACAGCACCCAGAAGACGACAGCCAGCAGCTGCACACAGAACAGCGTTTTCCTGCTCTGCTGTATGACTTCCTCTTCACCCACCAGGCCTGGCGCCGTGCCGTACAGCCTGTCTGGGTGCATCTGCTGCACCCGCAGGCTGACGGTGGGCAGGATAATGAAGCGGGTGTCCCTGCTGTCTCCGTCCAGGGAGAGCACCACTCTCTGGGTGACCCTGGCCAGGTGGGTTGACATGGTCACAGGCAGGCGGAAAGCCACGGGGGGCAGCCTGGCCAGGATGCTGGAGTTACAGGGCAAGGAGACGGCGTCACCGGCCTCCAGAGGGGTGAGGTGGCGGCAGAGGGGGCATGGGATGGCTGATGGGCTGCGGGGGTCGGCGGGTTCACATGGGCAGAGCTGGATCCTCTGGAGGCACTCTGTGCAAAAAACATGGAGGCACTCTAGCATCCGGGGGCATTTGTTGTACTGGTTGTACTCCTGGTAGCAGATGGGACATTCTACATCCATGGGGTCTCCAGGGGTGGTGCCAGGACTGGGTGTTGCAGCAGCTGGGTCCCCCTGCTGGGGTGCTTGGACAACATCCCCTGTCATGGCAGGGGGGGTGTTGGTGGTGGATGGAGTTGGCTTGGGAGCTCAGTGATGGCAAGATGTAACTTGTGGATGAATATTTAACAGAATCTGTGAAGAGAAGTTTACTTCTGTAAGACTGAAACAAACTGCAGAGGTCTGAAACGCTACAGTCTGCCCCCCTGCTGCTTTCCTCCTTCTTTTATGAACAGATTCCTCAGCCCGTGAGTCATAGCATTCAGCCATTTAACCACTCATCCAACGAATAAACCATTACCCCCACCGACTCACAATCACAGTCCATGTGGTGTGTGCTGCTCGGCACGGTCATCTGAGTCCAGCAAGTTAAGAAATAAATACCAAGCGGTGAAAGGAAGTAATAAGTCACGGTAATGGTACTTTCTGTATATGTGTGTGTGTGTGAGCACGTCTATTTTTCTCCACTCAGATTTTATTTAAAGGGCCATGACCATTTTTACCACTGACCATATTATTTTGAGTGTAAATTATTGGAGTGGTACCAAGGCCTTTGAATACATGCAAACTGTTGATCCTGTTGGCCAAAGATTTCTCCGCCGTACAAACATTTGAGGGTCAAATTAAAAAAATTAAAGTTAAAAGATACAGTTTGACATTTTGGGAAATACATATTCATTATTTTTTCCTCTCTTGCCAAGAGTTAAATGAGATTGATTTCCGATTTCACGTATTTACGCTAAACAAAGGCTACACCCTGCAGCCACTTGGCTTGGCTCGGCATAAAGACTGGAAACAGGAGAAAATCTGTTATTTATGAAACAAAGCATTAGATTTGCCGTGTATTACTCACATGAGACAACTACAAGGCAACCCAAGTTCTCAAGGGGGGGGGTTTGTTGCTTGGCAGATGGGATCTCATTTGAATTGGTGCGTGGCAACGCATAGCCTGAAACCTTTTCTCTTTCTAAAATCTACACATTCATAGAACTGGAGCAAAAAAAATATGGTTTAAAATATCAATTACACCAACAATGAGCATTTTGATTTGTTCCAAACTCGCATGTAATGACAAACAGACTGAGAAATGGAAATACTAAAAAGGCTGCTCTGTATAAATAAATGAGCTCCCTTGTATTTTTAAAAGCTACCAGGTTCGGTGAGATTCTACAGAAACTGGCTAGGATAGGAAACAGATAAGAAAGCCACTCACCCACCACACACTCCTTTGATCAGAGCACACTTTGATGCCCACCTCCGACCCAGGTACTTCCCCTCTCACAGCTCATACTCATGTCGGTGCAGATCTCATCCTGGCAGGGCGTCTTCCTCCCCTCTCTTTTCACTCAGGTCTCTTATCTCAATATTCTGCTGCTACGTGTCTGAGCTTGGCTCGCTTGCAACTTCCTGTTTTTACCTGATTTTACTCGACCTCGTCTCTCTCCCATCTCTTCCCCCCCATGAGGCATCTCCGTGGTTTGCTCAGCAGTAATTAAACCCTTGGTGACGTGAAGGTTACCAGGACACACAAGACACGAAAATGACAGATTGGAGTCTCTTGATCCCAACTTACTGTACTCTACTCGCAAATTATGTTATTATGCTTCCACACAGTCAGCACGTAGAAGTTTTTAAACGGCAACTTGTGGATTAGGGTGTAATTATTAACATCCTTACAATTTTCTACGTTCAAAGAAGGTTGTTAAAGTGGATGCTATATATTAAAAACAAGCTGAAAATAGTCCTTTCAACATCTTTAAATTCTGGATCAGTTACAAAAATCTGAAAGTAAAAGTAAAAAAGTTGCAGGGACAGAACAGGAGTGTATATGTTTAAAGCATGGGTGTATAAACATGTGAGTCAGCTGAACTAAGAATCCGCTGAACTAGGTCACGGAACCTGTGCTACATTACCCGTTTCACCCTGAATGAACCATTTCCCTGTAACCAGCATGTCCTGTACAGACATGCTAGATGCCTACTGTTCTATTTTCAGCGTAATTGTTTATTTGGATATAAATCGGGCCAAACCAAACAAAGGAAGCTGTTCAGTTGAATTTCACTAAAAAGGTAGTTTTAACCACAACATACACACATCGCACGCACATCTGACTGACTACTTCTAAAGAAGTAAACAGAGATTTTAAATAAGATTGTTTTTCATTTTTAACCACATTTTCAGAGAGAAGGCCAGCTCCAGTTCTGGCATGACACTAGCTACCCATCAGCATCCCACCCCTAAATCCCCTGAAAACCTCCTCTTCACGGTGGCCTAAAACCCCGGTGGTACAAAGAACGAAATCTATATTTAAAACACTAAAACTTAAAAAAGGAAGTGTAGTTGCTAACTGGAACGTCCTCACCTGGTGGCAGTGAAATGCAAAATAAAACATGAATGGCCTATGGTTTAGAAAAACATAGCTGTGCAAATGATTTACATATTCTGTAAATAGAACTCCCCACATCTTACACATGGATTTTTTTCTTGGAGCAGAGATCGTGGTTTTTATTCCCCATCACTTAAAATTGCCTGTATAGACAGGAGAAACAAATACCAAAACTGTTCCACTGTGCAGTACGGGCATGTCAGTATCTTAAGAAGATGGACTTGAAAAAACTTGAACCCATCATTAAATTTGACATTTTGTGGTTTTTCCCAAAATGACGATTGCCGATAGAAATAAAAGTGAAAGAAGCTGGTTTACGACGGCTGCTGGCTGGACTTCCCCGCCAGCAGTACAATGACTGATGACTGAGGTGGTGAACCTTTAGCAATGGCGTTAATCCCCGACTGCTTTTTTTCCACAGCAGACACTTTAATTTGTGATAGCAAGGAAAGCACAGATGTTACTAAACAATGCTTGTCTCGTATTCATCGCAGTGAGGCAGTATACTTTCACTTTACATGCTCTTTCTACTGGGGCCTGGGGCCTGGGGTCACCAGGTAAGACTGAAACAAGTGATACATTTATTCATACAGTTCTAGTCATTTGTAGTTTACATGTAACCTTAAAGTAAATAGAAAACACTAACAGAGGTTTTAACATTGATCTCGTAAAACTGTTAAACAACTTTTTTTTAACAAGTTCAACATCACAAGACATAGCAGCCAGCTAATATTACTGACTGGTCCAGCATCAAGAAGCCCAGCTCTGCGTCTGTCTTTCAGCCTTTTATTTCACGAAGCTAACGCCAACGACTAAAGGTCAGTCCCAGATTTCCTTTTCTCTGGTAGCTTCTTGTTCGGGTTACTCTCTCATTTTGTCTTCTTAGTTTCCTCTGTCAACGTTCTCTTCGGTCTTTTCACCTCTGCCATGTCATGCCACATTCTGAGTTTGTCAGACCAAACAAGAAAGTCTTGAAAATGATTAAAAATATCAACAAGTTTATTAAATTACGGGTCATAACTGAGTAAAAATATTTGCAGTATTCTCAGCTCCAGGACTTTGGGGGCTTGTCAGATGAGTTCAGAAAATGACATGACTAACTTTGAAACAGATGAATTCATCTCTGTCTCTCTGCTAGGGGTGCAAGGGTTTGCTCAGGGCGGCCTCAGCGTGTCATCGAGCCACCCTTTAAGGACCGCCCACAAAATCCTGGACTGAAAAACTAGTGAAAAACTGGACTGAAGTTAAAGGTGTCTTAGAAAAAAAAGCATTTCTTTTACCGTCATTCAGGTTGAAAAGTTGTGTTTTGCATGACTAAACATTTACAGTAAGTTCAGTGCTGGCTGCAAAAGCGGGGAGGTCTATCAAAGGTTTGTCACGGCAGAGGGGCGGAGAAAGTAAGTAGAGAGCTGAGCGTGGTTCATGGGAAAGATATTTTTTTCATTTGATAAACAACATATTGTTCTAATTTTGCATTTATGGCTGTTAAGTTGTCAGAAAAGGCCACAACTAACTTAGTGATACAATTTTGGATCAATACATTTAGCCATATTTAATAAAATCACCATTTATTTTACATTTTGTTGTCAAAATAAAGTTCTTATGTGTAACTTTTAAACTTTTACTACCCAAATATAACTTTTGACAGACCTCTAACACCACATTTCAGTAATATATCGTTCAAAGACACGTTTTGAGCAACTACTTTCAACATATTTGATGTACTTTGAAAGAAATCTCAGTATTTTCCTTTACAATCTGCTATTTTATGGTAGAAAAGTTGCTTTGAATCATTATAAGAGTGTCTGATCTCGCTTAAGATTGAGGTTAAAGGAGTCTTTTACATGACCAAACATTTACAGAAAATCCAGGGCTGGCTGCAAAAGCGGGAAAGCCTCCAACAAAAAAAAGAAAAAGACAATGGTCTGTACAACTCATACACACACACACGGATCCGGTGATATCTGGCCAAGTTTTCAGCGGATATCACCATGAATGGAGCTATGACAGATAGGAAGAGGGTGTGTATGAGTCCCAGTCCCTTCAGGTTTCATGACATCACGTATTATGACCTGAATGACTCACAGGTTTTGTTTATTTGGATGTCTCCTCCCACATTTACGCACACACTGATTATAAGTCTAGGCAGCTCACCTTGGCACTTCATTCAAACCCTGGACTGAGAAATCACTGAGCACTTCTCCACACATCACAAACAGGATGTATTCAGAGCTTGAGTGCGGAATTTGTTACCGGACCTATAACGCAGGTCGGCGGTGTCCCCGGGAGCTCCAGTGCAAACACAGCTTCTGTGAGAGCTGCCTCCTGGCCCTCTCACGACCCCTGGGACCCGAGGAGGCGCGTCAAGGCGCGGATAGGTCAATCATGTGCCCGCTGTGCCGACAAACCACATCCATCAGCGGAGAGAGGCAGCTGAGGGTGGATGAGTGCGTCCTGGAGAGGCTACTCGCCGCGGGAGTCCTCGACCACCAAGAGGACGCCGAGGAAGCAGACGACGGTCAAGTTCAAGACGGCTGTGGCGACAACGGGGAGGAGAGGGAGGCGGCGCGTACGGAGGCTCAAGCCGAGGAGAGCGACTCGCTCGCCGGGTCCAGAGGTGGGAGGCTCCGGAGGACTTGGAGGAAAGTTTGGCGGAAGATCAGCGGGAAGAGCTCAGGGCAGAGGGGCGGAGAAAGTAAGTTTTATTTGTCATGTGATTAGACAAAACAGTGAACAATTTGGTAGATTATTATTATTATACATTTGTATTTAAGGCTATTAAGTTGTCAGAAAAGGCCACAACTAACTTGGTGATAAAGTTTTGGATCTATAAATTGTGTCATATTTAATAAAAATCACAATTTATGTTACATGTTGTTGTCAAAATCAAAAAGTATAACTATTTTTGTCCTAATGTGTCCTGTCTCTTGTTCCTTTTTCAGACTGTATGACCAGTGAAGACATGAGGAACCTCGCCATGATGTCCTGCTACAACATGTTTTGAGTCTACAGCTTCATATACCCTGGACAATGTGATATTCATTCCCAACATGGACTTGATGATGCTGATGATACCTTCATCTGTGATTAAAGTGACCACTATGTATGGTCAAGTGAGACTTGATTTGAAGCCTATAAATGCACAAATGTGTATATATATATATTTTAGTATTGTATTTATTGTGATATATTTGTTACATATTTAAGAAAAAATAAATGAAATAATAATAATAAAGGAGCTTTTGGTTCAAATTCACTTTGAAGTTTCCTGTGGCTGCATGTTGAACTTTGGGTGGGAGTTGAATCGAGTGGGTCCATGTGTGTGTTATTTAACAAAAAAAAACCCCCCCCCCCAAAAACAATGGCTTAGCTGTGTGTGCGAGTGTGTGTGTGTGCATAAACACAGTCAAAATAACATGTTGCATCAAGTCTAAGGCAAACTAAAAGCAGACCTTCAATATAGGGCACAGAAGTATTCTCACATTCAAAGGCAAAACTGTGTGTATGCCACTTTTACATATCTCTTCTACCCATATATTTATACACAGATGGCTCAATTGCTCAGTTTTTGGGAGCTAATCATTGATTTGGGGATCAGTATCTGACTGGAGGACGTGGGAATTGAACCCCAAATCATCTGATTAGTGGACAACCCACTCTACCTCCTGAGCCACAGTCACCCCAAGATCAATCATGTAAAGAAATTATAATGTTTTGTATAAAATGAGCTTAATTAGGAAATTTAGCATACAGGAAGTGGCTTGCTCCAGGCCAGGTGAACAGCATTGTCTCAAATCAGACTCACTACCAGCAGCAGACCGTCAAAGCTGGATGACTCAATCGTTTGACAAGTAAAGCACATGGACAGCACTACTACAACTTCTTTAGTTTACTGCCTGTTTTTTTTGGAAGGAAGCTGTCCATCATGTTAGAAAACCCAAGGTAAATATCACGTTTTACAGGCGTTTTGCACATGTAGTCATAAAATAATAAAAAAAAAAAGGGTTGGTGATTATTTTTGATTGACAGTATTATGATTCCCATAAATACAATACTCCAGTGTCTTTTTCTGTGTGTCTCTGCAGACTCCTCGTGCTGGTCTGTGCAGCTGTCATGTCGTCTATCATGTGTTCAGATGCTGCAAGAGGTGAGGCCAGTATCTGTCAGGCCGATATCACAACGTCTGCAGTTTTCACTCAGCTAATGCTCAATCTTAATGGCTCTCTGAAACATGTCATGAGGGATGTGTTGGCTGATTGGGTTAGATGGATGCCGACATATTTGTTTCCTTAAAGAGGCAGCTTATTGTTTAAACGAAAGTGGGAAAAGATGTTTTCTCAGGTTTTAGCAAAACCAGGATTCAGCTTTCTCATTGGCAACGTGACAAAAAAGATTTATAGCAACTTATGCAAACAAATCTGGAAAATGTATTTGATCTTGAGGCAGTCATTTCAGGTTATGTTTAACTTAAATGAGGGCATGAAATGTGCTTAAAATATCAAAAGATAAGCCTTTTATTCTGGTGTTTTTATAGTGTCATATAAATATTAAATAAATTCTTATGTCACCTTTTTTTCCACCTATAGAAAGTCCAATACCAACCCATGTGGACACTGAAGTGAAGCTCAAAGTCCTGAGACAATTGTATACGCCACAGCAACGTCATCCCCTCTACGCTGGTCTCTTATCAACCGAAACTGGCACCAATATAGAAACCAGCAAGAATTATAGAGAACCTCTGTCAATCATTAACGATCAATCAAACCCTCCGCAGTTTACAGGACGTAGCTTAAGTTACCATCAAAACATCCCAGATAACAAACCGCACCAAGCAGCAATGACGACACAGAATGGAGCGAGGCCAGCAAGCAGTTTTGAGAGATGGCAATCAAGAGTAAATGATCACCCTCCTTCTCATGAAGTTTCCCAAAGTGGAAATCCCTATGATTCATACCCCGTCTTCATTAGAAAGTCATCTTACCAAGAAGCTGTTGTTCCTGTTTATCAGAGCTCCAGTCCTCGGTATGTCTGGGGCCTCAAAGGTGCTCAGAAATCCTACAACCAAGAAAACAATCTGAGAAATGTCTCCCCAGTGGCGGCTAAAGATGAAACTGTTTGGCAACCCTCTGACTCTTCTCTCTTTTCACCTCAGACGGGTAGACATTGGAGTACTTCACTGCCAACTTCAAGTGGGCATTACAGCGGCTATAAGGAGATAAATGAGCTTGCTGCACCGGGGCCATGGAGTACATCTAGTGGGATTCAATCAAGCAAATTTTTCGGCTTCACAAGTCAAACTGCCCCCCATGCACCATCAGTCAGTGTCAGCCCAGACGCCTATTCTGCTGTTAAACCCCATCCAAGCTCAAGAAAACTGACACAATCAATCACAGACTTCTCCCATGGGTTGAGTAACAGTGAAATACCAAGACACAAAAAGGTCCAGTCATATCTGTTTAAGGACTCCCAGGCCTCTTCTGGTGGACGTGACACAGTTAACACAGTCCCCGATGATGGATCTGGTGCTTTTTCCACAACGCCACGCAAACTCTCCGAAGTTTACAGCAGGTTTTCTTCAAATTTTCAACAACCACAGAGAAAAGAGACCACCAAGGAAGTGCAACGTTTCTCTGATAATGCCAATCCACTGTATCATAACGCTAATGTGGCCCAGTATGGGGCAAAGACCAAATATCAACGCACCACAGCAGAAACTCCTGCTCCAGGGACAGACAACACCATGGAAAGATTTGTCCCTACGCTTCATGCAGATTTCCAGGGTAGCTTTGCCACTGGCAGGTGATAAATCTGTAGTAAGTAGCCCTTGTTAACACAACCACAAGAGGATCAGTGCATGCTTACAAACCTTTACGAACCACAAAAAGCATCTACGGCTTCAGAGGGTTTAAAATTCCTACGTGGAAAGCTGTAGAGGAGCCATCCTTTCCCTCCACCAGTGGCTCTAATGACAAAACCAGCTCCCGGCGATACAGCTTTGACAAAGGAAAGTTTAAAATCGCAAATGTATACCCTTCTTTGTCACCAAAATATAGCTTTGGCCATAGAGAAGCATCCACAACAGCGGCAAAACTTGAGAGGACACCCACAGATTATTCCTCACTTTCTCCTGCCACCCAAACTATGATTACTCCAAGGCCGTCCACAGCGGGATTTAAGGAAGCCTGGCCTCTGCTACCTGAAAGTGATGCCAGCATGGACAGGAAACCAGATCGCAGACCGTACAGAATCTACAGGAGAATATACGGCCTCAAGGGATTTGGCACTCGACCCCTCGAGGGAGCCAAACCTTTAGTTGGTGAACCAAACGTGTCTGCCAAAATCCAGCAAGGTTTTGAAGGTTTTAAATTGAGAAGCTGGCAACCAAGAAGCAGCAGGATTCACAGGTGGTACAATAAAACAGAGTCAAGTAGCAGCGATGTAAATGAACCAAGCAGCGAAGACCTTCAACCCCTTTTAAAAACCGCAGGAAGTACCGAAGCAGCCACCGGATTTACATCTGACGATTATAAAAAGAACCGCAAAATCTACACTCTGCTGGGCTTTCAACCTGTTCGGAAGAGAACTGGAAATGCTACTAACGAAACACAGTGGATGTACAAAGGACAAAATCCAAGTAAAACATCTGCAAGTCACACAATCTCCTCGGCTTATCTCAGATCAGCAGGCAACCTCAAAGTTGAACCGAGACCACCCAACAAAACCAAAGCTGTCGAACAGAAGGCGAGCTTGTTTGGTCTTTCCACCAGCAGCATGGTGAGAGGCAAACGTGTGAAAGGAAAACACACCAATGGAGAACGGTTGAATGAATCTACCTCCCTGACCAATTACCCTAAAAACGTAGCCATTGTCAGGCTGCCCAAGAGGCCTGCCAGAGTCAAAGCCGTCACCTACGCCGATATTCTTGGAAGCGCTTCGTTCACGGGTGTCAGAGTTACAACCCAGACACCAATCACACAGGCTGATAAGGATTCTTTTCCAAACGCTACAGCTGCAACCCAGCAAGAGGAAGGGGCGGGTTATTGGACCCTTGAGAACGCCGTGCAGAGCAAATACAACACGAGCAAAAGTCCCGAAGATGAGGTCGAAGATTTCGGCAGCGTTAAAGGAGTCGACTTGAAAACATCAGATTTATTCCTGGACAGTGAAGGAAGTGGAAGTGGGGGGTTTAATGTGCCAGATGTTTTCTCAGCTGATACAACAAAGAGTCAGGGAGGTAGCGACGATTTGTCAGAGCTAGATTATCTGCGGATATCAACGGGGAATATGTCGTTCAAGTCAATGAAACTGGCCCAGTGCTGACAAATGAAACGTGTGATATGGTTGGAACGGGTGCAATAAAAGCATAACAACGGCTAAGTGACTGAATTAATGGATGTTTTTATGAATCTCACCCGTTACTGTAAAAAGAACACTTGTTCATAAATAATTCTTAAGTCTTGGTTGTAATCGGTTCGCAGGAGTAGTTTCACATTTTGGGATCAGTGAGTAGCATCTCGTAGCCAAGAAAAGGCCAGGAAAACATGTTTTATCTTCTGTTTTTGTACAAATTAAATTAATCAGATTTAGAGCTGCTGGTACGCAGATTTGTTGACTTTGGAGAGAGCCATACAACCGACTGGTAAAAGTTTTTTTTTTTACTGTTCTGCTTATATTAAATGAAGTGAATGAGATATAATGTTTTAATTAGAAAGTTTTAGAGGTGCTGGCAGGTGGTTTCAATTGATTTACTTTTAATTAAATTTCCTATGTATATTCCATACAGAGCAGGTCTAGACTGTCTACAGGGTTCCCACACCTTTTTCATGAACAAATTCAAGCACTTTCAAGCACCTTCAAGCACCAGTTTTTCCATTTTTCCAGCACCTTTAAATAGGTAGCCTACTAGTTGTGTTTGCCATGATGGTCATGGGAAGCGCAGCGGTGCCACTGTATGGCATAATAATATGGGTCTAATTAGCATTATTTCATATGGTGGTAGATTGACTGTTTTGATTTTTAACTAATTGTGAAATTTCAAGCATTTTCAAGCACTTCACAAAAAATTCAAGCGTTTTCACAACCTTGAAAACACTGAATTGAAATTCAAGCATTTTCAAGGAATTCAAGCACCCGTGGGAACCCTGTGTCTATATATTATTAATTACAGAGAGTTCCCATAATGAACAAGCACTTGGCTGCTAGTTACATGTTTAACAACAATAAGGAGACTGGTCTTCTCATCTTACATGAGAGGTATTTAACCAACACATCAAACTGTGAACACAATAGCAAGAACAGCTGTACATATGATGATGATATGAATAAAAAACCTTATTACAGTTACAATAGCTTTGAAATGCTGGACCAACTGTTAATGCAGGACCTTCATATTTAATAATCCAGAGTTTATTAGAGCCAAACAATTATTTGATTGACAAAACCAAACAGCCTTCTTCTTCAATGCGAGAAACAAACTCGGTATAAACTGAATTTTTGACTGTTTGTCGGACAATATAAAACATTTGAAGATATGTCGGAGGTTTATGCTTTGCAGTTAAGTGGGTAAACTAATAAGCACATTAGTTAATCATGAAAATAATCCCAATCATTATCAGATCACACACTTGTTTGCAGCAATAAACGTTTATCGGCTTTGCTGGGATTTCTGGGATTCCTACTGTTTCATTCATTGCTGGGGTAAAAACCACTTCTCTGGAACATTACAAGAAAATGCTGGTCTATTTGAAAATACTACATAGTGTAAATCATCGTCTGGTAAAGCCGCACTTTTATTAAATTACATCGTGACTCTTCCTGTAGGAGAAATCTCTCTCCGGGTGGAAAATCAGTACAAGAGGTCAAAAACGTGGATTTCTGAGTAGAACTTTTGCCTCATTTGGCAAAAGATTTGCATAATGTAATGTCGAGTATGAAGATCAGGGGGTAAAAACAACGAAGGAAGGTCGTACTTGAGGCTTTTAAAAAAAAAAAAAAAAATGATTGTATTCCCATTCCTTGTGTCCTCATTTTTCCAGGAAGGCAGCAGCTATTCAGCGTGCTGACACAGATTTTCCGTCTCCTCTTTCGAGCTTACATGGAGGGTTTCAGCATGCTGGTCTCTGGGTTAACACACGATGGGATGGAAAAACTTGTTCTTCCCCCCTTTTTTTTTTTTGTTGGTGAGAAAATCTTTTTTGTGACTTTGCCAAGCCATTAATAAGAACACAATGAGTAACTGAAGAAAGTCATTATGTGGTCAGTTCCTATTGATACATGATGGATGCGATCACATGAACCATGCCGCTATAATCTTTACTGTTGGTGTCAACTGAATTATACCTATTGTGTCATTTACAGGAAGGGGAGATGTTCCACTAGATGGCGTTACTCATCCATTTTATTGTCCCACGTGTGACCTCAAGTCCTGGATGTTGTACTCCTGTTGGGCTACAAGCAAAAAGGATTCACAGAACAAGTTTAGGATGACGTTAGATCTTCCAATTAAGGGCCGGATTGATGTTTTCGCTCGCACCCCTATCAATCAAACCGAGCGAGCCCACATCACAGGCTCTAACGGATCCATTCACACCACCTGACCCTTCACTTTTTGTCCCAGTCGGCCAGCTCCACCTAAATACCAGTTCCTGCCCCTCAATCTGCAAGCTCAAAAGGGGGCCCCACGGTGAGGAGAGGGCGGGAGGGTTTGAGGGACCTGCCAGTCAAAGTTAAACACACTGTACATTGGATTAACACCCCTCACCACCACAACCACCACCGCCAACACCAACACCAATAACCGTGGAAAGTGTGAGCGTCCACGTTCCCAGAGAGAGTATTTAAGGTGATATGGTGTTTTTTAAGGCATGTCAAGGCGTTGGCCCGCCGGCTCCTTCAAAGTTTTGTGTAAGCTGAGTGTCTGGTTCACACACTCTCTTCCTTTTTCCAAGTGTGTGTACTCGCCTATAATATTCCCTCCTGTGTGTGTATGTGTGTGTGTGTTTATCACAGACAGTGTGGTGTTCTCTTGCAAAGCCGTCCGCCCGCCCCCCCTTCGCCTACTGTGAGGGGAATTCTGTACCATGTGTCTGCGGTTTTCAGGGAGCTTTCAAGGAAAATAAAGCACAGAGGCCTCACAGTCCCTCCACCACTCCCCCAAAACGCCCTCCTCAACTCCTTTCCTCCTCCTCCTCCTCCTTCTCCTTTTCCCTCCCTCACTCACTCACTCCATGTGGCACTTTTTTTTTTTTTTCTACGGGTTTCAACCTCCCCTTTTTCTCAGACCGGCAGCGGCAACAGACTAGTGACAGAGCTAATTTCGTATGCAGCCTGTAATAGAGACAAATCCACAATCATGGCAAACATTCGCAGATGAGGCGAGAGCGGAGGAAGGGAGGAAGAGAGAGAGAGGGAGAGAGTGTGTGTGAGCGTTATAGCTGATAGGGGAGGAAGAGGAGGGGAGGGAAAAGACAGAGAAAGGCTTTTTGTTTGGCTAAGTACACTATGTGAAAGAGGGGGCGGCGAAGAGGAAAAGAGGGAGCTGGGAATACATTAGAAAATGGTTTCATCGTCTGTGGCATCTGTGGATCAGATTTTCTCACATGCCACATGGTGCATGGTGGATGGCCATCGGATCCACTTGGCTTGACCGTGACTGTGTGTGTATACGAACTTTATTGAGTCTGCAGTGTTTAACTTTGCCCTAAAAGCTATATGGAGGGACTGGAAAAGGGGGGAGGATTAGCGGAGGAATCTTACAGTGTACAGACTGTAATCTCAGGCTTTATTGGCTCAGTCATAATACACTAGATTTACCTAAGCTAAAATACCTGTATCATGGCAACCCGCCAGGGAAAAAACACAAATCTGAACCTATGCATATCTCATATCATAACGACTGCACACCCTCCCTATCTTACCCCACAATAACCTCCGATACTTGAATTCATGTGAATGACGGGAAGGAAGCAATTTAGGAGCATGGAATAGCGCCTACATTAACATTCCCACATCTGCTGTGGGAGCGACAGCTATTTCCGTGTTCCTACATCCAGCGAGCTTCCTGTGGTCTGCGCCGTGGAGGAAGTCATAAAGACAGGAAGACTTCCTGTACTGTTGCCAACATGTAGCAGCAGTATGGAGTGGACCGATGATGTGAACGGCATAAAAATAGCACTCGCAGCGCTGTCAAAGAGGCCGACACATGCATCCGACTGGACATTTATATCACCCAGAAGGTCATCAAAAAGGTCCACTCCTCTGTAACAGGGTTTTGTTACAGCACACTAAGAGGGTGCGAGGAAAACTACAAAATGAAACATTCAGGGGTTCATCCCGCCACTAGAATAATTTGCATATAGTCCTTTAAAGATCGTGTGGAGGCAATTTCTTTCAAAATACATTAAATATGTTGGAAAATAGTTGCTGAAAACATGTGAAAAGACTTTGAACGATATATTACTGAAGGATTAAAAGAGTTTTTCACCAGTTTTCAGTCCAGGATTTTGTGGGCGGTCCTTAAAGGGTGGCTCGATGACACGCTGAGGCCACCCTGAACATACCCCTGCACCCCTAGCAGAGAGATAGAGATGAATTCATCTTGCTCAGTGTTTCAAAGTTAATCATGTCATTTTCTGAACTCATCTGACACACCCACACAATCCTGGAGCTGAAAAAACTTTAGATTTTTACCTGATTTTAACACCTAATTTTATAAACGATGTTTTTAATCATTCAGATTTGACTGGGTGGTTAATAACACTTTTTCCTTTGGTCCGACAAACTCAGAACACATATTTTTTCTTACTCATGGACTTACACAAGTCTTTTTTTTTTGTATTGCATTAATTCACATGAGAAGGGTAAGTATTCCCGTATCCACGCTGCAGTGTGTAAACAAGTGAGGTTATTGAGTTTGTTTCAGCAGCTGCCGCTGCTGCACCAATAGGTGCATGTAGGTGTGTTTACACTGAACAGTTAGAGATACAGTTTCACACACTCACACTGAGGAGATAATACACCCCCAACCTAAACCTCCAACTCAGACACAACAGGTCCACCTGTTGGCCTCGATCCAGCCTCAGGACACCTCTGGTGCGACTGAACTCAGCGTCCTCTTCTCTTGGCTCTCATCCAGCACCTGCTCCTCCTCCTCCTGCTGCTCTTTCACTCTCTCGTCTTGACCGGAGATGTCGCAACAACAGACGAGGCGGGCATTGTCGCTGCCTGTCGCCACGACAACCAGATGGCAGCTGTACCCATTCTCTCCTTGTCCCTGATGCTCAAGCTTTTACGTTTCCGACTTGCCGAGTTTGTCCGTACAACCGTGACGGGTGTGAGCGTCAGATTTGGGGGTTTTCTGATGTCAGAGTTAAAGCTCAAACTGTGGGAACTCAACTTTCATTCATAAAAACTTTAACTTTCTTAAGAAAAACTATCATTCTTTTACTAATAATGCTCAAAGTCAGCCACTGAATCAGGAGCTCTGGGAAAGCAAATCTGAAGTAGGGCTTGAAAAATCCTCTCGGGTCTCACTTTGTTTAAGATATATGAATAGAAGTTGAGGCAGTGTAGGTTTCAGTTAAGCCTCAGGCTTTTTATCGTCCACGCTAACCTTAATTTTACTCAGCGAGAGGATCACAAGGCTTCATTTCTATTAATTCCTATGGTGTCTAGGTTGGGTTACCTGGCAATCTGTGGCTGAGGATGATACGGGATATCGTGCATGTTAACAATAAGAGCAGAAAAAGGCCTAAAAAAGCTGATTTAATTAAATGTGGGGTGAGAGGGTGGTATCAGATAAGGACAGAGAGAAAGAGAGAGAGAGAGAGACACCATGGTGGTCAAATTACCAGTAAGACGAGTGATTAACTCCACTGGAAACACGCCAACTCGAAGCGCAAATGATCTTATCAATGGGAGTGGTGACTGACTGAAAAGACTCGGCGGATAACAAGGGAGCTGCTTTTCCACGCTGCAGTGTGACATCTGCGCTGTGGTCGCAGCCTTTTACGAGTGTGTGTGTGTGTGTGTGTGTGAGTGTGAGTCAAAGACGGCGAGTGGAGTGTGTGTGAGGGGGCATGAGCCCGCCCGCCTCGCGTCTGTGGCATTTCATGCAGATGTTCGCACTTGTCTCGGCCTGTAAATCGTAGAGTCTTCTTCTTCTTCCTCTTAGAAGATGAGCAGCTGTTGTTTTTTAACGTCACACCACTCGCAGGAAACAAAAAGAAACCACAAATCATTTTCTTGTTTGACCTTTTTTTTATCCTTTTAAGTCTTTTTTTTTTTCCTCAAGCAACAGAAGTAAAACTGTCTACATCAATGGCAAAAAAAAAAAAAAAATCTCACAACATTACCATTCAGTACCATCCCTTAGGGGAACAGGAGGAAGAGATAAAACGATTCAGAACAGCAGCAGAACGTTCCTGCACATCCTTAAAACTAAAAACAGCTAAAATGAATGAAGTCATACCAGCCACCTTAAACTCTTGAACCCGTCGCCTGAGCTTTCACTCGTGTGCGGCTGTGACCGTGGAGCACTTCGTCACGGGGGGGGGCAGTCGGAGGTGGAAAGGTTTTTCCAGACTGGCAGGCAGTTTGACGAAGCGAGAAGAACAAAAGATGCTCAGAGCTCAAAGCGGGCTCGGAAATGGCAGGATGATAATGTTTGCTTTATCAGGACTGAAAGCAAGTCTGTTTGTGCGCTAGTACCTTCAAAGCGTTTTCAGAAAAATCTGCTGAGAACATTTCCAAAAAGAAACAAAACAAAGGAAAAAAACATTTCCACTAATCATCACGTGTTCGCCTGCATGAAAGCACAGATTCATGTGCTGAATCTGGTTCGAAGTCCAATTGTTTTATGTTGTTTTTTCTGCATTAGCAACCGCCGTTTAGAACTCCGACCACAGATCCCAATCTGCTCATAATAAAGCTGCATTGTTATGCTCGAGCCCCCCCCCCGCCCCTCTCTCCGACATGTCATGTGACCAGAAGGAAAAAAGTTCACGAACTTCCCAGGCAGTCAAAACCACATGAGTAGAATTTGAAGCTACATAGATGCACATGTGTTTAGACTTTTTCTTCCGTGGTGGCATTTTCCTTCCTCCTCATGCATTTTTTGTTGTTTTTTTTTCAAATCCTCCGGTCAAAGTCGCAGGCAAAAGATTCAAGGTTGAAGCGTACGCAAGTCTTTCGTGATGACCTTTATCTCCGAGAGTCGCATAAAAGCAGGCGAGGCGAGGCGAGATATGTCACAGCTCCCTCTCCTCCTGCTGCAAAAGAAAACAACGGTGGAAAAAAAACAAACAAAAAAAACACAAAAGGTTACATTTTTTTAAAACAAAAAAAAACAAAGCAATACGTCCAGACTTTTGAGAGCTTGAAGGTTGCTTCTTGAGGTGCTGTCGGAGTTTAGTCTTTTTTTTTTGTGTGTTGTTGTTGTTGATGATGATGTTGTTGTTGTGTTTTGGCACTGATGGCCCTGCGACAAATTAAAGTCCTCCATTACCGGCAGAGAGAGAAAACAGTCCAGAACTCCTCTGATTAGGGCTCGTGGCTGATAGTCAAGTCATGTGATAGATACATTGTCACACCGAACGAACATAAACGAGTTATCTTATGAGAACTGTACAGCCAAAAAGAGACAAAAATAGACACAAAAATAGACTCGATATATTCAGCTAGGGGTAGCCCTATTAGTGCTAGCTGCTAAGACGGGGCAGAGAGACAGACATATATATATATATATATATATATATATATATATATATATATATATATATATAATAATTAAAGGACAGACAGGCACTTAAGTGCTGATGCATAGCGGAGATTAAAGTAAGAGCCAAAGCGGAAAAAGACAAAGAAGAATTGAAACCAGTTTAAAAAGTGTAAAACTGTTTGGTACCTTAACGTAGAAAATAACCAGAGAACAAATTAGCATTTATTAGCTCGACGTAAGAAACCGACGACCTTTCCGGCGCTAAAAGCAGCGTCTCGACCGCTACAAATCTAGCTGGCTATTGATAGGGTGTCTATCCTCTGCCGTATGTACCGTGTGTTATTTAGCATCCTGAGACGACGGGGATTAAGTGGGGACATAAGTGTCTGGGGCTAATAGCACTAATGGGATTTCTTGGCTCTATATCAGGGGTCTCATCCTGAGCTGTAGTCAGCAGGATGGTGAATTCCCATCCTGGGACGATGCTGTAATAATATCTTAAATCTGACCTAGCCGACAGTTTCGCCCTGCTACAAGTGCCTTTTTGTTTTCAAGCCTGTGTGTGTGTGTTTTAATACTTTAGGTGTATGGCTCTGTTTAAAAAAAAGAAAGAAGAAAAAAGAGAGGAAACAAAAACAGGATCGACGGAATAAAAGTCTTAAACGAGCAGAACGCGAACAGCAGCTAGGCTAATATTTCTCACAGTAGACAGGAAGGCCGGCTGAGTGCTAGTACCGTTATCGGTGTCGGCAAAGATGCTGCGTTCATGTCACGTCAGGTTTAGTCTCGTTTCCGACTTGTAAATATTCACGTAAACGTCCAAATTATGAATGTTACTTCTACTTTTTATGCCTTGGCAAACAATGTACAACCCTGATTCCAAAGAAGTAGTTCTTAAAAGTTTGGAAAACAAACATCTTTTAAGTTTTACCGTAATAAATATGGTATAATTCTTTCTAATATTACAGTCAAATAATATTAGTACTGTTGATTTCAAGTTCAAGTTTAAGTTTGGCATTTTAGTCCACATCTTAAAATGCCTGTAGATTAAGAACTGCCAAACGGTGACAATAAAAGAAAATAAAATATATGCCACTTAATATTACAGTATTTTACTGTAATATTAACAGTCTCTCATATAAAATAGTACTTTATTCTGTATGAATTCCCTTAAAATGATACAAATAAAGGATATCAGATTTGACCTTTTAACTGTATAGGGTTTATATTTCATTGCAGATTTTACAGAGAGTCTTTTACTGTCGTGGTTTGGCAGTTTTGCACCATAGGATCTACAGACTTTTTTTTTTACCTTGTAGGTCGAAACGTTATTTGCAAATCAATTAAGGTTGGGAAGGCCTCTTCCTTTGGAGGTGTTACGGACATGGCTAGACGGATTTACAGCATTCCAACTTTTCTGGAATCAGGGTTCAAGTAAATAAACTCAGATTTCATGGCTACTTTCGTCATACACCGTCATTTTTTAACCCTCTATCCACTATGTAAGTCATAGATGACATGAACGCAGCGAAAGCTCAACACCAGTGCTACCTACTTTATATAAATCTTCTGCTGCGTTGTATTTTTTTGTTGTTGTTGTAACTACATCAAATCAAGCACAAAAAAAAAAAAAAAACCCAAAGTTTCGGTTAGTTGAAGTTCTTTGTAAAATGGCTACAATCTGAAAGTGAGGCACTTTTTGAGCTGATATACATCTCTACTTGTTTTTTTTTCATACACCTTTATACTCTTAATGATTTGAGTTTTTTCCTCTTGAAAATCTCATTTTGTTTTCGTACCCTTCTCTGATTGGCTTTCACTCAAGGAATGAGAGCAGCGAATGGCTTTTCAAGAGTGTCATTTGGCACACATCCCCGTTGGTTTCTGCGAACCAACAAGATGAAAGCAAAGGGAAAAAATTATTATTTTTTTTAGTTTCCCATCAAGTTTCTGTCAAAGTGCTTCGGGGTTGTAGGGTTTGGGGGGGGCGTGTCCAATCCTGCTGCTCTCTCGATGTGATTCGTCGTCACAAATCGGAGCAGGCCGAGCTCTTTGAAGATCTCAAAGCGGTACGAGATTGTTTCCTCAAGGACGACGCAGTGACATCAGCACTCTGCAGGAAAAAACAGAGAAAAAGGAAATGGTTTGGTTAGACGCAGGATAAACAATAACTCAGATATGAAGAAGAAATAAATATTATGACATGTATATACTGTGTTTCTCGCTTATCAGGTCAATTATAACATCTAACGTAAGATATCGGTGTCTGCTTATCAGCGCAGGAACGCCGTAACCCAAAAGCGAACAACAGGAATAAACAATACGGCCAAATAAGCTGGAAAAAGACTCACAGATCGAGACAGGAAGAAAGCGATAAAGGGAACAGCGGGGAAGGAGAAAGCGAGGACACCTATTGCTGCAGGCGGAGAGTCAAGTGTGCCAGCACAAGGGCAGATCCAGAAATCATGTCAGGTTTTTCTGGCATTTTCAGTTCGTCGCATCACATCGGACATGTGAGCACACAGGTGTAATTGGAATTTGAAAGTCTTGAGTTTTTCCCTGGCCTTGTTTGCACAGTTGATAGGATTAGCAGGAATGCAGACATAATGATAATTCTGCTCCGGAGTGGAGAGAGTAGACGGATCACATGGCATCGAGCAGCCATCTGCTTCTCATGAGGGACCTGGTGATTTGGGGGTGAGCCAGGCGAAGGTTGACGATCATGAGCGAAATCTGGAAAATGTACCAACGCCACAAACACGGCGACTTAACCCCGGCCTTCGAGAGGCCGAAACATTGTTAAATCTTTGGTCGTTCATTCAAAACAGTCGTCCAAGACTGCAAGATTTACTCCTATAAAAGAAGATAAGACTTTATTGATCCCACATCAGGAAAATTCACTTGTTACAGCAGCTCACAGTAGCGCAGGGTGGCCAGTCTGGTGCCAGTCTCAGCTGGCATTTGGCGAGAGACGGGGTACAGCCTGGACAAGTCGCCAGTTCATCGCAGGACTGACAAACAACCAGTCAAGCTCACATTCACACCTACAGCCAATTTAGTTTCACCAATCAACCCACCAGAAAGGCCCCAGCTGGGGTTCAAACCAACTCACTGCACCAGAAAGAGAAACACACATGTCTGTAGCACATATATATCTATATATAAACGGGAAGATGTTGAAGATTTTACAGCATGAGGGAAGTGTACAGTATATATTCCCCGATAATGGTCTGACACGACTGGTGCGGGCTTCCTTGGAGCCATGTAGTGTGTCATAGTAGAGGACAGCTGACACAGTCTCACGACATCCTGACACAAAGACCAACATGTCAGGGTTTTTTCCTGCTTCCATGTCAGTGTCACATGATGTAAACCCGCAGGAGGTAAACATGCCAAAACACGAGAGGAATGGTTGACATCGTCGGCGTTGGCGCCTCCATCCGGATCACCTACGTGAGCCATGCAAGGCGCGATTGGATGTTCTGAGGTTGAGTAGTCGGATCTCAAATTTTTGGACAATGTGACTGAGCAATCAGAGTAAAGAATGAGATGATATAGAATATATTTAGACACATCTCACCCAGCGTACTTCATCACACCATGTGCATGGCCTCTTTTTTTTTTTTTTTTTTTTTTAGATTATGTTTTTGGCCTTTTTTTATGATAGTACAGCTGAAGATAGACAGGAGGCAGTGGGCAGAGAGAGGAAAGACGCAGTAAATGGTCGTCCAGGGTCAACTGCAGCTAGGACTACACCCTCCACACACGGGGCGGCCGCTTAATCCACTACGCTACCGACCACCCCGTGCATGGTCTCTTTTTTTTTACATTTTTTTTTTAGATTATGTTTTTGGCCTTTTTTTTATGATAGTACAGCTGACGACAGATAGGAAGCAGGGGGCAGAGAGAGGGGGAGTGACGCAGTAAATGGCCGTCCGATGCAGGATTCAAACCGGGGCCAGCTGCAGCGAGGACTACAGCCTCCACACACGGGGCGGCCGCTTAACCCACTACGCTACCGACCGCCCCGCGCATGGCCTCTTTTTAACTCAACGACAACCTTATGCTGCTCTCCCTGGGTCAGCACCCCCTCCCGGTAAAGACCTCGCCACGCATGTTACGACGTTTTACTGCAAGAGCGAGCTCTACGGTCTGCACTGGGAGCAGGATCACGGCTATAAAGATTAGTTAGAGCCCTTTAAACTGGGTTACTTTATGTCAAATGCGATGACTCACAGCGAAGGCACTCAGGCTGCCGTTCGCCAAAATAACAAACGCACAAAGCTAGTAAAAAACACAGGCTGAGAGAGAGAGAGAGTTCCCTAAAATTTCCCAGAAGCGCTTGAGTCTTTAATTGCACGAGGGTACTCTATATTTACGCCCCTCCCTCCTGCTCTCGGCTCTTGCTCTCTCTCTCTCTGTTCAGTTCGTCTTCTTCCTGGTGCAGTGAGCTATATTTAGCCCCCCCCCCTCCACCCCTCCACCACTCAGAACAGACGGTGCCCGCCAGCCGGCCAAAGCCATGACGGCCCTAAAGCAGAGCAGGAGCAGCTCCCCCTTCATTCAGGCAAAAAAAAAAAAAAACAGCAACAAAAACAATCAAGCCGACCGACCAAAGGGATCAGGAGGAGACAGGCCGGACACGCACCGGTGCACTGCCATGGACACACACATTGCAACCACACACACACAAAAAGGGACACAGAGGAAGATACTATAATTATGCGGATGACATTCACTTAATGATGACCTTTCCTCAAACACAGACACGGGAAATTATACGCTGAAACGTGCTAAACAACTCTCCAGTAACCTCGTCCTAATGCACAAACTCGAGCGCGCTCAACTACACAGGAAATGTTTCCACTCTAATCAAATGCTGCCTTCTTATTTGCCCCCATCCTCAGTCTGACCCTCCCTCGGTGGTTTGTCTATCGATCTCATTCATTTCCTTGCATCGTTTCTCCATCTGTGGGCAAATCGATGTAATAATGACCGCGGTAGCGATCGTGCGAGTGTGTGTGCGTGCTTCTTCTCTTCCACCCTTTCCTCTGCCAGACTGTTTAAATCAAGAGGTTAGACGAGGCTATCTGCCCTGTTTGTGTGTGTGTGTGTAATTAGGAGAGTCTGGGTCTATGTGATGTCTCAATCGAGGGCTGCCGAAAATTGAAAGCCACCCTGTTCTCTGGTCGTAAATCGAGTGTGTCGAGTCTGTCATTTTCGTGCCGCCCCGGCTCCCACAAGGCACTCAGAGCTGGTCTAAGCGATGTGATGTGAGTCACTGAGTCCACTGGTCACTCAGTCACTTTGGGTTAAATCATATTTCATTGTAAAAGGAAACTACACCGGCGGTACCGGACTACATCATATGGTTGCAATAAATGAAAACAGAAGCCGGAGGAGCAGCGGTTATAATCGGAGTGGCGGTAGGTTTCTGCAGGCTTCACATTGGAAAGAAAAGACGCATGAGAATCGCTGGAAATCCCCCAATCTCTCATCTTTTCACAAGGCCCCCAGGCAGAAAACATGCTACTCCTTGGAATGCATCAATCTGCAAAACAACATAAAAATAAAATAATAACGTGTTGAGCAAGCAGCGACTGTCTGTGTGTGCCAAAAACAACAGTCCCTCAAACGTCCACTTGAGACTGGCCACAGAATGAGTCAAGTCTCCATAAAAAAACCTACTGGTGATGTCATGACTACATCATCCATTCTTTATGTTGTCAGTGGTTTTGAGACACACAAACCAACAAAGACATGGGGGGGTTCAAGCTCCACGTCAGCAAGCGTCCCGAGATCTTTGTGCAAGACACCGAATTCCTTCCAGCTTCCAAGACGCAGATCAGTAACCAACCCTGACTTTTGACCTACACGGTAAAAGTGGGAGCAGAGAGCTTTCTCCTGGAAATCATTAAGGAATTACATTATTATAAGGATGTTAAAATACCAACTGTTTTTCCACAATGGCAGCAATTTTCCATGCCAGTGACTTTAGCTCTCGCAATCCTCCAGTACTGTTATTATCCGTCCATTAAATCATCTATCCTGCGAGCAGGCGAGCGGCTTAGAGGTGTAATGGCGCAACATGAGCCGGGAATTCATCGTGGAGGCAGCTGCAGATATGAGGGATAGCTGCTGTGTCACCTCATTTAATTTCCTCCAATGACGCCAGAGAGTCTGTCAGTTACGGAGATATAATGTTCGCAGTGCGACCGCAGTGTACTGTATGTGATTTCACAGTACTTATTTGTTAGTCATGAATCTGGCACGTCTGTGGATGTCGGTTAGGTTTAAAGTCCACCCAAAAATCTATGTGTGAGGATCAAACGCGTCCCTCCTGTGGGCTTCAAAGGTGGTTTCGGAATTGCTTCTTCATGGCAGCTGTAAGTTGGTTCGGATTCGGTCACGACGGGGTTGCGATGGCCCAGTTTCACGGTGAAACAAAAGTCTCAATACATCCAAAGGAACATGGGAAACAACCAATGCAGCCTAAGATACTCCTCTGAGATCCGCGTTACACCTATAGCTACGTTTTGTAAGAACGAGGTCCTTCATAGCAACAGCTGTCAGACTTCAACACCAGCATGACTTTTTGTGAATTGACCCAGTGTGGCAACATGAAAGTTTTATCTTATCTTAAATACGCAATCCGCATGTATGATTCTGTAGAGGTCCAAAGTCACTGATTGGTCAGTGGAACATTAGAAAGGGTCTTTGTTCATTGTACAACTATGAAAACTGAACGGCAGCTATTCTCATGAAGGAATAATAGTTTTATTCCTGGTTCCAGCATCTCAAATCTTATGATTTCCTGTGTTTTCTCTGGTTTATATAACACTGAAAGTTAAATATCTTCGGTTTCAGACCAAAACACAAAAAAACAAATGACTCATCGACTAGTTAAATTTCACTGGGCACGGATGAGACATTAGTTCCACCGGAGCTAATCGCAGTAGTCAGTGTTTGAAACCCTTTACCACAAGTGCCGTGGTCTGTGTTTCAGGAGCGTCCCGTAAGCGACTCTTTGCTCGGGCTCTGCCGAGAATATTAAAAAAAACAGCCTGGTTCAATCTGCACGGAGCAGCTCGGGCTGGCAAGAAGTCAGACACAGAAACGGCGTAGAGAATTTCAGAATAAAACGTCCCATGCAAACACCCGATTGTAAAAACGGCAAAAAGGGAAACAATACTATGTAGCATATTTAGAATTTAAACCAGGGAAAAAGAACCAAACGGTACCAAAACTGTGTCGTGGCTGCAATGTCACCGAGATGTTCCCGTAATGGAGGAAATAATCACTGATGAAAATGAAGTTAGGAAGCAACAAACTCAACGTTAACATTAATTTCTTTTGACTCTCAAGGACGCTGACTCAGAGGGAAGACATTCAGCTATGGAGTTTGAATGATGAGATAACAGATATGAAAATAATAAAAAAAATGAAGATGCAAAAGCTTCCATTTAAAAAAAATAATGGAAATGACACCACATTAAGTAAAACTAGACTAAAACACATGAGCAAATGAGAAATCAGTGCTGGCTTTCCTCAAACTGGACCGACTATAATAAGACGATAATCAGTCAAACAGTCCGGATGCGTAGCACAAGGTCTTGTCATGAATAAAGTACAGATGTTAATAAGGAGTAATAATCAGTGACTGATTTGCTAAACATTCCTTGAAACTTTTCCCGTACTCTACATTTGATGCCTTATACAGGCGACGGGGGAAGCAGACCTGTCTTTCCAGTGAAAAGTCTCCCGGGACACAGGAAGCCTTTTTGTGTTTGCAGAAACACCGCCAGCAGCAGTTTGTTTGGAATAAATACGAGCGGGTGAGCATCGATCATCGAGCGAGGCGGCACACATGGACGGAATATCCAAGGAGGAACGTGCCAACCACACTTGGCACATGATTTCTTGGAAGCGCAGGAACAGGAGCCACTTTAATTTACAGAAAATTAAAGGCGATAACGCTCCTTAATACAGCCGATGAATCAGCTGACAGGAAGCTTTTTATTGTTTTAAACACCACCACCCCCCATCCCCATTATGAGAACACTGAACGCAGCACATTTCCTCCCCATGTCTGGCTGTAAATTTCCATACATTACGCGACGCAGCTGGCAGCGGAGAACAGGTTGTGTTGAGTTGAAAGATGAGTGTTTGCTTTCACACACTCTATACCGCCTTTAGCTCTGCTGCTGTCAATCACACTCAAACGCAGTTACAACAACCAACCAACGTAACAAACGGTTATTCAGGTGTGTGTGCACACAAAAAAAAAAAACACATCATGGACTTGAAGTGTTATGAAATCTCAAGACGGAGATTGAAAAAGTCCAAAAAAGTAACTTTTACATGACACATTAAAAGGTTTGTAAATGTAATTTCCGGTTGTGGATTTTTTTTGATTGTATGATGATAAAAAAAAGAAAAGAAAAAGAAAGACAAGAGGCTGCAGGGTGGATTCATTATGCAGCGGCCGAGTGGGCGTGTTGTGGGCACACAGAGGAGCAGGAATGTGTGGGGACAGACAGAGCGAGTGAGTAGTGCTGAGTGCGGGAAAAAAAGACGGGATGGGTGAGAGAAAAAAAAAGAAGCACATTTGTGGGAGAACCACATTCGCTGCCCATGTGCGGCTTCACATCAGAGTATTTTTAGATCATCCTTGAACAATATCCGAACGTCCAGTTTGCATTCGTTATCCTGTCAGAACTCCGGGCAGGCACGTCGGCCTTTACATACTTCATTGTCAACAGGTTGTAAACGGCAGAGGACGAGGGCTTTTAGGATTTAAAAAAAATATACAAAACAGAAGCCTGCAGCCACTGGACGGCTACCTGAAAACTATCTTGTAATCTTGTAATGTAACTGTGTTAGGTTGAGTTGTCTATTGTCGCTGTGAAACAATCAGGAAATACATTTTTATTTCGCGGATTAACCGGGTTTTTCGCTTGTGCTTGCTCACTCCTATTCCCGGTCTATGTCACTTAACCACTGCTCGCTGTCCTCAAACCATCTTTTTCTTCTTTATTTAGAAGCTGGTTTACATGAAGTAAACAAAGCCAGAACACGACAGGTGGTGTATGAGAGTTTAGTCCATGAAACCACCTGGATAGTCTCAGAGACATTTCTGGCTGACTGTGGAGGTTTGGCTGGTCTGAGCGTCTGATTGGCGGCCGCAGTATGACATTGGCTGCGGTTTTCCCAAAAGTTGGATCCAGCTCAACTTCTCCACCGCAGGTCGCTGTGTTTTTTGGCGAAACGCACTGCCCCCACTCTAATGAATGGGAGAACTTGCACTGGATTCTGTCTGAATGCAACAAAAAACTCGAACTACAACTCTTGATCGTTTGCAAATATTCTCTGGTTCCTGATTTTTCCCTCCGTTTTAGATTCATGAATGGACAAGGTGACGTGCAAGAACCGAAAGCAGTGCATTGTTGTGTGGTTGACGTGCAAACCAAAAGACAATAATGCAAGCAGAGAGCGGGCGAACACATGGGCCAGGTTTTATAGACCAGGTGAGCTGAATGTCAGCCAACTGCCTGCTGAGGTTTGGCGAAGGACGACCTGCGAAGCTGCAGGAGGGACGACACCGACCGCCGATTGGACATTTGATGGTGTCAGCTTGAGATCCGGAGAGAAACTGTGATGACTAAAATTAGTCAAAGGAGCAAACAAAGAAGACGACATCTTCCTCAGCGTTAAATCTTGGGTAGGTTGTAGATCCGTAAGGAGGTTTCACCTCCAATCCAAGAGACTTCTTCAGTTCTGACTGATTCCTCCGCCGTGGAGCCCATCAGCCATGCTTGTTTTTTCTGTGTGTAATGGTACAACATCATTACATTAACACGATATGCATAAACGGACACAATCCTCAGCTCCAGTCCTACTTTTTCACTTTGCTGTATGTCCATAGTGACAGTTTAGCCCAAAATAGAAACTGTGTCAGTTGCAAACATTTACTGGGTTAGTGGCCTGCTGCTGCATCTTAACTTCAAACTGCCTCAGATAAGACGGCTAGTAAAAACAGAAAATGTCAAAATACATTTCTGCAAATAGCTCATGTTGCAAAATTTTGTGTAATGTAGATAAATTGATCCACTGTAAAGGTCCAAAGGTCATTTCTTATTCTGGAGTGAACTTCTTTAAAACTCAGTGGATTTGTATAAAAAGCCTTGAACCCTCGTTTGAGTTGAAACTTCCTTCGGTGGTTGTAAATATAGCGTTTTAAATGTGGGCGTCCTTGTGGTACAGAAACTGGCCACTGTTCTGAAATCTGACATGGGACGTCCTGTCCCTGGACAGGACACACAGAGCTAAAGCCAACAGGACTAAAGGGGGTTTGGGGAATGTTATCTCATTTACTCTCTCTCTCTCACACACACACACACACACAGACACACACTTCCATTGTTTGCTGACTCAGACCACCGGTGTCTCTGTGCATCGGCCTCGCTCCACCAGTTCACCCAGTTTCTGCTGAACGGCTCGTGAACACGCACGTACACGGAGGCGGCGTCTTCAGTGAAGTGATATGTGGATGTGTGATAGCATAAGCAGTTTCGGGGGGGAAGGGGTGTCCTGGGTTCTCAGTAAGGTTTTTCTCAGAGTGCCAGTGGACAGCTTGCTCCGGCTATCTCTTGACGGACAAAACGAAATGAAACACAAGAAGCTGTTGCACCATCGTCAAGAAGGCCAGCTCAGCGACTGAGCCGCTGTTGAGACATTTGTTTTCTGTCTGCCTTGCTTCACTCGGCGCTGTCAAATCGGCATGACTCAAAATGACAGATAGTAGGAGAATTCCTTTGTTTTGCACATCGTTACCGTCGGGTAATCTTATCAGACTTTCTCAAAGTTAAAGCTTGTGAAGGCAAAACAAAAAGATAAATACATCTCCAGACCGATGTGGTTTAGATTAAAGCTCTTGATTGCTGGTGTGAGAGTGTCTCACCAAGCAGAAATATGTACACTTGTCATATATCCTTGAACTTGTTACCCTCAAAACATATATAGATAAAGGAGACGGCATCTTGAATTGTGTTCGAGAGGCTAAGTTACATAACCAGGGTAAACGCAAAGTGCACAATCATCTGAAAACTGCTGTGTTGGTGTGTTTTTGTGAACATATTTTATGTTTTAATTTGATTATTTAATACCTAATAACTATTGTTGGTATTATTCATTTGTACATGTGAAATGTACATTTTTTTAAATAAAAATATTGTCTAAAAAAGGTTTCCTGATATTTAAAGTTTAAATGATCTGAAACGTCTTTGTCAGTGGCAGAGTCCGCCACAGTTTACTGTTCCCACAGCACACGTGTTATTTTACATATTATGTAGCTTGACAACACAGTATGATCATTTATTTATTCCTTTTATTTGTAAAGGGACAGTGTACAATATTAAAAACAAACGTTAACATGTTCATCTGCAGTCCATACTATCACTGGAGTTGTAATAATATTGAGGACAGTCGTCCCTCGCTATATTGCGGTTCACTTTTCGCGGATTTTTTTAGTCTAATTTTGCATGCTTTTTTTTTTTTTTACAGCGTACTGTACAGTATGAACGCGCATTATGTTCTGCGTCCTGATTGGCTAAGTGAGTACTGTACAAAATGCGTGTAAAAAGATGTATAAAAGTGTGTGGTTGGGGGTTTTACGGCCTTAAAACATGTATAATAATTGTAAAACTCACTTCGCGGATTTAGTTTATTGCGGGTTATTTTTAAAACGTATCCCGTCATAAACGAGGGACCACTGTAATCACCCAGACTAATGCTTATGCTACATAGCAGCTTCTTACAGCTGCAAATCTGCATCAAAACTCGAAGCAAACTCAAACTGACTAATGCAGAAACATAAACCGTTATATAACGGGATATTTCCATTTGAAAGTATTAACTGTTTGAAAATGTTTAAATGGATGTTCCCGTGCGTCTGCTTCGTGCTTACATCGGGGTCATTGTGGGTCACCTCCATCTCACCAGACTCATTTAAAGCCGCCTTCTTCTGCTGAGTAAATATTAAATGTGACACGCACTTACCTACTGAACCCAGCTCGCCCTGCGTTGCGTCAGAATGTTCAGAGAACAAACTGACGAACCTTGCTATCATTAAAAACGGAGAGAGGGGGGGAGGAATCTGGATTACATTTGGAAATCATGTCCCGTGTGTTTAGAAACTGATGCTAATCTGTGTGTGTGTGTGTGTGTGTGTGTGTGTGTGTGTGTGTGTCCGTCCACGTGCCAGCTCATGTCCTCTGCTCCAGTCTGAAGATGAATTGTGTAATTATTAATAGTCTCAACAGTGCAAACACACATCACAGAAGCTGGCCCGTTGGTATGAAGTTGCTACTGTACATGCTGCTGTATTAATTGTATACGTGCAGCTAACGGAGTGTCAGTGTGTGTACATAGGCCGGTGTGTGTGTGTCTGTGGGTTGGACAGCCAGATTTGGACAACATGCAGCTCAAATATTTATCTGCGAAGCTTCTGGAGGCTCCGCGAGCGACGCTTCTCGCCTTCTCCTCGTCTCCGGGAAAAACAGAGAGTCCTCTTCGTTCTGTTCTACATATTCAGCACCCTCACCTCACTCTATCCATGCACAATATTTAGTTTAAAGTTGGTCTTACACTTGTAAACAGAGGACCACCTCTAAACCAGCTTTTTCTGGGGGTGATCCCGAGGCTGGATGGGATATGTAGACCCTCCAGCTAGTTCTGGGTTTGCCCAGGGATCTGCAGACCTCCAGGGAAAGGAATCAGACTGCCCAAACGCCAACCTCAGCTGGCTCCTCTTGATGTAAAAGGAGCAGCAGCTCTATTCCAAGCTCCCTCCGGATGAACTCTTTACCCCGTCTCTAAGGTTGAGCTCCAGCCGGGTGGAGGAAACTCAATTTGGCTGCTTGTGTCTGGAGTCTCATGCTTCGTAGATGGACTGGAAATTCAAGCTCCTCCCCACAAGGATCCAGTCCACAATCCTACCAACAAGCCGGTCCATCTAAAGCTCCACTTTCATATCACTCATGCACGAGACTAATCAATCATCAATATTCTTGTGTAAGGTGAAAAGACACAACTTAGAGATCAGTGCTGAAGAGCTGGAGAGCAAGAGCAGCGCTAAAAGTGAACGGCAGGACAATGACAGGCTTCGTCTCCACACGTTACAAGAAACCAGTATGGATGTAAACAGCCTAAAATTAAACCTGAGCGTCCTCACATTGCCCTCATTTCAGATCCAATGTGAAGGAGCCAAACAGAAAACATAATGTTTTACTACAATTACTGCCGACCATTTTCAAACATGTGCGGCGCAGTTTTTGATTTTCGATTGTTGTGTTCCTGTTTCAGGCAGCCGCCGCTGGTTTCATTTCCATTCAGGAGCAAACTTTAAACTTCACAGAGAACATCCATTCTCCATAAAAACGTATTCTTATTGAGGTGGCGGGACAGAGAACATCAAGTCTGCATGTATTCATGAGAACACTTGCATTATCTCCTCAAACGTCCACTTAAGGCTGGCTGCAGAACGAGTCAGTCTCCATAAGTCCCTATGTTTCACAGCAGAAATAAACATGTTTACAGCCTGGTACAAGAAAACTGTTCTGGTCTTCTTTTACCGTAAGGCTTGACGTTGAAAAGTAGCAAAGATCTAAAATATACGAGCATGTTACGCAGTGATAATTTAAGAGATATGATAAAATGTGCACGTGTGATTGGTTTTCTGACAAACATGAATGGAGACAAAATGACAGAAGCTAAAGAGACTTAAATGGACACGAGTGAAAGTGTCAGATGGTACAATAACAGGACAGGCTGGTCATGTGCGTAATGTATGAGTCAAGGGACTGCAAGCAAGGAAATTAGTGTGTGTGTGTGTGTGTGTGTGTGTGTGAGGTGACAGTGGTAGCTGGCTTGTGTCATGGCTGTATGACCAGACAAGAAACACACACACACACACACACACACACACACACACACACACACACACACACACACACACACACACACACACACGGCAGGAAAACAAAGATTTTGGTGGCATTTTTCACTTTAACTTTACTCTTTCTACTCTCGCCGTGAACATGAAGTCCCCCACGTCATGTAAACAAGCAGCATGATGACGCACGGGCCGATCGCTAACTCCGTGTTGTTTTGGACAGGAGGTGATGATTCATATTCAGATGCGGCCCCGGACTCCGTGAGGCCTTCAAGCTCCCGCCGTTCGTCAGATTGCGGCGGAAAGGAACACGCTGTCACCACCTCGCCGGCGAACGTACGCACGTGCCGACGACGACGCCTACAGACATAATTAAACCAGTCGTTTACGACGTGCAAACAACGTTCCTGTCAGCTCCTCTGGATGACAACTGGCCATGAATACAAACTGTTTCGTTAATGGCAAATCGAATTGAGTGTGCATGCACCCTTTCAATCATCCCACATCCTCTCCCTCGCCGACTTCTCCATCTCCACCACATGCATTTCTACTTGTTTGTTCCGTTGACCACGTATTACTAATAAGTAAACCGGAGAGTTGTGCGCATTTCATTTCCTCTTCTCTGTCGATTTGAGGCTTTTAATGCCCTGGTTAGACGCCTACAACGGGAGAAGAACATTGTGTTAATGGTTGTGCAGAGGTGTAGCGGCGAGGTATAATTGTAGATAGCAGAGATGCTCTCTGTCTGGGTGACAGAAAGAAAACATCAAGCTTCGGCGAAGAAGCACTGAAGATGCACGAGGAGATCATGAACACCACGTAGACATACAGCACGTGTATGGCTTCAATATACACCTGAAAGAATTTATATGACGCTCATTTAAATGCATGTATACGCAACCATTCACACTCTCAAAACCTTCATCCGGCACGGTGCCAGTTTGTGCCGGATGGTGCCAGTTTATGCCAGATGGGTGTGGTTTCCACATCATTAAATTTGGCACATGTCGCTTCAGTGGCAAGAAAAAAACAAATCCTGGCAAACATGAGGACTGGTAAAAACTTGGCATGGCTTGCTGAATCCAAACAAATATTTACATGCTTTGCCAGCACCTCAAACTCGATGGAGGTTTGCCCTCAACATTGATTAAAACACAACCAGACACAACGGCTGAATACGCTCTGATTGGTATTTACCTGTTCTGTACATCCAGCCGCACTGCATGACAGTGTTTGATCATCGGCTAATAGGGATTCAATGTTAATCCCTGCTGCCGGCTCTGTGTTCAGTTTTCTCTGCCCTGCAGCTTGAGGATGTTCACAGCAAGACTAAATGGAAAACACCTGCTTCAAGCACCGCGCATTGCTCAGGGCAGTGAAAAAACGTAACGCGGCCATTGAAGCCACCTCAGCTGGCCCCTCCGAGCTTCCTTTGAAAATAAGTGCCTGTTCTACATGCGTGTTATTAAATTTAAGAGCAAGTATTCCTGTTATCACACTGTATACCTGTACAATACCTTAGCCAGAGATGTATAAAGTACTGGAGTAAAGTAGTGGAGTAGAAGTACAAGTGCTATATCAAAAAAACTGACTTGAGTAGAAGTTGAAGTGTTCATTAAACACCATACTTAAGTAAAAGTACTAAAGTATTCAAAATGTTTTGTACTCAAGTATTGCAAGTAGTAGTATGTAAAAAATTGCTACTCAAGTACTGAAGTAAAAGTACAAGTACAAGTACTGTTGTTTATATTATTTCAAATATTTATTAAGGCACAACTTCTAATGTTACAGTGTTACAATGTTCATGGTAGAGTTCCTTGATTTCCCATGGTCTGTGAATGCGTCTGAATGAATGCGAGAGCGAGGGGGCGGGGCAGCAGGTGAGAGAGCGCACCTGGGTGAGTCAGGTGTATGACGTACGGCGCACGAGCAGAGGTTGATGTGAGACCGGGACTGTTCAGTTGGTTTTTTGTCGTGGTTCCGGCCGACAGTCACCGAGTCCTGGAACCAAAGCGTTCAGCAATAAATGCAGTTTGTTCAATATCGCCTCGTCATTCATCACGTGTCCAGCTGGACGCTACTATAGTAACGAGTAACGACTCAGCACATGAAAATGTATTGTAGTAAAAGTATTAAATTCATCAAATATATGTAGTGCAGTAAAAGTGGAAGTTGGGGGAAAAAAATAATACTCCAAAAAAGTACAGATACTGCATTTTAGTACTTAAGTGCAGTACTTAAGTAGTTACACTTCGTTACTATACATCTCTGACCTTAGCAACCATAATTAGGCCTTACAGAAATCCAAAACACAAGCAAAAGTGTAAATAATGCATAAAACTACAAACATTAACAAGCCCAACTAACTACCTACAGCAGTAACCAAGATTTATTTACAAAAATCAAGAGGTGTGTCCCGTTAGCACGTCCCGTTAGCGCGTCCCGTTAGCATGTCCCGTTAGCATGCCCAACTAACTACTTACAGTAGTGACCAAGATCTACTTCCAAAGTTAAGAGGCATGTCATTAGCAAACTCCATTATTTTGTGCGGTTAAAGCTACCATCGATCCAAGATGCTACTATTTCGGGTCACGATAGCAGAGATTCGATTGGAGGTCACCAAACGCAGGTAGAGAGATCATAAGCGAGCTAGCTTCGCAAGCTGCCAACAAAATCCAGAGAAGACAGTTGGAAAGTGTAAAATTGCAGACCAGTGGATTCAAAAATGACCCAATGTTTCAATTAGTAAAGTCAGTCAATTGTTATTGACAAAGTCTGAAGCCAAAGCAGATAACAATATCTTGACTAAAATAATCAATGAAAAAGGAACAAGGCACAGATTTGTCTCCTGAGGGAATAAATCAATTTAATCCCAAGAAATCCATTTCCAGTCAGTAAACCCACGTGCGCGCACGTAACTGACTTAACAACATACGCACACACGCTGTGCCTCACAGCAATTTGAGCGATTTAATGAAGAAAACCCTGCAAAGCACAGGAAACTGTTAGTCCTGCCAGCGAGGCTCGGCCGCGGCGCTGACGCCGAGTTGACGTGGAGGTGAGGCGGCTCTCTAAAGGTTAACGACCGTTCTCAGGCCAATAATGGCAGCGGTGAGCAAACATCACCGGCTCCTTCATTCGATCTGCGCTGATGAGTTACATAAGACGGGTCAGGGACTGTTTGTTCTTTCTCTCAATCACCATATAGAACATTTCAATGATCTTGACCGGGGGGAAAGTGGACGGGTTTTGTTTAATTTTTTTGCACGTAGACGGAGATGGTGTGTAACAGTCAGGGGGTTCATTTAAAACTCTGTCCACATGTCCATGTTGGAAAACATTGTGCAGTTGTGTCTCTGACAATTAAATTCTTGACTCTTTGTCAATTTGGCGTCCTGATCACATTGAACGAAGCTGCAGACAACGTGAACCCTGGTCGCCGTGTGACGGTTAGGTAACCGAAATGTAGGCTGTGTGTGTGTGTGTGTGTGTTTAGCCTATAGTTTCCCTCCAGGCAGTCAGAGTTGAGCAATCAGTATGAAGTCAAGAGATGGCCTCATTGCTCCCGTGTCCTTTTTTTTTGGTCTCTAATTTGAAACACTGCTTTCTGCTTTGCAGAAACATCTCCAAGCCCCACGTTGCAGGAGCAGTTGGCTGCAACTACTGATAAAAAAAAGCTACTTTTGCATTTTTTTTACTTCTTACTTTGTAAAAAAAAAATGTAAAAAAAGGGAACTTGCCTGTTGACTCCTGGTTATTGCTGCCATAAAGTCAAAGCCTTTGACTCGTCTTAACCTTGAAACATCATAACAGGTAATTACAAACATCTGCTGGTTTTTCTACTTTAAGCTGTAAAAAGTCATCTGTAGCTTCCTTTTCAAAAATTTTATCAGCATTCCTTTTAGTTATCATAACATTTTTACTGTCCTCTAAATAAGTCCCAAGAGGCTGGAGAGTCAATTCCTGGCTTTGGAGGCACGAGTAGCTTTGGACACGTTACAGTCCAGAAGCGCAGATGACCAAAAATGTGCTAACACTGACACTAACATAAACAAAAGGAGCTCAGGAGTGTTTATTAGATAAAGCTAGCTCAAACCACAGCAGTCTAATACTGCAATAAATCATACAAAGGTTACATTTTGTTCCGTTTCTGTTGTGTTAGAGATTTTAAATTAAAGTAATTGTCATTTTTAAGGCTACAGTTGGATTATACTGCATAATACTAAAATACGTCACTAGTATTTGCTAAAATAGTACAATGCAACTCCCAGCGTCACTCCAACCAACTTCTACCTATATAAAATGACAAAATACAGGGTTCCCACACCTTTTTCATTAACAAATTCAAGCACTTTTCAAGCACCTTCAAGCACCAGTTTTTCCATTTTTCCAGCACCTTTAAATAGGTAGGCTACTAGTTGTGTTTGCCATGATGGTCATGGGAAGCGCAGCGGTGCCACTGTATGGCATAATAATATGGGTCTAATTAGCATTATTTCATATGGTGGTAGATTGACTGTTTTGATTTTTAACTAATTGTGAAATTTCAAGCATTTTCAAGCACTTCACAAAAAATTCAAGCATTTTCACAACCTTGAAAACACTGAATTGAAATTCAAGCATTTTCAAGGAATTCAAGCTACCCGTGGGAACCCTGTATATAGTAGGTATTACAGTATTTTGCAGGGATAAGCCTCAAACATTGACACCACATCACCTGAGCTTCTTCCAGGTGAAATATGTCTGGTCTAAAATGACTCAATTGGGCTCAATTCAGAATAGTCTAGTCTAGATAAAGGCTCGGTTGGTGGTGGGGGTTTCATGGCAGCTCCTCTGAGAATAACTTGACCCTCTCTCTGCAGGAGCCTTAACTGGATTCCCACCCGTCAGCGCTTCAGCTGAGATCAACTCTGTCCTCCTCCACCTCCACCTGATCCGTCTGGCCTCGGCACAGCTCAAGATGCAACGCATAAACACCTACAAACGTGTACTGGAACCAAACAAATATTATAAGCCAGACGCGCACAAACATACACGGCCTCCATGTGAGAAGTGGCTCGTTAGTAGACGGTAATCAGCTTAGTGCTCTCCAACGCCCACGGGTGCTAAGCTCTTTACAGACAAACCCAGTTAGAGGAATAGCAGCTGAGCGATGCCACGGCCCCCCGAACCCGATGAAACACACACACACACACACACACAGATCATGGTGGTGGAGAAACACGGCGGTGTTGACATCAAGACATTCACCTGGAGGAGTGGGGGGCCGGGGGAGAAATTTATACAGGAGATGGAGACAGACGGAGAAAAAACTGCAGACAAAAAGCTCAAATGTTTTCCTGGAAGAGTGTGTGAGGAAGGAGGAGGAGAAAAAAAAAGTGAACAAATAAGAAGAAGGAGTGTGTGTGTGTGAAAGGAGGGAAACACTCCTCCCTCTCCTCCTCCCCCTGCCTGTGCCCTCAGTAACCCCAGTGGGTTGGTGGGTGGCTGCTCCGCTCTCTCTTTTTCGGCAGCGCCCAACACACTCCCGACTCCCGGCATACATCCCATACCACAGAGCACAATTGGCGCTCTGTAGACAGGATCATGCTCGTACATGGAGGCCGGGCACGCTGCCAAGCTAACACTCAAACTTAGAGGTATGTAATGTATACAGACAGAGATATATACACGCACACACACAGTGCATACGGTAAAAGGAAGTTTAATGCAAAAAACAGAAAAGCAGCAAAAAGTCACATTTAAGTCGCGTTAAACCGGAGAATGTTTGGCATTTTTTTAACCATGCTAGATAATCAATCCATTAACTTTTCCCCCACAAGCATCATAATTATGATTTTAAGTGACATATCTAAATAAATCCAATACATTTTTAGTACACGTTAGTTTTCCCATCTCGGGAACTTCTCACCTTTTATTTAGCACCTAACTTCAGTTGATAAAAATACCAGATTTTGCCATCAACTGTGCTTCACGTTCAGTCCTAATCAACAGGGTTCCCACACCTTTTTCATGAACAAATTCAAGCACTTTTCAAGCACCTTCAAGCACCAGTTTTTCCATTTTTCCAGCACCTTTAAATAGGTAGCCTACTAGTTGTGTTTGCCATGATGGTCATGGGAAGCGCAGCAGGTGCCACTGTATGGCATAATAATATGGGTCTAATTAGCATTATTTCATATGGTGGTAGATTGACTGTTTTGATTTTTAACTGATTGTGAATTGGCTTGTATTCTCAGCTTGTGAGCGGTGTATTGTGTAACTACCATAGCGCAATAACAGTGACCAACAGGTGTGGATAGTAGTCTACTGTTATTTCTCTGCAGAACACCAAGCGAGTATGATAACTGAGTTCTGCATGTAAAGGCATCGGATCAAGCGCGTAGCCGCTCAGGAAACATTTTTGTTTTCTCTTGGTTTATTGAGATAGACATCACACAAATTTCAAGCATTTTCAAGCACTTCACAAAAAATTCAAGCATTTTCACAACCTTGAAAACACTGAATTGAAATTCAAGCATTTTCAAAGAATTCAAGCACCCGTGGGAACCCTGTAATCAAGCAGCGACCTGCAAACTGCAGTTCCTCAAACGTCCACTTGAGGCTGGCTCCAGAATGAGTCAGTCTCCATAAGTCCCCATGTTCAAATGCAGTTTTGGTTAAAAAAAAACTGTACTGAGTCTGAATTTTTATCTAGCAGACCTGTTCATATTAGATTAGGACTTAAGATTCAACAATTCTGGCAGGAAAAACGCTTCGGTACCGTCTCGTCTGTCCTATCAAATGTGAAGCTGGAGACAGTTAAGAGTAGCTTAGCATAAAGACTGGAAACAGATGGGAAACAGCTAGCCTGGCTCCGTCCACCTATCCTCCTATCATCACTTTTAAAGCTCACTATTTGACAAGTTCCATCTGTAAAAACACAGAAGCGCCGAACAAGTTTTATGGTGGGATTATGTGCAGGACTGCTTTCACTTCAATGGATCGACTAATTCTCGCCTACATTAAAGTCAGGGAGTGCGTCTTCCAAAATGTCAAAGCCTTCCTTTGAGCACGACTTGACAAATGCGCCGACGCGAACAAATAGATCAATCACACACACACACACGCACAAAGTAAGCATTATGCAACGTAGTAAAGAGCACACAGGCTTCGGCAGGTGCCTCGCCCTAACTTAAGGCGCAGACTAAAATAACACGCCGCTTGGCAGCGACTTCTTAACGCAAACATGAGGTACAAGAGCTTTCCTGTTGTATTGAATCATGAGATGAGATAAGGTAGACTTGACTGAACGCACGCTGGGGAAATTCACCTGTTACCAGCAGCTCACAATGCACAAGGTGGATAAGGAAAAAATTACTCGACGCAGCGACCCGGTTCTGGTCCGTCCTCAGCTGTCTCCTCTCACAAGTTAAAAGCAGCTGGTCTTGAGTGTAAACAAGAGAACGTGGCGGGTTTTTTTTCCAATGTGTGTAACAGGAGAAAAAAAAGCAAATCTCTGTAGTACGTCCATGTTTGTGCACAGAACTGAATACTAAAGACAGAGAGAAGTCTTCAGAGTTACTGTAACTGGCTGCAAACCACGAAGCGCCATGGCAATCATGCACCCCATTCGCAGCAACCCTACAAGTTCATTCATTCATTCGTTCGTGCAAGCCTCGCATGAAAGCTCCTCAATCTGTGGAACATGATTATGAGAGAAAGAGAGAAAGTCTGGTGTGAAAAGACAGGAAGAGGACGAGAAGAAAGAGAGGTTTGGAGAGACACGGTGAGGCCGAGGGGCTTTGTTCAAAACAGAACGAGCAAAAAAAGTATTGACAAAAGAGGAGGTGTGTGTGTGTGTGTGTGTGTGTGTGTGTAGTCTATGTAGGCCAGAGCAGGTCAGTGAAGGTAACTTTGGCCATTAGCTGAGGAGCTTTTGGCTGATCCCTGCTTCCTGAAAGGTGATTGGCTCGGATGATCTGTCTCAGCTTTTCCTATTAAGAGGAACACAGCCTCGACACTGTTCTATGTGTGTGCGCTTGTGTGTGTGTGTGTGTGTGTGTGTGTGTGAGTTTTCACGTGTGCGTGTGAACCAGACGAGACTTTGCAACGTAACCAAAGAGCTCTGAATTGAAAAGCAAGCGTGTAGAGGTGTGATAATCAAACGCTTTTCTGTCACATCCAATGACAAGTTCAATGGCTTGAGTCCACACACACACACACACACTAACACACAAGCACACACACACTTAGTCTGTCCGGCGGCGCCTCTTTGACTGACCAAGCTGCCAATACAATTCATTCCCCTGCTGCTGTGTTCTTGTGTGTGTGCGTGTGTTTGCGTGCCAAATGCATGTGGATAAAGCACCAGTCAGTCAAAACATGACTGACGAGGTTTTACTACCTAATTACCATTCGGCTCGGCCGGGCAGCTCACCAGAGACGCGCGCACACACACACACACACACACACACACACACACACACACACACACACACACACACACACACACACACACACACACACACACACACACACACACACACACACACACACACACACACACACACACACACACACACACACACAAAAAGGAAAAGGAGACCACGACTCTTGAGCAAGGCGCTTAAACTTTAAGAGCTTAAAAGGGGATTTACTGTCGAAAGGGGGTCAATTAATCAATGAATAATTAAGAACTGGATGAATTTGCAGCATTTTATAAAGCCGAAGGAGGCTGAAGATCATCTACAGCTCACAGGATTTCAGATATGTATATAATTTATGCTCCTCACGCTCTGAGAAAGGATTTTGTACCTGAAAATATTCCTTTCTTTGTTATACATGTAGGATAGGTGGTTTTCTGCAACGTTGAAAATACAGGAAAGGCAAAAACACTCAATTATTCAAGATGCTGCTTCTGATGCGAACACATCTGGCTGAGAATTGTATTTCATCGTCCCGATCGACACATCCAGCTGAAATTTGAAACGATCTTTTCTATTTTGGCTGTGGCGGTGCGGAGAAAGTTGAGCCAGATCTGACTTTTTCGGAGAAAAAAGCAGTCCAACGCCACGTTGCGGCTGCCAATCAAACTCTCGGATCCAGCAAACCGTCCACAGCCGGCCTGAAATGTCTCTGAAACCGAGGCTATAAACTCTGATACCCTACACCCGTTTTGTTCTGGCTTTGTTTACTTCATGGGTCTAAATCTGGGTCAGGCTCGCAATTTACACCACAAAATAGAGACACAAAGAAGTTTAATTTGGTTTGTTTCCGATTGCTTGAGAGTGAGGGATGGGAAGTTTTAGTCGAGAGACATAGACAGTGAATGAGAGTGAGCGAGCGCTGGCCTCGATAAAGCCGGTTACGTTCATACCTCCAGCTAGTTACTCGTCACAGTAACTTGTATCTGCAAGTGTCAGCCAAGAAGTAACAGAATATTGTAGTTCATGAAGTATAAATATGAATTAGTCACTGATGAAAGGATATTTTATTTATAAGTTTATTTATTTATAAGTTTTAGTCCTATAGAGTCTATATTTACTTATCAGAGTCTTATTAACATATTTCTGTTATCTATCATAAATGGTATTGATAGTGATGTAGTAGACATGATCAGTTTTTAAAGGCCTCGGCCTCATCTTTAAATCAACTGCATTTTTTTAACTCGGCCTTGGACAAAGAAGGACTCCAGATTTGAGGTTCAAGACCGGCCATGACCACAACTGCGTGGATATCACTTAACTGCATGTGCATTTCATTTCATTTAATTGTTAGCTGCCTGGGAGGAGACATCGGCCAAATCTTCTGGAATGAAATTTGGCTTCCTGAACCACAAACGGTTCATCTCCAAAACAGTGTCCAAACAAACACACAGCAGTTCAAGGTGACGCTTCACAGGGTGACTCAGTGAAGCAACCAAAGCTTCACCCGAAGAGTTTGGGTGTATATTACCTACTTAAGCATGCTGCATACTGTCTAAAGTCCCTCGGCTCTAGGTCATGGACCTGGACTGTTTCAGTACATGTAGCTATGATTTGTTGATTAATTACAACCTGCTGTCATAATCTTTACAGACAAAAGAATTAATCCTAACAACAGAAGAAACAATAAGTAGATTAATCACTCAAATATCGATATCACTATCGGCCGTTGGGCTCTTATAGCGGCGCGTTATCGCAGCACAGCTGTGGTAGCTGCGTTCCTTCAAAGAAACTCCCGTTTCTCAGTTATATGACACCTTATCCTCAAATAATACCCCCTGTTGAATTAACCTACTTTAGCTTAACAGGTAGAATTGTGCGTGTCTGTGTTTAACAGCAGGTGATAAGACATTAATAGATAAGAAAGGCCGTGTACGTGAGTATGTAAGCGATATCTGAGGAGTGGAGCCAAGGATGGATGTGCGGGTTACACCGAGGACCGGAAACGAGATTCGATCCCCCTATGGCTGCTTGGAATTACTGGAATGATACATACACACACACGCACCTTATACTATCAGCTAATCTGCCCATTGTCAAGCTTAAGAATGAAGCCACTCAGGTCTGCTGCTCTCGTCCTAACCTCGTGAAATATGCCGTCAGCGTCACAGTCATTAATCATTTTCCTGCCTCTGACGGCGAGATAACATCGAGCGGAAAGATCCAAAAACGTCATGTGGAGGTGGGAGACGGGCAGCCCGAGCCAGGTCAAGGTCCGGGGAAGATGAGTGACTGAAAAGAAAACCAGGTGGGTGCGAGAGAAAACGAGGCAGGTTTTAATCGTCAAGGCAACAGTCGCATCCCACACTCTTCCCTCCGTCTGTCAGACGTCAAACCACTTTCTCACCTCTTTTATACTCTGTAAAGAGTAACCATGTCGATCCCTTCTATAAACACACAATAAGAGATTTGAAGTGGCTTTCTTAATATGCATCTCGATTTCTTTCAATGTCTTCCTCAACATAAAAAACACTTGACGTCTTCTGTGTAATTTATCAAAATTTTGAGTCCTTTCCACATAATCGAAACATTTTTCCTTCAGTTTCTCAGCGATCATCTTTTGTCTCGTCAAATTCTTCGTTCAGCTTGATTTCTGCAGTTCAATCTGGGGCAACTGGCCTTGGTTTTACATCAGTGAAGACGATTCACATCTCATTCAAGAGGCTTCTCCAGTTCTGAGTATTTAAGTGGGAGGATCGTAGAACCGGAGCTCAGGTGACCTGTCGTGTACACTAGACCTCAGGTAACTTTAACGACCGGGCACTAACGAACCAAGGTCGGGTCTTTCGTTCGAACGTCATCAGTCAGAACTGAAGAAGCCTCTTGGCTGAGATGTGAAACATCCTGGGTGGATCTATAACCAAATCCAGTTGCCCCACATTGAAGCCCTTTTTCAAAAGAAAGACGACCCGGATGACTGAGAACCTCCACTGGTCTCAGACTTCCCACGTTCCCAAGTTTTCGCTGGGAGAGTCCAGTTTCCAACCAACTGCTCAACCATGTTGGTGAAGACGTAGCTCAATCTGCTGGACAAACACAAGATCTGTGTTTCGAGGGCTGAGACTGACATGGTGGAACAGCTTGAGGCTCGGCCACCTTTGCTATGGAGACCAAGCCGGATCTGCAGTCTCTTTCAGAACACTGTGACCCGTCTAAGCTGGTGGGTATTTTATAAAACCTTAACTCTTGTTGTTTGAAACTGAATTTGAGCTCAATGACTGGATGCTTCATCCCGAAAAGCTCTTTTTTTCATGATTGCTTGAATTTAATGCCCACAGAATCGACATCTCTCCCACGCAGAAACCTCGGAGGAACTCCTCCGACTTTTACAACCCTATCTTCTATTTTTTTTTTAAAGAAAAATGAAAACAAGGAATGTCTCGGGAATATTTTTCTTCTCCTTTCTACACTAACTGTGTTATCTCAAATAAAACACTCCCCCCCCAAAAAAAAATTCCATGGTGAAATGTTGTTTGTGATCAAATATATTAAACCACCTTGTAAATTTACCTCGCCCTCCTCCCTTTGCACTCCCCGGTCAATCATCACGTTTCTATTTCTCCTGCCATAATGCTCCTCCTTTATTTCTACACCTTTTCTTCTCAACACTCACCTCGCTTTTTGCTCTAGAAAAACATCTTCATCCATGTCAACAACGCCTCAGTGAAAAGGCCTTTTGATGTCTGTCGAAATGAGGGAGGCAAACAGCGATGGTGTGAAATATGTTGGGCGTACGCAAACGTATGCACGTATGCAATCTGAAACTCGAGGGGGGAAATTTCCATCCAGGTTATGAAAAGAGCAGCTGATCGGCGTTCAATGCTGATTATAGATGATGGTATGTCAACAAGTCTGCACACACACACACAGGAAAGGTTTAGTCTATTTATTATGCTGAACTAAATCCTCCCATTTCCTCTTCTGCCTTGCACTGTAGTCAATGGGAGATTAGACAGAGGAAGAGAGGACCCCAGACGACATCTGATACAACACACACACACAAACAGGCAAGTCTTGACATCAATTCCCCATAAAGACAAAAGTCGTAACTTATTTTCCTTTAAATGACACGATTAAATCCCTCGAATCAAGACGATGAATTGCATTTTTCTTCCTTTTTTTTGTTGTTGTTGTGAAATCTATTGAAGTGAACATAACACCGCCGCTTCTCAAATATGCAGTTTATCTCAGGAAACAGATACTCCCTGGATACGCATCTGAACGATTTTCTGTTACGGGCTGAGGTTGTGTCATCCATCACCGTTTGTCATAATGTAATCTGATCATTTGCATGTAAAAAAAAAAAAAAAAAAAAAAAACGTGTTCAGACCGAGTGGCAACTTCCGTGGCTGTGAAGTGAAGCCAATGCAGAAGTGCCAAAAAAAAAATGCAGTTCCTCAAACGTCCACTTGAGGCTGGCTACTGAAGAGTCAGTCTCCGTAAGTCCCCATGTTTAAATGTCGAACTTCACAGCAGAAATAAACATGTTTACAGCCTGGTACAACAAACAGTTTTTCGTCTATAGCTAATTTCCGTGTTCAGTACAACTGAACTGAGGCTGAATTTATATAAAACTGACCTGTTTAAATTATATTAAAGCTTAAAGTTGCATAATTATCAGCGTATTTAGTGTAATTATCACTATGAATCAATGCAGCCTTTTCAATGACTTTGGCTTCCACATTCCAGGTAGATGACGTCATGTAATGTTAAGGATTTCTACTGTTTATCTTCTGACTGCTGAAACGAAGGATGAAATTACCAATGATTGATGAGTTGGAGTTCGAAAATCCTTCCTCATAACAATCTAAACAGTTTTTTGACATTTGATAAGCCCTCAAACTCACGGAAACACGATCTTCAAACCAGCCTCTTTAGTTGTATTTTATTGTTTCAGTTGTACCTGAAGTAACATGCCCACACCGATGCAGCCACTCGAGCCTGCTGGCTCATCAGAGAGAAACATCCATGCCAAAAACTGTTTTTTTTGTCAGGCAGCGAGTGAGAACGCACAAAAACCTGTCCTGATATAAACCAAACATCAAAGTTAAGAGGATTGCAAAAGATATGCAATAAAAGCAAAGACTTCTTCACTAAAATCAAGTTTAACTCGCTGCTAGTGTGCATATCTACATCAAAAACACTTTTTTTTCAACCTGAAACATCACTAAACTTTCTCTACAGGCATCCATCTGCCAGGTAACCGTCCTGTTGTTTAGAGCAACATTACTTTCACGCAGCAAAACTCTCCAGCGGATCGCCATGATGGCGCCAGATGTGGCTGCAAAGAGATTTGCGGTGCCGCTGTGAAGCCTGCGGAAACCTCCACATCCAGCTGATGAATTCTGCAGAGTGAGCAGCGGTGCGTGTGTGTGTGTGACAGCTTGATCGTCCATAACAAAGCTGTATATATATATGTGTGTGTGTGTGTGTGTGTTAGTATTCAACTCAGATTACTCCTCCAGCCTTCAGATTCGCCTAATTGGACAGAGGCGACGGCCTGTAATAGACGACGGTGCTCCTGCTGCGTCTGCGGCGGCGCATGCAGATGACCTCATCAGATGCTGTTTTGTGAAGTCAGTGGGAAAAAACGCCTCAGCCCGTCGTGTCTCCTAACACACGCACGCAGATGCACGCACACAACCTTCAAGAATCCCTGAAAACCCAAACAGAGGAGAGTTGTTGCTATGTGCGCTGTGAGTTCGGTGACTCCCTGAACAGAACAGACCACCCAAACAAAGCCGAATGGACTTCAGAGAACTGAATGTCCTTGACATTAACAAAAACAAATGAATGCCCCCCCCCAAAAAAAAAAAGATCCTGTGCTTCACGGACTGCATCCATTTTGTGATATTATCCAAAAGAAACCTGCCTGAATGTGCACGGAAAAAAATACTAGATAAACAGAGAAATGTGGAATTTGTTTACTCAAGCTGGCGAGGAAACGGACTCAGACCTCTCTGCTGTCCTCTTGAAGCTGCACATGTTGTTCTGCATCTAACCCACTGAGGGCAGGTCTGTTGTGTAATGCTGTAATTAGGGCTAATGAAGGAAAGTTGAGTTTGCAATGCACCGAAACTAAAGCTAATTGCCATCTTAATATGGATTATGCAATCCATATTAGGGGTGCACCGCCCACTCTGCCCTGTTTTCCTAGTTAGACTGACACAAGATGCAAGATTTCAAATATCAATCAGCATCCTCCTGCGCTTTAACAACCCCAATACTACAGACAGCGTGCACACACACACACACACACACACACACATTGCCCTGAGCCTCACCCTAGTAGGGGTCATGCCCCATCCACGTGGTTGTTTTTACATAACGCTGCTAGTGCTAATGTAGTGCTGCCCTAGATTACACACGCAGCAAGGAAAGTCTGTCAGCTGCAAAAGGAAAGCTGTATTTCTGTGCAGACATGGACTCAAGAACACTAGAAAGATGCTGCACAAGTACCATTTAATCCAGGGAGATCCAGTTATAATAAAGCCGGAATTATCCTTTAATTTAACGTGTCTGAAACCAAGTGTGCAAAATTGAGAGAGATGGAGGGAATGGGAATTAATTACTCGCCGCTTCTGACGACGACATGATCGGCCGCTCCTGCTTCCTGACTTTAACTGTGTGCATCTCTTCCTGGATCATGTGACCGGAGACTTGCAGGCGTGGGAAGGTGCCAAGTAACCCAGCAGTGTTGACAGTAAAACAACACACTGCTGAGAGGGTCAATATAGTTTTATATCTATGCAGTTAAAGTTCAATTTCAGCTGTCGTTTACATACCAAACATTGTGAGTCACATTATAGCACATACATAGATAAAATTTATTAGAATATTATAAATTCATCTGTATTTCTACATCAATATTTCACTGGATTAGTGAGGAAACAGACTTCTCATGTGGTTATTTTATCTTTAACTATTTTACATTATACAATCTAATGTGACATGAGTTTAAGGATACTGCAAACTACAACCTTAAAAATAAACATAACAGTTGAATTAATATCTCTCTGACAGTGTCAACAAAAACTGAAACATTAGAAGCTTCATTAAAGTTGAATTCATGGCAGAGTTGTTGTATTGGATTACACCGGATTGTACCAGTCAGTGTAAATCTCTATCCCTGTATCGAATTACACATAAAGTGATATCGCTCACCCCTACATGGACTAAAATCCAACTATCTGGCGCCTAAATCCTCACGATCTCAGTGTTTTGGTATTTTTCCTAAACTGAAGAAGAAGAAACAATCTGTGAAAATTTATTTCCACCTTTACAAGAAGTGATAAAACACTCGACGAGTGAGCTGATCCAGTTTCGCCCAAATTCTAATCAGTCCTGCTCATGTGGACAGCGATGTCGAATGTGATTCAGGAATTAAGGGAAGCAAAACTTGAGATTTTGAATACGTCTTTACATCATGCCTCAAACTATGAACATGCAGGGATCTCCTCCATTAGAAACCTAATTCCTCGAAGTAGTGTGTCCCGGACAGGGACGGCATTTTAAAAAGAGCTACAGGTTATTTTGAGACTGGCACACACATCCACCTCCAGATGGTAAAGGAATAAAGTTAAGGGACAGCTGGGTGAGCGGATAATAAAATTTTGTCAAATGGTTTTCCTGGAGGAGATCGTGGGAGCGGGGGCTGTCTGATTTGATTTAAATTAACATTTTGTTCCAAAAACCTCCTCTCCACTTCACAAACGAATGTTTCGCTGCGTTCTGCTGAAGGTCACGACACCTCTGTTATGTGGGAAACACCAACACATACGCACAGCCGAGTGAAATATACACGTTGCAGTCCGCTGTCTCTAACACTCATAGCTAACTTGACACATAAAAAGCAGACGCACCAACACAGAGATTCATATTTTCTACATAAAAGACCACACACGTCACGTTTGTTGTCACCGATTCGTTTAGATTTCTCTTATTTGGAGTGAGATAGCTCACCCTGCTTCTCCTCATTATATGCATCATGAAAGGATATTTTTACATGTTATAGCTTACACAACCAGCGTCAAATGGGATTGTTTTTGGCACATGTCCCACTACTGATGTTCAAATTTAGCTTTTAGACTCTCCGTGCCAAAAGTGCGCACCCCAGAGACATTCACTCTTTTCCTATACAAGCTGGAGCCTGTTGGGGGAAAAAAGAAATCCCTGTAATTACAGCAGATCAGTGCTCTTAAAAAAAGCACGCAGGATCTATGCAGACAAGATAATTAATCGTTTCTAAACTGCATTTTGTTTATAGTAACGGATAGATCGGTCGTCATGTACCATCTCGGTATTTTTGCTTTTCATTTTCTGTTTTCGTCCGTCTCCTTCTCTTGCTTGCTTGTCTGCTGACAGCGAAAGGAAAAACGTCTCAGCGCTGTACTAAAATCTATTTTTAAAGTGTCTCTGCAAGCGTTTAGAAAGGATGGAGCGAAACACAATGTGAGAAGGGAGGAGGAGGAAAAGGCGTAGAGAGAGAGACAAGAGAGGTTTTGGTGGAGGAAAAAAAATGTTGAACAACAGTTATGTGTAGTGAACAGAGGGGAGGGGAGGAATTTCAAAAATCCATCAGCCTGGATGTCAAATGAGGACAGAGATCGTGAAGAATGAATGAATGCACCGACGTCGAATATAAAAACAAAAGGCAACAATGAAAGGAGGAAAGTAAGGTGAGAGAAGAATCGTGAGAGCAAGATGGAGAGGCCACAAATTATGGAGTGCGAGAGAGAAAAAAAACAGTTTCAGGAGAGTCCGCTAGTCTTGGGGCTTGGCCCTGCTGAGGCCCGCCAGCCCACCGCGGCAAAAACACTCGAACAAAAGGATCATTTATTGGAGGAGGAAAGAGGGGGAGGAGGAATGGAGGGATGAAAGGAGGGGGAACACTGTACAGAGGCATTTGAGAGCTGTGTGAGTGAAACACTGGCCCCATCTCAACATTCACAGCCAATGTGTAACATTCTCCCCCACGCTGCCCCGCTGACATACTCAGCAGCCAGAGCCCATATGGTCCCACTGAGGTAGCCTGCTAACATTTATATTTTAAAATACACCCAGCTTCCACCAACATGGCCTCCGCTTCCCAATAAAACCAACATGGTGATGTATGCATGCAGACGGATGCTTCGTTTCCATTTGTGGAATATGAAAAACCCAACTGTTGATCTCAGCCTCGCTGCGCTCTCGCCGCAAGATCCCGTGATGCATTTCTGCTAATGCCTTACATTTTTCATTAAATTCAACTGCGGAGCAGGGGCTATGAAATGTTTGCCACAAAAACCCCATGAGGTTTCAGTCTATCACAACCTACGGCGCAAATCATGGAGAGGCTAGCAGGGCTACATAAACAACAAGGCTTGGCAGGATGCATTCATCACAAGAGCCCTACTGTGGAAGGTTAAGTAAGACTACTGAGTGTTTTACTGATGCGTATAAATCCACATCTCCATTTAAATGCTGCTCTATCTGCTTAAACTGCAGGCGTCTATTTCTTAACAGGCCAATTTAGTGCAGACAGTGGCTCAATGAGGGATGAGGAAACGTCTCACAGTGACCTAGTTGAGGCATTGTTTAGCAGCGGTGGTCCCCCACAGCTTGAATTACCCCACACACAGTAAGGAAAAAAAATGTAAATACAATGAAAATGCATCATCTTGGCCTTATTGACCTCTCTTCCTAACAAAGAAGAGTTGCAGCTGCAGCACAACTGTAGATTTCTGTGCACACATTGTAGTATGTAATTACAGGAAAATGCTAATCATAAGTTTTTCAACCTGTAGTAGGCCAAACTAAACGATCACATCTTTCTGCTTGAATTAAGCTTGCAAATCATAATTTTCACAGCCAGAGATAAAACCTGGCACGTGAATGCTTGCATACTTTCCTTCGTCACATCATTAGAATTATAATAGAAGTTGTACTGGCCTTGGAAACGTATAATAGCATAAGATCTGAAACTTTTTTCTTCTGCTCATGTCACGTTGAATCATCTTAGGTTGACAGGTCAATGGGAAACGATGGGGGCCAAAGTTCTATTGATTGAACTTGAGAGTACAATGCTTCAAGGGTTCGTGAATGGTTTCTCATGAGAGAGTCTCACCGTGGTGAGATGTTTGCGACAGCTCTCCTGGAAAACAATGGCTCATCCTGGAGCAGAAGGATGACATACATATAAAATGAAGGAAAGAATTGATTTGAGGTGGAGGTATAGCACTGAGAATGCTTACACAATATTTAAGAAGCCTTAAAAAGGATCTATAGTCATTTCCATAAAATTGATGTTCCAATAGGTTGTCCTTACATAATTACATAAGGTAAAAACTGTGCATATGCCTGTAGAGGCTCCTGAGATCTCATATTGTGGACGATGCAGACAGTCGCACAAATAAAACTGGGGTCTACATTATAATCTGGCGTCAGGTGAAGTTTCATTACAAACATAGATGGAGAGAATTGGATTATCCTGCAAGACTTTCCATCTGAATAATGTGACACAGCACAAGAAGGAAGAGAAAGGCAGAGGGAGACGGCACAAATTGAACAAAAACAGCAATAGAGAGATCAATAGAGTGTGTCTGTGTGGAGGGAAAACTAAAACACAGTTCGATAAATGGCTTTTTAAAAAGAATAAACTCTTACCTGTTCCCTCCTTGTTTCCATTCTGATGCGTCCGCAGCTCCTCTGATTTGTAGAAGTCAATGCTGGCGTAAGTGTTGAGGCTGGAGCTACTGCTGCCACTGCTGCCGACTGCTGCGTTCACTCCCCCGACACCAGAACTTCCACCCAGTACAGAGAAGAGACGAGACGGGGCCTGGCTACCTGAGGGTCCATCCAGGCCCAAATGGGGGCTCTCTTTGTTGGCCAAGTCCAAGTCTATATAGTTAAGGCCTTGCTCTGTGGACGAAGTCTGACTGTTTGTAGGAAGGGACTGAGTGGGGTTATCAGTCACAGCACCATTACCCCACAGCATGCTTTCAAAGCCCAGCCGGCGGGCCACAGCTTGGGCATGCTCCGGAAAGAGGGAGGCAGTGGATGAAGAGGAAGTAGAGGTAGAGGTAGAGGTGGGGAGGGAAGGTGAGGCAAGGAAGGTTTCTGAGCAATGTCGTCTGCGTCCTTGGGGGTCGGCCCGGATAACTTTAGCCCCGTGGTCTGGGTTGGGTCCTGGTTTGGCGAGGGGAAAGTCTAGACCCCGTGATAGCACTGGAACAGAAGGATCAGTCCTTGTGGGGGAAGGGGCTTTTGGGGAAACACTCGATGAAGACCTAGGGACGGTGTTGCTATTCAAGCTGAAGACCATCTCTGTGTAGTCTCCACAGGAGGTTGGGGACTCAGACTCAGATACTGATGGGACACTTTCTCTGCTTTTCCTAAGTGGGGCCTCAGCAACTTCAGCCCCCTCCTCTCGAGGGGGAGTAGTACTCTCATCACAGGCTTTGGGGGCATGAACAAGAGTTGGAGGTGTGGGAGGGGTGTGAAAATTAGGGAAAACTAGTGGTGTAATGGGGTGAGGGGGACGGAGAAGGGCCCAAGTCCATGTTGACATACTCGGAGGCAGCTGGAGGAGTGATGGGGGCCGAGGGGCTACGGGAAAGTGGAATAAAGTTCCCCTAAGCAAGATGTTGGCCTGTGCTGAGGATGTTTGGTGCTTGAGCCATGAGGCAATGATAAGCCATGCCTGAGAGCCCTGCCACGCCCTCCACCAACCCCAGTCCTGGCTACACTTCTCCCCTTTAAACTCAATGCTTACATACTCTCCAGGACTCTTAGGTTCTGGGGGCAGAGGGTTCTCACGGACCCTAGGAAGGGTGTTAGCCTTGGATACATCCACAAACAGGCTCACTGGTCTGTTTCTAGTATGGCTACTCTGCTTAGACATACCACCAGAGCCACGCCTCTGCTGGAGCTTACTCCCATCTTTGGACGGAGTTCCCCCAGCCATGGTGCTCATTGCCTGGTTAGCTCGGTCCTCGCTCTCTCCGAGGCTCTCACTGCTGGCTGAGCTGGAGGAGTATGAAGAGGAGGAGAGTGACAGGTGGCGTCCAACCACTGAATTGCCTACTGCTGGTTGGTCCTGACGCCCTCCCATAGTCCTACCTCCACCCACTCCTCTACTACAATTGCCATTGGGCCTTCTTCCCCGTCCAGGCCCATCGTCAAAGTGTCCAGCAGAGGGGTTGTGTTTGTATGACCGGGGAAGGGAATAGTACTGAATACACCATCTTGGGGGCTTGTTGTTGAGAACTGGTCTCCAAATGGCCGGTGTGCTCAGGAGGTGGGGGGCTACCATTTACAGAACGTGCACTGATTGGAGACATGTTCATATAGTCACTGCCTGCCCTGCTGTCTGCACTACCACTGCCCACCCAAGCACCACCAGAGAGACCTCCTCGCTGGTCAGGAGAGCAGCTGCTATTTGGGGACATTATCATATACCCATCAGAAGCTGGTGGTGGCCGGATCTGCTGTGGAGGGGACACGCTGTTGTTGGGGGTCATGGCCATGTAATCATCAGCAGGTTTGGAATCTGAGTCCGGGACGGAAACAGCCAAGGACTGGGACAGAGGTACTGGAGGCTGAGTGACGCCAGGCAGCATTGACATGTACCCATTGTCCACACCTAAATCTACACTACCACTTGCTCCTCCACCTCCTTCACTTTTGAACTCACCCGACACATCTAAGTACCCTCCTCCTCCTCCACCCCCTGCTGACCCAGCACCGGTGACAGATTCCCTCTGTGTAGAAGAAGAGGTGGACGTAAAAGACTCGCGGCTGGTGCTCCTTGACATGATGGCATAATCGGCTGAATCTTCATCGGCTGGCTCCTCAGCTCTGCGCTGACGTGGGGCCAGCCTTTCCAGGGCCATAGGAGGTAACGAAGCCCGCTTGCTCAGCAGCCTACGTTCAGCTTCACATTCACGGCTGGAGGAGCGCCGCAGCACTCTTCCTGGTTTGGGGCTGGGAGCCACAGGTAGGTGTTCCTGTGGCTGGCAGGGAGCTGGATGTTAAGCTCCCTTGATTACTGCTGCTACAACCACCGTTGCCACCACTACGTTGGCCCATTAGGATATAATTGGCTCCCTCATCGCCAAGGGACTGGCTGCCAACACTTCCAACAGAGCTTCCAGGGAGGCTGGGGGAGGGGAGGAGCGTGTGATCCCCAGGACTCGAGCCATACTCGTCTGAGGAACCATAATCACTGGGTGAACCCGAGACAGATGCGCGATGGGAGGGGACACGACTGTAGGCACCAGATGGACCAGCACCAGTAGAGGATGTAATGCCTCCAAACTCAGAGCCATGACCAGAGCTAGAAGAGAGGCTTGGGGCTGGGGAAGGTGCTGGAGTGGAGATAGAGCGCATCAACCCAAGAGGTGTTTTAGCAGCTGTTGTGGGGGCTGAACGGGCTGACTTCGACCTGAGTATTGGGGTGGTGGAGCAGGAGCCATTGGTGGAGGGGCTAGAGCTTGGCCCTTGGAGCGGTATGCTCCCTGCCATCCCATCGTCACCTTTCCCCCCATCACTGGCAGTACGAGATCTTGGGAAGCTGTGTCGTGGGGTAGGAGAGGCATTGGCACTGCTGACGCCTGCACCACCATTAGCTCCTCCTGGAGGCTCAGTTCGGGGCCGGCGGGTGAAGCCCACCTGGCTAGGAGGAGGGTTTGGGTGGTGGCGTCGTGAGGGAACACTGATAGGGTTAGAAGCTGTAGCACCTCCTCCGGGGCCGGAGTTCGACTGAGACTTGCTGCGTTGGCGAAACTCCTCGCTCAGTGCCTTCATGGCCTCGAAGCAAGGTTTCATGCATGTTCTGGGCCACCACCGAATCATCCACCTAAGACATGACACAACAACCCTCTCAAACATTCAACTCAAATCATAACTCTGGTAGATTATAATTGTGATTGTAATAATTTAATTGTGAATGCATGATTCATAACAAATAAAACTACTGAGAATTCAGACTGAATACTCTTTGTTTCTCGTGGAAATGTTTGGATTTGTATTTAAGGTGTATCTTTTTTAAAGTTAAGAGTTAAGGGATAATATTTTGGTAATATAAGACGCACACAAGAAGGAGTCTGTGGACCCGAAGTCAGAACCTGGGTCGCTCCAAGGAAGCTCAGCCTCAGCCTTCGTGCGTGAGTATTTCTTTACTTATTTTACTTACTTTTACCCTCATATATTGTGAGCTGCTGTAACAAGTGAATTTACCAAATGTGGGCTCAATAAAGTTGATCTTATCTTACCTTATCTTATACTATAGTGTCGTCAACAAAGAACCTTTATGAACTGGACCATAATGCAGGTTTACGAGATGTCTAACCGCTTACTTTGCAGTTTCTATAACTGTTGATTATAGGCTCTTAATGTATATGTGGGAATGGAGGGTGCAACTCTCAACATAAAGGGGAATGCAGATTACAGGCTCACCTGCATCCAGAACTCGCCCGGGCCTGTTACGGCAGAGCGTCCCACCTCGACAAAGAAGAAGTTTTCCGAATGTCCACAGCGTCGGACATTCATCAGCTGCAGCACAACAGCAGCAGCGTCAGAGTTGAGTTTCACAAAGTTGACCGTCTTGTCAGTCAGGCAAAGGCGGTAGATGCCCACCAGGTTCTTGGCTTGACCCAGACCTTTGGGCCACACCTTCACCTGCCACACCTCTTTGAATGCAGGCCCAGGATTGGGCACTCCATAATCCCCCGCAGCCCCACTGTCAGTGGGGTTCTTACCTTCAGGGAGAGAGAGAGGAAGGAGATTAAAAGGTTGTTGGAGGATATGAAAAAAACGACGAGGTGATTAAAGTGTTATATAGAGTAGGATTTATGGAGAACTCTGGTAAGTATGCAACTGCTGCAACAAAGCACTGATATGACCTTCACGCATCTGTGAACAAAGGGAACACCAGGTGAGGTGAAACCAGCCACTATTTACCTGTTAGTGGAGGGCAAGGTGCCTTTATTATGTAAGCTCTGCTGATATTGAGCTTTTCACTGATTTTTAAACCAGATCTGAGTTCAAACAGGGGCATGCAGGAGCTTGTGAAACCTGTCCACCATGTACCTGCAGGGGCCATACCTGGGGTCTCATTTGTCAACCATGCACAGATGTCCTGACACACACATACCAGTGTGGAAAAATTAAACTGTTGACAGCTGAAGCCCTCTACAAGAATGATGACTACGAAAGAAAAGCAACAGTCGCGGAAAAAGCTCAACTTGGAAAACGCTTAACGACTGAATCCTCACCAAAACCAGTGCGAACAATGCGACTAGATTGCCAGAGACCCGAGAGAAAGCACTCAAGATGTTCCTCAAGAGCGATTTGCTCTGCTGACAATGAAGTGACTTTGTAAACTAATAAAATCTAGTGTCTCATAACGGCAGTACAGACACTCCATTCACCCTTTGTGTTAGGTGTATTCAGACAGTAGGGAATTACTGAGGCGAGGAAGGACAGGAGAGAAAACCCTCGGTGAGATTTGATCCTCTGCTGGAAGGGGCCATACAAAGCCAACTTGCTTAACCACTTAACAATATTAGGCTGCCTGTTTGGTGTTTTAAGGCGCTGCATTGTTCACAGATCTAAAGCAGAAATGCGACCATTATCCCAGAAAATTACCTTAATTCTATCATGCTGTGCAACTCATTGTTCACAGCTATCGACACAGCTTCTGAATATGTCACAGATTTACCTCTAAGCTCTTTTACTTCCAGCCACAAGAGACCTCACATCTGTTGACTAAAAACCCCAGGATTATAGGAACACCACGATGTGACTCATGTTTTTTAGGGTGTTTTTTTATTATTTTTTCAAAAAAAAAAAAAAAAGGAACCACCCTAAAATGTTCCCCTTTCCTCTCTTGTAGCACATTTCTTAGGTTTCTTCCAGTTGAATTGCCAGGCTGGATGTGTCTGAGCACGACGACTACCAATCAACGACGCAGAATCATTCAACTTCATGACAAGGCTGAGAGAACAAACCTCTACGAGGAGCCTCACCTGTTCCCCTTCATGGGAACAGGATGTTCTTTGTTCAACAACGGTGAACTCGAGCACCTGTCTTATTAGACCACCACATCTGGCGAAGTGTCTTTTTGACGAGTGACAGAGTGAAAGGTCCATATTTTCAAAAAAACGTGTGTGGTATTCTACTTTAAGCAATGATTTTGGCTCAATCAGGGTAATCACAGTGCACGCCGGCCGCAGAATTACAAATATATACTAGTGTGTCTGTGTGCATTTGTTCTTCCTTTCCCATGCCTCTACTGCAAATCCTACAATGACAACCATATGTAGACGGGAAGCCTCAGCGTGCACAGTGGACGCCATGTTAACTGAGCTTCCGTTGTGACAAAACATTTCCCCGTATCGTCTTCCCCAAAACATTTTTGTACTTGTGATTGCAAAAGAGAAGACATGTCTGACGCTTCCCCAAAATTGGAGGACCGCTCGCAACTTGAAAGTGACTTAGAATAGATGTTTTGTTGAAAGCCATGAAGGCTGTGGCTTAGTGGCTGTAAGTGTGTGTGTGTGTGTGTGTGTGTGTATGTGTGTGTGGAGGCACTCCCCCCCCTACATTAGATGACTCACTCAAGGCCATGCATGGCTGTTTCATGTACTGCTTTTCTCCGTGTGTGAGGAGCCTCGTGTTTGCCTCCTCGATTTAGATTTACAACAGGAAAGGGATGGTTTGGGGATTTTTTCGGTGGGTACCGAAGGGAATGAAGGACTGCAGGAGATTGCAAAGAGATACCGGCGTGCCATTAAGTAGGGAGCTTGTCAAAGAGGAGAAAATTCTTGGATTTTAAATAATCTATTTAAACACTTTATTTATTCCAAAAGTTTTCAGCTTCTTGACTCGAGCCGCAGTGCAGCATATTCCTCAAAGAGAATCTTTTGCTTTTCAAGAGCCCATTTAAACGCGTCTTCAGTAGAGCACAAGTGTGTTGTTTGTTTTGAGTACAGTGCAGCCTTAAACCTCAGCTGTGCCCTCAACAGCACTCACACACACACACACACACACACCCTTCATTTCAGGGCCACTCATGCACTCTATGCACATTTACTGACTCTCAAAAAGCACTGAAAACCGTTAAGAGGTTTTCTCAGACTCCTGCAGGGGTGCAGACGGATTGAACCCTATCGGACATTACAGACCTTTCTTCGTGGTTACATAAAGCTAGGGTTGATCCTACTGGAGCCATATGAATTATAGACAGTCTCTGGGGGGGGGGCCCTCATAGCAGTGTTTTACTTAACGGAGGTGGCTGCTGACAAAGTGGCGCTCTTTTCTTTACCCCTATTTTGCATAAAGAGGTTATCAGCCAGTCAACTTCCTCGCAGCGATGTGCCGCCCATATACAACATAATACACCCTCAGAAAAGCGTGCACTTAAAACGGCCCTCAGCCACAGATGAATCTAAAGACAAAAAAAAAAAAGGTTGGAGGATGGACGTGAAAGCAAAATACACCTGGAGGCGATAGATAAAGCGTCTGCGTGTTTGAATACGGGCGATGCGTGTGGGAAAAAACACTCAGCCAACCTTGATGCAACCTTGAGAAAGGAGTGTATATACGCTGATCGAAATCTTAAAACCGGGTAAAAAATTACTCAAGTTGCATTTTGCGCTGGTGGACCTTATCCAGATTGTAAGTAGAGCTTCGGAATACAAAAAGATAAAACAGGAGAGAACAAAATAGAATTAGCAGTTTATTGAAAACTGAATTTAAACTCAAACAGGCTGGTAATCAAAAGCCCAAAATAACCAAAAATAGATGTAAAAGTGTCTAAAATAGACTCAGTAGCCACCGTTCTTGTTCAAAATGACTCCGTCCAAGTTCTTCCACGTTCAAAACCAGAAAACCTTTTTGCCTTTGCCATCAGGGGGTCACGATGCACAGATTTTTTAAGGCTGTGGTCTTAAAAGATTTTGATCAGGAGTGTATAAAAAATAAACACAAGGTGACTGTATTTGGCAAAGTCTTTCCCCTTTTTAGCAACGTGAAAACAACTCACACACTGGCTAATTCACGCGCTAGTTGTTTACCTCGCTTTCGCCCACGACCACACGCAAGACTTTTTTCGAATCGGCATCGTTCACGAGCAACGTGTACGGCGGGCCAACACTGCCCTCTATTCATGCCGGTTTGTTTGCTGTGCTCGAGCTGCTTCCCTTGAGAACACGCGCTGTATATAAAGATGCCATGATCTAACACAATTTTTATGTTATTGGTGTCGAGGCGATGCCGCGGCTTCTTTGCTTTCACGCTATGTGTGTTTTAAGGGGGGGCACGATATTTACCCTGGAGGCTACCAGATGCCTGCTGGGATATTGACAGCACCTCCTTCAATGACAGGGGTGATTATTGTTATGGTTATAACACGAACCCTAAAGAAAGTAGGTCTTCCATAGGGGTCTTGAGGGGCCTGTGGATTGTATCAGCTCATCCACAGCAGGAGCTGAATAGGAGGTATTGTTATTTAAGTGTCACTGGGTTGGTTTAAGATACAGTTTGAATAACAGCAAAGTATCTCCACTGACCTTTCAAGTAACAGGTCAACCTTTATATAATGAGAAAAAAAACTTGATTGATTGAAATTTATAGCAAGATTTATAATATAATCCGTCTTCTTAGTTAGGTAACGCAGCCTGTAAATCAGAGAAAACTACTCTGGCAATGAAGCGGCTGGCTCTCGCTCGGTTCTGTTTCAAGTTTCTGACCTCATTGCCCCAGCATGCGGAGCTGCGCCATAATACCGCAAGCAAAACCCAGCACAGAAACTTCTGAGGGGCTAAAGCCCTCATTTTCTGCCCCTCTATCTCTGCCACTGTGCCACCCCCACTGCCATACCGAGTTACCGGCGTGGATAGATGGGAGACAGCTGTGTACTTTTCTTTTTTATATTTTCAGAGAGAGCAAATCGAGTGAGCCACCCAGCAGTGAAAACAGTTGGTCTAATCTCTGGCTGCCATGTGTACCCGTTTCCCTCTTTTTCAACTCCTCCACTTCCTATCGCCTCATCCATCTCTTACCATCTGTAATCCCCCCCTATCTGGGCCCACATTCAGGGACACAATGCTTCCCCAACACCAGCATCTGCCTGAGGTTGATTTCACATGTGGTTTGTGTTAGGCAGAAGAGCGCGCACACACACACAAACACAGACACACAAATGCATGAGATTATTGGTGACGTATTCAAGGTTTGCTGTCCCCGGACGAGACACGCAAAAAAAAAAAAAAAAACTCTTCGGAGTAATCTGAAGTAAAATCAGCTAACTGGCAGGCGTCTTGGACTTTTTGTTTTTGGGTGAGTCTGGCTCAGAGTTGGTAAACACACTGTCTGTTCTGACCTGAAGTTACAGAGACAAACAGTCCCCAGAGTTGAATATGAACAAATCTACGGTTACTGCATTTATTTTAGGGCTTTAAATCCCAAGATGATAAAAACAAAATAATACGAAGTTTTGAAAACGTGTCCAGTGACTCTCCCTCTTTGCACACATTTTTCTGAAGTGCATAAATTGAATTTTAGAATCAAACTGTCCAGAATTCGTTCTGGCTCTTTCTCCAAATTAAATTTTTTACACCACTAGTTTGGAGAGTTTCACACAATGTCAAGAATGGACAGAGCCTGAGTAAGGTTTCCGAAGCGCTGTTTTGAATCTGAAAATATGTTGGCTGTTCTGCTTCCTCTGCTGCCCGGCCAGACTAAATATTGGCAAAGATGTGGATCTTTGGCGGCCCTGATGACGCCTGGGTGCTCAAACAAGCCATCTGTATAATATATAACTTTAAGTCCTAATATAATCTGAACAGGTGAGTTGTATAAAAATTCACCCTTGGTACAGTTGTCACGAACGGGGAAAATATCTATAGAGACCAAAACTGTTCTTTGTACCAGGCTGTAAACATGTTTATTTCTGCTGTGAAGTTTGAACATGGGGACTTATGGTGACTGACTCGTTCTGTAGCCAGCCTCAAGTGGACGTTTGAGGAACTGCAGTTTTTAGCACTTCTGCATTGGCTTCATTTTTCAGCAAGGCTATATATAATCAGTTTGGAAATGTAAGATCAACATATTATAAAATATATTCCGTATTTGCACTTCATACTTTAAAGAGGCATGAGCGTGCTCTGAATAAAGCAGGCTTGCTTCTTAATGCATCCATCTTACTCTCTCATTTTACTCGACAAATCTTGGATTTCCCTCCCAGAAGCCGAGAGTTAATTTTTGATGAATGATGACATTTTTTTACAGTTCCTGCAAAGTTTTAGTGCTACAGTACATCTAAATCAATGTCGTTTGGCATCTCCCGGTAATGAGGAAGACTTTCTCTAATTTCTCTGCAGGCTTTTAATGCAGCCAATAACTCATGAACTTCATGACCTCCACTACAACAACGATAATGGGCCAGTATCCACCAACAGCAATCAATACGGCCCCGCTATAAAAGGCTACTATGCATTTAAGGCCCCACAGCTCAACATATGGGCACCCATTGACTAAATGGACCCCGTTGCCCCTGGCTTTGCTCTGCTGTCGATCAAACCTGAGCACTTAATTGACGGGCTGCTCGGAGCGGCGAGTTGACCCTGATGGACCACAGCGCTCGTGAGGTTTCACTGTAACTCTGGTTATGCTGAAGCTGGAGCAGATTTGTCGGGGTTAAATGAAATTACAGGGTGTTAAAACTATTTACGCAGAGGAAATGGCCCAGTGACAGCTCACCAATCGGGTCGATTGGAGCTCTAAACAAGTCAGCTCCGCAAAACAGTAGAGTCGACATGGTGATCATTTTCTAGGCTCCCCCTCCTCTTTGACTTTGTTAGCGCACAGCCTCAGCTGTGCCACCAGTGGCTGACCCTCGAGACAATAATTACTGGCCAATTAGGGAGATGAGCAGTGCTTAAGTGCGGCTTAACGTTTAATCGGCGAGCCACTGGTGAGATCTAGATCTCATTGACCAGAGCAGCCAAAAGGACATTCCCGGATATAAACCCTCCACAGACCCACAATCACTCAAAAACCCAATCATGCTCGTATCAGTTCAGGTTTTAGAGTTTTGGTGCGTTTGGCTGGAGGTTTGGATGTTGGCTCGCTCCGACTTGCTGCCATCCAGTTCATTTGTCTTGTGGTGCTTAAAGTGTCTAAAAACGACATCCCGATAATCCACAGAGCTGACTGCAAACAGACCTAACAGTGATGGAGAAACTGTTCTCAGCGAGCTTTGTGGATTAGCATGAATAACCATATCATTATATTTGGAAACAGATGTTTCTCAGTGTTTCAAATCTATTTTTTTTTGTTTTTGGGCAGCTTTGAACACGGAAAACTAAATTCCATGGAGATTTACTGTACTGCGTGGGATGTCAACAAATCTCAGAAGATCACAACAAAACCAGAGAGAGGCACCGGTGAGAACGTCGACGAAAAGATTATCGTTTAATGTGACGATCATTAAGATTGTCGTAATGTTTAAGCTCCCGTTTTGTTCGACCAGCTGCCAAAACCCCCACCAAAATACTCTAACTAATTACTTCTACTTTATTAATATATGACAGTAAGATCTCCTATTACAGTAGCTGGGATCAGACGTTTGACCTAGTTAAAAGGACCAGTGTGTAGGATTCAGTAGCTTCTCTCTGTGTAGTTGCTGATTGCAACTCCCTCGCCTCACCCTCTGCCCCCAAAGTGTCTGTAGATATAAAAGTCGTTCTTTCTAAGCTAGTAAAAACATAACAATTCCTTTTTTTTTTTTAAAGGTGATTATACACTGATGAAAACACTGTATGAATATTATTTGTATACATTTTATATTATTAAATAAAGCCCCTAAAATCTGACACACCGGACCTTTAAAGTTCATTCCTAACCTTGGATTAGCAGTTTGACTCAAGATCCACGTTGAAGTGCCAACACTAACAGAGTTTTCTCAGTAAAAGCTGGTAAATGGACCTTGAGTTGAGATATTTTTGTCAGAATAAAAGTAATTATGATTTTCAGTGAACGCCCCCTTTAAACACAAACATGAACCTTATCGTAATCATTTGAATCAGAGCAGAGCTGCAACTAATGATTATTTCTACTACTCTCTAAGGGGTTTGTCTTCTCGATAACAGCATAACATGCAGATATTAAATCTACTAAATCAAATAAAACATATTTAAGAGGCTGTAACCAGATAATAAAAACAGATTATTTTCCTTTAAGTCAATTAATCAACTAATTTAGAGACAATCCTGTACAGGCTTTCTGCTTTTTGCTGCTGTAACACATGCAGCCTTTCTGCTATCTTGTGTTTCCCTCTTCATTTAGGGCCACTGGCTCCAAAGTCTAATTCGCTGGCTCCATATTGTTTTATTGAGGTCAACAACAATTCCTGAGGTGGTGGCCAGAGCTGCCGGACGGTTTTCCTGGCCAACAATGATTGTTCCTCTGCCCGTTTCGTTGAGGTTAAGCCTTTACACACTCGACTGACTCCTAATAGTTGAGCAAATAGCTGCCCTCAAGCCTGATACTGTACTCACTGCCCGAAAGGGTCTTACTGGGCTCAGCTGAATAAATAACTGGTATCCTAATATCACCCTGCACGGCAGCTGGCTCGTGTTTGTGCAATTACCGCTGGCTCAAGGAGAGGCTCTAGGATACTGGACGGTTCCTGGGCTGCATTAAGGGAGTTTCCCAGGGCCAACGCACAGAGTGGAGGAAGCTGCACTGTATGGCAGCATGTGTACGGTATTATACTTCCACTGTGTGCATGCTGAGGAGTCTCTTGCTGCGTAGACTCAAAGAAACCCAATTATTCCAAACTTTAACTTTGATTCCACCTCCAGCTGAGGCGCACTGCTGGGAACTTCACCCCCATGTAGCAACCATGGGCTGTGTAAAACATGGATGTAGTGTGGCGGCTTTGGCTGCCGCCTTCTTGGCAGTCCTGCCTCCATTGGCTCTCAGCTATTCCCATTACGTGGAGCTGAGGCGGGCTGAATGAAGCCTGAGCGCTCAGACAAACCACCTGTAATGCCACCATCAACTCTTTCACTGATTTTGTTGAAACTGTATCATATTTTAATAGGAGAAAATGTTTTTTTATCGTTTCTTTCTGATGTTTACCTGATGCCAGCTGTAGCTGCTGTTAGCTCACTTTGTTAGCCGGGGCTGTGAGCTCAGAGCACCAGAGTGTTAGTGTTTGTACCGCAAGCAATTTGGACCACCAGGGAGAACAAGAGGTTTTGGAACTCCAGGGAGCGGGTAAATGTTGTCTGTGATCAGAGCTGGTGTCGTGCCAGAACAGGAGCTGGGCAAGCGTGCAATGTAACCGGGCTCACTAGCCTCTATGAGCGTAATGAGAGAGTAGAAAAGACCAAAGGGGACATTGACGGAGGAGTAAAAAGAGTAAATCTGGGACTGACTTTATGTGAAATAAAAAAGGCTGAAAAACAAGCCGGGCTTCGTAATATTAGCTGGCTGCCATGTCTTGTGTTGTCGCACATGCTTGATGTTTGTCTGTTAGCAAAGTTGTTGACTTGCTAGTCTATATGTTAGTTACATTTAAATCATGCAACACAAAAACAAATATTCACCAGTGTGTCTGTCTTACCATATTTACCACAGCGGTATCGCACTCTGAAACGGCAGGTGCTCAATAGCAAAAATACCAATTTCTATGCAATGTAGCTTTAATATAATTTGAACAGGTGAGTTATATATGAATTCAACCTCATGTACAGTTGTCATGAGCAGGGGAAATAATCTATAGAGACCAAAACTGTTTTTTGTACCAGGCTGTAAACATGTTTATTTCTGCTGTGAAGTTGCACGTTTGGACATAGGGACTTATGGAGACTGACTCGTTCTGTAAAACAGCCTCAAGTGGACGTTTGAGGAACTGCACTGAACTTTTTGGCACTTTCATGTTGCAGCCACATAGCTTGACGCTCGGTAGTGACTGCTGTGGCTTCATACGAGCAGCCACACAGGTATCACATTGAAAAGGAGTGGTCCTCTGGAAAGTATGTGAGACACACAGTGCAGCATCTCTTGGCTCCGCGCCCGTCAAGCTTCGCCCTGTTCTCAGCGCGCGGGCTGTGAATTCCTCCGTCTCCCCACTGGGACAAATGGCGGGGATGAATACGGGACTGTACTGACAGTAGAGGAGAACTGACAGTGTGTGTGTGGACAGGGCTGAGGTGTGTGTGTGTGTGTGTGTGTGTGTGTGTGTGTGGAGCTTCAGTCAACACAGAGACACCGAAGACTTGAAACTGTGTATGAGCTGCACATACCACAGGATGGTTATTACAGGCAGGAATCCTGACAGTCCTCAGTGTGTGTGTGTGTGTGTGTGTGTGTGTGTGTGTGTTTGTGTGTGTGTGCATTTAAGCTATTTTCGCACATGCAGGTTTAGGCAGCAATTGGCCCATGACACTACAACTCCCCTCCTCTTACAAAACTCTCCCAGTGTTGGTGCGAGAGAGCGCGCGTGTGCGGCCTCATTTCTTGTTGTATGAACAGAAACTGCAGCACATACCACAAGAAAATAGCTGCCAGCGTGCAGGGTTTACACAGCAGCCAGCCGCAGCCCTTTGTCATTGTCAACGAGAAGGAGATTTACAGGAGAAACCCAACACTTGAAGCAACAAAAGAGAAAGAGAGACGAGGAGCAGTCAGTGCAGTGCAGCTAACTGGACCTGTAATTTTTTTATTTTTTTTAAAGAGAGCTCGGGTGATGCTCTGTGGTTTCCATGGTAGCACGGGGCGCGTTCACCTGCTGTGCAAGCCCGAAAAAGTCTGACCTTTTTTTTCAAGTTCAACAAGTCCATGCATCCGTGCTCCAACGTCCGCACACCAGGGTTCCCACACCTTTTTCATGAACAAATTCAAGCACTTTTCAAGCACCTTCAAGCACCAGTTTTTCCATTTTTCCAGCACCTTTAAATAGGTAGCCTACTAGTTGTGTTTGCCATGATGGTCATGGGAAGCGCAGCGGTGCCACTGTATGGCATAATAATATGGGTCTAATTAGCATTATTTCATATGGTGGTAGATTGACTGTTTTGATTTTTAACCAATTGTGAATTGGCTTGTATTCTCAGCTTGTGAGCGGTGTATTGTGTAACTACCATAGCGCAATAACAGTGACCAACAGGTGTGGATAGTAGTCTACTGTTATTTCTCTGCAGAACACCAAGCGAGTATGATAACTGAGTTCTGCATGTAAAGGCATCGGATCAAGCGCGTAGCCGCTTAGGAAACATTTTTGTTTTCTCTTGGTTTATTGAGATAGACATCACACAAATTTCAAGCATTTTCAAGCACTTCACAAAAAAATTCAAGCATTTTCACAACCTTGAAAACACTGAATTGAAATTCAAGCATTTCCAAGGAATTCAAGCACCCGTGGGAACCCTGAAACTCACTTCAACAAAAGCGGGGCATATTAAAAACACATCGTTCTCTCTCTCTCTCTCTCTCTCCTCAAGCGTTTTATCAGCTCGCTTTTTATGCAACAGTGCAGCAGGGGTCATGTGTAGAGAAGCACCTTGAACTCATATCTACAGTTTGCAGGGATTGCGTCATGTTGTCCCCTGTGGCCTGTAGCCTGTCTGGTCTCTCACAGCAGAGGTGGAGGTGGAGGAGGGCCCGAACAGGTGATATGTGCTCAACACCATTGCTGGACAGCTGTGTTTACACAGCGGTTGATGGACACCCATTTTTTTTGGGACTCCACTGCAGGAGTCTCATTATCAGCCAATCAGGAACTTTTTTTGGGACTATTTTCTTTCTCTCTCTCTCTTCATGGGGGATCAATTCCTGATGTAATAATGCTGTGTCAGCAGCAGCAGCAGGCAGAGTAAACAACACAAGGAGGAGGTTAGGGTGGTGTTTGAGGAGGTGGGTTGAGACGTCTGGAGGACAGCTTTGGGTGCAAATATCTTGACCTAACACCAGTGTGATAAGGACTTTTGGTGGGAAGGGGAGGGAGTGCAAGCTTGAATGGCGCATGTGCACACACACACACACACAAAGAACAACTTTTTTAAAGTGTCAGAAAAACCGATGCAATGGTTCAGAAACGTGATCCAAACATGTCCTGATCTGCAGTGCCACGTTTCTCTCCTGCAGCAGCAGCCTCATACAGTATTGAGTGAGTGTGTGTGTGAATGCATGCATAAGTGCACAAGTGCATAAGAGTGTGTGTGTGTGTGTGACTTACTTTTGCACTGCAGGTCCACCATGGCCTGGTACCACTCGTCCTGATCCGCCTCGTTCTCCGCCGCGATGGCGAAACTCTCCGCCCGGGTGTAGAGCACGATCATGTGCTTGTTCTTGGAGTCGGCTCTCTTGTTGATGTTGAAGCACGTCTCCAGAGCCACGGCTTTCTTCGGGACGGGGGCCTTGCCGCGGAATTTCTTCTCGCTCTCGTAGTACTCCAGACGGGCCGGGCCACGCTCCGAAGCGGCGCGGAGCACAAAGTACCGCCGGTGCATGGACTTCTGTTTGCGGAGGTATCCGCTCTTCCGCACGTCCTCCACCGCCGTGCAGCTCTGGTGCTGTTCAACCGCTTGAGTCTCCATGATTTAAAAAAACAAAACAAAACAAAAACTCTTTTAATTGTATCTCTGCAAGTTTTTTATGATTCAAACATCCCCCGGCTCCGCTCCCCTCCCTCTCTCCCACATCAACGCAGGCATGTGAGAGTGGAGGCAGGGGTCGGTTCGGGTTGCAGCTACCGGAGGTTTAAAACCAGTTGCAGCTTTGCTCAACTTCCCCGTCTCTCTTTCTCCTTCTTCTTCTTCTTCCTCTTGTTGTTTGGGTTGTTTCCCTCCCAGACAGGCGCGACAGTTCCAAGTTTTCCAAGCGGCACACGGGCGAGCACATGCGGCGCAGCTCGGCGCGGAGCTCCCCCTACTCTCTCCACTACTACAACTACCGCTGCGATGCGAGGCTCTCCAAGTCTGAGCGGTTTAATCCAATTTAATGCACCTCACAGGCCCTGTCCTGCTGTCCGTCTGTCCTGTCCTCTGGCTGTCTGTCCCCCCACCCCTGCCCTCCTGCTCGGCTGCTGTACCGTGGAGCGGAGCAGCACTGACACTTCACCGTACTAGTACTCTGGAACATCGGTGCGTTCACGGACACAGCGCGGAGCTCGGAGGGCGGAGTTAACGCACATTTTTTTGTGCATTCCAGTGTTTCCAGCAACATTGACGATGGGCAGAGGTAGACAAAACACACCGACTTTATATTTCACACATGCATTATTATTATATTTACTGCGATATCAAGATGCATATGTGCATACATGCACTTGAAAGATGTATATAAACTTATTTTATTTATAACTTTTGGATTATATTTTATTATTTATGAGCATTTTTTATTATCCACCTTGTAAATTTCTTCGGTGTGCAATGAATAAAGTCTATCTGTCTCATGGTACATGCATTAATAGTTTTTGTTTAATCTGTGCAAGTTTAAAAGTGCAAGATGATGTTTGTATTGTATATGATATCTGTGTTATTAACAGGAGGTTTAATACATGTTCACATGTTAGTAAGTGACTTTTTTAGGGGGGGTACTTTAGTGAAACACCACTTTATTTTTTAGGAATTTGCATCATGTAAACACAATTAAGTTATTAGACTTACAAGATGTTAATATTTTATTTATTTCCTTTGAATTCACTGAATTATGTGTGATTCAATGAACACCGGGCTGCTTTTCTGTTTGTAATTCAATCTGGAGTCACTTCAAATCTTAACTTGACTTAAATTGTTTGGCTCTTTGTCAGATCCACTCACAACAACAACAACAGCAACAACAACAACAACAATAATAATAAAATTAATAATAGTAAGTAAGTGCAAGATGATGTTTGTATTCTATATGATATCTATGTGGTTAACAGGAGGTTTAATACATGTTCACATGTTAGTAAGTGACTTTATTTTTTAGGAAAAATGCACCATGTAAACACAATTAAGTTTATTACTAACAGGGCAGACTTACAAGATAATAATAATAATAATAATATTTATTAATTCATATTTTATTTATTTCCTTGAATTCACTGAATTATGTGTGATTCTGTTTGTAATTCAATCTGGAGTCACTTCAAATCTTAACTTGACTTAAATTGTTTGGCTCTTTGTCAGATCCACTCACAACAACAACAACAACAACAATAATAATAATACAGCTAAATAAACTTTATTCTGTTAGTGTTTACTAACTATTGGATTATCTTTACACATGTATGTTCACAAGTCATGTCTGTGGTTTCCCTTGCTGCTCATATAACGTGAATTTTCCCACTTATTGCATTCTTATTATATTTAATATGAGCATAACAAAAGTTATTTCCCACAGACCGTGAACGCAGCACCCGTTCCCGTGTGTGTATGGAGTAATATTTCAGTGTTGGCGCTTGTCTGAGTCCATCCTGTTCTATTTATTGGGAAAAATCCCCCTCTGTGCTACATTAATGCGTCAATAATTTACTTTCAAAGCACAGATCCAAACGTGTGGACACCAAACGCAGCAGGAGGTCACATAAAGAAGATGATGAACTGCTGTTGGGGATACAGTCGTTTTTATTGTGGTTATTGATGCACAAACAGCAGATTAAGCTTCCTGAATGCACAGGGATTTAGATGTGTTCCGACTGTCTGGCTGAGCAGTGCACTCACTGCTGCATGGCTGTAATAAATCCCACTGAATAATGCATAATTAATCATTAATATGCACGGATTTTACTCCGAATTTTAAAATGACGACGAATAATTCAAAAGGCTCCAATAATAGCTGTAACAGGGTTTCTATCTTTGCACTGTATGCAGTGACTGTTATGTAATATGCATCCATAAGTAACCTTGCAGCACGAGGTCAGAGAAAAGTGGAGACCAGGCGCCCCCTGCTGCTCGAAGACATTAAAAACAAGCTTCTGTCACAGAATATAATTTGTATTTTGGTTCATGTGCTTAATTAATTAATCAATTTCATGTAATTTAAAATGTAAATGTTGCATTAGCAGAAATTTGACGTCTGCAGGAATGGCGGACTCCGCCAATAACAAAGAAAAACTAGTAAATATAGAGTTGATTTCTGCAAAAAAAATGTAGGAAGCATTTAATTTAGATGTTATTTTTGCAAGATTTAAAGCATGCATGGCAATACGGTGGTACAGTGTTTAGCATTGTTGCCTCACAGTAAGAAGGTTCCAGGCTCTAGCCTTCTCTTTAGCTTCCTCCCACAGCTCAAAGACATGTATGTAACAGGTTAATTGGTGATTTAATTAGAGCTTTTGTCTCTCTGTGCCCTGTGATGAACTGGCGGCTTGTCCAGTGTGTACACAGTCAGCTGGGATAGGCTCTGTGTTTAACATTTAAGGTGATCTATTGGCAGAAATCAAATATAATATTAAAAACTATGTTTTTATTAGTGTATAATTCCCCGAAAATACAAATCATAATGTTTTGTTAGCTTAGAGTGAGGCTTTAAAATCTACGGCGTCTGCCATGTTGACCCCACTTTGTTTCCACCACAGCCCAGAAGGGACAAACATTCTGCATGAGTTTCACAGCCACTGTCATTTCTCCTTCATGCGACGAGGGGTATTCAGTTGGCAATTCACAACTAAATGCCTAATAATTATACACACAGGACCTTTAATTTGACTCTAATTTGACCAAGAACCTGATGATGTCAAGCGGTTTCACATTTAAATAAACACCCAGAGTCAAACTGTCATAAGAAGCAACAAACTGATTTTATGAACATGAATACTTGTCATTACAAAGACGTCGTTACATGAATCTCTCCTTTGTTTTTGTTTTTTAAATGTGTTGGCAAAATAATAAAACTTCGCCTCCGTGTCAAACTGAAAACAAATCAAAATAAAAATAATAATAAAAAATAAAAAAACGTTTTGGTCCGATACATGAAGCGATGATGTTTTCATACACATTTTATGTTATTCTGAAATTGCTTTTACATTCAGTAGCATCTCCTTTTAGCCCTCTAAGCGCATGCAGCCTTGGAGTGGGAAAATTAAAAAAAAAAATCATCCTTTAGAAGAAAATCTGACAGGAAAAAAATAATAATGAATGCAAAACATGTTCCACACACACCCACTACAGAGGAAAGCCCGTCTTTATCTTCATCGATGCTAATTCACATGCATCAGGAGGCTGTTAAGGCTGTTATAACCGTCTGTAGACTTAACTGACTTTTCCTTTTGGACAACCGAGACGACAACGCTGACGTATTTACCCCGACAGGGCTTGGGTTGGTTTTATTTTTCCGCACTTTTAAGCAGGAGATGAAAGCAAAATAGCAGCAGCAGCAGCGACACGTGTCATATACTGTATATGTGTGTGTGTTTCTGCAGAAAATCATAGAGGCATCGTTTACTCGTGACTCCCACAGAGCCCTGAGGTGGCGGCTACTGGCACACAAACACCTTTTTGACATACTGACAGCAGGGTAAGGTAGGGGGTAAGGTGGTGGTAAGGTGGGGCACGCTCATACATACATACATAAATTCCATAATTACATTCACACGTTTTTTTTTTGTTTTTTCCTCTCCACAAACACAGAAACACAGACAGAGTAGAGAGAGAGAGAGAGGTGGAGGAGGAGGGAGGAGGTGGAGGTCCAACACCTCCCACAGAGGGTGAAAATACTCCAAAGGCATTGAAATGGCAGCGACTCCTCAAGTTCACTTCACTCCCTCGGGTTCCCAGAGATGGATGGATGGGTGGGTGGGTGTCGAAAAGTGGTGGGATCAGATGAAAGGGTTCCGCGACGTCGCTCGACTGGGGTAGACGTTGCCCTGAAAGACAAGAGAGAGGCGGGGGTGAGAACGACGTCCAGCCCAGAGATAAAAAACTCCTACGCCCCCGAACACGCTCACCGTGAAGGGGTTCACCGACATCGGCCGAGGGACTTTGGGCTGAGAGTCGGACGCAGGGAAGGAAGCAAAACCTGCAACAATGTGAAAAAACATGTTCAGCGGTGTGACCCGAAACCAGAAACCACAGAAGAGAACATGAGCCGGCGCAGCAGCAGCTTGAAACAGAGTGTGTGAATTAGTATTCCTGAGCTGTTGCGAGTGGTCACTGTTGAAATAATGAGACATCTGAAGTGTGTCGGTGCCTCACAGCTCCTCGGGTCGATCTGCAGCCAGTGCACATACAGTACAGGTCACACTGACAGCCACAGCTACAGTACGTGTGTAAAATGACAAAATAACAACTAATAAAACTGATCTTCTGTCAATCGATGAATCAATTAACTGCTTAATCCTTTAACTATTGCTGGAAACACATGATGAAGCTACATATTCAAGTTTCTGTGTTCAAAACCACACAAAATACTTGACTTATAATGCATGAATGAAATAAAAAAATTTAAAAAAAGGCTTTACCGTTGGCTTCCTGGTTGCTCGCTGACTCATGAGGAAATGCATTCTGGTTGGTGGCTGCTGGGAAGGAGGCAGACGGAGGGAAAACAGACGTGGGCGAGGTGACAAACGCACCGGAGTCACCTGGAGGGAAGATACGCAGCGCAAACAGTGAGATCAGGTACAGCTGATTTAAGTAGATAGACACAGACTCCATTGTGCTTGTCAGTCTGCACAAAACCTCACATAATTACAGACACGCACAGATTACACAGACTCCTGCCATATATAAGAAAACTGAGACAGTGTTTGTATATTTCGGATAAATACTGTAACCTGGAAAGTGTTTAAATCAATGCACAGCAGCTCGGCAGAACATTAAAAAATAATTCTAGAACTCAACAAATCTGAAGAATAAAGCCTCTGATAATAAGAAAAAATGAAGATTTCAAATGGAGCAGGTCTCTGAAGGAAATGAGCAGCTGCTTTTAAACTCGGCTCGCTGAGAACTAATTTCCAGGAACTTCCAAACGTCCTAGGAAATTATTATGAAATCACATTTCCTCGCCTGTCACTGTTTTATTTTCTGCCTGAGACATTATCCACTTTGTTTTCACTATTCAAGTGTGATTTATTCACCTCTATGGAAAGCAAGTAACATCTCACGTGCCTCTAATATTTTGTCATTTTGTGCATAATTTCTTGTTCTAGATTTTATTTTTGGCGATTTTGACCGGAGACGATAGAGGCAGAGAAAGGACGACATGAAGCAAAGGACCCGGGTCACCGCATTAAGGACTTGATACGTCTTTAAATCTTTAATCATAGTTAAAATTTATTATAAAAAGAGATTATGGCTGCAGCTAATATTTAGAATAATAACCAATTAATTCATTTATTATTTCTTAATCGATCTACGAAATGTCAATTTATGAAAAATGTCGGTTACAAGATACAAGCAAATCTTCAAGCGAAAGGCTGAACCTAGTAAAATATTTGCTGTATTAAGCAACTGAAATAATTAATCTTTCACATTATCCACAGTCTTAAATCAACTGAGTTAAGCGACTAAATGAAATATAAAGCTTTACACTTCAGTTAACCTCCAAACTGCAAACTCTTACAGCGACATCTGAAGACTTTGTTTTATGAATAATAACAGTTCTGCAAAGTAATCCAAGAAACTCAAAACACTCTTTATGTCTTCAGAGGTCAGAGGTCATGCCTGGTGACCTCTTCCCGTCTAAAAAAAGAAACGTTTGCCGGAGGAAGTCGCACAGAAAGTGTCGGCCGGACCCTGAACATGAGTCTCACCTCCCGATGCGTTGCTGAAGGGGTTACTGGGGGAGAGGGCGACGGGCTGCTGGGAGCCCGAGCTGGAGCTGAATGGGTTGGGGAAATCTGAGACACAGAGACAGAAAGAGAGGAGGAGGAGGAGGAGGAGAAGGAGAAGGAGGAGGAGGGGGACAATTCACAGTATGTGGTGGTACATTCCTGTCTATTCGTAAACTGCTCCGGAGTTGCACACATGCATCCTAATTAAGGGGTTCTGCTGCTGCTGCTGGACGGCTTCAAAGATAAAGGAGCTGAATGTAAATACAGCGCAGGTTGGCGCTGGAGGGATCAATGCCGTTCGTGCTCGGTGCTTACTTGCAAAGGTTTGGGAGCTGGAGACTGTATCGACACCGGGGGAGCTGGGGAAAAAGCAGAAAAACAGAGTATGAGAGAGTATGACATTTAAAAAAATGCCTCCATGTGCAGGAAATCTGTCATGTTAAAGAAAATCTGACCTGGCAGGAGTAGAGCTGGATGAGAGCCTGCTGCCGAAGATGGTGCTGTACTGCGGAGGACCACCAGGTGGAGCTGCAAACAAACATTTCCCACAACAATGTAACCTCGGGGCCTCTAATGAGGTGTTGCTACTATCTCGAAACGTGCGAATCAGCTCTTGCAGTTCAAACAGTTGATCAGAAAGCGTGTAAGTCATCGGAGAACAAAAGCATTACAAATCCCCTGAATAAAATATGGTCTCTGCGTTCAGCTTGATATGGATCAAACCGAGTCGGGGCAGGAAATCAATAACCTCATTACTCTGCCAGGCAGAGGAGGCTGCGCTGATGGTGGAGAACAACAAAGCTTCTCGTAGAAAGCTCGAGGGCTTCTTCTTCTCGCACGAATCCTGTGCATTAAAAAAACCACTGCCTCGTTTACACGGCTGATTTTTGAAAAAAAACAACAACTTATCAACAGGGTCGATCTGGAGCAAATAACAATGAGCATAATTCAGCTGCTAAAAGCCTCAGTGTTCACAGCGAGGATGTTATGCAACCTAGCTGAGCTGGCCGTGGCAATCTGCGTCACACTCTATCTATTACCTCGCGCTGGAAGAAACACTCAGGCCACTTTTTACTGCAGTAAAAATGTCAGTTCAACTGTGTAGAAATACAACTTTTTCTGAGAATTGTTGGATTCTTTCCCCCCATTTCTGGAAGTCAAACAGTTGAAAAGAAAATGAAAGTATCTCAGAAGTTTGGCCAAGAGATCTTTCTCTAAAGATCTTTTTTTTTGACAGAGATAGCTGAAGAGTAACAGGAAAGCAGGGATTGGGAGTCGGACCCTTAACTCAGCCCTTGTACTTTGGGGTGCACACTCCGCCAACTGGTGCCCCAGGTTGGGATTCATTGAGTTAATCTTGGTTTTGTATTTTATAAACAGAGAAAGTCTAGTTTGTATCTAACTTCTTAATCTGAAGGTATCTTCCAGATGTAGTAGAGAAAGTACATAATTTAGAGTAGTGTTGTAAGTGGCAGAAAATAGAGACACTCAAGTAAAGTGCAATACTCAGAACATTAAATATTTCCCACCTGTGGTCGACGACGTGTCAGAAAAGACGCTGTCCAGCTGCAGTACCGCAGCGTATCTGTCCTGAGCGTTGGAGCTGCCAACTGCCGTCGTCGTCTGGCCGACACTGCCAGGCTGCTGCTGCTGCTGATGCTGCTGGGACAGAGACTGAGGCAGAGGCTGCGCCTGGGGATGGTTCAGACCTCCAAAGTCGACACTGAGAGATTTGGGGAAGGCCCTGAAGGGCCCTGTGGCCCCCGAGGCCGATATTGTACGACCTGAGAGCGAGAAAACCAGACCGAGCTTCAGCGTAAATTCATGTGCGGATCACAAAACCTTACTAATCAACTAATGCAACTGTTTTTTAAAAGAGTCTGCCCAGTTGTCATGGGAATTATATTATGAGCACTGGTGAACTGGTGAAGGTCATGGTCAAAAGCTCTGGAAGAGCTACTAAAGGGAACTTGAGGTGAGCTGGTGAAGGTCAGGGAAGAATAAAGAATAAAACACAAACCACAGACCCTAATCAGTAGCTGTTCTGGGGCTTTTGATCATTTCCCACCATCTTCATCAACTCGATCCGCTGAAGAAGATCATGGGATACGGCCGAAAGCTTCAACAGAGCTTCAAAACTGACCAACAATCTCACCCCAAGTGATGATGTTTTCTCAGCTGCTGTTTTTTAAAGGTCAAGAATGAACTTTTGAGTCTCTCGAGGACGTCATGGGGAGAAAACAGTCTCCCCAACAAGGTCCATTTAGTGGCAGTTCCTGAGCTTTCTATCATATGATCTTCCTCAGCAGAAGTTGTAGCTTCTTTCTGAGCTCTTTTCTTTTTTCTTCTTCTCGTCCATGTTGGTTTAAAAGCTTTAAAAGTTCAGTGTTCATTCCTGACCTGACCCTTTAGGAGCTTTTTTACAACCTCAGTTTTCAAAGCCACCATGGACGAGAAGTCTTTTAAGTGCTCAAAAGCTCCAGAAATCTACAAGCCCATAACAGTGACCAATCTGCTGAAGATCATGTGATATGATCAAAAGCTACTAAATGGACCACGAAGAGAGACTGAGTGCTTGAATCTGATTTTATGCTACCAAATATAAATACATACCAATGCAAATATAACTAAAAGAGCTAGACAACATAAAACAGTTCATAGACTTCAATCTATCTCATGCAGTTTCAACATTTTCATGCTACGCGTCTCATCGAATGCAGGATTAGTCTCACATACTGAGCAGCATGTAGCTTCGCCGCGGTTAAGCATTAACAGAAACAAGAAAATCGAAGGGCACAGCGGCGAGCCAACAAATTCTTGGATAGTTTTCAAAAGCACCAACCACACAAAATAAAAAATACAATTGTTAGACAGTAACAAAGGCAGGAAACACTACGATTAACATCTTTGCAGGTAGCAAGCTGTCCACAAACATTGGCCACAAAGCATGCCAGTGTCAGCCAAAACTGTTAGCACGGAGATACGGATGAAAATGGGCATAGTTTGTTTTCAGCTTAGGAGTCTGTGACAGAGACCAGACCGGTTTTAGTTTATCTGAAGTCAGGCTGCATGTTTTTAGGATGGGATCATACACTACTGCAGGGCTTGAGATAGGGCCCGAACATACCTGAACTATCTAGGATACTTGTTTGGGATGTTAATGTGTATCGTGGGATTACAGCTGCGCCCTACATAGTTCTTAAGTGCTCCGACGGCAACGTGGTGCGAAATATCAGCGGCCCTCTGCTGACGGGTGCAGCAGCAGCAGCTCCGTCCTAAAAATAGCATTACTTTAAACTTGTTCTTTTCCCTCTGAGGGAACAGTGTGTTTATGTGCGTCTCTCCTTGACCCTCCCAGCCTTCAGATCTGGGCTTTGAAGTGGGGAAACCTGACTGATGAGGAAAAATATCGACCCCGATTGCACAGCATGTGACACCGGCCGACCGTGACTCGGGTGGTTAAGTGAATATAGAGCGCCGTGTCTTCTCTCAAAGTGCCCCTAAAAGAAAAGCCAAGTTCACATGCACGTTAGGCAAAGTCGGTGCCGGCGTGGCACGCGAAAGATCGACCGTCCTAATGTGAATGATACAAGCGTGGAAGAGCTTATTGATCTCAGCCATTCAGCACACACTCAAATGCAAAAGAGCCGGTGCCGCGCCTTACCTAAAGTGAAGTGGTTTTTGAAAGAGCTACTGGCTACGAGGTCGGGAGGAGGATGAGAGACAGAGACAGAAAAGAAAGAGGGATTAAGGGGTGGATAAAAAAAGAGGAGAAAGTGTCACTGACGTCATAGGAAAACTGCTGTCGTCAGAGGCCGGCTGAGCAGTTTGCAAACCCCAGTGTGCCAAGATGAGGACATGGAGCCAGTCTAAACCCGATATGATATGATGAGAATGAAAATTACGACTGCAAGCGAACTGGTTCTCTGTCTTTGTCCTTCCCAAAGTGACACTTGGAGCCGACAGCGATGAGAGGACGAGTCAGAATCAGTGAAAATATTCACATTCCGGGCACGACACACTGATACTAAGCTCTGCCAAGCCTAGAGAAGGCATAAATTCTTTCACACAGGTCACAAATATATAGTTTCAGTTTTTAAAAAAAGGTTAAATCATTTCCTGAAACAGCTGGGGACTGTAGTTTTTAGCAGCTTTTTTACGGGGACTATTTTCAGCGGTGGATGAATACACATTTGGTGATCTTCAGAGTATTTACAAAAGCAGGGTGGTGTATAGGGAACTGGGTCAAAATGTACTAGCTTGTATTCGTTATTGAGGTCAAGATCGGGTGGAAAATGGCGAGGTGTCAGCGGGGGGACACACCTGAGGGCCGTGGGAGGGCAGGGAAGGAGGGGGCGTGGCTCTGAGCTCCCAGCGCTGATGACAGCGAGCCTGGCCTCTGCCTTTCTATCCCACACAGGGTGGGGTCTATAACAGAGAAGCACAAACAGGTGAAGGGATCGATTACACTCCAGAAATATCAACCCCTCTGATAAAAGATCGACCCCCGACCTTTCAGAGGAGGGTCTCTGAAGCTTTGGGAGCGCGACGGCCGGGCGGTAAACACGTCCGTCCGCATGTCGGCAGGCGAGATCGCAGGAGCTCGATCCCATGACGGCAGCTGGGACTGAGACTGTAAGACAGGAGAGAGGGAAAGAGAAGAGAAAGAGGCAGATGGGAGGTAGAAAGAGAGACACAAAGGCAGAAGATGTGCGTCTCTTTCATGCTTTCTCAATAATTCATAAGCAGCAGCTTTGATGTGGAGGCTACCTGGACCTCTCGCTGTCTGACCCATCAGTCTCTGTCTCTCTGCTGCAGCGTGGAAGTGAATTCAGGTCGTGTCTTCACTTTCTACGCTCTTCTTCTTCTTTTTTTCGAAACTCTTTGAACTGCTCTCACTTCCTCTTTTAATACCACACCCACCCACTTTCCTCTTGCTCTTCGCTTTGTGTTCGTTACTTTCTCATGCACAATTAGGACACATTAAGCTCTCTCACCAGTGGCCTTGTGGACCTGGAGTTAGGGGGCAGGTTATGAGAAGGGGCCTGGCTCGCTAAGGGACCATGGGACGGGGGCACGGCCTGGACTCCTGGGCTCCAAGGACCCTCGACATCCCTCCGGTTCTTACTTTTGGAAAAATGCCTGAAAGAGACGGGGTTATTTAGTACTTTCAAAACAAGACTGTGTGACTTACTGGCCCTATTAAATTATAAGGCTTGACATTAACTAATAAAAAAGGGAAAGAACATTCACAGGGCTCCAAAACAATGACCACTCTTTTTATTCCCACCATGAAAGCAGCTCTTATCCTTGAGTAGGCGTCCTTATTTCAGTGTAGATCTAAATTTGGACCGCACATCACAGATCGTTGTTTGGATCTAATTTTGAACCCCCGTTGTGCCCATTCAAGCAAAAATGCCAAAAACAAGAGCGATGCTAGTGACTCTGTGAAGCTCTACCGAGACACAACACTGCTAGGAGCTACATGCTAACGCGCTAACGTGATTTGTACCCCACGCACAGTGCGACTAAAGGGGCTTGACTCGCAACTATGGCAATGCTTACACTGATGTTTAGCAGATGCAACATTCAGCGTCTTAGCTTTGCATATAGCAACATATGCTCATTAAAACTAACCAGTACGGTACAGCTGAGGATGAAGAGTAACGTCATTCGTCATTCTTAAAATGACAATATGACATGTTGAAGCATTGTCAGCTTCTGCTAATGAGCATTGTAGACAAACTAAGTCATGTTAATCATAAAATATGACCGGATGATGACGCTAGATTAAAGTCTGGGAGTCGTCAACGTTTTTAGGATTCACCCTCAGGGGAACATGAAAAACTAAAACTTCACAATATGACATGTTGAAGCATTGTCAGCTTCTGCTAATGAGCATTATAGACAAACTAAGTCATGTTAATCATAAAATATGACCGGATGAGGACGCTAGATTAAAGTCTGGGAGTCGTCAACGTTTTTAGGATTCATCCTCAGGGGAACATGAACGTCCGTACACAAACTCAGTCCAATAGCTGTCGAGACGGTTCACTAAAAACAAAAACTTCACGGTGGCCACTAGAAGACAAGTCAGGAGATCACCAAAGTCATAGGGGTTCATTCTCTGGGGAGCATGAATGTTTGTACAACATTTAAGGAGAGATATTTCAGTCTGGACCAAAGCATTGGATCAAAACATGGACATTACCATCCCTAAAAGCCACTAGTTCCTGCATCTTCTTCATCTTATATCATAGTTAACATAGAACATAGAACAAACTATTTTGAATACATCAAGTTGTGTTCTGCCATTTTTCACTATTTCCTGACATTTATATGATTAAAATGATATGCTGCAGATGCTCACCACTTTTTCTTCTCATATTTGTCCTGCAGGAACTCTTTGAACTTCTGAGAGTCCTTCATGTCGGAGCAGCCGTCCGTCTTTGGGTCAAACACACACAGCCAAGTCCTCCTGCCAACCTGAACACACAAACACACACACAAACACACGCTCGTTTTGCCAGACAAATGTAAAAAAAAAAAATTGTGACATTTTGGCAGGTCATGCAGCGACAGAGCAGAACGGCGTCTGGTGGCGATCTCTGCTTGTTTATTCTCGGAGAAAAACACAAACAGATTTTCTCATCAGTGATTCACGTCCGGTTGAAGGAGTCAGAGTGCTGCAGATATTAATGCCTGTGAATCATGACCGAGTGGATCATCGGAGAATAAGCTGGGTGGCACACACCTCGGCCTCTTTTCACAATACACTTGATTCACACACACACACACATCCAGGCCAACAGAGAGCTGATAAAAACAGTCAGTACTCATCTTGATACCTGAATGCTGCCTACGATCATTTTTTTAAAAACTTCTACCACATAAAAGAAAGATTACATTTTTTATATTCATGCTCTGGCGCTTCAAAACGGAGGTAATGAGCAATAAACATTACATTTTCCATCTTAAAAAACGCCACAGGTAAGAGTGGCGCAGCTCAGGTTTGTCGGTTGTCATAGTAACGCGAGTGGTAGTAGGATTTTTGTGACCATTTCGATAAAGAATTAATTGCTTAAATGATACCAACGTCTCAGCTGCTGTTTGTTTTTCTTCCTCTCACGTTACAAAAATCTGAATACTTTGAATACTGCTCCAGAAATATACTGACACATATGAATCTTTGAATTCTCCTCGATTTAAGATCCCTTTAAGAACATTTAAAGTTTAATTTGCATGCACTATATGTGAACTTCAGGGAGGTAAAACATGTTCTTGTAGATAAAATATTTGAAAGAAAAGTGACAAAACAATGTTTTTACTGTATGAATTGTGATGTTTTCTATGCTGCTTGCAGGTTTTGAGGTATTGTTTCAAGTAACAAGTAATCTGGCCTTGATCAGTGCTAAGTAAGTTCATTTTTTTTTAATTTTAGACTATTATTTTTACCAAAGTCTGACATTTTTATACACCTGAACTGGGAATCGGTTGGAGCAATAAGCTATTTTATATAAACACGTCACATTTTTGATGATTACATTTGGTTTTTGGTGAACTGAGCGGGAACATTTTTCAGCTATGAAGCAGTGCTCTGGTTTTCAAAAAAGTTTGGGAACCATTGGCCCTAAACACACACACACACACACACATATATATACTGTATATATATATATACACACACACACACAGGAAATAGATGGTGGTTTGGGTGGGACAGACATTTGTTTCTTGGCACCACGTGAGCTGGGCTCAGTAGCATTCTTCCCACAAAAAAAAAAAAAAAATCACAACCACAGAGACTGGTTGGACTGGTCGCCTGTTTCATAAGAAAACAACATTTTCGCTCCTCGGACAACCTTGCGCAAGAAAAAAAGAGAAAAAAAAGCTTTTCTGCCTCTGCAAAAACAAACTACAGGTGAGCGTCACTCACCTCGTTGCCATGGTTTTGGAGGAATTCCACTTCCTGTTGGGAGAAGGTTGTCATGGAGATAGACTTGACTCTATGGGGAGGGTTGAGGCCTCTCCTGGGACACAGAGAGAGAGAGAAAGATGGAGGGAGGTAAATATAAATTATAAAATATTAAAGATGTGTGTGTGTGTGTGTGTGTGAATCCTCGCCTAGGAGACCGGACACGGTGGACAGAGCAGACATGTGACTGTGAGGATGTGGTGTGAAATAGGTGCCCCACACACACACACACACACACACACACACACACACACATACATATATGCTTTATCCATCCAAGAAACCTCTTGATTTTCTCCATGCTTGGTGGAGGTGGAGGAACAAAGTGGGACACTGCTGTACATGTGCAAGATTGCGCAATAAAGTGCTGAAACCGTCTTCCTGTGAAGAGTGTTGGTACTAGGCTGAACATGCAGAACAAAATGTGACAGCGCGCACACACACACACACACACACGCACACACACACTGGAGAGGAGCCTAGAGAGAGAGAGAGAAAGGGGGGAGAGAGAGAGAGGTAGTGTCAAACCTGCACCATGACGAAATGAACCGTAACTCAGAGCTGGAAAATGACCAACTAGCGGTCTGTCGTTAATGAAGCTGTTGGAAGAGACGCACGACAGAGAGACAGAGAGAGGGGAGAGAGAGAGAGAGACGTGGACACTGCGTAAATTAATTTATGCGCACAACCTCGGCTGTTGCACCGCACCAAATACTCCCCCCCCTGAAATATATATTTTTTAAAAATCATACAAATCAGGCTCTGGGTGGTGCATGGTGCAATCTCAGGCCTGCCACTTTTTTTTTTTTTTTTTTTTTTTTTTACTCCTGTCAGTATGTGTTTGTCCTCACACTGATGTAAATAAACCCTGGAGCAGGAGCAGGAGCAGGAGGAGGAGGCGCGGCGTTGGTTTTTTATTTATTTATTTATTTATTTTTTATTTATTTTTTTTTTACTCACAGCATTCCGGAGCACGACGTGCAGACGAAGCTGCCCACCGTGATGTCGGTGTAAGTCACCCCGGGCTGGTTACACTCGAAGCAGTGTTTGTTTACTCCAGACTGGGCCAGCTCCCGGACCTTGCGGGCGCAGATCTCCTGGTTGTCCCGGTGCTTTCGGTTCGACATTTTATCCCCTCTCCCTCCCTCCCCCTCGCTTCCCCCGGTGCCTGAGTTGACAGGCTCGGTGTGAAGCCGGTGTATATTATAAAAAAAAGAAGAAGAAAAAAAAAAGAAAAAGCACCCCCCCTTCTTTTTTTCAGCTGACTTACATGGAGCACTTCACGCCCCGCATTATGGATACGCGTTTATGCGGCTTCACCCTCAATGCCAGACTGCGCTGGAGGAGAGGCGCGTCAAGTTGCGCGCAGAGAGCCGCAGGTACGCCGGAAACACTACAGGTTTCCCTTCAAAGTAAGAGCGAATAACAGGTGGCGCTTTAGAGAACAGTTAATTTGACATGTAGGTCGCCTGTTTCTTTAAAAATGGGCTCCGATATAAGCGCTGGTTACCTCATCAAACTGTTAGTAGGTCAAGGTATTTTCCAGTATCTCTGTGATTCAGCTCTTTTCTAAGATACTGAGAGAAATGTCAACATCTGGGGGGATACTTGATGTTTTCTTTTAAGATTGAGCCAAAGTTTAACATAAAATCTACTTTTTTATTGGAGTTTGTCCTGTTGTCATGGAGATTTCCACATTATATTCTCATCCATGTTGGATTAAAAGTCTCAGATAATGTGATAGGTCCCGAAAGCTTCTACTGGATCTTGTATTTATTTATTTATGTGTTAAGTGAAACATGTTTTTCAATAGGTCCTGTTATAATCAGAGAGGAGGGGGAGGTCTCTTACATAACACCAAGGATGGATTACAAACCCAACAAAGCAGCTTTCCCCCAGGGGCCCCCTCAGACCTCCAGGGGGTCCTGAATGCCAAAGGTTGTCAGTGGTTGGTAATATGCACCACTAAAACACAATCTAAACTTTAATGATAAGGCTGAAAAATGTTTTTATTTGATAGCTGACAGCAAAGAAATGACGGTAAATGAGAGGAGGGAGAGATGATGGGGGGTGACATGTGACAAAGGTCCTTGGCTGGACATGAACTCTGGATGTTTGCTGTAGTCTATGGTCAGCACTTTAACTCTTAAGTCACCACTATGTTGTCCCTAAAACCTGATAGTTACAGTTTACATGGTGCAAATTCATTAAACATGTTTGTGTTTGCTCGAGCAGGTGTGATACAGTTGATACTGTTGATTTTAAAACAATATTTTATAACATAATTATTTCTAAACAACCCAGCCATGGAGAAGTTCACACCCAAGCTCTCACTTTGAAGGGGAAAATTGTGCCATAGGTTACAAATGTTCCCCTAATACAGTCTACAAACATCCAGCCATGCCTTTATTTTGAAAAACCCGTGACACCTGACATTGTGTCTGCTTTGACACTTGGACAGATGCGTAGGGAATCTCCTGTCAGAGAGACAAATAAGAACCTGTCGAGCAGCCAAGTTTAACATCGTCTGACAAACGTTGCATGGCTGTTTCAGAGCCGACTGTCTCTCCTGAGTGTCTCACTCTGCTGCGCTCTCCCTGTGCGCCATTTACGCACACGCCCCCCTCGGTTTTCTGGCGCAGAGCTGCGCTCCTGACGCTCCAACGCGCCCTGGAATGTAGCCAGATTATAATTTTTAAGGGAACAGATGGGGAAAGGAGATACAGTGAAACATTTAGATAGAATAAAAAGTTGAGATTCTTTATTGTACATGAAGAGAATTACAGTTTGTTTTAGGAGCTGGAGTTCTTTGTAAACCTGTTTTTCTTGGCCAACAACAAATGTTCCCATGCGACTTTGGTGGAAGACATCATTTTAAATATGGGGTTTTGTCTTGAGAGAACATCTCCGGACTGTTTATTTGGATGAAGCAACTTAGCAACGCAGACTTACAGTAACTACGCCCTTTTCCTGACGTCTGTGAAGATATGTGTGAGATGTTCACATATTTGGCGCACAGGCCGATAAAGGGCGGCGGTCAGTGAAGGCATCACGGCACTTACTCACATGCTCACAGGAAACAATCTGCGACAGAAACCAAAGTAAAAGCAGAGAAACTGACACACTGTTGTCAGATGAGCTGGTTAGGGCCCTGCGAGACTGCAGTGAGTGTTTCTGATCAGCAGGGGGCGTCAAACACATCAAGGCTATGAGACAGACAGACAGACAGACAGACAGACAGACAGACAGACAGACAGACAGACAGACAGACAGACAGACAGACAGACAGGGTAGATGGATGTATGTCTGTGCATTACAACACAGAGGAGTAATGAGCACAGGTAAACAGGCCTGCTGTAATTACACTTCCCTGCTCAGCAATCAACCACAGGTTTCAAAGTGTCTGACTACACCAGTCTGTGGTGATGATGACAAAGTGCAGAACACGCATTGCTCAACAGACGGCTTGTTTTGTCTTTTTCTTAAGAGCTGCAAAATATGGAAGCCCCTTGTTCTGGTTTTTTCGGTCTCAGGTTTGACTCAGTGTTTCATATTTTTGATTTAATAAGACTGATGCAGTATCGCAGATTATGGCTTGATTAATATCTCACATATTGACTTTTCCCGTTAATTAGTATCTCATGTTGTTGACTTAGTAAGTCATGGGGTTGACTTGTCAAGTTAGTATCTGATTTTGTTGACTTAGTAACTCAAACTGTGGCTTAAGTCCTAAGATTGACCTATATTCGTGTTTTGACTTACTAAGATATGTTTTGGTCATGGTCAAGTCATAGTTTTGATTTAATATCTCAGTTTTGACTATAGTATTTTCTAGTAAGTCTTAGTTTTGAGGACTGTGTCATAATTTATACATACTATAAGTATAAGTCTAAGTTTGAACTTACTGTCTTATAATTTCACTTAACTTTTTTTTTTAAACATATATTTATTGTTTTTTTAGTTACAACAACTCGGACATCCCAAACATTTGGCAGCACAGAAAACAATAACACAGACTTTAGCAATACTCAAAAAGACAAAGGTAAATAAACAGTAAAATAAATACAGACAGGAAAATATAAACAATAAAATACAAAATAAATAGCTAACATAAATAAATCAACCTTACTGATCTGTCAGCAAGTTACCGTGCACTAAGTATTAGGTCACAATGTCCATTTCCAACAACAGATTAGATAATGCCTCCTCCATATCTCCATTCCCCAACAGTTCCAGAAATAACTTCCAAATGGTAATTTCACTTAACTTTTTAAAAAAATGTTTTACTTACCATCTCATGTTTTTGGCTACATATCTGATTATTTTGACTTCGTTCAGTACCTCATGACCTTGTCTTCATTTCCACTTATCATGTGTTATTTTATTTTTTTTCTCTTACTTGGCAGGAGTGGCCTTCCATAGAGGTGGATTCACTCTCAGGGCAGGGTGGCAGAGGCAGTCCCTCGTTCACACCTCAACAAAAGCAAAACAGAAAAAAGGTTGTCAGACAAGAATACACACCCAGTCTCTCTCTCTCTCTCTATGCACATGAGGCTTACATTGAAACTGCAACAGAGGAAACAAAAATGAGGGGGAGAGAAAAAAAATTTCCACATGACCTCCTGTGTGCTGTATAATCATGATAAATAACAAACACCAGAGTTAAATTATAGATGATTCAAAACTTCATATTTGGATGACGCAACCCAGCGGATTTAAACATTTGTATTAGGGGCTTTTTTTTTTAGTCTAACCTCTAATTTTGTACAGTTTCCTACTTCAAAACCACAATTTGCCATGAGTAAGAAACCCGGAAATAGTCAGATGTGAGATGGGGGGTTGGACCTCTTGTGTGCGCGTTCAGAGACGCAGAGAGAGAGAGTAGTACTCCAGTCGGCACCCTTGGGAAGAAACATCCAATCAACCGGCTGAGTTTATTCAACCGTTTTAATCAATAAGGATATTTAATTCAGGAGGAAACTTTATTCCCAGCATCCTTTCTTCAACACACGGACTACTTTTTTTATTTATTTCCCCGGATAAAATGCCAATAACGCATCTGACATCTCCGTGCGCTCATTCATAAGTGGTGACAAGTCGTTTCTCTTTTTTTTTCTTTTTCTTTTTTTTTTTGGTGCTCTGGATGTGCGACAGGATCAGGCACACGGTGTCCCTTCAGCAGAGAAGAGGAGAAAGTGAACAAGACGAGCCTGCGTGAGGAATACAAATTATACCCGTGGATAATGCGTCGGGCTGCCGGTGTGGAGCGTTAAAAAAATAAAAAAAAATTTTTTTTAGCTGCTGTCTGTCTGTCTTCCCTCCTCCTCCCTGCAAAAAAAAGAGGATTGAAAAGAAATACAGTGTTGGTGTGTGACCTGCGACTTAAAACGGAGGGATGACAGTCAAGCTGGACTTTGAGGAGTGTTTGAAAGACTCCCCACGCTTCAGGTAAGAGTCTCACCTGTGCTTTGCTTACTGACAACTCTCACCTGCACAGAAGTGAGTCAGAAAATGTGGATAAACTCCTTTATACTCCAAAAAAAGCAATATTATATTCTTATTTGTTATGTTAGGCTCCTGAAATGACCAATGCATTCAATAATATAAGCAGTCCTTCAGGGTGTGAGGTCAAGCCATGTCATGGAGTTGAGGGGGGGGGTCAGTAAAAGGATGAGACAGTACATGCAGGCCTGCTTTAAAACTGATGCTGCTGCTGCTGCTGTGGTCAATGAACCACAGGAAGCTCAAAAGCAGCTCAGGAAATTTAATATCTGCACTCAACATGATTCATTAGAAGTTACAGTGAAGCATGGGGAGGGTTGCAAGTCACGATATCACCCATGCAAAGAGAGATACCTTCGTTTTAAGCCTGTAAAAACCTCATTAGAAGCATTGCATGCGTGTAAATCCGGGGGGTTTACAATCAACCGTCTTTCAACACAGCATCAGCATGTGGTGTAATCAAAAGGGAAGTGTCACTAAATTAGGTTTTGCAAGCAACTGAAGAGAGAGAGAGAGAGTTTGGCCAAACTTGGGTGTGCCCTGGTCTGATAGTTATTGGCATCCTGCCTGAGTCAGAGTGGCTGGTGTCATCTCTACCAGCTGATTTAGCATATTTCAATCCCGAGCCTCCCTCTCTCTCTCTTTCTCTCTCTCTCCCTCTCTGGATTTATGAGGCCTGCACAGTGGTGGAAAGTTTGAGTTGTGGCAGCTGCAGTGGCGAGGTCTCGTATCAGGCCTGAGAGGAGGGAAAGGGAACAAGTGGAAAAGGAAGGAAAGGAGGAAGGACGTATGATAATTTAAAAAAAAAAGTCAAACCGACAAGATAAGCAGTGAACAGAAAAAGAGGGGGACAAAAAAAAAAAAAAAGCTTAGGCCAGTCACTCAAATGTGCTGCCTCCTGTTGCTAGGTAACGGCGAGGTAGGAGGGCAACAGGAAATGAGGCGAGATGTGCCGAGGTGATCAACAGGAGAGACAGGAAGTGAGTTTTCTGTGGGGAGAACCACGGCGGAAACTAGAGTCTTAATTTGCTTTCTTGTGTCTCGCAAAAAAAGAAAAAAAAGTGACACTAATTCAAAAGATCTTTTCATCTTCCTCCTCCTCAGTGGCATTTTCCATCCATCCCTTTCCTTCCTCTCCTTAGCTGACTTCTCATTCGGTCGTATTTCAAGAGGACATGACCTCAGACTTTGATTCAAACATCCCCACACTGACAAACACACAAAACACAAACAGTTACTGTCTGTCTGGGCCCTCCTCTCTTCTCTCTCCACTCTCCAGTCTCGCCTCTCTCTTTTCTTTTTTCTTTTTTTTTTGTTCGTCTTCCTCTGTCTTTCTCTCTCTGTGTCTCTGTACTGTCGGTGGAAGGCAGCGGAAACCACATGGCTGAGCTGTTGGTAAGAGAAGAGATGAGACGCGGAAAGAGACACTGACTGTTACGCCAATAACTGACAAGATAGCCACGCAAAGGACTTCTGAGACACTTTTGTGCACGTGTGTGAGAGACGTTCTTGTGTTTAAACACAAAGCCTCAGGGTATTAATCCATTACTGAGGACTGCAAACTTGTAAAATGATGCACCGATGCAGCCATTAATTCTCAAACCTCTTTGAAGCATTAAACTGTAGAAACATGGCGGTGCAACATGGCGGACCCACAGTGTCTGTAGACATCACAGTCTCATTCTAAGCTCACAAAAACATAACAATTCTTATTTTTAGGTGATTATGCACAAATGGAAACAGAGTTATGTATATTATATTTAATTTCTGCCATATTCTGTAAATAGAGCCCCCTAACTCTGACACACTGGACCTGAAGTTGAAGTAAGGACATTATTTTTGAACAATGAAAAACAAAATTATGCAAAAATAATTGAGTTAAACAGAGACCAATAAACATTACTGCAGAATGAACCAGAGAAAGTGTTATGTTTCACCTATAGTCCTTAGCCTGTAGCCAGATGTACTCAAAAATAATATAAATTATTAAAAAGTTTTTTAATAATATTATTGCTGTTTGTATTATATTGTAGAACATTACGCTACATTGTGAGCTACAATATAAAGCATGTATGTGTACATTTATACAAAGTAGAAAATTAACCAGAAAATGTGCCAAATGGGAAAAAATCCAAAAATATTCACCTTACAGTGAAGCTAACGTGAAAATCTGAAGAGTTTCAAATTTGTGAACATCTGCCACATTTTCTTGATAAACAAATACAACATTAAATCATTTATTAACAAAAATCTTCAATCAAAATCAAACGTATGTCCTATTTTTTGCCGATTACTGGCCATGCCTGTACCAGGGTCAGACCCAGCAGGGGGAAGACGTAATGTGATGGCACCTTTTCTTGGACTACTGACCCCATGCTCATATTGACACACCTTTGTGATCGGGTTTTCTGCTACAAATGTTCTCAGGAAGGATGATTGTCAAATGACAGGTCCACACCATAACATTTTTGACTTCATGGCACCAACATCCATGAGATGGTTCTGTCTCCTGCAGTAAATCTGAAATTGACTAGAAATGTACACAAAGTGGGACCAACATATGATTTGAGTGGGATATTGATTTCCAGTGGTGTGATTTATAATCTAGGTGATACATTAGAGTTATAAAATGTCTGAAATTATAAAATATGAATAAGAAATACTGTTTTTCTTCTTTTAAATGTCATTAAAACTTAAATGCACACAGATCACTTCCATATTTGCATATAGTCTCCATGTGGCATTCATGTTTCACTTGACTGGTACTGATTTCCCTCTATAACATGTGGGAAGTATCGATATAGTGATGTTTGACACCGAGCTCTTGTGTATGACTTTGTGTATTTGTGTGTGTGTGTTTCAGGGCTGAAATCGAAGTGGTCCAAAGCGATGTGAGTGAACTTGAGACACGGTTAGACAAGGTGAGATATGTGCACTTAACACCTACACACACACTTCACATCATACTGAGTCACTGCTCTACTTTCAGACACAGCAACACACACACACACGCAGTGTTGTTGGACACATACTCCTCATGTGAGGAGGCAGTGAAGTGAGAGGTGGGCAGCGGTGGTTGAGGTATTGTTCACCTGACAGCGAGCAGGAAGTAGCTGTAGGTGTTGCTTCCCCATCGTATTGTCCTACAAGAGAGAGAACTACCGTTTGTTCTGCTTTGATTACGATAACCTGTATTCCCTATTGTGTGTTTGAGCTCACACACGTTACATTTTCAGATCTGATACGGGATCACACGCCGCGTTTCTGTTCCTTAATGATTCTGAGTAAGCTCAAATCAAACCACCACGTCACTCCCAAACAAAACAAGTCGAACAAATATATGTCCTAGTGAGTTCATTTAACTTTCCCTGCACAGCAACATGTGTGAGAATTGCAGGGAGAGCAAAAAAAACAAAACTGGAATAACTGGGTTCAAGCGCCTCAGGCATGAGTCCCAGCGCTGCTTCTCTGCAGATAAACTCTGACTAATTATGTCAAAACTTAACTTCCTTTGCTTGCACAAGTCACTGACTATTTTTTTATTATATTCTAAGAAGTAGTGTTTCTGTTATGCCACGATCTGATACAATGGTACATGGTGTCATGCTGTAACGTGCCTGGTCTGCGACAGATTAAAAAGACCTTTGGATAATGGTTCTTTCTTTTTACTGTAGTAAACAATGTCAAAGTAATAAGTTGTGCAGTTATATGTATACTGAGTTTACATTTTACATTATTGGATTGTTATCAAGTATGATTATGATGTTGTAGCTGCTATAGATCACCGACGGTATAAAGAATGGACAGCGTATGCGTAGCGTTGTGTGGTGAAGCTGCCATGATTTTGGCAGTCCTCCCTTTGCCGCCTCCCAGCTTATCTAAAAATATGCATGGATCATGGGCGGGCTGAATGATGCCTGGTTGTTCAAACAAGCCGTCTCTAACAGCACCTACCTGTCAATCAAAGCGGCCACACTGTTAATTCTGCATAACTTTAAGCCTTAATATAATTTGAACAGGTACAGTACAGTTGCCATTAAAGGGAAATTAGCTATGGAGACCAAAACAGTTTTTTGTACCAGGCTGTAAACATGTTTATTTCTGCTGTGAAGTTGGACATTTGAACATGGGGACTTATGGAGACTGACTCGTTCTGTAGCCAGCCTCAAGTGGACGTTTAAGGAACTGCAGTTTTTGACACTTCCACATTGGTTTCACTTCACAGCAACGGAGGTTGCCGGAGCTTTAACTTTTTCTCTTTTTTACATACTGTTGAGTTGCTTAATCTACAGCAACGTGGGGGCTGTTGCTAGCGTAGTGGGTTAAGCGGCCGCCCCGTGTGTGGAGGCTGTAGTCCTCGCTGCACCCGGCCCCGGCTCGAATCCCACATCGGACGGCTAATTTACGGCCACCTTTTGTTAGCTTCTGGTCGTACCAGAGCAGATAAGGCTGAAACTGAAAAACACTAAATTGAGTCAGGGTGTTTTCTTAAACTTCTTATGAATCCAACTTTTCATTTCCAATAGAAAGAACGTGTCAATTCTTCTTTTAAGGTACTTAAAACCACAGTCTGTACGTCAAATCAGGGAGCACCTGTGTGGTTGGACTGTGGCTATGTAGCATGTCCTAACCTGCGGTTTATTTACACTATCAAATTTTATAGCGTGTTTGTTTTGGCTCTTCAGTCTGCAGCGTTATCATTCTGATTCACACTCAGTTTTGTTTTCAGGCAATAAAAAAACCCATCGTGTGCTACAACCGGCTGTTTAGCAGCTCAAGAGCTTTCCCTCACGAGTTGGTGGAGACCAAAAACTGAGCTACAATAATGAATTTTGGACTTGTTGGCCAGAAACATGACTCCAAATAAATTCTAAACTTGCTCCATGCCTGCTGGATGTGGAAAACGTCAACTGTACATTAGCCATAACAACTTTATGACTTGTTCCACTTCCAGCTGGCCAAAAAAAATCTATGAATTCAGCTTTAGTCTTCAAGAGTCGACATATGCACATATCTCACCTCAGTATGTCTTGGTTTTCCAAAGGAAAACACCTAAAACCTGTGTTTTTGTGCAATAAAACACTGATATAAAATGGTGCTAATGCAGTTAAATAGACTCCAGACAGTATTTAACAGAACCTGGAGGTCATATTAAGTGTGCACAGTAATTATACTCAATTACAATAACCTCTAACTCTGGCTGTTTCTAACTCCTCGTTATGTTTAATTATTCATACTGATTGTTACTGGCCTCTTAGTCACCTCAAGTGTATCTTGTTTGAGTATTTATGAGGAATTTGACCGTGGTGTTGCATGTTTGTGTCATCCAGCTCGTGAAACAATGCCAGGCAATGCTGGAGGCGGGCAGGGTCTACTGCCAGACCAGCAAGAGCTTCGTCAACGGCCTCCGGGAGCTGGGACACCACTGCTCTGGGGACAAGATGATGGAGGTAGCGTACACACTTTGTGTCCTCTTAGATCATTCGTGCACGTTTGCACAACCCTTCTTACACAACAAGTGTTACTAAACAGACTGAATCAAGCCGCAGATAATGATTTGCACTCAGATGGTTGTTAACAGTATTTTGTTGTTGTTCAAATGTCTAATTTAAGATGTTTGTCCTGCAGGAGTGTTTGGACAAATTTTCCAAAAAGCTGTCGATCATCTTGGAGGCACAGGGCGTGAGTCTGTCTGTCTGTTTGTCACCTTTGACTTACTGTCTTTGCACCACAATCTCCATTCCTTAAATCGACGCTTATCAGCTGCGGTATGCTGGCAGCGTGGTCAAACAAGGCTGCAGCAGCAGCGACGGCGTTGAGCGCATTAGATCTGACATTTCACAGTTTGTCGTCTCCCTTTTTCAATCCCAGGATGTGATCGAGACCACACAGAAGGCGGTCAAAACGAAGCTGCAAACCTTTGTCAAAGAGTGAGTGAGCTACTTTGGTGGCCTCCCCGTGTTTGTTTCATGCAATCTTTGTTTTGTTTTTGGTGCCTCTCTCTGAAGCATTAGTATAATTCATACACTGAGTCACTCCCCTGTGTGTCTGCCAAACATTACCGCACCACATGAAAAAATATTAGAGGCTTATGATCTTTCATTGTCCTCCTGCCTCGTACTTTGTCTTGCTCTTGTTAAGTTGGAATGATGTGGTGGATTAGATGAGAGAAAGGGGATGTCTCATAGCATGTGAAAATAGCAATTAGCTGAATTTTTAGCCAGTGACACACATTTTGAATGTGGTTTAACCCTCTGAGCTTGCAGGTCTGTTATCAAATGGCAAACAGGAATGCATGAAAGCTGATACTTTCATTCTTTACAAGGTCCAGTGTGTCAGATTTAGGAGGCTCTATTGAAGTCATATGGAAGAAATCGAATATAATATGCATAAATATGTTTTCGTTGGTGTATAATCACCTGAAAACAATAAGTTTGGTATGTTTCGCAGCCACTATAGGTTCTCCTTCACACTCGTAACAGGAGGGCGAGTGGAGGGGGTTGCAATCTGCTAGATAACACTAAATCCTACACACTGATTCCTCAATACCGTTTTTGCACCACGGACCGGTTTAATGTAAGGCAATATTTTCACGGACTGGCCTTCAGGGTAAAATAAAATTATACAACCGACATAAACACAAATATAAAATACATTACTCACCATTAAACTGAATTCGTTTCTCTGTAACAAGCCGGTCCCATCAAGGGGTAACAAGAGACAATGACACCCAATGTGTGTCCCTTATGTCCAAACTACTCAGTAATTTTGTTTTGAACTTCAGAAATCTACAGTGCATACGCTGTCCATTGATCCGCAGCCCGGTGGGTCCTCTTCCATGGAGTCCACCATGTTGAACCGCCATGTTTCTACAGTAGCCCAGAACGGACAAACCAAACATTAGCTCCAGATTGGGACTGTCACATTTTTTTGCTTGCTTATAGCCACCTATAGGTTTTCTTTCACACTGTGAAGGAGAGGGTGAGGCAAGGGGTTGTAATCAGCTAGATAATAAATCCTACACACTGGACCTTTAAGTAAGCTTAATTGAATATAATACAACGCAGAAAAACATGTAAGCAGTATATAACACAACAACAATAGAGCTCATGCATGGTGCGGTAATGTGACTTTCACCTCAAGTAAGGTCAAGGTCAAATACTCACATAAGCAGGACGACTATATCGATTTGTTCCTTCCAGGGATGTGCGTCGGTTCAAGGATGTACGTAAGGAGTTTGAGCGCAGCAGCGAATGTCTGGAGGGGGCGCTGTCGAGGAACGCCCAGGCCCCGCGGGGGAAGCAGCACGAAGTGGAGGAGGCGAGCAACGCTCTGCTTAACGCGCGCAGGACCTTCCGGTCTGAGGCCATGGATTACGTCCTGGAGGTGAGAAAGAAGCTGGATGAGCTAACATCTATTAACACCTGCATCATGAACTGCGCTCTCATTTACTGGCATTGATCTCAGTCTTATGCACTTTTGTTTACAGGATGTGGTGCGTCTATTTTAGGCATGCTCTTTATATCTTATTTTTCCAATATTCTATTTTAATTTACACATTTTGTCTTTTTAATAGCTTTCACGTCCTCGGCTGCTGATTTTAGCTGTTTAAGCATGCACGCAAACCCGATTTCTTCAGAGATAATCGTGATAAAGTTTGAATATTAATCCATCAACATGCACTGTTTGTGTGTGTTTAGAAACACAGGCTTATACAGGCTCCCCATACAGTAAGGCATGCATGCATCCAGGTACCAGAAACAGCCTGGATAAAAGATACACAACTTGACGCCTGATTATAGTTGTGCTTTTGCTGTTTTGAATGATAACAGGTTTGCTTCGGGGCTCCTCTGCAGCAGACTTGTGGTTGTGGCTCTCCGAGGTTTAACTGGCCCATGAGTGTTTTTCTGGTTATGGGAACATGAACTGTCTCTAACCACTTTGCTTCCTTTTGTTTCAGATCAATGTCATTGAGGCCAAAAAGAAGACGGACATTTTGATGGCAGTGAGTTCACGTTGACCTATTTTAAGTTCGTTTTGTTGCTTCTGTAAATATGCGTGGTGTCTACATTCTTTTGTACTGCACAATCTCAGCGAGGGAAGACTAGAGATTTCACTCGTAGCTGGATTTGCTCGGGATATCTTAAGTAAATGTTGTTGCAAATGATTTCTCACGCTTTCCTTGTCAGATGTTGTCGCTGATGGAGGCCCAGGCCCAGTTCTTCCAACATGGCCACCAGTCTCTGTCAGAACTGGACGAGTATCGACGGAAACTAAGCGAAGAGGTAATTTCTTCTGATTGATTTAATTTCCTTTTCTGTAATTGTGCTTGGGCCGCAGATCTTGGAGCAATCATGTGAGGTTTGATAAAAGAACCGGCTCTGTCCAAATACTAACTAAATAAATAACAGCTGAGCAGGAAAAAGAGACTCACAAAGTCTTGTGTGGATCACTGACAGTACGTTTTGTGGAGTTTAGTGAATAGATTGGCCTAAACAGAGTGCAACAACAGGATGGGAGAAGTATCAAGATACTGTCATGTGCTATGAGCTGATATTAGATATAAATAATTATCTATCTGTCCTACACCTTTCTCAGTTCCTCTCTAACTCAGATAAGCCGCCTACCAGCGAGCTCATGATTTCTGCCTATCAAATGAAGTTGCTCCGTGCCAACGTCGCCGAGTGTTTGCTCATGGTGCACGCTGTCGAGTCTCTAAATAATAATACAAAGAGTGCACTCCAGTCCCTCTGTAGAAAGGAAATGCTGACTGATTACTGTTGCACAATGTGATGAAAGGCAGAAACGAGAGGAATGCGTTTGAGAGAAAGCAAAGAGAGCTCACAGGTAAAAAATGTCCAGCTGCGAAAGCAAAACAAATCATTCATTTAAATGGCTCGAGAAGACTGACTGACTATGGACGTACCAGTTGAAGATATCTCATGGAAAACTGTGTCAACTTCAGATTCAGTGGCCTTATTTTTTTGTATCACATGATCATCATCCGTGGATGAAATTTTGCCCAATAAGATAAGTTTAATTTCCCATCTCGTAAAGATTTCCTGCTGCAGTGAGCGAATGTAAAATCCCTTTAGAAGCTGTTTTAACTGGTGAGCAATGTTTGGATGAGCGGATGTCTATTTTTTTGTTTGTATCTGCTGCTCAGCACGAAAAGTAACTTTAATACTCACTAGGTTGGGATAACCACAAAGCAAACTAAAAGCAGCAAGACCAAGAAACAAAGGGGCGCTTAATAACCTCTGCACAGGTAAAACTAATCAGAACAAAATCTGGCAGGAGAACAAAGGCGGGAAGTAGAAATGCAAAACACAGAGAGGAGAGAACTACAAAATAAAACAGGAAACTCAAAACTGTCACACACTACCTTCCTAACGCTATCAAAATAAAGGTTCAAAAAGCCCCGGAAAATAATTTTACTTTGTCTTTTTATTGCAATATATATATATATATATATATATTGTATATTCAATTCAACAATCAGAGTTTTTGACAGGCTACAGGCAAAAATCTTGTGAATCACTGCTCTGTGTGATCACAAAGGTCCAATCATAAAGCTTAAAGTGTACAGATAAAGAGAAGCATGCAGGTTTGAAACATTCAAGAAGACTTTTCTGTATTTTACGAGACAGGAAATTGATTCAAAACGTTGCGTTAGACGAGTTCTTGGCATCTCTCTAAGGGAGGCCGGACTGAGAGGAGTCACAAGCTGACATCACATCTTCATCGTGACAGGAAAAAGTGAGCAACAACAGGAAATATTTCACATGGCTGTGTGCATGAGTCTGTGTGTTAGTTCCTGCTCTCTGGAGAAAAAAAAAAACTTTTTGCACCATCAGCCTTGAACATCAGCAGTATTAACGCTCATTGTCACATATTAAAATATCAGGAAATGAATTACTCAACAATAACCGACCGGATCAAAGCACAACAGAGCTCTTCCTGTTTTAACAGGATGTGACAGGAATGAGAATAAGCAGAAGAGAGACGCTGAGGAATAATTACACCAAACCGACTCTTTACAAGAGTGTCGTTCCCCAGTTTGGTACAGGATGTAGGAAGAGGTTCGACTCTCTGACTTCCTTAATTCCTGTTTCCTGGAGAGCAAAGTCTGCCGGAGCGATAACCTATCCTGAACTTCTATTTCTCACAGGGGCGAATATGTTAGGGAGGAAAGAAAGCGGGAGGAAAGATGTGAACAGACAAAACTAACAACCAAAACAACACCCAGCACCTAAACCAGACTCATCTTTAAAGAAGTGAAACCTTTCAACAACGTTTAATTACATTTCCAGAGTATCATACTTCAGTACCACAGTACTTCATTGAGTTTTTTCACATGTAGAAAACGTACGAATGCATGTAAGGAAGAGAAAAAGTATTTCATATAGAGAAACAGAAATGTGCGCAAACGTGTTATACAAAAAAGTCGTCAATAAAGATGCGAAGAAATCGGATTAATGTAGCAGTAGCGATTATTTTCAAGCTGATTTTCATCTTTTTAAAAATCCTAGAAAAGGTTTCCACATTCTCCATATTCCGTTTTCTTTCTGACGCAAGGTATGTTGCAGTTTTCTTCAACCGTAACTTTCTTTTTCAGAGAGAGAACTTGAAGAAGTCCAAAATAATCGATCGATACCGACTGAAGTTTTTGGATTTGAGCACTCCCAAACACCGTAGAAAAGTTTTCCCTTTTCCTCTAAACGCTTACTACAAATATCTGAAATATTAGGATACATTTTATTCAGTATCACTGCGGTGATATGCCGTTTGTACTGCAAAAAATTGTATTCTTGTATTAATTGTATTTCTCTTCTTTTAATTTAACAACTTTTTGGTCTCACAACTTCATTCAAGTTCATGTGTTTTGCTCTAGTTTCATGTAAAACTTCCATACACTATGTTTAGTTAAGGTTCGGTTAATGCAAACATGTACAATAACTCATATATGGACTTAAGGCCTAATGTTGGTAACCAGCATGCTGATGTGTCACTGAGTAAATGACGTCATCGTTTCCTGTTTCACTGCACGCACTGCACATCAGTTAATGTATCCGAAAGCTTAATGGATTATAAGAGCTCTTTTAAAACTGTCGATGTCGGCATCCTGAAGAAAGCTTCATTGATCCAAATGCATTCATGAGAGTTATTATAAAAAAGAAATAACATGCATCATTTAAATAAAAAAAAAAAATCAATATCTGTGTCTGGAGAATGTTTCTATTTCTGTTTTTACAGCACACCCAGTTTGTCCTAGACGCTGCCCGCGAGAAGAGAGACATGGAGCAAAGACACGCCGCCATCAAGAAAAAGGTCATACATCAACTTTACACTTTACATGTTTAAATCTTTCAGAAATTAAGTTTTTAAACACATTTCTTTTTAAAAAGTGCAGAAATCCACTCTCAGTCGGATAAATAAATGTGAAAATGTCGACTGCAATGCTCACATTCCCTCTTAAATATATGTAGGATGTGTCCTACGACGACTCCATCATGGATTTCAATGCTGACGCAGCTAACGGCATCGCTATGGAGGGATACCTCTACAAGAGAGCCAGCAACGCTTTCAAAACCTGGAGCAGGTACAAGTTTCAGGGTTCCCACACCTTTTTCAAGCACCTTCAAGCACCAGTTTTTCTATTTTTCCAGCACCTTTAAATAGGTAGCCTACTAGTTGTGTTTGCCATGATGGTCATGGGAAGCGCAGTGGTGCCACTGTATGGCATAATAATATGGGTCTAATTAGCATTATTTCATATGGTGGTAGATTGACTGTTTTAGATTTTAGATTTAGATTGACTGCAACCTTGAAAACACTGAATTGAAATTCAAGCATTTTCAAGGAATTCAAGCACCCGTGGGAACCCTAAAGTTTACCCACGAAATGTCTCACGCAGAAGAGCTGCATTGTCTTTTTTAGGCTTTTGTCTCCCACAATGCACCTCACCAAAGTCTTTTCTTTCTTTTGCTTTGACTTCACGACCTTTTCATATTGTTTCTCCGCTCCAGGCGTTGGTTCTCGATTCAGAAGAACCAGCTGGTCTATCAGAAGAAATTCAAGGTAATGGTTCAAACAAACGTCACGATTAATTGATAAAAAGTTACTTCTACGATAAGAAGCAAGAGTCTGTCTGCGCTGTCTTCTCAGGACCAGCCTACAGTTGTGGTGGAGGACTTGCGTCTCTGCACGGTGAAGCCCAGTGCTGAAAACGAGAGACGGTTCTGCTTTGAAGTGGTCTCGCCGTCAAAGTGAGTGGGCGCACGTGTCCGTGTGCGCTCGTGCGTACGTGCGATTGAGCTATGGCGTTAAGTGTGTGTGGATTAGGGTGTCCTGCAAAAGAGGGGGGGGTGGAGCGGAGATGTGTGTGTGTGTGTGTGAGAATATTTGCACGTTGGTTTCTCGTGTGCTCAAGAAAGAAGAAATGAAGTGTGTGTGTGTGTGTGTGTGTGTGTGTGTGTGTGTGTGTGTGTGTGTGTGTGTGTGTGTGTGTGTGTGTGTGTGTGTGTGTGTGTGTGTGTGTGTGTGTGTGTGTGTGTGTGTGTAGGTGTTGTTTGTTGCAGGCAGACTCGGAGAGGCAGCAGCAGGCGTGGATCAGCGCCGTCCAAAACAGCATCGCCTCGGCCTTTCAGGAGCGCAGAGAGGACCCACACAGCCCAGTGAGAACACACACACACACACACACACACACACACACACACTCTATCTTCTATATCTGCATTTTTTCAGTGGGAGTTTAATCCGAGGAGGTACAGAGGAAGCTGTGTGCCTTTTGTGCATCTCCTCATTCCTGTGTGTGTGTGTGTGTGGTTATCAGAGACAGCGCTGCAGCTCGATGTCGGCGAGCAGTTTGGGAGGCGGGGGAGGAGGAGGAGGCGGAGGAGGAGGAGGAGCGGATCAGGAGAGCGTGAGCGGCTGTAAGGCGCTGGACGAGGTTCAGGCCATCCCGGGGAACAAGCAGTGCTGCGACTGCGGGGAGCCCGGCCCTGATTGGGCCTCCATCAACCTGGGCATCACGCTTTGTATCGTCTGCTCAGGGATACACAGGTATACACACACTGAGGACACCTTCACACACACTTGGCTTGAAACCTTATCTTTAATGGTCTCCTTCTCTAAACAGGAGTCTGGGAGTCCATTTCTCCAAAGTACGCTCCCTCACTCTGGACTCATGGGAGCCAGAGCTCATTAAGGTAATTTAACCTTCTAAGTGCAGCAGCTACACAAGCTCATTATTAGCTTCAGCTTCAAGTATAACGAATATGTAATGCGTTATATAATGTTTTACTCTCCAAATAGAGGCAACGAGCACTGAAATGAGTTTTTTTTCTTTTTAGTTGATGTGTGAATTAGGAAACACGGTAATCAACAGGATCTACGAGGCCCGGATCGACGAGATCACCATCAAGAAGCCCCACGCCTCCAGTCCCAGGTACAAACACGTAACAGTAACAGACACATTGCACTGATTTTTACACAAGCAGTTCACTTTACTCGTCATATAAAGTGCCTCTCATTCTGTATAATGTCAGATTTTGGCTTCAGACTTCACAATTTAGCAACTCTGCTGCCTCGATTCTGACTTCTCTTATTTTGACGCGTCTCCCTGTGGAAGTACTACACCACTGACTGACCCAATACATCAGGAGAAAACAAACTGTTATCTGGAAAATAAAAAAGGAACTGAAAATGAAATAAAAAAGCACAAAATGTCTCCAAATCCAAACTCATTCCACGTTATTTTTTATTTATTTATACTGTCTAAGAGTTAGTTTTACTTGAACTTGAGAAATTCCTCAAACGCAGACGTGGCCTAAATTATAATAGTGTCACACTCTTAGCCTGGATTCCACCGAATTAAATCACTTATTAAATTAAATGTGAAATTACTAATTATTTCAGGATGTGGGTCAAACAAAAGGACGGCGGCAGCTTCCTCTTGGTCACTTTTAATGTACGCTTCAGCTGTACAGCAACTGAACACTGACAATAATGTGAACGGCTCACTGTTAACTATCACTTATATTACAGGCAAAGAGTACCATAAAATATAGTTCCTTTTCTAAATGAAGCAACCGAATACAAGTAGTAAGTATCAATCTAATCTATAAAATAAATCTCATTTACAATAGTAATATCTAAATATGCTAATTGTAGGAGCGTCAGTCAAACACTGATGTGTTTCGCCGATGTCACAGCATCCATCTCAACTTAAACTTAAGGTTATTAAAACATTGGCAGTAGGTTGTTTGTTGTTGTGCACATTTGATGACGACATGGTGAGATGAGATAGCCTGTACTAGGTGTTAGGTGTAGGTGGGATGGTCTGCCATAGATGGTGAACCACACAAGTAAGACACCCATGATGGTTTGGCTGATACTTTTCTAAAGGTGCACATTAAGTGGAAACAAACACTTAATTTTTGGCATTTAAGCAACACTGGAAAATCCAACCAAATCAGTCAAGATGGCATTAAATTACAATATCTTTGTCTATTTTATTACCATAAATCATGCATCAATGTACATATCATTCAACTAATTTGGGTTATTTGTTTTAAAAATAAGCCATGCTTGGTCCTCCGTATTAAGAGAACAATCACTGTACCTGCAAAATCACTCAGAAATCTGCAGAAACAAACACATTGAAGTCACTCTCCATCTCCTCCTGCTGTCACATTGACGTCACTACATGACGGTTTGACTCAGCCTGGTGTGTTTTGTACATTGGGTTCTCCACAACGCTGAAAAGTGTTAAGGAGATCTGCGTTTAAAAATGTGTCTGCAGAGCTCTGTGCGCTTCACGGATGATTCTATCAACTTCCTACAACTCTGTTCAGAACTTTACTTCCTCTTTTTTTCCTCTCTGTTGTGTCGCAGCAGACAGGAAGTGCCACAGGTACATGACACAGATGGTTAACGTCGTGACTAAAGGCTCCCCCGGAAACTCGCTCGTGAGGCTGCATGCTTTCTGCAGCATGAGCTTTCAGCCTTGTCCTGTCTTGGTTTATCATGTGATTGTCTTACTCCCTTCTACAGTAGTGTACGCTTTTATATAAAGGAGTCACAGTCTTTTTAACTAGATTCATGACTTAATTAAAAAAACAATGAGCGCCTCAGGGACATGTGTTAGGCATTCTTGTCTTAAAGCTGCACAAGCAAGTTGAAAGAGTCAAACTGGGAAGAAATCCTGAAGCTCTGCATGTCAGCTTCTTTTGTTTTGTTTTGTTTTGTACATTGTTTCCCTCCATCTCTCATTTGTCTCTTTCGTTTCTGTGCCTCAGAGGAGACAAGGAGTCGTGGATCCGATCGAAATATGTCGAAAAGAAGTTTATCCAAAAGCTGCCCGAGACCGGCAGGAACCCGCCGTTGAGGAGATCCAGCGCCAGGAGGAACCGGGCAACCACGCAGGACCGGACCGTACAGCGACCGCCGATCAAACCCAAACCAAACCGAGCCACTCTGCCGCGGGTCACGGGTAAATCAGGGCTGATAAACTGAAACCAGCGGGGTTTCAAAGGGTCTTAGAACTCCCCTGGTTGCTTGCTTGTTGTCGTGTTAATCACTCAAAATCAGAAACACTCACAATCCCCAGTTGTGGTGATCCAGCAGAAGTTGATAATCCTCAGGGCCCAGTCTGCTGTATATTATGTGAGCTGTCGCAGTCAGCAGGATAAACCAGTAATCACGGCTTTCCCTCTCTCTCTCTCTCTTGTCGTCAGGGCTGAGCCCCAGCGACCTCGTCCAAAAGAACAATACAAGCTTTCACAAAGGTAAGATAAGACACTGATGAACAGAAACAAGCTGTACATCATGTTTAACACGATTAAACTGAGCCTGTGCAGGAGGAACAAATGAGCAACTTAATATGTGTTGTGTGCCTCCCCTCAAGATTTCGAAGAGGAAGAAGAGGATCTGAGCGGACTTCATCCCGGGGCGCTGCTGTACCGCTCGGCAGCCCTGCAGAACTTCCCCGTCATGGCCGACGCTTTGGCCCACGGAGCCGACGTCAACTGGGTCAACGTGGTCGAGGAGTCCAGCACGCCGCTGATACAGGCCGTCTCAGCAGTGAGTGATTACATTGGCGGTCCCCAGAGGATGAACCATGATGATTAAATGAGTTGTCCTTCAAAACCAGACTACAAGGTCCTAAGAGGACCTAAAGATTTTGTTTTCCTCTTGGCCACCAACATCTAACCGGGATGCTGAACACATTCATGCTCTCCAGAAGATGAGCAGTTTTGAGCTTTTCTGTAGCATCACCCTCCTGGTCATAATCATAAAGTCATGTTTGCAAATATGTAATAATCGCCACAAACTTTTCTTCCCAGAGGAATAAACCTTCAGGATAAATTTGATATTTTTAGCCTCATAACTGGAGCAGAACTTTGCAGCTTTCAGGTGCTACTAACGTGACTTAGTCTTGATAATAGAGAGCATCATGTGGGTTGTGTGCATGTAAAAAAAATATATATATATATAAATGGTGGAGCTCACGTGTGTTTCTGTATCCTCACCAGAACGCCTTGGCAGCCTGTGAGTTCCTTCTGCAGAACGGCGCTAACGTCAACCAGGCGGACAGCAACGGGAGGGGGCCGCTTCACCACGCCACCATCCTGGGTCACACCGGGTAAGACACACATACAGTTTACACAAAAAGTGACCAAAGGAAAGTAGAACGCTGAAAAGACAAAAGAAAAAATTGGATGTTTCGGTTTAAATTTCTGCAAACATAAATAAGTTACAATGACCAGTGGGTATGCAACAATACAACACTAACACAGGTCTGTTTCTCAGCGCAGAGGAATAAACAGATGACTTTACACACAGACACTCAAAGGAAATCTACTTAAGCCTTCAGACACGGCGCCCGAAACCATTAACGCAGCTGAAAAGATCCACCCTGTGTGCCCAAATGACATTCCTGTGTGGTGCATAATAGGAAATCTCAGCACAAAGGACACAATGAATTCGAATGAGCTCGAAAAAGAGCTGAAATGTGAAGTTATTACAGATTTACTTTAAGCTCCTTCTTGTATTCGGCATGATTTATAGGTGTCAGATGTCAAATGTCCGCTAAGTAATCTTTGTCGAATAAACGTGGCTGTTTATTCGGCAGATAACACAGAGGCCATTATTTCACCGGGTGCTACCTGTACCTGTGCTGCTTATCAGAAAGTCTGACTGTAATCTCACCCGACCGGGATTAGATTGCAGACAGGTCTTGAGCTTAATTTAAGGGTACATTCAAGAACAAGGCTTCATTTCAGACACATCTACCAAAGATCTTCAAGTGTCTGGATTCTTTTTGACCACATAGTTCCAAACCCTTACAAGTCCCCTTTGTTCAGTCCTGTGTGCTCTTCAAAAAGGACTTTGATCAAGTTTTTGCTCTTGAGCAAGTCTGACTCATCTTTAGTTCCTAGTTCCTCCAGGTGAAGTTCCTGGGAAAGTTCTTGAAACCTGAAACATTGGCTGTCCAGTTTCCAGGTGTCTGTTTTTTTATGTGTCTTATTTGTTGTTCCAGGTTGGTTTGTCTCTTCTTGAAGCGAGGCGCGGACTACAACGCTAAAGACAAGAACCAGAAAGACCCCATAACCATCGCCGTGGACAACGCCAACGCTGACATCGTCACTTTGTGAGTATTTCTTTGTGAGAAAAACCTCTAATGTGATCATGTTACCACACAGCTAATAATCTTAAACCTTTTCTTCTCCGTTTCAGGCTGAGGATTGCCAAGATGAACAAGGAGATGCGGGAGATGGACGGAGCGTTTGGCCAATCAGGTCACTCGGGGGGGCAGGGATCTGGAGGTTTATTGGGTGGGACTGGAGGTGGGCTGGCCCACACTAGAAAGAGCCTGCAGGCTATAAAGAACCATATAAGTGGCTGGGCTCTTGGGGGGCAGAGTGATTAATGTAGATGAAAACCAGCCCTGGATAAAAAGACAGGCAGCGAGACTGGAATGTTTGTTTTTGGTCGTACACTAAAAGGAAAATTAGATGTTGTTGAGCGTCAGAAATCGCCGGTTTCGCAGCGTCATGTGATGTTTATCTGCAGCATCTGCAGAGAAATTATACCGGGGCCGTCCCACGCATTTTATCACTCAAAGAAAACGTGCGTCATCATTTCTGAGGTTGTTTTTTTTTTTTTAAGGCATTAAATCCAGAACACAGGGTACGACAGAATAAAGCCTCAAGGACATAAATGAAAACAGACTTAGTGATCAGTGCACTTTGATTTACTACAGTAAACGCACACCATGGCTGCACTTTGAAACCCACAAAATCTCCCTGTCAGTAGAGAGTGCTACATGTGGGTGTTTCCAACGTTTCACTGTGAGCTTTTAAGAAAATGTGTATATAATTTTTTCTGATATTGTGTATATATATGGGATGTTTTTGTATATGTACAGTGTTCTGTCTTTATCAGAGCATATAAGCTAAATCCAACGTCGAGTTTGCATCCCAAGGACGGATTTTATCAGCTATTCTGTGAATAGTGACGCAGCTTGAACTCTAGTTACATGTTACGTGTTTTTTATTTATCACTGTTTCGAGCTCTGTGCTGTAGCTGTCGAGGGTTGTGGAGAGTGGGAGGGTTGGGGTATTGTTTTTGTGCATTTTTTGGCTCCTTTTTTAAGCTGCAACGTCCATTCTTTCATGATTTTCTTCAATTTGAGAGTTTACAATCACCGCTTCTCTCATGAAGGAATGGAAAAAAAAACGTGACGCTTTTGTCTGCTTGAAGAAAAAACAAACTGCTGGTCAGTATTTGACTGTGCTGTGCTTTTATCATTGTGTGTCTTTTGTCGTTGCCCGCTGAGATGTCCGAGCTGGTCTCAAACTGCTTGTGCAGTGTGCCACCTACCGCAAACTGAGAGGTAAAGTGCATGTGCATGCCCCGATCTGTGTGTGTGTGTGTGTTTTATTCGTATACTTGCATGCTTCTTTTGCTTTAGGGCCATGCGTTCAGGAAATAGTTGGGTTTAGTTACAGCTTTAAAAACTGAATGTGTCCTCCTTCAATATGATGTAGCTTTTGATGAAAGACGATATGGTTCGTGCACAGCTGTGTCGTATTAAAACAGACTGATGCGAAGCCAGGAATAAGAATCTAGATGAGATGGAGTTCATTTTAAAAATGTCGTCGTACGTCAAGCTTTAAGGCTCATGTCTTCTCTGCTTTTTTTTTTCCCCCCAGGTGATGAAACCTATCAGGACATCTTCAGAGACTTTTCACAAATGGCCTCAAACAACCCAGAGAAGCTCAAACGCCGCAGCGCAGACCCCAAAAATTAACCAGATGTTGCCTCCTCCACACACACACACGCATACTTTCAAACACGCATATAGAAAACATGCAAGTATCCAACAACAGCCCGGGCATGCAGACACACACATTTTCCCTGGCTACCTGCCACATGTGCAGTCATAGCTCAGCTGGTGTTGACTTCAGAGGGGGATGAACAGTGAATTCTTTGTGCGAACACGTCAGACCAGAACAATTGTGCCCGAGTGGGAACACTGGAACGGCTTTATGAGACCAGCATGAGGTGTCTTTATGTGTAGCAGAGGGTAACAGCGTCACTCTGCCAAGATTTCCTAATTAAATCCTGTAAATCTTTTTTTTTTTAAAGCTAAAAGGGGCTCGTTTTTTATGTTCCTCTGTCATTTCCTATTGAATTGTTACATGAAAAAAAAGTTGTTTTTTTTAACTGTCTTCCACTGAGTTGTAATGTATACAGATTTTTACATTTGGGATGTTTTTTTAAAGACACCGCTCATGTCTGTTTTGTTAAACTATGTGAGGTACTTGAGATTCATGAACAAAATAAACCACAATGCAAAAGTTAAAACACGTGCTTAAAGGTTCAGTGTGTCACTTTTAGGGTGATCTATTGGCAGAAATAGAATATAACATAACATAATACTTTCGCCTTGGCTGGGGCCTTTCATGCATGTTCTCTGTTGGTACTCTGGCTTCCTCCCACAGCACTTAATAGGTTAATTGGTGGCTCCAGATTGGCCGTAGGTGTGAATGGTTGTTTGTCTTCATGTGCCCTGTGATGAGCTGCCAACTTGTCCAGGGTGGACCCCGCCTCTCGCCCTAAGACAGCTAGGGTTGTCTCAAACCCCACCGCGGTGAGGATAAGTGGTAAAATGAATCATTATGGTTTTATTACCTTTAGATTTAGACTTTTTATCTATATACACCACAGTTTGTAGTTAAAGGTCCGGTGTCTCAAATTAACATGGGTCCTATTTACAGAATATAATATTCATTTGTTAGTGTTTAATCACCTGAAAACATGAATAATTATGTTGTTACCTTAGATTCGAATAAGCCTTTTATATCTACAGACTCTCCACCACATTTCTACAGTAGCCCAGAGAGGACAAACTAAACACTGGTTCAAGATATTTGCTTTTGTTTTTGCACATTTTGTGTCTACCATAGTTTCTCCTTCATGCCTACAAGAGAGAGGGTGAAGTGAGCAGGTTGCAATCAGCAACTTCAACACTAGATGCCACTAAATCCTGCACACTGGACCTTTTTAAATGTAGACAAATTGAGTAAGAGCCAAGGGAACATGAATCTTTGCATCAAAGAAGCGAAAACATAAAGAAGCTAAACGAAATCAGGACAGACGACAGCAGGATAAACATCTGCGTGGCCTTTCCTGACTGGATATCGCTGATGACAGATGAATGCTTTCCTGTTTTTAGATAATTACAAGTCTAGTTTCATCATGTTAATGACGGTGTAAAGTTTTGCTGTTTCCAGCAGAGGGCGGCATCATGTTTAGAAGGAGCTCGACACCAAAGAGCGGCCAGATGAGTTGAAGACCGGGACACAGAACACAGTAGTACAGACGCATTAAAACAAAATACATTGTTTTTTTTAATAAAGATTTAGTACAAAATGTCACATTTTTAAGATATAACATATCAGTTTGCAGCCTGGATGTTTAAGACTAAGTGTTTGAATCACACACACACACACTAACATTTTCCACCCTTCAATCACTAACAGCAGCTGCCAGTATGATAAAGAGAATATAAGTCACGTGAAATTAGTCTGCCATGACCAGCAGGTCACAGTGACCTGAACCTGCCGTTCATTCAGCTCTCCTCAAAGCCAAACATGTCTGATTCACAGTCTTGGCTTATGGCTTATACAAACAATGATTGTATGATCAGTAAATGCACTTGTATTCCAGTGCATGAGCATAAAGCACTATGTGTGTGTAAGAAGAGAAAGTCCTGAGGCTGAGAGAGTTGCTGGAGAAAAAAAAAAACAGTGCTGGTGTCTGCAGCTCCTTTTAAAGCTCGTATTAGATCAGTGTTATCAGTGAGCAGCCAATCATCGAGAGTTTAATTCATTCATAAATCTACACAGTAGTGTAAAGTCCAACGATCATTTAATTAGTTTTATTTTTTGGAATATGCACAGATATTAGCAGCCATGCTACGGGCCGTAAATCTAAATCTAGTTCATTTTTAAGTGACTTAATCACCATAAACTACCGGACACAGAAAGCACAAATTGCTGCCTGTGAATAAATAAATAACTCGGTCACGTCTAGCTGTAGTATGTACCTAACAGCACAGACAGCAGGAGGGACAGGGCTCTAACGGTGAATGAATCCAGTCATGCTGATTAGCTGTATTCACTGTGCCACGTCGCCTGCGCCTCTTTAAGACGTGATGAAGTATAAATTTTAAAAAAAAGAGTTTATAAGATTTAATCAAATTTGTGCAAATTTCAAATATCATTCATACATTCACGCACAAACAACCAACAATAAAAATAGTTTCCTCAAACTTCATGGCACGTGTGACAACGATAAAAACATAAAACTCCTTTCATGCACTGTGCATAAATGCTCAGTGTTTTTCGTTCCAGGCAGACGGTGCCGTGCCTAAATATTAAACTGAGGTGATGATGTGTAAGAGAGTGAGAAACTCACTGGCCCCTTCGTGTTTTCACAGTAAGCTTCTTTCTTCACTTTGGGTCTGAATCTTTTGAGGTATAACACAAACATGCGCAGCAGCCCGTTAACTGACGGCGTCTATCGGCCGCGTATTAAAAAAAAGGCTCTCGAGCTCTTAAACTCCTCTGTGATTCGTGTCGGAACCAGGCGAACTAGTCATGTGCTCCAGCTCTGAATGTAAACCATTATTCTTGTCGTCGAGCGAGCTTCTCTGAGGAGGCGGCGGTGGATCTGTGCAGGAGAAATAGTGCGGCAGGGTGGCCATGGTCAGAGTACCGAGAATGAGGAAACTGCCCGCCACTGTGAAGGAGGCGACGTAGTTCCCCGTGACGTCCTTGAGAAACCCTTGGGGACGTGGAGAGGAGAGAAGATATTCAAAACCTAAGGAGCTAAATGAAGTGCAAAGCGCTAATTAAGAAAATCACTCGCGATTACATGATTATGGATTTACTCTGAAGTGATCCGTGCTGTCGTTTAATAATACAAAAAGTCAGTTCAGCCTCTATTGAGATATCTCTTTCAGTTTTCACGTGTTACTAATGACATTAATTTCTGCAGGAGCAGAGCCATCGTTAATGTCATTAGTGTCACCTCCAATGCCCACTGAGATGAAGTAGAGAAAAGGGGACAAACTGGTGACGCTCACTAGGCGAACAGTCGTGAAAATGTTTCACAGCTAGTCTCGATAAATTATAGTCCATCATTTTTATTGGAACTAGTAAAGTCCTGTGGCTCGTCCAGAGTAACAGGGTGAGGGTTTATTTAGACAGGATCTGGCTCTGTGGTGGAAAACTGTGTTTTTTTGTGGCTGCAGCAGTGTGGGGCACAGCGACCTGCGGCGGAGTAGTTGAGCCAGATCCAATTTTTGGAGAAAAAAAAAAAAAAAAACGCAGATGCTCAGACGGGTCAAACCCTCCACGTCAGCTTGAAATGTCTCTGAAGCTGAGACTATCCGGGTGGATTGATGGACTGAACTTTGAAACTCTAAATGCTGTGTTCTAGCTTTGTTTATTTCATGTAGCCAGCTTCTAAATCTGTGACTGGCTCACAATTTACACTGAAAAATAGTGACACAAAGAAGTTTTTATTTGGTTTGGGACGTTGTGTTCTAGGCTTGCTTTGTCTGGTGAGGTTGAGAAAGTATGTCCGAGGTCGGAGAACTGGCTAATCCTAATTATACCAATTAATGTTTGACTACTTTCAGCTCCGCTGGGTTAACGTGTGCTTTTAGGCTCATTTAGATAACGTGAGACACACTGACCTACATTGGGAGATATAATTATATGCTACCCTAGTCTGCTTTCTCGATGTGCTCGTACCTGACAGAGGCGTGCCCAGCAGTCCCGCCCAACTCTCGATCAGCTGCAGCAGCCCGAGCGCCCCCATCATGCGCTCCACGCCGACGATTAAAGGCACCACCACGAACACCACGGAGGTCAGCGCCCCCGAGCAGAAGCCGTAGAGGAGGCTGATCACCATCAGCGCGGAGTAGGAACCCGACAAGGAGCTGAGAGGCAGCAGCATGATGAACACTCCCGCCAGGGTCGTCCACGCGCTCAGTAGATGAATCAGCCGGAAGTGGCCGAGGTCCGAGAACCAGCCGGACACTATGCGGCCCAAAATGTCCGAAGCGCCGGCAGCTGACATGACAAAAGCGGATTGGTACTCTGAGAAGCCGGCTTGGCGGCTGTGGGCCACCAGGTGGAAATACGGCACGAAGTAGCCGACGTTAAGAAGAGTGATGCCCAGGGTGTAGGTGACATAAGGCCTCTCGGAGAGCAGCGACAGCTCCAGGTAGGAGGAGATACGGCGCAGCACCGAAACAGGTGATAACCCCGTCTCTGAATCCACCTGGGGTAGGAAGAGAAGGACTTTTTAAAGTTGTTCTCTCTATGTGTATCTCCAATCAGGTACAGGGTGAGGCAGCAGAGCCTTTCACTCACCTTTGCTGGGGCTTTAGAGCGTCGCCGTGGACGGATGAGAGCTCCGCACGGCACAATGTTAAGGCTGAGACCCCCCAGGATCAGAAGGGCCCCTCGCCAGGCGTACTTCTCCACCAGCAGCTGAAAGAGCGGGTTGAAAGCGAAGGAGGAGAGGCCAATGCTGGAGAACGCCAGTCCCAACGCCAGGGTTCGCCGCCGAGTGAAGTGAGCCATGACTGTAGCTACCATCGGAGTGAACACCAGCCCCCAGCCCAAACCTGGAGGACAGGAGAGGGAAGCACCACAGTGAGGGGTCACTTCATTCACCTGGCTTGACTGTTGTTAGAAGACTTGTTACCTGAAATGACGCCCATAGTGAGGTAAAGGTGATAAAGACGGGTGGCCTGCGAGGCAAGTATGAGACCGAGTCCAGCGAGTAAGCCCCCCGTCATCACCACCACCCGGGCATTATATGCATTACAGAGTGCTGCACCAAGCGGGCCTGCAAAACAAACACACACACACCATTAGTCAGAACTTTTTAACATAATACCAATAAATCAATAACATGTTCTTTTGACTAACAGTGATATCTAGTGGTTAAAAATTGGGGTAGTAGGTTCCACTGTTTACTGATTTTGTGCGACATGATTTCAAAATTTGAACTCAATGATTTTAAAACACAGTAGATGATAGATTGTAGATTGTGAAAACTTAACGAGGGGAAATAACTGATAGATTTATACGTGGAAAAGTCACCGCGACCTTCCCCGGTCCTCCATACAGGCACGGCACAGTGCACTCTGTCCCAGAAAACAGCCTCCGCCTCCCGCAGTGAGAGCCCGATAGGTCGGGAACTCTTACAATGTCTTTCTCACTTTGCTGTTAATTAAATCAATTATTTGGCTGCGTAGCTTGAGTTTGAAATGAGTTACCTACTAGTGCTTGTTTAAAGGTTAATGAGTTGCAGCTCGAGTTTTCACAAACCACATATAAACTGGCTTATAAATTAAAACATGCTTCTCTAAACTCTTTAGTTTCCCATCTTCCTTATATTAATCAACGATAAATCATCATGTCAGACAGGACAGAAAAGATTAGCCGGTTAGGTCAATCCATGAAATGTTAGTAACTGATTAATGGTTTCAATCATTCATCAAGATAGTTGTAGCCATAAATCCCAAACAACAACAACACACTCACTGAAGAACTGCTGCGCTGCCAGGCCCGTGGACGAGATCCAGGAGATGGCGTGAGCGCTCTCGTCGAAGTACTGCACGAACTCCACAAAGAAGATCCCCAAGCTGCGCATCAGGCCGAACACGAGGCTCGTGCTGACAAACAGGGCGCCGACCAGCACCCAGCCCCATCCTCCGTCCGGGTCCTCGGCCTCATCGCTCTGGCTCTCTGCTTTGGGCTTCGGGTTGGTCATGTCTAAGACAGATTTATCTGTGGACAATAAGTAAAGAAGAAAGATACAAGCCTCAGGGAATTGTGATAGCTCTCTCCTTCGCCAGCAGAGCAGACACAACACCGGTTGTGTGATGTAAGTGTGACTTAACATGTTGGCCTTTGGTTAAGATATGGGTGAGAGGTGAACTCTGACCAGCTGACGAGAGTTCATAGATCAGTTATGAAGAAATATGTTCTTTGGGATGTCATTGTTTGCTACAGCCAGGGTAAAAAGATATGCAAGTGCAGGTTGGTAAGGTATGAGAGACATTATCACTGAAAGGGATTTTCCAGAACCTCCTTGGATCATTTAAACTATGAGTGATCAAACTCAGATTTCAACTTTTTTAATAAAAGAGTAGAGCGTTTGTTTCTCGACTGTCTAAAAAAGAAGCCAGTCCAGTCTCAGTCCAGTCAACCAGGCTAAACTACGTTCTCGAATGACAACATCAGGGAAAAAACAATCATTATCCCGCCCTTTAACTCTATACCTTCTGAAAAGGGGCATGTTTATTCACAAACTTAGTAAAAACCATCTGTAGGAAATGACCAGGCTGACTGAACATCAGCCATCGGCTGTTGCAACTCCTTTGAATGATCTGCTAACCAGAGAGACCTCAGGACAGGTGGGCGCTCCTGTTGCGGCCTGGGGTTTTGATTGACCAGGTCAGGGGGTCAGGTTACCGTAACAGGAAGTGACCTGTGACCTAAAGCATTTCACAATAAAGGTCCATTCAATTCACACAGTGACTCTCACAGTGTAGCTGCACAAATGCAACTCACCCTCTCTTTCTCAGCCTGAAGGAGGCATGGTGTTCACCTCTCCAGTGCTGCTTATATATATATATATATATATATATATATATATATATATATGTTGTGATGTCACCTGCACAGCTGATCACATAGAGTTTTGTTAGACTTACGAGCCTGTCATTCATTCATTCATTCATTTAGTACACCTGGACTTTTGTAGTTAGTTTTTTATTTGCATAAATAAAACGTTAAATGCATATTTTATGGAAGACCTGATTTTATTGGCACCACAACACGTTGGCAACGACTTAAAGTTCCCTCAAGTGGCCTTTTGTGGTTGTTTGGATTGCCACTACAGTTGTTATTATATATCATATCATATCATATTTTATTATATGTTTGTATTATCCATTGCATACGTACACACTTACCTGTGCACGCGTGCCTCTTCTCCAATTAAACAGGTGAGAACGCGCACTGGAAACTGTGCACGCGACCCCCTGCAAACATAAAACTCCACGTGAGTGACGTAGCTCCACATTGCGCTTGCGCACTGGTGGTCTCTCACACACACAGCTGTATCGTAACAAACAAAACATAAACTAAACTCGCTAAATGCGTCTTTCTAACGTCATACCGGTGACGCCATAGTGTACGTTGTAAGTTATTTTAAGGCGGTAAGTCTGAAGTTATAACCGTGACAAAGTAACCGTTTCATAACCATGACGACCTGAAACATGTAAAGACAAACACAAAGACGTAAACATGCGTCTGTTAACGGGTCATACAGCACTCACCGTCGGTTTGTCAGCTGTCTCCGGAGCGGCACATGATCCACAGGAGCTCCCCGTGGTCACAATGAGAGCAGAGCTCCGTCATCCCCGGGAGCAGCTCGGCTCAGGTGCTGAAGTTCAACCGGCAGACACAGTGGCAGCACGGGGGACCTGTCACGCATGCGCAGTCTGCTTTGTGGACGTTTTATAAATACACTGAACAAAAACCAGACTTTACTACAGGGTTCCCACGGGTGCTTGAATTCCTTGAAAATGCTTGAATTTCAATTCAGTGTTTTCAAGGTTGTGAAAATGCTTGAATTTTTTGTGAAAGGCTTGAAAATGCTTGAAATTTCACAATTAGTTAAAAATCAAAACAGTCAATCTACCACCATATGAAATAATGCTAATTAGACCCATATTATTATGCCATACAGTGGCACCGCTGCGCTTCCCATGACCATCATGGCAAACACAACTAGTAGGCTACCTATTTAAAGGTGCTGGAAAAATGGAAAAACTGGTGCTTGAAGGTGCTTGAAAAGTGCTTGAAATTTGTTCATGAAAAAGGTGTGGGAACCCTGTTACTAACTCCTGTTTGTATTAAAAATGCACCTAAAGTCCGCCGCCTATCAACACATGCCAACAGCCAGACCGCTGATAAAACACTTATCAGCCCTACAACATCCGGTCAACACACCCAATACACTCCAGTAATGCTTTATTTTGAGTATTAGCGTGTTTATGTTGTCTTAAAATGAGCCCTTTATATCTACAGTGGGAGCGGGTCCTCTTCCACGGAGCCCGCCATTTTTCTACAGAAGCCCAGAAGAGACAAGCCTCTACATAAGGCCTTTATTTTGTGCCTTTTGTTGAGTCTCACTGCCAACATGGTTTCTCCTAGAAGAGGAGGGTGAGGTGAAGAGGGTGCAGCTGCAATCTACATTCTCACCACCATCATACTCCTTTAACTATCTCTGTAACTGATTTCTCCCCATGGGTGCTTTCACCTTATCTCATATCTAGTTCAGCAGATTGAAACCACAGGGTTAACAGATACAGGTAATAAAGTACCAGCTTCAGGTTAGCGGTGTTTCGGGTTTAATGAACGACCTGTTAACTGGCGACCTTCAGCTAAATGTATCTGTGGCTGTCAAACAAGACACCAAAGACGAATCAAGTATGTGTTTTTTGACGTTAAAATGAACCAAATAATGCTGCAAATAATATTTACGTGCGTATTAAACACAAAACTATGAACTTGTTTAAATATTTAGGGTTATAGTTTCCTCTTTTGAACTTTGGGGTGACCTCCAGTCCTCCTTGGAGATTACATGCATACTCTGAACACTTTTAATTCATATGTTACTTTTCTCCTCCAATATTAAAAACAAATTTTATATGTCCGGATTGGATGAAGGTTCTTTAAGATGTCACCACTTCGACTTTTGTTCAATAGTTTTATGGCTGTTTTCTTTGTTCCACCCTGAGAAGTTCCAGGTAAATAGTATGTAAATAAAATATCAGTAAGCAGCTGTTGCTATTTGTACTTCCTTATTAGTCAAAGCTTTTGTTGACTTGTAACAGCAGGAAAAACATAGTTGAACTAAATACCAGTAAAAGTCTCACACTAGTGACAGTGACAGTAAACCAGCAGAGCCTTCCTTAAGTGGAATGTATCTCAACAAATGTAGGCTAACCCTGTTGGTCCAAAAATCTTGTGTAATAATGTCATCATGTCCCTTTTTTAAAAAACTGAAACTATCGCATATTCTCATATGAATAGAATCAAGCCATTGTCATGTTGCTGATTTGAGGAAGCACATGACTGCATGTGTCTCCTCCAGCGCAAACTAGAAGAGAAAGGATCCTTTTTTTTTTATTAAAAGAAAAAAGCACAAACCAAACAATGAGTGCACAGCTTGAGGCAACCACAGAAAATATGCACAAGAGCTAGAACAACCAGTAAAACGGAGGATCCACTTTCAGGAACAAGTCTTCTGTTTGGAAATGTTTGTTAAAAGTTATTAGAACCGCCTTTAATTGACCGTTTTGAATAAAGAGAAAGTACATATTTACATGTCAGTGTGTGTATTTTACAAACGTCATACAAAAAGCAACTTTCTGACAAAAAACAGAGGCTAGGAGGACAGAGATTAGAGAGACAGCCCCCATGGGTTTCCACATGTCCAACACCAGAGGGAGGCAACCACAAGATCTGAAAATGTCAAAGGCATACTGTTACATCATACTTATTTTTGTTATCCCCAAATGGTTTTACTGTTTAACTCCACTGCATTGATCTGACAGCTGTGTTGTAATAGATTTTACAACCTAACCGTAAAAAAAAGTTGTTAAAAGTGGCTTTATTCAACTAAAATCCTGCCATAAAATAATAAGTAATGATAATTTAATGTAACATGAAAGGAGTTCATTCTGCATTACTTCAGTACATTTCTCTGACAATATGTTTGAATACATGTTCACCTGAAAGATAAATAATTGATATGAAGCCTTTAGTTGATACCTTTATTTCTGCAAAATATATCGATTTTTGTGTTTTTGAGACGGTGTTACTGCTTCATTCGCCAATTTATTAGGTAAACCTGTACAATCTTATAAAACTGTTTTGCTATAAAGTCAACTTTAATGAAGCCTATAATGATATATTATTATCGTCACTGTCACAGAGGTGTTAATTAAATCATATAGCGCCTCAGTAACTGCACTGCATGTCCTAGTCGCACCTTACCATGATTGTTTCCCTTTTTTGTAAGTCACTTTGGATAAAAGCGTCTGCTAAATGACTAAATGTAAAATGTAATATATTATGTAACATATAATTGAATCTACACAACAAAAACAAAATGTTATAAACTGCATATGGGTAAAATTGGCACAGCAAATGTTCACAGTGGGACAATTATTTTATGATGGAGTGAAATCAAATAATAAGCGAGTGTATTTATTTTTAGCTTATATTAAAGGAGAGAATCTAGTTTTAATTATATTATTGAAAATAATTTTACCCCAGAACAGTGATGTAAAAAAATAATATTCCGAGTTATTATCTCCGAAGAGACTTCATTATAAAATCTAAAAGGGGAATTTTGAGATTCATTCCTCTCACTTGATCAAACGTGGCACATGCAAATGAATTTCTATATTTCTATTTTTATATCTCTACGCACTGCCTGTAAGAGGAATTGCTTGAAAACACCTCTCCAAAAACATATTTGCACAGTAAAGTTCATAATAGGGATCTGTTTTCTTCCTGGGTCTTGTTCAGTTTTAAGAAAACCACTAAAGGGTTTCCAGTAATAGTCAACTAAGTTCCTGAAATGTTCTTTTCCTGGAATAAGTTACACACAATCCCCCCGTATTTGAATCACTTCCAGAAACACACAAGTCCTCATTTTTTGACTCTGGTGAACTGATTTGTGGGGAGACCCCTGACAGACTGGATACATACTGAAGAAGAGAAAACCTACATGTCACACACAGGTTTCATTTTTTTTTCAGTTGAGGAGCAGGACGAAGGGTTGGAAAGTCCCGTCAAACTTCCAACGTTTGTCTTCTGAGCGGGGGACAATGAGCCCGTGCTAGCCACAACTCATCAGGGAGCAGGAAGCGGGGGGATGACAGAGGGTGGGAGAGTTCACCAGGAGTCTGCAGCCCCTCCACCAGTCGACCCCCTTCAACCCCAGGAAGCAACCAGGGAGCTCGCACACGTGTTGCCGGCTGGCAGTGTGGGGAACCTGGAGGAAACAGGTGCCCTCGGCTTCATTGTTTCCACAAAAGCGCAGAGAGAGAAAACGCAAAACAAAATCTGGAAAATGGCGGGATAGGTTTGACTCAACACAAGATGTGAATCATGGGTAGAAAAAAAAAGTGTGTTAATGAGAGGAAGGAAGTCCAGGGAGGAGAAAGGCTGAAGGAGAGAGAGCAGCTTGAAAGTACATGCAGTCTGCTCAGCACTTTGGGACCATTTTCATAGTTTTATTCATCATACATAATATTACAAATGTCTGTTTATGATATTAAATAAGACACCGTGCACCAAAGCTCCAATTGATATAAAAATGTTTTAATTTAAACTGTACAAAATCATCTTTGTCCAGCAAATGAACTCATACAAATGTCATATTATTATCAATAATCCAATTGCTTACAGTCATCTCTTTGAATGTCAGAAAACCTCTTAATTTTTTATACTTTATAATCAATACAAGACAACACCTGCTCGGACTATAAATCTGTTAAAAGACGCAGGCCCCAGGCCTCAAGATTAAGATAAATCTGAGTTAAATACACATTTTCAGTACGATAACATCGATGAAGTGCTTCTCAAACAAATTTACTTCCTTCTTTCCTTCATAAAACTTGCTTTATCTTTCATTTAAACCGTTCACATCCTCGCATTTCTTCGAAATTCAGTGCACACACATCCAAAAAGTCTTTCCACATCTTGTTCCCTTCTTTCTGTCCCTTCACAGACCCTTCAAAAACACTTTTCTTAACATCATCTCCAACTCTCCAGCTCCAAGCTCCAAGCTGAAAGCCACTGGTAAATGTCTTTTCTCCATTTTAACACTTTTTTGTCCAAGCTGTTAAAAGTTACAAATTACCACCTCAAAAATTTTATGAATTTACCAAATTATCACATTTTCTGATTTAGATATTTATTCTGACCGACGTGCTGGTGGTGATTAGTGAGTCCCTTCAGCAGGCCTGCAGGATAGGCTGGTAGGGCTCGGTCAGGACCTTGTAGCGGATCTTGGTGTTGGTCACGGCCCCGTGTTTCTGGCGGAGGTGAAGACGCAGCTGACTCTTGTGGCGGAAGTGAAGGTCGCACTTCTCGCACTGAAAAACAAGAGGGTGGGGGGGTCAAGGGATTAAACAAGCACAGCGGCAGGACGGGGAGGAAATGATAGAAGATGTTCTGTGTGTTTAACAGGTCGAACAGTGGCGTGTGTGTGTGTGTTTGGGACTCACGGTGTAAGGCTTCTCTCCGGTGTGAATGCGCAGGTGACTCTTCAAGGTCTGCAGGTGGCGGAAGCGGGTGCCACAGGTGTGGCATGGGTACGGCTTCTCCCCTGTGTGGATCAGAACGTGGGCCCTCAGATGGGCAACCTAATGTAGGACAAACCACACAAACTGGATATGTTTTGATATGCACACAATAATTCACAAAGATTTTAGGACTCAAAACACTAATATTATTCTTTTTTTTTCTCTTTGTACAGAGCAAATTGCATTATTACACTTTACAGGCAATGACAGAATGTTTTTCCTTGCCACTGATGGTGGTGCTTGCTCATGGTGGGAAATGTTCGGGAAGAGTACGGTCTGGACTTTCTCTATATGTAATTGTATTTTATGTAAATTGTCTCAGAGGTGGAAGTTGCTTAATACTCAATGCTTAACATGCACACACATACCTGGACAAAGCGAGCGCCGCAGGTGTCGCAGCGGTACGGTTTCTCTCCCGAGTGGATGCGAGAGTGAGTCTTCAGGTTGGCCGGTCGGTTGAACTGGGCGCCGCACACGTTACAGCGGTACGGTTTGTCACCTGTCAGGGACAAAGGTCAGCGTCAGATGTTGTGTTTTTAAATTGAGAAATTGAATAAAGAGTTGTTGTTTTTTTGGAGCCTCACCTGAGCAGGGAGTCTTGGTTCCTTGAATGTTGCCGGAGTAACAGTAAGGCACGTAGTAGTTCTCACGCTTGATTGCATGCTGGTGGGCAGATTCTGGATCTGAGGGGTGAAGGTTTAGGAAAAATTGTGCATGGTTAGACCAAAGAAGCAGACAACATATTGTATGAATGAATGTGTTGGAGCTAAAAGTAAAACTATCTGCAATATGAAAGGTTTTGGCTCATACCTGTTCCCTCCTTGTGAGTGGAAGGCACTGCTGGGTGATCCAAAGAGGGCGGTGGCCCCAGGGGAGGGGCTCGGCCAGAACCCTCGTAGCAGGAGGCCTGCCCCTGTCTGAAGAAGAAGAACCATCCTGGTTACACAACTGAAACAGCACAATCATGTTTTCCTTTGTTACCTCTCAATTATTCCAATTTACCTATCAATCTGACCAGGCACTTCTCCAGACCACGCCTCTGTTGGTGCTGTGGGTGTCGTGCCCATCCTGTCTGCAGTGGGTGATGTGTGACTTTGCGGTTCCTCCATCTCTTCCTCCTTCACCGTGGTGGCTGCACAGAGAGGGTTGAGGACGATGTACTTGTATTTTTTCCAGTTGCAAGCCTTTGGGTCCGGCGTGGATTTGACATCACTCTGCAGAAACAAACAGTCAATAAATGTCAATTTAACTCTCTCCAGGCTCCTTTGTGGATAGAATTCTGCTTCCTTAAACTCACCACAAGGTTTTTGTTGCAGGTGTTGGATTCTGCTGGAGAGTTGGGTTGGCAGCTGGAGCGGGCGGGGCTGTCCGGAGATGGAATCGGGGTGCCCATGAGAGGCGACTCAGGCTCTCCTTTCATCGCCTTTGACCTGGGCTGGCAGGTCGGGAAAGCCCCTGGCTTGAGAGAGCCCCCGACCTCCGCAGGGACCCTGGAGGCGAAACAGAGGAAGTGCTGTAATGAGCTAAACCTGACAACAGACAAAGGCATGCCAGACCAAAGCAGCAACACGTGTAAACACAAACCCAGAGCGATAAGCAAGTAGGAAATGTAAGAGTCACACCCACAGAGCCAAACTCAGGTCTTTATCAGCTGCACACATAATCCTCCTACCTTGCAACCGCAGTTGGGAGTAATCTCTGGGGTCCGAGATTGGGCAGGTCCCCTCCTTTGGGGGCTACAGAGGCTACAGACACCCTGGAGTCCAGCTCCAGTTGTGGGTGTCTTGCACTCATATTCTCCCTGCTGTTAAATAAAAATCATGTCAACCACATGCTCAGTAAATATGTGCATGATATATAATCTGAACAGATGTTTTTTTGAGTCCCTCACCAGTGGAGCTGCATGAAATCCCGGCAGGTATCAGCCACGTGGTCCATCTGCAAATAGGTTGCAACACTAAGCACCCCAGGGGCGATGCTCGGCGTCAGAGGGAGGCGAGAGGTGTACATGAAGTCGAGCAGCAGGGAGATGCTGGATGGGTCCAAGGTGTCGGGGAGAGACACAGTCATGAGCTGATCCCCGCTGCCGCCTCTCCCCTGAAGCAACACACGGTGAGAGTACAGCGAGTAGAAGAACCCGCTGAGAGAAAGAAACACTTAGGGTGAGATATTTTGCAGAGGGACTATTTTGAGTAGATGCATTGGTCTTTGCACCAACCTGCAGGCCACGAGCACAGCACAGTGCGCCCTTAGGTGTATGTTGCCGACAACCAGGGTGGTGTCAGTCAGGACGTTGCGGTGCCTCAGCTCGTTCAGGTTCAGCAGCACGTCGTTGGAGTGGCGCGTGAACTCCTTCACGTATCCCTCGGCCGGTGCGGGAGCTCTCATCTCTTGAACTCTGTCGACCCTGTATCCTTCCAATACTTCCATCATGCTCATCTGGATCTGTAGAGAAAGTCGGGGAGTTATTCAGAATATGAAACAAGCAAGCAATGCACATTTTTTTTGAATGTGTGAGTTTTAGGTTGAATGAATGACCTACCTGATTATAACTTATAGAATAAATAGACTGGAGTGTCCCAGACACATCTGTTAGGTGAGACCAGCTCCCTACTCGTACCTGCATGAGGACAAAATAAGAAAAATCCTCTATTTACATTTCTGCAAATATCAAAAGGAGCAACAAATGCATCAATCAAGACATTCAATGTTCCTCTTTTGAGTTGTACATTTAAATTACAGTCACTGAAAGCTATTAAAATCAAAAGATATAGACATCCTCATCTAAATTTAAGTGTTCAAATTTAATCAGAAAATGATTAAATCATTAACACCTTCACTCACAAACTAGTCCAGTCCAAGCAAGTAGTCAATTAAACGTGTAAATATGCTGAGTAAATCATTTTCCAACTCACCCCGACCAGCAGGGACGAGAACTAACGTGCCCCGCACTGACGTCAACCCCCCTCGGCACAGTGTTCGGTCTACAGTCAAAGATGTGGAGCAGGCCCTCACCCACAACCTCCGCTGGCTCTGAGCAACACTGTGAGGGCAAGCTGAAGGGACGGAGCTCTTTATAAGGTTGTGCAGGAAGCCCCCATACAACCAAAGCTGCTCGTTTCCTCTTTCCTCAATGGCCCACGCGTATACTGGAAGCAACGCAGGAAAAGCCCTGGCCCAGGCCCCGGGCTCCAAGTATTTTTAGTGGCCTATTAGTTTTTCTAAACCCCCATAGTTCTGAGCGAAGTAATGGCAGGAAAGCATAGTGTGTTTTTGTACCAGGTTGAAAAAATATATATGAGGACCCTTGGGGACACACAGTACGTGCGTGGCTATCCAGGGGTAAGCCAGAGAGCATCAGGCTTCCCCCACCAACGCTTTCCTACCCTTCACCCCTCTCCAGGACAGAGGAAACTGTCTGAGAGGAAGCTGGAAGAACAACTTTATGTTAGGTAAACAAGCTGGGCCCTCATTATTTGGATCTTGTCAGGGAGTTTTTTTTATTATTTTAATTCTATGATCTCTCAGGAATTTCCCAAATTTTCAGGATAATGTTTGAATTGCATTCAAAGTGGAACTGTGTCATTGCTGAGTCGACCACTTTGGGTAAACGGGCATTGATAAGTGCCCGACAACAGTGTCCGGAAGCTTCTGCCTTGCTGCCTGAGAGCAGAGGCGTCGTGTTATGAGGACTAAAAGGAAGGAAGCAAGACCAAATCGATGGTTCTAGAGGGGAGACACCTTCTCCTGGTGGTAAAAAACAACCTTTACCCCGCCCCGACTGAGAGAAATGCAGCCGACAGATGTGCAGGAACTGGCCTACAAATACCCCCCCCCCCACACACACACACACACATATCACACACACATGAATGCATCCTGCAAAGCTGCTCAGAGACATGGATGAAAAACGCCTGCGCAGGACATCCGTCAATAATAAAGCGAGCAGGAGACAGGGGAGGAGAAGTGGAGATGGGGGAGGGGGCGATGGAGGGAGGAGGACAAGAGCTCAGAGGTCGTGGATAACTAAAAAACAAGCGGAAAGTTACCTCATCCTCGGGGCAGCCTTGGGTTCACAGAAAACCAGCCACAGTACAGTTAATTGAGACACCGCTAAATGAACTATGAACTGTATTTCCCTCACATCAAAGTGTTCTTTTCTTTTTTTTTTTACAGAAGGAGACGTTGAAGAAGGAGGACGAAATCCTCAAGGTTGACTCAGGGTAGATAAACGATTCTGGCACAAGAAGTTGAGACTGCAGGGATGGGGACTCGATGATGTTTGTTTTATGAATAAAGAGGAGATTATTTTTATTTTCACTGATTAGAGTGATTACTGAGCGCAATATGGCAACAATGCAATAGAAAAAGATGGAATTCCCTATTAAAATTTTAATTTAATGAAATTAAATCTTATTTATATAGCACCAGATCATAGCAGGAATGATCTCTTTCCATGTGGAGCAGGTCTAGACCGTGCTTTTTATAATATTATTTACACAGACTCAACACTTCTTACCATGAGCAAATCTACCTTTAACTGCCTGTATTCATTTACATTTTTGCCTTTCAGGTGGTAAACGTATGATATTTGGTGTCTGCCGCATGCAGATCTAGTTTAATGTTGAGCTGCAGCTTGAAAAATTGTTTAAAAAAAATGTCTTCCATAGTTGAAAAGCAAACATGACACAAACAAACAGACAACATGACCATGTTTGGATATAAATCCTTTGAAAATGTGAATCGGAAGTAGAGTGTTTTGCACGGGGGGGTGTAGAGCTCGCGAGCGTGTCCTTGTGCTTTTATTTGTTTGGATGGAGGTCGGATCAATTGTGTGCTTTGTAAAAAAAAAAAGAAAAAAAAAGAAAAAGAAAAAACCATAAAGGAAAACAACCATTAAGAAAACAGAGAGGGAGATGTAGGTCTCAGCTACTTCCAGGCATTGTGAGAAGAACGGATGAAGGGGGGGGCGGTTGAGGAAAAGTGAGAACATTACTAAACAGGTTCACCAATGGGCGGAAGCCATTGAGTCCATCCCGTTGGCAAAAGTTGGCAACGCTCGTGGTGGCTTCCTGCTTCTTGCACCGTCTATCAGTGCCCATCAGAGGTTAAAACACAGAGCTGGTACCATTTACCATCAAATTAAAGACCCTAAATTGAACTTTCTGCATGTCTCACATGAGGAACAAACACACAGTTTTGTGAATTTCCAACATCAACTTAACTGTCACTCCTCGGTCAAACAGAACAGGCGGGGATTCCCCTTGTTTTGTGGTTTCCTGGTTGCCTGGACAGAACCATATTGTTTATCTGATAACGTATGGGGGCCGAAGCCATGCTTTGACTTCAAATCCCCCAGTCAGTGCCAAAGTGTTGATGGCTCGTGCAACAATAACAGATCTGCTTAAACTGCCTCTTCCTGTGATTGCAGAGCAGTCTGGACATATAAGGGCAAACCAGCATCGAGTTTACTGGGAGGAGGAGGAGGAGGAGGAAGTGGGGATATCCCAGGGAGCAGCCTCTGTTGTTTTGTCCACTTATTGGCAAAGAGAGAGACTGGGAAATAAAAAATAAAGTTATGAAACCTGGCCTTTGAAGAAGTGCCTTGGGAAAAGCAGGGGGCCTCCAACATGGTGCTGGGTGTGGTGGGAAGAAGAAGAAGGAGAAGAAGAAGAAGAAGAAGAAGAAAGAGTGTGGGGGGTGATGGGGAAAGGGACAGTTGACCCAAATCTCATGAACCGAAAAAAAATAAATCAAGCACTTGACCTCCATATTCTGCTGCTTGCGGGATGGTAAACAACTGGGTATATCGAAAAAAAAAAACCCCATTAAGACCAAACTTGAAAACACAATATAAAATCACTTTAATAACATTAAATATTAATATAATAAACATAAATCAAACTTTGACAGCAATTAGCTGATGCTACAGAAGGATATAAATCACATTACAAACCGGTACAGCTTAATTATTCTGTTTTTTCTCATAATTTGTATTTTAAATATTCAAAATAAAGTGGCTTTTTTTTCCTCTCCAAACAATGCAAACTTTGATGCAGAAATTTGGTTAATGCATAACACTAACGTAACATAACACCTTTATTTAGTGCTTTATGTGTTGTTATTGTACCATTTATTTGCCAATTATATAAAATAACTGTATTTAAATTAAATTTGCATTTTAGCCAATGACAGTATATATATATATATATATATATATATATATATATATATATATGAACAACAACAACACAAGTTTGACGTCACCTCCTCTTGGCTAATCTAAAAATGAGCGAAGACATAGGATCATCGGTGGACCTTAGGTGGTCCGAATGACACCTGGGTGCTTAAACAAGCCATCTGTACCTGTCAATCATAGCTGCTGTTAATTATGTATAACTTTAAGCCTTAATATATTTTAAATAGGCGCGTTCTATATAAATTCACCCTCAGTACAGTCTTGGGCATGGAAATTATCTATAGAGACCAAAACTGTTTTTTGTACCAGGCTGTAAACATGTTTATTCCTGCTGTGAAGTTGGACACTTGAACATGGGGACTTATGGAGACTGACTCACTTCTGGAGCCAGCCTCAAGTGGACGTTTGAGGAACTGCAGTTTTTGGCTTCACTTCACACAGACAGGGAGGCTGCCGCTTGGCTTTATCAAGTAAATTTCCATGTTTATCCAAACAAACCTGAAAACTGATTGTGAATGTCCTGTAAGGTTATTTATGATAAAAAGCCCCCATACAAGGATTTTTATTTTGAAAATATGTGTGTGTGTGGCAGACCCCGCCACCCCCCTCCACACACTCACTCACAGCTACACCACAGATACGTCACACATCGGGAATGCAGTGAGGAGCTGCCGCCGCTCCTGCTAAAGGCCTCAGGATCCGTCACAAAGTAGGTTAACGACGCTAAACCTCAAAGAAAGTTGTCTCGGGACAACTTTCCCTGACCCTTTAACGTGTAAACGGACGGGTACATGTTGTTTGTGTGGCCGGGTTCAGGTCGGTATTTGATTGTTTCCTCTTCGGTTGTGTTGTGAAGTTAGCCCGGAGGGGGGCAAGGCAAGGCAAGGCACGAGCTTCTGCTTTGAGTTCAAAACAGGCGAGTAAACAAGTAAACAAGCCTGTTATTAAAGTTAATTATCGCTAATTATCCTTCATTACGGGCTTTTGTATTACTTAAGTGGCATGTTTTACACGTATGTGACGCACAGACGGGCAGATTTGGACCAAACAAACCGGGCAGTTAGTGTCTGTGTTCGAGAGACGTTAACGTTCGCTGTGCGGAACCAACCGTTAAAAACAGGAACGCTCCGCCAACGTTTCCTCAACGTTCCGTCTATGTTTTATTCGTTTATTTATATATTTATTGTTCTTTTGTTTTGTAGATGAGACTGAGGGGAAGAGGAGCGACACTGTAAAGGTACTGTAAAAGGTAGGAAGCGTTAACACGGTAGTTAATGTTGGCTTATTATAATGTTTGTGGTTATATATATATATTCATATATATATTTATTTTATCTCCCTGCCCCGTTTAACCGTGTTGTCTTATGTTATTTTTGTTAAATATAATCAGCGCATCTCGCTACATGAAGCTAAAATCTGTCTAATACGGAAAGCTAAACATTAGCAGCACGCCTTCAAAATAAAAGCATGGAAAATACTCAACAGTGTAAAATTGAAAAAGTAATTATTTAAATTACTTAAATATTGCAGCTCCACTGCCTTTAAATTAATAATATGTTATTTATATTTATTATTCATTTATTTTATTTATTTTTAACAGTTTAATTTAAGCACATGTTTAAGTTATCTTATATGTTAATCTTGATAATTTTACCGCGTTAATCAGAATTTTTATGTACGTTTACATGCTGCTATGGATGCTTGAATTTCCCTCGGGATCAAAGTATCCATTTAGCTGGCTGGCTTTTATTCTGAAATGTATTCTGAAAAACCGGATGTTGTTTCTTCCTCCCCTCGCTTGACCTTTGAGACTGTCATCAACTTTGACATTTCCTGAGCTGCTACGCCCTCTTTGAGCTAATCTATATGCACAAATATGTGTGTTTTTGAAATCACATAAAAACTGTTATTTTGAAAACGCAGCGTGATTAAAAACCGTTCAGATTAATTTCCTGGCCCAGACATCCCCGGATTTGAGTGTGTGCTCATCCGGATTCAAGACAGGGGCTTAACATCAGGTCCATTGTGGAGGTGGTGGTCACTCTTTCCTCCACGTGGTCACTGTGCAATGTCAGTCAAGTCCATGAATAACAACGACAACCGATGAATAGAAATAATATACAAATAAAAGTCAAAAACAAACTAAAAGCATTGTATATCTGCACGTTTGTATCATCCTCTCATCGTAATCCTCTTAATGACAACGACTTATGACGGCCACACGACCCCCGCACAATCACTCAGAGTGGGTTATTAATTTCTCCTGTCTGACGAACACTGATCTGCTTTGGCTTGCAATCCAATCCTGTGTCGATCACAGCGGCTTTTCCAGAAAAGGTTTTAAGAGTACACTGCTTTATGTAGTTATAGATCCACCAACCGGCAACGACTCTGCCATAATTTCTTCTTTTATGAAGCTTATAATGTTGTCAGAGAGGTATTTTTATGACTTTATGTATTTTATTATAGTTTATGACTGAGGTTCTACATTGCAGGAGTGATTAAATTGCACTGCGTTATATTAAAAGGAGTTTCTAATATTGTGAGAGGGACAAAATATTAGAAGCACTCACTAAGACCTCAATAATAAACATAAAGTTGAGTTATGACACCTCTCTGACTGTATTCTTGACTGTCAAGAATATTCGGTGCAAATAACTTTCTTATTAACTCTACCTGAGCAATATTTGTGTCAAGAATCGTATAAAAAATGATGAATTCCAGGTTATTTGCTTTCTATTTTCCTTCCTTATGTAAGTTGTGACACTCCTATAAATTTCTGTCATATATATCTGTGTGTTTTTATTAATTTTCCTTAAATATCTGTTTCTTAATGAAGGCCCTCAGGTGCAAGTCAGCACTTTGTCGTCTCAGCTGTGTGCGTATTTATCCCGCAGAGAATTCATAATATATTGTTATGAGCCAGGTGTTCACGTGTATACAGACACATATCATTACACAACATTTCCTGCCCTGTTTTTGTCCCCGCTGCATTGGAAATCAATGATACCAAGTGTGTAAACACCCGAAGACAATAACTATTGTGGCGGAAAACAGGCGAGGGTTAACCACACATTTTGCACCTGTTTGTGTGTCTGTGTACGGCTTTGTGCCAGTAGTGTTTTTACATGGACACAAACACACACTTGCACGCGTTTCGTGGCAATGTGCGAGCTTTCTGGAAATCCCCGAGCCGTTGAGAATGGCTGCTCTCTTCCTGCTCCTCATCTAGAAGCCTATTGTTTAATCTTGTGTGTCCCCCGTTGCCATAGGAAACGAAGTCTGAAGCATCCCTTAGTTTCCATTGGTTACCTATTATGTAAAATACACATAACAGCCACAGCTGTGCTCATGCAAATTATGGATCCGAGCTGAAAACATGATTGTGCAAAGCAAAGTCAATATTGTGGCACTGATTCCCATTCAGGATGCAAAAATAAATACATGCTGCATTAACTAAAAGAGAAACTTTATTATTATTATTTTTTTTATCTCCGAAGCCCGCTATGTCCGGTCCCACCTGGCTTCCACCAAGGACTCTGGATAGCCCAGAGCGAGCCGTCCCCCAGATGTCCCACTCCGCTGGGTCTGCGATCTACCGAGCCCCCAACAAGAAGGGGATGTCCGACTTCCGGCCAAAGTACGGCCCCTATGACCAGAACGGAGGAGGAGGAGGAGGAGGAGGAGGAGGGATGGCCAATAGGTACATGGCTACTGGACCGACAGGTAAGAAGACCATTAGTCATTCACTGGATGTACTTACTGGTACATCCTACTGGTGGCATCGATGGCACGATTAAAATAAAGTTTCCACACCACTGAGATAAAATGTGTTCAGCTTCTGGGAGGATTTTACTCTAACAAAGGTTCCTTATTTTACTTCCTGACGTCATTACTTCATGACAAACATCCTGACACACAAAGTCTTTAACTGTCGAGTGCATACCGCAACAGCCAGACAAAGTTCGTCTTCTGCTGGAAATGTATTTACATGATGTCCAATCTCTGGATAAGTTCAGAGAGGAGACCTTCCTAAAGATTGTCCTGTTGTTCTCTGTGCTCTAACCCAAAGGTGGTCCCATTCATCATTCGTCTAGCGATCACTATTACTCCCCTCCCCACGTTCCCAAAGAAGAACGCAACTGGAGTCCTCACATGGACAGTTACGAGTTGATGGTGGGCGTATTTTTTCTGTAGCTTCTTTTTTCCTGTGTGTCAGACACAAAACTGAGAGTTTAATTCTTTCGTTGTTCCGTTTGTAGCATCGCGGTCCTGAAAAGCCGGCGAGCTATCACTCCAAAATCGACGCCGATATCGACTCCCTCACCAGTATGCTCGCCGATCTGGACAGCCACCCGCAGGACGCCAGCACACAAGTAGGACAATACTCTTAATTGAAGCAGCTGACCTAAATATTTGCGATCGGTGCTTAAGTTGATTAACTTTCTGACTCCACACAGCTGTACGACAACGTGCCTTACAACAAATACCTCTCAGGGGATCATTACAAACCTGCACACCAGAGTGCTCCTCAGGGTCGGCCATCCATGGGCTACCCCCCTCATCCCCAGAGCCAATACCACCCAGCGCCCCCCTACCCCAGTGAGCACCAGTCACCTCAGTACTCCACCTCGCACCAGCAGGACTACTACTCTTCCTCTTCCACCCCGAAGCCCTACCCTCAGCCCGTCCCAGCCTCCTACACCACAGCCTCGACTCCCACCGGTCCCCGCTTCAGCGTCCAGGTCAAGACAGCGCAGCCGGTCACCTACTCTCAGACGGGGAGACAGGCCGAACAGGCGTACACTCCGCCGCCTCCTCGGCAGCACGTGTCGCGCCCCCCTCCGCAGACCCAGACAAGTCAGCAGGGCTGGTACCCTCCACATCAAGCTCAGGAGATGCACTCTGATGCAGGGTACAAGGGGGGCGGCTCAGGGTCCGGAGGACGAGTTAACCAGGTTCAGCTGTCCAAGAGAGGGATGGAAAATAACCAGGCAGGGTCAGGGGCTGCACAGAGTCCTGCTTATCAGTCCAGCAAGGTAGGGACACACATCTACATCTCTATTATTTATTTCAATTCATAAAAAGGATACACGCAAATATACCCTCAATGAAGTAAAGGTTCAGGGCTCAGCCCCTAAATATCATAAATAAATTAGCTGGTTATGAAAGGGATGACTTCTGATCTTTTTCCACTCGTGTGTGATTCATGTACCTTCTATTCTTCCAGCAGGGGATAGCAACAACCCGGCCCGAGGAAGAGCTGGAACGACTCACCAAGAAGCTGGTATATGATATGAACCACCCCCCTTCGGAGGACTATTTTGGTACAGTCGCTTGTCATAACTTGTCTTACATTGATGACCGATGAGACGACAAGACCTTTTATAATGAAAACAAACTCACACATGTGACATTTTTGACTTTCAGGTCGCTGCGCCCGCTGCGGCGACAACGTGGTCGGCGACGGCAGCGGCTGCATCGCCATGGAGCAGGTGTTCCACGTGGAGTGTTTCACGTGCATCACCTGCCACGCCCGTCTCCGAGGGCAACCCTTCTACGCCCTCGACAAGAAGAGTTACTGCGAGAGCTGTTACATTGTAAGTGAAAGGAGCGAGGGCGTGACAAAGAGCTGTCGTTGACGCCGGACGGCTGAAGTGTGTCCTCTTATCCATGCACCTGTTTCTGCTTTTCTCATCAGAGTACATTAGAGCGCTGTTCAAAGTGCTCCAAGCCCATCCTGGACCGTATCCTGCGAGCGATGGGGAAGGCTTACCACCCTCGCTGTTTCACGTGCGTGGTTTGTAACTGCTGCTTGGACGGGGTGCCCTTCACCGTGGACGCGACATCTCAGATACACTGCATAGACGACTTTCACAGGTACTGAAGACGTCCGCACGCCGCGCTTTATCGCCACAGCTCCAGATACACTGTCCACTGACTGTAAATTCTGATCTCCGCCGGCAGGAAGTATGCACCTCGGTGTTCAGTTTGCGGTGAGCCCATCATGCCCTGAACAGGGTCAGGAGGAGACGGTCAGGATAGTAGCTCTGGACCGCAGCTTCCATGTCAACTGTTACATTTGTGAGGTGAGCCGTAACATGAAACACCAGAAGCAGATAAGAGTTTTATTTGAGTGTGAAAACATTTTGCATAATTATACACAAACATATTTGTATCAATTTGAATTATTTAGGCAGTTTAATTAGAAAATGTCCCATTAAATGACCATATATTACCATATTCTCTGTAGTAGAGTGCCAAAGCTCTCTGTTTTTATCTGTTTGTCTCATGTGAGAGTGTTGTTTTGAACCGAAGTGTCTGTGTCCGTCAGGAATGCTGGACTCCTGCTGTCCTCTGAAGGCGAAGGTCGGGGCTGTTACCCGCTGGACGGCCACATCTTGTGCAAGAGCTGCAGCGCTCGCCGCATCCAGGACCTCTCGGCCAAAATCTCCACCGACTGCTAACCAAACAGTCGCGTACTTTCCTTCGCGGAATCCACAGACTGTCGACATGTCACACGTTACTGATAGCACAGACAGGAAAAGCTTCTGTTCAGAGTCGTGAGCTACTCTTTCATTCTTCTCTTGGTTGCCCTGACATTAACGTCGCTATAGTTCCCTCTGTTGGTATCCAGCTGTAATTTCATGTGCGGAGAAACTGATTCAAAAAAAGAGATGGAGCGAACAGGTCACTAGATTAGGGCTGCAACTAACGATTATCTTCAGTATCGGTTAATCAGTGAGTTGTTGGGTCCATAAAATGATGAAAAATGTTGTGAAGGTGACGCCCTCGGATGTCCACAACCTAAAGATGTTCAGTTTACTGTCACAGACTGAAGAAAGCAGAAAATATTCACATTCTCAGCTGAAGCCAGAGAATTCATTCATAAATTATTACTCGGAACTATCGCTTATCAAAACATTTGCAATAATTGTTTGTAGCCCGACTCTCTATTCAGACATCCCGCTACATTTTCTGTTTTTTTGTTGTTGTTTTTTTGGTACACAGCTGCTCCATTTTCCACGTTCGCTTCAGTGTTCGACAGTGGCCTGACCTGCAGGCAGCTTGGGCTCCACTTAACCATTTATCCACACCGGTACTGCTCGACTATTCGCTTGCACATTTATTATTATCACTGTCAAAGACAATGAAGGTTTTTGGAAGGACGTCATAGATTTAGAGCTGAAAAAGAAAAGCGCGGTTCTTCTCTTTGCAGAGAAGAAGGCGACGCGGATGATAATTAGGAGTTCACAGCCTGCGCATCAGAGCGCAGCACTGCCTCAAAACAGGAATATTAAAAGCACATAATGAAACTGTGACTGTACATAATGGGGCTGGTTTGGTTTGGAGAGCATGTAGCCTTTAGTGCAGTGAACCTTTGCAGAGACGTAGCCTCATAGCACGAGAAATGTAGACGAAAGGAATGTGTAGTTATGACCTAGATGTTTCCTTCTTTAGCTTTTTATCGAACGCTAGTACAATATTTGCCAGAACGAATCTCTCATCCGACACTCAAACGTTACAATATCATGTTTTTTTAGTGGTTAAATCGAAGCTCCTAACAGGATTTTTGCCATTTTTTTAATTTTTTAAATCATTCAGATTAACATTTTTGAATGTCTACGAAACGCAATCTTTCTGTTTTTTGTTATTCCGTCGTCGTCGTTGTTTAACATTTGTCGTTTGGTTGATACTTGACTGTTACATTGAAGATGAAGGTGCAATGAAGTCAAACGCTTTTTCTTCCGTCTAAGGAAAAACAGGGTGTCGGCCTCGTGAAGAATTTGTACATGTGCCATTTAGGAGGTGGAAAAGTTGTGACATTGAAATTATTATACTCGATTTAAAGGTGGATTAAGTCACATGGCAGATGTTTTTTTGGATTGAAAAAAAGTGGAATTTAATGTGATTTTCACCAAAAAAAAAAAAAGACAGATTAGGATTAGAGAGTTTTGTTCATCCTTGCACTCGTGGGCTAAGTTGTCATTCTCTGAGACTTTGGAGCTACAGTATTTGTTATGATTGTGTTTAACCTCTCGTCTTTCCGTCCTGATTATTTTTTTTGTAAACTTTAAAAGGGCTAGAACATTTCAGAAGCCTTACCTCAAAGATGTCATTCAGTGTCATAATGATCCTTTTTTTTTGTTTGTGTGTGTGACAGAGCTCGATCGATCATGCTAAAACGGTTCATCTCTTAATTTATCTCTCGGTGTATATACTATACTCGCATTAATCTGCTTTTTATCATTTCATTCATGCTTACGTGTCTCATGCCAACTCCTCATATCGCATCATTCTGTCTCATTTCTCCTCTTTAACCGTGTGCTTGGTTTGAAATGCTGTGAATTGGGAAGCTTGTAGATCGAAGCCGTGAAGCGGTACGGCGGCAGAGCTTTTTGTCCAACGATTGAATTCACACTGTGAAGAAGGAACAAAAAAAAAAGAGTTGTTCAGGTTAGAAAAATGGCAGGTAGTTACGTTAACGGGAGAGCATGTGAACACGAGTGGATTTCTCCTAATACAGGTTGTAGTAACATGATTGATTATTAAAATGTCAACAAGTCAGTCGGTGTGTCTGTCACTTTTTCTACAAATACCGAATGTTTTTTTTGTGTGTGAGACTAAAAATCAGGATATTTCAGACCCTGCTGCTTCAGATCTTTATGATTCTTGTTTAAAAGTTTCTCTGTTCCTTTTAAGATATCACTTGACAAACTTTTAAATCAGAAAATTTTATTTTCCCTGCAAACTCACTCTTTACAGTTGCCAAAACACCTGTATATTTGGCATCTCGCAGTAAATCATCCAGTTACAACAAAGTGAGCAAACATGGATCGATTTATCCTTTTTTAAAAAGTACACTTAAAACTTAAAAACACTCTTCAGCAGGTCGAGTTCTTGCGTTAACACGAGGTGAACGTCTTCCAGAAGAAGTTGCGACAGCCTGCCTTGCGCTCTCTCTGGGTGAGAGGGAGGTGTCGTCGCATCACCTCCCCTCCGCCGACTCCCATCGCCTCCTCGTCCTCCTCTGGCTCGGGGAGCATCTGGTCTCCTTCAGCCGCCATCAGCTCAGACACAAACTTGAGCATGAGCAAGTAAGCGAAGATCCTAAAAAGGAGGACAGAGAAGAAAGGAGCTAAAGAAAGATCATACCTGAATTTCCTGATGACATATAAAGAGTCACTCACCTTGTCGTTTGCCAGATCTGTCCTCAGTGTTTCTGTCAGCGTGTCTCTGCGTGGAGCGCCGCCTGACCTGCACCAGCAGCACAGAGGAAAACGCCACAAGAAGTACCTTCACCTGAGAGCCGAGCATCTCCGCCTCAAACAGTAAATTCAACTCTTATATATTCCCCCAGATTCTCTATTCGACGCAGACGATGAGAAAGTCACTTATCGGTGTCCGCGTGGGATGTGTTGAGCTGATAAATCAGTCTCTTCATCTTCGAATCCTCCTCATCCTCAAGCCAGCGAAAGGATGTGATTGGTGGAGGAGGATGGCGGTGAGGTAACGAGGGAGGTGTGTGGTGTGAATAGGAGTGTCACTGGACAGGATAAGGTCATCATGAACCATGACGACGGACACAAAACCAACAAACCCTCCAAGATCACAGAGACTCTCGGGGTTGATTAGTGATTTTAAATATTAGATACAAACTAATAAAGTAATTAATTATTGTAACGTGCTGCATGACTTTCCTTCTGTCAGTCATGATCAGCCACACCAGCTTGGCTGTGCAGCGCTGCTAATGACACAATGTGACTTCAAATGTTAACGAGGCTGCTAACGAGTGCGACACTCGGCAACACCTTCGCTTTGAGTCAGAGCGAAGCAAACACAGAGAGCATCTAAATGTCAGTCGGCAAACAAACAAACACTTTGCAGTCTGAGCATAAATGAGGATGTAATTACAGTGTTTGCTCCCAAAAAAATAATTTAAAAAAAGCAATAACCGGCTGTGTTTTCCATTAAGTTTTGTTACTTTCATGTGTGTCTGAAAGGGAAATTAATAATGGCAATCTATAGTTTGACCACTGCAAAACAAGATGTCACAGATTACAGAGGTAACCTAAGTTCAGCGGGTCTCAATGTGATGTTCAGGACCAGCCAGGAGGTCACAATATCAGTGTGAGGGGTCAGATCATATATATATATATATGTATATATATATATATATATGTATATATATATATATATATATATATATGTATATATATATATGTATAAATATAAAGAATGGACAGAGCCTGAGTGACGTCACCTGTAGGTTTCCAAAGCGCTGTTTCGAAGCCGAAAATATGCATATGGGTGTACTGCTTCTTCTGCCTAGGCAAAGACGTGGATCATCAGCAGACCTGAGGCGGGCCCGAATGACGCCTGGGTGCTCAAAGAAGCCAACTTTAAGCTTTAATATAATTTCAGTACAGGTGAGTTATATAAAAAGTCAGCCTCAGTACAATTCTCATGAACAGGGAAATTATCTATAGAGACCAAAACAGTTTTTTGTACCAGGCTGTAAACATGTTTATTTCTGCTGTGAAGTTGGACATTTAAACATGGGGACTTATGGAGACTGACTCGATTCTGGAGCCAGCCTCAAGTGGACGTTTGAGGAACTGCAGTTTTTGACACTTCACAGCAAAAAAGAGACAATATCGCCGGTTCTGTTGCACCGATTTTTAGACTTTTTTTTTTTTTAACTGTCCATCTTAAACCTGACAATATTAAAAGACTGCAATGATAAAAAGCACTGACCTTTCTCTCTATTTTCAGCCTATTTTGGCCCCATGTCAGGTTACAAAATTGGTCTAATTAGTATAAGTAAATATTTTTGTTAAAATAATATCCAGAACGTGACATGTATCTGACCTATGAAATAAAGACTTGTTATGGTTTACACATTATACTTCTTGTTTTTCTGTCTGAATCACTGGAGCTACTAATCTGAGTGTCTTGTTTATGTATAATTTCCACATTAATCTGATTAACCTCTTAATTCTCCGGTCACGCATCCTCCCTTTGAGAACCACTGACCTTTTCCTCCACCACAGGACGCACACTGATACGTCTGATTACTTCGTCTTTAATCATGACACGAGTTGACTTCGAGTAACATTTTCAGAGCAGTGAGGATGTCGTGACCGCAGGCGTCCAGCTGTGCTGCCCTGGACGAACGGGAGCGCTCGGACAGTGCGATAATCACACAAGTCACACCTCCACTGCCTCCACACCTGCTGCTACAGGGTATAAGACAGTGTCAACGTGTCAGCAGTTTGTCAGGATTAATTAAACATCTTCGCCTTCGGTTAACAAGCAGAAACTTTCACTCATTTTACATTTCAAGCTGGTGAGTCAAACATTTCTATTTCCATCTGAACCGACTAATGAAGGCTCATATATTGGAAGAAGATACACTTTGTTTCAAAAAAAGGACTCTTTTAATGTTAAATAATTCAATTTGAAATGACAATATACTTCACATTTTTTATATAGATACAAGATTAGGATGACAAACTGAGATTATCTCAGCTCTTCTTTGTCTTTTTCTGTTTTACAGATTCAGGAACAAAGACTACTCCTAGACCAAAAATCATGCCAATGAACAATTGATAATATGTTGTATTATTAATCTGAATCTGTAAAGTAACTGAGGTTATCAAATAAATGTAGAGGAGTGGAGCATGACTCAATTTGCACTACCTCTGCTAAACACTTCTATATATTTTTTTATCACTATTTCTAGTTCTAGTCTTAATTCTATATAGATTTTTATTTCTATTTTTCTATTCACCATTTTTACTTTTTAATTAAGTTTTCTATTTGTTCAGATTCAGATCTATCTATCTATCTATCTATCTATCTATCTATCTATCTATCTATCTATCTATCTATCTATCTATCTATCTATCTATCTATCTTTGAATGACCTCGAAATACTCAAGTAAAGTACACAGTACTTCAATTGAAATTGTACTTATGTATACTTCTGTGTTGTCTGCTCATGTATTGGGTACATTGTGGCGAATAACACCTGAACTGTACATGAAGAGCAGCTTAAAGTTTAATAATATCAGCTGTATGATGTTCTGTACCACTGGGTGTCACTCTAAGATCGCATTTCTATTCAGAGCCTCAAACGCAACATTTTGACTTTAAATGCCCCATGATACTGTGTGTGTGTGTGTGTGTGTGTGTGTGTGTGTGTGTGTGTGTGTGTGTGTGTGTGTGTGTTTTGATATTTTACTTTAAATTATGAGCTATTTATGTCACGTGTTTATCGGGATAAAGTTGAAAGAAATGAACTCCGCGTTAATTGGCTTTTTAATTAACAGGTGAGTCGGTCAAAATGGCGACTTTTCCCGAAGGTAAACACGACTGACAGCTTTCAGATCCACACTGAAAAAAAATGAAGATATGTTTCTGCGTGTGGCGTGGGTGAGTTTCAAAGTGGAACATGAACACGTGGTTAGAGTCCATCCTCGTGATAACACTTACACGTGTTTGTTTCAGCGTGCTGCTGTCGCTCCTCGCCTCACCTCTCTGTGATCCAGCGCCGACAGGTAAGACCGGCTCAGCGCACCCGTCACACCTGTTTGACTACATTACCCAGGAATGAGTGAGGGCACTTCCTCCAGACAAGGAGTCGATATGACATCAGGCATGCTGATAAAATGTTTTTCTTATAGTAATATAGTGTATTACCTTCTGATGTATTAAATATCCTGCCACAGGGGAAATATTGTGCTGTTACAGAGCTCCTGTTTGATATTATATACAGCATGTGATACAGCACTGTTTGCTCCTGTGATTTTAACAACACAATATCTAATAAGAATAAAAAGTTTTATTTCATTTCATGATATCAGAAATGTCGCAAACTTACATATAAAGTATAAAAACGTACGTTCAAAGCAATTAATTATGTCCCAGCGCTATGAGTCACATCAAATCAGTGTATTCTCAGATGTAAGACAGAAATATATGAGTTTATTTTGTTAGTTTTTTATTAGAATTTGCACCAAACATCTGCATGCGATCAAGTTATATTATTTTGCATGTATTTTTCAGATCTGAATCATGTCATCTCAGTTTAATGCATCTTTCTTTACATGATGTATTCATGATTTCAGAAATGTTTCGGACTAAATGTCTCGAGCGTCACTTTTGGCTTTCTGTCAAGTCCAGCTTCCTCGGCCAGATGATCCGCTTTGACTTTGAAGGTACGTTTCTTTATCCTCCTTGAAGAAAACAATAAGATAAGTTGAACTTTATTGATCCCACACACCGGGGAAATCACATCACAGCAGCTTGTATACACAATGTTAAAGTCTGATGTGTACAGGGTGGAGAGAAAAGCAGAGAGCAGCTTTACTGTAAATAACCATGTTGATGATGTTTCATTGTTAACCACCAGACCAGTATGGACTCCACCGCCTGTCTAATGAGGAGGCCGCTCTCTGTGGTTACACCATCCTCATCGATGATGCCGGAGACCTTGTTTTTCGTGCCTCATTCCTGGCCTGTCACGTCTACAGTGAGGTACATTTTTTTGTGCTTTGTGATATGTTGCAGGTTCGTATTCCTAACAACAACGCAACACGTGTCTGTGTGTCCTCTGCAGAGCACAGAATATCACCTGCGACTTTGGTTTGTGAGCCTGCAGCAGGACGAGAAGACCGGCGGCGTATCCTCTCCAACTCCGCTGTTCGCTGCAGGGGCGGTGGAGCGCCAGAGAGATCATCTGTGAGGAGAACTACATGGAGGTGCATCCACACTAAATGCTGGAAACACTTGGGCCGCTTTGTGAAGGGTGTATCAAGCCTCGTCTTTTCCTCTCCAGGTGTCCGTCCGGCAGCCTGTCCTGCCCGTTACATCCACACATGAGAGGAAGGTCTGTCAATGGCACACACACACAGATTTATATGAATTTATCATAATGCAGAAGTTGGTAAGGTAAGTCTCTTTGTCACTGCAGCAGGGAGCCGATGAGTCCGACAGTGGCTGTGATGTTCCACGCGGTGGACCGGCCACCAGAGGAAGCGAGGGTCTTGTCCCTGATCGATGCTGCCGCTCTGGGCTACCACATCTCACTGCGTGGCTCACACCTCACCCTCCGCTGTCCTTACTCCTCCCCTCTCTCATACTTCATCAAGGTGCTCAGAGATGATGTTGTTCACTAGGTATTAGGATCGTTCTGTTATTTAAGGCCGCCGTGTGCGTTTTTTTTTCCAGGAGAAAGGAGTGGATTTAGAGATCGTCAGAGCAACCATCCTGTACCGACTCCAGAGCAACATCCTGGCTGTTGACGCCGCCGTCGCCTGCGCTCTCAGTTAGTATCAGCATTAGATTATTCGGCAGCTGTGAAACACCAGAGTGAAACGTCTCTTTCTTCACCCCTCAGATGAGGCCACGGCGGATGGGTCCGACCTGCTGTGGACAGTCCCTTTCGTCATGTCTCCGTTAGTCCACGGTCAGTTCAAGGACAGAGGCACGAGGATGGGAGTGAACGGCCGGGCTCTGAGTGAATCCTGAAAATAAAGAGAGAGGATTCAAGATCAGTTTGCAGGAAGAGAGAGTAGAGGTCAGGATCCCTTTGGGAGCCGACGGTGGACACATTAAGGTATACAAATAAGAAGCAGGACACCGGCTCCCACACATCTCACTGTGTATTCTGAAATATTGGACAGTTTTACCTCTTCAGCTGGAAAAATAACTGCAATTTATTTGAGTGACTTCTTCTTTCAGAGTGGTGTTGTGAAGGGACAGTACAGCCAGTCCATGTCAGTGGATCTGTTCCTCATGAGACAGTGGGCGGACGAGCGCTGGCCCCTCACACAGCTTCGCTCCTTCAGGCTCCTTAAAACTCCTCTAACTCCACAACTCCCAGTCTTCACCAACAGTGAGGCTTTCTCAGGCCATGTTAACTTGTTTCTTTCAGCATATCTAAGTGATCACTTGGTATGTTTCCTCCTGTTGTTGTTGCGCCGTGATTTCACAGACGATCACTCCCTCTGTCTCCACAGACACAGTCCCATCTGAGGGATTGTTTTCCGTCACTTTAGGCCCCTTTACGTCTGACGTTTCCCTCCAGAAGGTGACAGTCGATGGCGGCGGTGACCTTTTAATTTGGACCCAAACACAGAGCGACGCAGACCTCAGTGTGTCCAGGCTTTTCCACTCCAACGGGAGTCACTCCTACCAGCTTAGTTTACCGTCATCACACCCGAAAATAATCCCAGAGGTGAGACTGACTGAGCAGTTTCGTCACATGTCGAAGTTTAAAGAACATCTGGAACAACCTGCTGTCTAATCCCAGAACATAGGCGGCGGCTATAAGACGTACAGCCTCTCGTTCACCTTTATTCTAAACATCATATCCAGTGGAAAGGTGTTTTATCATCAGGCCACTGTCGAGCAGAGAGTTGAATACGCAGGTAAGTTTTAATATCATTGATTCAGACCGGTTTGTGCCCATAACAAGTTTTTTACATTGCTGCAGACAATTTCTAATGCATACAAATGTGTTTTCGATTAATTTATATATTGTTTGCTGTTATTTCATACTGCAGCGCTTTATTTTGAAAAGCCTTCTTCTAGGTTTGTTGGTGCAAATCCCAACTAAGCATGTTTAAAGGTCCGGTTAAGTTGATTTCCATGTTGTGCTGGCACCATTAGAGGCTTTGTGATTTGATAATCTCAAAGATTTATTGAGGGAAGTAAATATAATTATTTATATACATTAAATTAAAATAGCTAATGTTTGCCTACAAAGTAGTCTCCAGTTTTGCACCCACCTACTTAAACGCGAGCTACAAAATGACCAACAGTGAGATATTGTTGCACTAAATATCAGTGTACGCTCATAATTCACCATCCATCCCGGTGCAGCTCCGAGTTCCCCAAAGCTGGAGGGAAAGTGCACCGACGGCAGCCTGCTGGTGCTGCTGCACCACGGGGCCCAGGCCGAGAGCCAATGGGATCTCTTCCTGGGAGCCCGCAAGCTGGACTGGGACCTGGTGGAGATGGGTGGGTTCATGTTAGAGGCGGAGGAGGACTACCTGACTGTGGAGATCCCCTTTGACAGTCCTGGGCTAAACTTTGGGGTGATTTATATTATTTATTGCTTATAAAAAGAAAAATATCTACAGTGTTTGTTCTTCTTTACAGTGTAATTAATACCGTGACTCCATCATATCGCTGCTGTAATTATACCAACTTCTTTTTCCCCATGTAGGAGGTGACGTTGCAGGGTCTCGTCTCTGGAGTGGAGGTGTCTGTTGTGGATGCAGAGTCTCTGAAAGTGGAGGACAGTCTTGTCCATAAATGCACCTTTCCTGTTAGAGAACTATTAGGTACACACAGAAATGTTTTTAAAGGCCTCTGTCTCGTCTCCTTTAAGACACAGAGGACTCTGGATTTTAGTCCATGCCTGATTAAGACCACAACTACGGGGATATCACTTAATTTCATTTAACTGTTTGGGAGAAATGAGCCAAATCCTGAAAGAACACACAGCAGTTTGTTAACACTTCAACGCTTCAAGAGGTGATTTAATGTAACAACTAGACTTCACCCAAAGAGTTTTCTTGAATATAAGCTATATATTGTCTGGTTTTGGTCTTGACTTGGTCCCAACCTGTCAAAGTCTTGGTCTTGTCTCCGTCTCGATACACTCTGATCTTGGTCATGACTTGATTGTACAAAAAAATAATAATAATAATCTTGACATTCACTGTGTTTCTCTCATAGTATGTTTGCCAGAAGGGAGGATGGTGGCAGTGGTCGACACCACCCACACCGTCCCGCCTACTCACCCCAACCGAACCACCCTATTGGACCCTAACTGTGTTCCCATGGAGACGGACAGTGCTCGAGCCTTGTTCAGCTTCAGCCTGGACTCCTGTGGGACCACTGTAACCGTGAGATACTCTGATTATTTGAAATTCACACAGAAAATTATTGTCTAGTGTCTCTTTCTTTAATCTCATATTTCCTCAGATGGAGGGAAATCTCCTGGTTTATGAAAACCAGATCAGTTACCCTCAAGATTTTCTGCCTTTGGATGATCCACTCATACACAGAGATTCTCCATACAGGTGAAAAACCAACAAACTGAGCTCGATCTGTCTTTAAACCAGATGACAGTGTTGGTGTAATGTCTGTTTTATCAGGCTGACAGTTCAGTGTCGATACCCAGCAAATGAAAGTAGTACTCTTACCATCCGTCACCCCTTGAACTCCTCTCTGGACCTTTTCACCCAACAAACTCAGGTGAGTGTCTGTAAAACTATAGACTTTGTATTTAAGACAGTTAAGCTGGCTGTGATATAGTTTTAATTATGTAAATGTGTGATTTCTACTCCAATCAGGTCCAAGAAAACGGACGGTGAATTTGGAGAGACGGTGAAATCATCTGGGCGGCGTTGCTGTAAAACATGAACGATCTATGTTTAGATCATCGTCAACACTGTGCAGAAATACTTCAATCCTATGTTGTATTGATATATTATGGAGAAGTTGGTGCACTCAATACACACTAATGAAAATAAACAAAATAACAATTAGAAATGTGATAGTTGTAATGTAAAGATGATAGTCGTACTAATAATTATGAAAGGTAACAATGGCAATACTGATGACGTTTAAATAATTGTCATATTAACTAACGCTGTTGTTGACTGGACTGACTGAACTTTTGTAATTCTGTATTTTGTCATGCAATAAAGAAAAAAAATGTCTGCAGTCAGTTTTGGCGTCTTAGTTCAAGGCTCACGGTATTAAAACTCAAATGGAAAGGAGTCACCAGTAACGTAATTTGTTGCACCTTCTCTTGTGAGAAAGCTCCACTGATTGGTGACATCTTGATTGCTGATGTGCTACACCTGCTCTAACACCTGAGTGCCTCTGATTGGTCGGTGAAGAAATGGTCTCATAAAAGCTGGAGTGAGCCAAAACACCACATGGTGTCTGTTTGGTCAGAAAATATACCAAGCAAGTGGTTCATGTTAACTTGTGTTGGTTAGCAGGTGTAGTTTGCTAGCAGCTGGGCTAGCTTTAGACACTGCCGACACATCAGTAGCTATGGCTTTTGGGTTTAGCCTGGGGTAAGGTGCTTTCATGGTGACCTAGAAATTAGTTAACATTAATGCGCCTGTATGTTTGTGACTGATATATGTCTTTGTCTTGCAGCGTGGCCTTCCTCCTGTCTGTGTGGTCATCTGCAAACTGTCATATTCCCAGTGGTAAGACTTAAGATATCTGCTTAAACACATGCATGTAGTCCTTGGCACATTTTAATGGCTGATCATATCTGTTCAATACAGGAGCTCTTCATATGGAGTGTCATGACCGCTTCTTCATGATAGCTGCTGATCTTTCCTTCACTGGGGCTGAACCTCGTTTTGAGGCTGTCGGTAGGTCATGCAAAGCTTCCTCATTTTCCTGAAACCAATCTAATAAAGTATGTGTGGTCTGAAAATGAAGCTCATAATATGATGGGCGCAAAGACATGTTGGGTTTAATTACTGATGTAAGATTTCTTTTAGACGAGGCAGGCGTGTTCCCCATCACTGAGCAGTATGCAGCGGAGTGTGGCTACAGTGTCAATGTTCTTCCTCTGTTGGGCCACATTGAGCTCCGAGCCTCTTACTTCAGCTGTCACACTGACAACAAAGTATGAACACATGGCAAGACACAACACTGGCTTTCACTTTAGATGAAGAACTGACTGATAGTGGTTTTATTTAACGTGTGTGTCTCTCAGGATGATGAGGTGTTCACATTTAACTTCAACTTGCTTGCAACACACAAAGGAAAGGACGTCACCTATGCTTTAAACAAGACCTGTTCTCCCTCTCTGCCCTGGTCTCCCAGAGAGGTTACCTGTGAGACAAACTACATGGAAGTAAGCTTGGGTGCATATTTTAAAGTATTAACTTTACTTAAGTGTCTGAAATGTTTCACTGATCCTGGTTTTCTCCCCTCAGGTGTCTGTGAGGAGTGAAGTCACCTGTCCATCTGAGACAGAGAAAGAAGACTGGAATGCTGCTCTAAAACCTGTATGTTTTCAGCCTCTACATGTGTCTCTCATAAGTGCAACAGCCTGAAACACTCTGTCCTTCTAGGCCTATGTCTCTGCCACTTCAGACTGGCAGGTGATGTTGCACAGAAATGGGGAGACGTTGATGCCCATGAGTCTCTCTGAAGCCCGTAGTATGGGTTATGTGTTTGACCTAACAGATGGAAGGCTTATATTTCGTACACCGTATGGACAACCTGACTCATCCAGCACTGAGGTAAACCACTTCAATTTACTGCATCCTAGTATCCGAAGATCCCAAACTCGTTACACATTACCTGCAATATCTTAGACTGCTTTGGACTCTCTCCAGGTGAATGGTGTTCCAGTAGAGGTGGTCCATGCAACTTTGTTCTCCAGACAAAGCTGGGTTGTCCTCATGGTCGACATGGTGGCTGCTTGCTCCATGGGTCAGTATGATCTCTCATACCATGGCTCGCCTTTCCCTCGACAGCCTAGTAAAGCTGTAATGTTATGTCTACAGATGTAGGATCCTATGATGACAGTGGCTACATGATGTGGGAGACTCCAGAGGTGCTGCACCCACTGGTGTCTGGTCTACATGAGACCCAGGTCAACATTGGCGTCAATGAAGAACTTGTGGAGCAGCCGGTTGCAGAGGAGAGGGGATACACTGTGGAGAAGCGCAACGCCACAGTCCACATCAGCATCCCTTATAATGCTGAAGGAGGATACAGGAAGGTCAGAAGGCAGTCATGTACTCTGGCAGTCGAGATCAGGATTAAACTTATTGCACACTGAAACTCTGACAACTCTTGATAGTATTACCGTATCTCCTGCAGAGCGTCGTGTCTGGTGTCCTCCATGAGTTCTATGTCTTTAGACTCTACTTGGAGCAAATCTCAGTGGATGAAGATCACATTGATACTAGACTTCGCTATCACAGGACACTGGCCACGCCTCTGCTGCCACGCCCGGTTTACTGTGAAAAACGTAAGTCTGACGAGATGTTTATGAAATGGATGCAACCATAACCTGACCATCTTTTCATTTCAGGAGCAGTTCTTGAGGAGCACATGTTCACCGTCTACCTCAGAGATATCCCTGCAGATGTGCAGTTGACTGCTATTTATCTGAATGGACACGAATGCACAGCATCACTTAGAAATGCAAGCAGCCACACCATCACAGAAGTTCTTCATCCTAATGACACTCGTTGCTACATCGTGAAGGTGCCTTTTGATGACCCAGTTGTCATAAAACAGGTAAAGGTCTCTGAATTTGTCCAGTAGCTACTTCAGATATCAGGCCGGTTTATACATGGTGACGTCATCCTGCTTGCCTCTTTCTTAGTTCTCCAAAGAAGACGCAGCAATGCAGCACAAGTTGGACTTGAACTTCACGCTGACCGTTGTGCCAGAAAATGAGTCTTTTTACCACCTGTCATCAGTCATGGCATTAACGGAAGTTTGTAAGTCACTAGCCTTATGCTTAGATTTGATCAAACCTACTTCTGCGTGAAGCAGAGCAACCCACTGTCTTGTGTTTTTGCAGCTCCTCCAGCCTTTGACGCTGTCTGTTCGGAGTCTGGGATCAGCTTCAAACTGGACCACCGGCCTTATGACTACCTGTGGGAGATCAGTATCGGCTCAGACCTGCTGACTTCAGAGCTGGCAGCCCAGCACGGTTACATCATGAGCAACGATAGCCAGCGTCTGCTGCTCGACGTGCCGCTTTTCAGTGATGGCTTCGAGTACAAGGTGAGATGAGAAATGACTATTGGAACCGTGTACTCTTGTTTAATGGACAAGTTGCTGACTGAACTGTGTGTCATAGGACATTACTTTGAAGGGATTCTTTGGCACGTTTGAGATCCTTGTGCGGGATCCGGAAACATCAGAGGTCCAGAGCTCCACCATCAAGACTTGTCCCTTCACTGCTACTGAACTTATTAGTAAGAACATCCTGTTGTGTATATGAGTAGAGAAGGTAGGGCCTTGCACGTAGTTGATACAGTGATAAGCTGCATCTCTCTGTAGTGTGTTCGACTGATGGGAGGATGACTGTGGTGGCTGACCTGTCTCTGGCCATCCCGAGTGGAGGAGTTCCCGCTAGAGCCAACCTCGTAGATAAATACTGTGGACCCAAAGAGACGGACAGCACCAGGGCTCTCTTCTCCTTTCCACTCAACAGCTGTGGCTCCACAGTAAAGGTATTAAGGATGCTCATAATGTACAGTTGCCCTTCACAAGCTGCCTTTACATATGCTCTTTGTTTCTCCAGCTCAGCAAAGAGTACGTGACCTACGAAAACGAGATTTTCTTCAGCCGGAAGTTGCGTGCTCTGAAAAGCCCAGCAGACTCCAGCAGTGATCTTGACAGGTAGCTTCAACTCTTCTGGTTATTAAATCCTCCTGAACTAGCCACAAGGCAAACTCTCTCTCCTTGTCTTGCAGGGTGACAATGCAGTGTGTATATTCCGTGGCTGGACTGCATCGCCTCTTCTCGGTTTACAAGTTTGAGTCTGACACAGTTGGCGTTGGGCGGATCGTGCATTCTGCACACTCGACTGAAGGTAGGTGGTTTGACCACAAACTGAATTAGTCAATATATTAGACTGACAATTTGTTTGGCCTTGTACTTCAGGTCTACAAAGTCCCACCATTGGGCCCACTACATCGCTTCAAACGCCAGTCCCTACAAGACCCACCCGAAGACCTGTCTCCGTACGACCTGGTTACCACCCTCCTGCTCAGTACATCAGAATACCCAGCTTTCGACAGAATCCGAATAGGAAAGGTTAGTTATTTGAAACTTGTTCAAATGTGAAATGGGTTTTGTTAATTCAGCTAAGTTCTCTTCACAGGAGCTGGAGGATCATCAAAATAAAATGACATTGATTACATGTATTTTAAATAGCTCAATAAACATGTCTTAAATGTTCTTGACTCTTGTCATTGAAATTTGAACAAACACCACATGAACATGTAAGGCCAAATGAACATTCATACAAACCAAAGCTTGGTGCAGAATCTTTAAAAGGTAAAACAGGCCCATACTGCAGTACAAATGATTGAGGGCTACCAACTCTTTCTGGACAAACATAAAATTGGATGTGGCCAAAGGAGAATGCTGCCTGTTAGTCATAATGGTACTGTACCCTGAAATTTAGATGTATAACCCCTGCCTTGTTGACATGTGCTGTTACCTGTGAGATCCTGGCTCTTAAGTGCTATTGTAGACATTAGTCTTTACCATCCAAAGTCTGAGAAGAACTTAGAAGTTTGGAAATTAAACTTGAGGCATGATGTAAGCCTGTGCCTAACTATGCACCGGAAATGCTATTGGCAGACTTGCATGGTGGGTAAGGCAGACACATTTTCATGTATGGAATAGCTGGAACAGTTGTCATTTCTTAAATTTCCTGATCTGCAAGTGATGTAGAGTTATTTGCCCAAAAAGGTCATGTGTAGACAACAATTTCATATGGGCTGACTTTACTGTAAGATGGCAAAGGTGTGAAGCTCAGGAAATGGCATTGAAAAAGTCCTCCATGTGACAGTGATATAGCAATTAACATTGTACTGTCTAAAAATGTGCACAAATAGGGGTGTTTGGCTGGTAGAGCATCCTTCCCTGCCCCATGTGCAAAGGCTCAGTCCTTGCTACAGCAGCCCAGGGTTCAAGTCAGACCTGTACCTCTTTCCGGCATGTCAATTTAAACTTGAATGTTGTCATGAGGGAAATTAGCCAGGGGGGTTATGTACATTTTGTCAGCTTCAGTTTTTTTTCGCAATTCTGCACATCCAGTGGTTGCTGCTTGGTAAAACTGATCCAATATCAATTTAGGTAATAACTCTTGTACTTCCAACCTGGACTCATTAATGCAGTCAGCTGCCGCAGTTGCTGGGGCATTAGTTGGAATGCAATGGGATAGCCTGTTTTGGTAAATTCCAGACATTGCTTCCTCACCCCTAAGTCTGCTGACTTTTAAAGTTTAAATGGCACCATGTGACTTTTTTGCACTAAATGGTAGTCTGGTAGGTCAAGAATCTTGTTTCAAGCAACTCATTTTGCTGAAGTCATCAGGATTTACTATTGCTCTATCAGCAGTATTTGGGTTGTGTTTCTCGTGTACGGTAGTTTAATCAAGGCTCAGTTTTTAAATTAAAGTAGTTTATTGAGATTAGTTTAAAAGAAATGCAGTCCATCAAAGGGGTATGACATTGACTTGTGAAGATCCTCTTACTCCTGTAAAGATAATTCAAGAGTTAGTAACAACTATTAAATTTTAGCCATGTTTCTAGAAGTACTGACCTTTTTTTGGAAGATTCTTTAGAAAGCTGGATACTCTGATGTACTGAGCAGGAGGGTGGTAACCAGGTCGTACGGAGACAGGTCTTTGGGTGGGTCTTGTAGGGACTGGCGTTTGAAGCGATGTAGTGGGCCCAATGGTGGGACTTTGTAGACCTGAAGTACAAGGCCAAACAAATTGTCAGTCTAATATATTGACAGATTTAGTTTGTGGTCAAACCACCTACCTTCAGTCGAGTGTGCAGAATGCACAATCCGCCCAACGCCAACTGTGTCAGACTCAAACTTGTAAACCGAGAAGAGGCGATGCAGTCCAGCCACGGAATATACACACTGCATTGTCACCCTGCAAGACAAGGAGAGAGAGTTTGCCTTGTGGCTAGTTCAGGAGGATTTAATAACCAGAAGAGTTGAAGCTACCTGTCAAGATCACTGCTGGAGTCTGCTGGGCTTTTCAGAGCACGCAACTTCCGGCTGAAGAAAATCTCGTTTTCGTAGGTCACGTACTCTTTGTTGAGCTGGAGAAACAAAGAGCATATGTAAAGGCAGCTTGTGAAGGGCAACTGTACATTATGAACATCCTTAATACCTTTACTGTGGAGCCACAGCTGTTGAGTGGAAAGGAGAAGAGAGCCCTGGTGCTGTCCGTCTCTTTGGGTCCACAGTATTTATCTACGAGGTTGGCTCTAGCGGGAACTCCTCCACTCGGGATGGCCAGAGACAAGTCAGCCACCACAGTCATCCTCCCATCAGTCGAACACACTACGGAGAGATGCATCTTATCACTGTATCAACTATGTGCAAGGCCCTACCTACTCTGCTCATATACAAAATAGGATGTTCTTACTAATGAGTTCAGTAGCAGTGAAGGGACAAGTCTTGACGGTGGAGCTCTGGACCTCTGATGTTTCTGGATCCCGCACAAGGATCTCAAACGTGCCAAAGAATCCCTTCAAAGTAATGTCCTATGACACAGTTCAGTCAGCAACTTGTCCATTAAACAAGAGTCGACTGTTCCAATAATCATTTCTCATCTCACCTTGTATTCGTAGCCATGAGTGAAGAGCGGCACGTCAAGCAGCAGACGCTGGCTATCGTTGCTCATGATGTAACCGTGCTGGGCTGCCAGCTCTGAAGTCAGCCGGTCTGAGCCGATACTCATTTCCCACAGGTAGTCATAAGGCCGGTGGTCCAGTTTGAAGCTGATCCCAGACTCGGAACAGACAGCGTCAAAGGCTGGAGGAGCTGCACAAACAAGACAGTGGGTCGCTCTGCTTCACGCACAAGTAGGTTTGATCAAATCTAAGCATAAGGCTAGTGACTTACAAACTTCTGTTAATGCCATGACTGATGACAGGTGGTAAAAAGACTCATTTTCTGGCACAACGGTCAGCGTGAAGTTCAAGTCCAACTTGTGCTGCATTGCTGCGTCTTCTTTGGAGAACTAAGAAAGAGGCAAGCAGGATGACGTCACCATGTATAAACCGGCCTGATATCTGAAGTAGCTACTGGACAAATTCAGAGACCTTTACCTGTTTCATGACAACTGGGTCATCAAAAGGCACCTTCACGATGTAGCAACGAGTGTCATTAGGATGAAGAACTTCTGTGATGGTGTGGCTGCTTGCATTTCTAAGTGATGCTGTGCATTCGTGTCCATTCAGATAAATAGCAGTCAACTGCACATCTGCAGGGATATCTCTGAGGTAGACGGTGAACATGTGCTCCTCAAGAACTGCTCCTGAAATGAAAAGATGTTCAGGTTATGGTTGCATCCATTTTATAAACATTTCGTCAGACTTACGTTTTTCACAGTAAACCGGGCGTGGCAGCAGAGGCGTGGCCAGTGTCCTGTGATAGCGAAGTCTGGTATCAATGTGATCTTCATTCACAGAGATTTGCTCCAAGTAGAGTCTAAAGACATAGAACTCATGGAGGACACCAGACACGACGCTCTGCAGGAGATACGGTAATACCATCAAGAGTTGTCAGAGTTTCAGTGTGCAATAAGTTTAATCCTGATCTCGACTGCCAGACTACATGACTGCCTTCTGACCTTCCTGTATCCTCCTTCAGCATTATAAGGGATGCTGATGTGGACTGTGGCGTTGAGCTTCTCCACAGTGTATCCCCTCTCCTCTGCAACCGGCTGCTCCACAAGTTCTCCACTGACGCCAATGTTGACCTGGGTCTCATGTAGACCCGACACCAGTGGGTGCAGCACCTCTGGAGTCTCCCACATCATGTAGCCACTGTCATCATAGGATCCTTCATCTGTAAACATAACCTTACAGCTTTACTAGTCTGTCGAGGGAAAGGCGAGCCATGGTATGAGAGATCATACTGACCCATGGAGCAAGCAGCCACCAGGTCGACCATGAGGACAACCCAGCTTTGTCTGGAGAACAAAGTTGCATGGACCACCTCTACTGGAACACCATTCACCTGGAAAGAGTCCAAAGCAGTCCAAGATTTCGCAGGTAATGTGTAACGAGTTTGGGATCTTCGGATACTAGGATGCAGTAAATTGAAGTGGTTTACCTCAGTGCTGAATGAGTCAGGTTGTCCATACGGTGTACGAAACACAAGCCTTCCATCTGTCAGGTCAAATGCATAGCCCTGCTTATGTGCGTCTGTGAGGTTCATGGGCATCAGCTCCTGCTCCACCCCCTGAAACATCACCTGCCAATCTGAGATGGCAGAGTCATAGGCCTGAAAAGAGAATTGAAAGCACAGGCTATGCTTATGAGTGCATGTTATTGTATTCCAGCCACATGCAGGATTCTAAATATTTCACAGAAGACATACAGTTTTGACTACAGCATCCCAGTCATCTTTCCTGGTCCCAGTTGGACAAGCCACATCACTCCTCACAGAAACCTACAAAGAAATTAAGTTTAGCAAGCATCATAATATTATTAGTAAAGTTACAATGAAATTAAGCTTACTTCCATGTAGTTTGCCTCACAGGTAACCTCTCTGGGAGACCAGGGCAGAGAGGGAGAACAGGTCTTGTTTAAAGCATAGGTGACGTCCTTTCCTTTGTGTGTTGCAAGCAAGTTGAAGTTAAATGTGAACACCTCATCATCCTGAAAGATTTAAAACAAATAAAAAAAAAAAAAATTGGAAATATAATTCAGGAGAGCCATACCTGATCTTTAGTTATAGTTTTTTTTTGGTTGTACATACCTTGTTGTCAGCATGACAGCTGAAGTAAGAGGCTCGGAGCTCCACATGATTCAGCAGTGGAACAACACCGACACTGTAGCCACATGTTGCTGCATACTGTTCATTGATGGGGTACACGCCGGTCTCATCTGAAAGACGAGAACTTTAGTTTTGTCTGCACAGACATTGTTTAACTTTGGAAATAAATCTGGTCATAAAGTTGTGCATGACCTACCGACAGCTTCAAAACGAGGTTCAGCCCCAGTGAAGGAAAGATCAGCAGCTATCATGAAGAAGCGGTCACGACACTCCATATGAAGAGCTCCTGTATTGAACAGATATGGTCGGTCATTAAAATGTGCCAAGGACTACATGCGTGTGTTTAAGCAGATATCTTAAGTCTTACCACTGGGAATATGACAGTTTGCAGATGACCACACAGACAGGAGCAAGGCCACGCTGCAAGACAAAGACATATATCAGTCACAAACATACAGATGAATTAATGTTAACTAATTTCTAGGTCACCATGAAAGCACCTTACCCCAGGCTAAACCCAAAAGCCATAGCTACTGATGTGTCGGCAGTGTCTAAAGCTAGCCCAGCTGCTAGCAAACTACACCTGCTAACCAACACAAGTTAACATGAACCACTTGCTTGGTATTTTCTGACCAGACACCATGTGGTGTTTTGGCTTATTCCAGCTTTTATGAGACCATTTCTTCACCGACCAACCAGAGACACTCAGGTGTTAGAGCCACATGTGAAGCCCATTAGCAATCAAAGCCGTTAACGAAATCACTTGCAGCTGATGAAGTTAGACCTCCCCCATCCTTTTAAATTCACGAATCAAGAAATAGTCTTATAAAAGCTGGTGTAGCAGACCGACACCACCACATAGTGCCACTTTGGCCAGGATCCAAGCAAATTACATTAGCTTGTGTTGGTTAGCAGGTGTAGTTTGCTAGCAGCTAGGCTAGCTTTAGACACTGCTAACACATCAGTGGTTATGGCATTTGGGTTTAGCCTTGGGTAAGTTGTTTTCGTGGCAACTTACAGGCTGTCAAGTTGTTTGTTATGATTTTTTTTTTCATGTTTTCTTTCACAGTGTGGCATTAATCCTGTCTGTGTGGTCAACTGCAAAATGTACCGTCATCCCAGATGGTAATTAAAATATTGACTTATTAACCTACAAAAACAATAGGATCCATATTTTGACCTCAACTTGTTTGTGCGTACAGGTGCTCTTCACATGCGTTGTCATGATCGTTATTTCATGATCGCTGCTGAGCTCTCCTTCACTGGGGTGAAGCCTCGCTTTGAGGCTGTCGGTAAGTTCATCACAGTGTTGTCATGCTGTTTACCTTTTTGTGCCATCAATATATAAACGGGTTTAAGTCAACATGTGTTATGACTGGTACTGGATCTATCCATATTCAGATGAGTGGTGCACTGTCAATCATGTTCCTAATCAGTCAAATCCACTATTGTAGTCTCCAGTTCAAGAAACTCTCCAGGTTTGGAGGTAATATTGAGCCACGTTACTAATGTGATTGTCTTTCAGATAAGGCAGGCGTGTTCCCCATCACTGAGCAGTATGCAGCAAAGTGTGGCTACAGTGTCAGTGTTCTTCTTCTACGGGGCCACGTGGAGCTCCGAGCCTCTTACTTTAGCTGTCACACTGACAACAAAGTATGAACAAATGGCAAGACGCAAAACTGAGTTTCCCCTCAGATGGAGACACCCTTAACTTTTATTTTCCTGTAACTTATTCCTGAGATATCTTTCAGGATGATGAGGTGTTCACATTCAACTTCAACTTGATCGCAACACATGAAGGAAAGGATGTCACCTATGCTTTAAACAAGACCTGTTCTCCCTCTCTGCCCTGGTCTCCCAGAGAGGTTACCTGTGAGGCAAACTACATGGAAGTAAGCTCAGGTAAACTGTGGCTTATTTTCCTAATGTGATTGTTTCAGGTGTTGTGTAACTGTTTTTTATTTACAGGTCTCTGTGAGGAGTGAAGTCAGCTGTCCATCTGGGACAAAAGATGACTGGAATGCCCTCAAACCTGTATGTTTCTAAGTTTGAAATTTCTCACATTGCTGTTAAGGACAACTGAAGACTTTAAATCTCTCTTCAGGCACACGACTCCATCACTTCAGACTGGCAGGTGATGTTTCAGAGAGCAGAGGAACAGTTGCCGCCAATGAACATGTCTATAGCTCGTAAGCAAGGTTATGTGTTTGATGTGACAAATGGTAGGATTGTGTTTCGGACACGGTATGGACAACCTGACTCCTTCAGCACAATGGTAAACCACTAATGCATCATGTCTGTTTTGTGGTTTGTTTAAAGCAGGCTTTGATTTTTGAGTCTCTCTCCAGGTAAATGGTGTTCCAGTAGAGGTGGTCCATGCAACTTTGTTCTCCAGACAAAGTTGGATTGTCCTCATGATCGACCTGGTGGCTGCTTGCTCCATGCGTCAGTACTACAATATAATTTGCTGTTAATACTTCACTAAACAGTTGACCGTTGTAATATTGGTGTCTCTTCAACAGATGAAGGCTCATATGCAGACAGTGGCTACATGGTGTGGGAGATTCCAGAGATGCTGTACCCAGGTCTTGACAGCACCCAACTCAGCTTTGGACTCAATGGTGAACTTGTGGAGCAGGCAGTTGCAGAGGACAAGGGATACATTGTGGAGAAGCACAACGCCACGGTTGAGATCAGCATTCCTCTTGATGCTGATGGTGGATACAGGAAGGTCAGAAGGCACAAACATAAAATATTTTAGTAGATGCGCAGAATAAAACATGCCCAAATTGCCTTTTCCAATCACAAAACTGTCTGTTGCAGAGCATTGTGATTGACAAGCTCTATGAGTTTTACATCTTTCATCTCTACTTTGAGCAAATCCTGGTGGATGAGGATCGTTTGGAGACGAGGGTCAGATTCCAGAGGACACTGGCCACGCCCTTACTGCCGCGCCCCATTTTCACGGAAAACCAAATAGTTCTTGAGGAGCGCACTTTCACGGTCTACCTTGGAGGTGTCCCTGCAGATGTCGAATTGGCTGCTATTTATTTGAATGGACAAGAATACACGGCATCATTTACAAATGCAAGCAGGCACAATGTCACACAAGTTGTTCATCCCAACAACACTCATGGCTACATCCTGAAGGTGCCTTTTGATGATCCAGCTGTCAAACTGCAGGTAAAGTCTCAATGTAGGCCTTTTTTTTTTCTTTGTCTCTGCAGTGGTCTGTCTGAGCTTAGACCTTGTTTTGTCTCAGTTTCATAAAGAAGCTGCAGTCCTTGAGTATGGACTGTACATCAACTTCTCACTGACCGTTTTGCCAGAAAACATGTTTTACTACCACCTGGCATCTATCGCATTGACCACAAGTGTCTGTAAGTCATTTTAAAACTTGAATTATCATTACTATTAATATTAGCAGTGAGTAGAGTTAACCATTGTGTTTTTGCAGCTCCTCCAGCCTTTGATGCCGTCTGTTCCGAGTCTGGGATCAGCTTCAAACTGGACCACCGGCCTTATGACTACCTGTGGGAGATCAGTATAGGCTCAGACCTGCTGACTTCAGAGCTGGCAGCCCAGCACGGCTACATCATGAGCAACGATAGCCAGAGTCTGCTGCTTGATGTGCCGCTCTTCACTCATGGCTACGAGTACAAGGTGAGATGACTTGGGACAGCGGATTCTTGTTAAATGCCTGAGTTGCCTCAACAATAAAGACTAAGCTGTGTTTTGTAGAATATTACATTGGAAGAATTCTTTGGCACGTTTGAGATCCTTGTGCGGGATCCAGAAACATCAGAGGTCCAGAGCTCCACCATCAAGACTTGTCCCTTCACTGCTACTGAACTCATTAGTAAGAACATCCTGTTGTGTATATGAGCAGAGAAGGTAGACCCTTGCGTTTAGTTGACACATGGTGATAAGCTGCATCTCTCTGTAGTGTGTTCAACTGATGGAAGGATGACTGTAGTGGCTGACTTGCCTCTGGCCATCCCAGATGGAGGAGATCCTGCTAGAATCACCCTCATAGACCCATACTGTGGACCCAAAGAGGCAGATGGCACCAGGGTGCTTTTCTCATTTCCATTCAACAGCTGTGGATTCACAGTAAAGGTACAAAGGATCCTCAACACTACCAGGAATTTGAATCCGTACTATACTTGGTCTCACGTTAATGATTGAACAATGAATAATCTGAATGTTTTTGCACCTTCAGCTTGGCAGGAAAAATGTGTCTTATGAAAATGAGATTTTCTACAGCCACCTCAATATGAATGAGACACTTTCTAATACTACTGAGAGGTGTGTACTGAAATCTTGACGAATGAATCCTGATGTTTGAAGATCAGTACTACAGGGATGAGTATTTAAGATGCAGTCTTGTCTTGCAGGGTGAAAATACAGTGTACATATCCTCTGGCTGGTCTCAATCGCCTCTTCTTAGCATACAAGTTTGAGTCTGACACAGTTGGTTTTGGCAAAATCATCCGCACCACAGAGCCCTTATCAGGTATAGTAGTTTATTCACTAGCTGGACATGACCACTTCTCAGTCATCACATTTGAGTGAGAATACTTGTGCTGTAGGTCTACAGAGTCCCACCATCAGGCCCCCTGTAGCACTTACAACCACACGGGCTGCCAAAAGACCAGCTGGAACACCTGCTGCCTTCCAGCCTGCTGCCCACCCACCTGCTCACTACAATGGAGTTTCTAGTATTCGTAATCTCTTCAGTGGCATTAGAAAGGTGTCTCACTTTCTCCATACTCTGACATCTCTCCACAGGAGCCTCACAGGTTAAAGTGGATGCTGTACAACTTTTTAAAATAGAAAATTTGGAAATGAATAAAGCTGTTCTTTTAAAAAAAATGCTGTTTTTGTGTGTTGTATAGACTTGTCCAACACCTAGCGCACAGACTGGAAATTTAGGCTATGAAACTACTACATGGCACTTGAGTATGCTGCTTCTACCCGCACTGCATTTCTATACTTAACTTAATTACAATTATGAAGACGGTTTAACAAAACGTACTTTATTTACAAACATGACTGTCATAGTCCTAACTTCTCAAATGTGAGTTTTGCTGCTCATCTTAATTTTCAACTTTAATACATTTGATATGTGGACAGAAAATCAGTCCTGTAAAATCTTGCTTAATATAACAGACATCCACACATTTGTCTGCACTGAGCACTCTTAATCTTGCAGTACATTTTCCTCATACTTTAATACTTTAACGTCCTAATGCAGGAGACTTATTTGTACAGGTTTTTTTGTTTTGTTTAGGCTCCTAATACTTCTGAACTCACAATCTAATGGCACTTTTGCAATGCAGTACTATAAAATGCAAGTCATTTTACTCTGCAATATCCCATGACACTTTACTCCTATCAACACTTTAAATATTGTATATCATTTATATAGTAGGTTTAACTTTTTTTTAACCTAACATTTTATAGTATTGCATTTCACTTAAGTTTATTTTAATCCATTATGTGCACTGCTGTGCAATGCTGAGCTGACACTTCATTGTATTGTCGACCCTGTGTTAACCTGTACATGACGAATAAACCTGGAAAACATGAAGCAGAGTTAAGTTACATTATATTACAAACATAGCTGACTTGATACATGATTAATATCGCGGTTAATACAATAACGTGCCTCGTGCCAATATATTTAAATATAAAACGCTCGACCGTTACATGAACGGGGTCTCTGAGGCCAACCAGCAGGGGGCGCTAACTAGCTGTTAGCTTAGCCATGACGGTTTGCGTTTGACAGCAACGTGTTGAGCAACTAGAGCAACAAGATTGAGCACAAAAGTCAACCATGAACCACACTGAAGGACACTGTGTCGTGAGTTTTATATCGTTTTAGCTGTCTGGCACAATTTGTGTGTTTTTGTTTAGCGTCCATATCTTCATGTCCCCCCCCCTCAAACAGAGGTCCAAGCAGCGGCCCACCTGCACCAGCTCCATCCTTCCTCCCATCTCCAACAGGACCCTGTACCACCCCTCTTTCATGCCTCTGTACGCGGCTTCAGGCTTCATGCACTATCACGACTGCCAAACACGTGAGTCACTTGAGTTTGCACATGTGTTTCAAAAGCCTCGTCCAGATGTGCAAACGTTGCCCTCTCTAATCCCCAGTGCACCCCATCATCCCGGAGGAGTTTTACTACACCGACCCCACCGAGAGCTGCGGGAGAAGGAACCCCAACTTCGTGACTGAGCTGACGGTGAGAGTGCACATAGTGCTGGGCCGTGTAGGCCGGTTGTCATGGATACACCATTAATAAGAGTGGGATTTATAAAAATAGTACATTTTATTTCATAGGCGCCTTTCTGTCACCCAAGGACACCTAACAATAAATGAGAGTAAACAGCAAATAACAGAAACAAACAAAAAGAACCATAAAAGTATCAAATTACAAGAATACAACATTAAAAACCGGTTAAAATTTATTCAATGCAATTGAATCAGATGGGAAACGTGATTTTAAACAGGTGGGTTTTATATGTCCTTGGTCCTTGAAGGACAAAATAATACAATAATAAAAAAAACTTAATATAGAGTTGACTGTACGCTTAAAATAATTATTTACCCCGACAGTGCCCACCATGAGCAAACACTTGGCGACAGCAGCAAGGAAAAACTTCCTTTTTAAAAGGTTCAGTAGAGAAATGTATCGCCTTCTCATTAGTGTATAATCACCTGAAAATAAAAATTGTTGTGTTTATGTTACCTTTTAGAAAGAGACTCTACACAGAGAGCGGGTCCTTTTTTTATGGCGTCTGCCATGTTTCTTCTACAGTAGCCCATAACAGACAAACCAAATACAAGCTCTATAGGACCTGTTTATCACGGGTTTCATACCCACTAGCTTGGAAGAGGTGGTTGAGAGGTGTACGACCATTTGCTGTGACCAGGTTGAGGGAGGGAGACGGAATAATAATAAATTAAAACAAGCAGCAGATGCTGCAACGACAATGGTGCATAAGAACATGTGAGATGAGAAAGCTGTTAGTGATGTGTTAGGATAAGGTTTTTAATGAAGACTTGATGATCCCACACCGGGTCACAGTAGCTTGTACACAAAGTTGAAATTACTCATAAAAATAAGAAATATATAGAAGAAAGGGATGTGAATGTGTACAAAGTGTGTGGTAAAGTTTTGGAAATGCATCTATAAACACTGTGGGGCCACATTAATATAAGTCCAAGTCATTTTTTCGAGACTACAACCGGGTGAATTTGATTCAAGATTTGAAGGCAAAACATTTAGTTTCCCCTCCTGTTCTGATGTGCAGATGTATCCATTAGTTGTGCCGTCAAACTATTCATATTCAAAGTGATTAAGGCAAAAAAACTGTGAATTAAGTGTTGGACAGTAGCATGTAGAGCTCTCTGTGCAGTGAATAATCATTATTTTGAAGTATGTAGTAGTTTGAGGTGATGCGGAGGGCCCAGACTGTCCTCTCTTTGAGTGGTGGTGGGGGTAATGTAGCGTGCAGAGCTTATGGACGGGCTCAGACAGACGAAGACATTTAATAAGATTGGCTCAGTCCCGTCAGACAGAGCTAAGACCCTGACCCCCTGCTGAAAGGAAATTGAGACCAGGAGCAAAGGCATGTGATGTTTGTGTTTTGTGAATACTTCTGCAGAGTATGAAACAGAAAACAAAGATAACTGGGAGCTGTACACTCAACATCTGTATTAAAATCTCTTCCCATCAGGTCCTCGAGTGCTTCAAGCTTAACACTCCACCGCCGATTATGTCCACCCGTCCCGCCCCACCAACCCGTCCAGACCCATTTAGATCCGGCGCACATCTCACCAGGAATCTGGGCAGCTTCACCTTTAAAATAGACACCCCCCACCGCCCGGTGCAGCCAAGCCAGGTCGTCCTCGAGCTCACCCAAGAGGAGGACCAGGCCATTACTAACCTCCTGAAACTGCACTACCAAGAGCCCAGACAGACTGATGAGACCCTTACTGCTCCACACATGGACAGTCACCCTGTACGCGCACAAGTTTATGAGCCCTGCTGTAGCGATGTGCAGCATCCCAGTCTGAGAGGTCATTCGCAGCAAGGGAGATGTTGGTCAGGCGCGGAGCTTGATGCAGCCAACACCCTCTTGAGTCGCTTTAACCTGATGGAGGAGGTCAACATCTGGAGCCACGACGACAGTACAACGGCATCAACACTCCCTGATCCTCTACCACACCAGCGTCAAGGATCCGGGACTGATTTTACCCAACACGACGTTGACTACGTCAGCTTTGGTTGTGTTGGGGAATCTGGAGAACAAGGCTGGGGGGATTTTGTGTTTGCGGAGGGGATGGATGCCGATGACGTGGCAGTCGGTGACGCATCGTCTTCACCACCGAGGCTGCCTTCGGCGTCCTCAAAGAGCAGAACGAGCGTCTCTCGAGATCACCAGACGCTCTCAGACTCCGAGGGAGATGCCGTGCTGGTACTCCTGAGCCTCGGCAACGTTGGATCGTTTGATATTGTGCAGTGATTCTGTTAAACTTTTGAGGGTCTTTTCTTCCCTTGGTGCGTTATTACGGGACTTTACTATACTTTTCTCATTATGGAAACAACTAGGTGACTGTTTGCCCTGGTTGCTTTGAAAGTTTGGACCCCAAAAAAACATATTTTTCTAGGTTTTATTTACCACTTGAGAAGAAAACAAATATTGCACATTCGCCTTGTAATTGTCTCACTACCGCATCAGTGTTCAATAAAAACAATCAACAGCTGAGCCTCTTGTTACTGACAAACAAACAGCTGGCTAAAAAGACACATTTTCTTTTATTAAAAACACTACTACCACTCAGTATTTACATCACTTTTGTACATTTATCCACAGATAATATGCAGACGTCTCCGCTGACGACGAGCTGCAGGGGGAGCTACAGTATTACAAGCAAAGTAGACAGCACAAGCACCTGAAAGGTCATAAAAGCAGCTCAGCTCACATGTACATGCATTTTCAAAGCTCTTGTGCTCGGTACGATCCTGGCAGAAGTCTCGGTGTGTAGTTCTGTGTTTTGCGTCTATTTAAAAAGGCACTTCCCGAATCAGTTGCTTGTTCGTGCGGTGAGAAAAATTCCTCACGCCTCAAAGTCATATCCCGTGGTGACACGACAGGTTGTTGCGCAAGGCAGGAATGAGATTGAGGCATTTACAGAAACACCCGGCTCTTCTCTTCGCAGCAGGCATGACATGTCTACAAACTGGTCGAGCACTAGCGCTAGAGAATGACGAATGGCATTTCAAACCTGCGGTTTCCCCGCCGAGCACGTGGAGGGTAAGGGCTGACGAGGAGATGCTGCTGTCATGCACGTTCGCAAAGTTTCTTTTCAGCGTCAGTAGTAAATGATCTGCCTCGAGTAGTGAAATAGTATAAATAAGGTGATGATTGCAGGTTTGTTTCATGACCGGCCACTCTTCTCCTTTTTATCTTTCATTTCCTGGTTGTTAGAAACTGATCTGAGTCTTTGTACAGAGTCTATAAAAGTTTTTTAAAAATGTAAACATCCACGATCCGTCGATCTTTAATGTAAGGTGCTGGGCTTGCTGTTGGTGACCATGCTCGCGGCCTGCATCACTCTGTAGCGCTCTCGGAGGTTTCGCCGCCTCACGTGCTCGTTGGTGATCTCTATGACGTTTCCCACGGGGAACCAGCCCTTCTGGCCGTCCGACAGGCGGATGCCTTCATAAAATCCTGAGAGGAGGGAGGAGGGGAGGCGGGAGAGGAGAGGAGAACAAACAAAGGGGAAGATTGGAGGCTTCTGTATCGCTCATGCAAGAAAAATCAATAAACTGCTAAGGTGGAGGGTCGGGGATTGAGGGTTAGGGCGTGTAAACAGAGTCAAAGGAAGGGGCGTGTTAAAGATGCAATGTGACGTCAGGGCTGATTCTTAATCTAGATCCACAGACAGACATGAGCGATATGAATCTGTCCTCTTCCTGTAAGCACAGATTTATATCGCTTCTGAGGAGTGATCCCTGAAGTAGATTTTCTGATTTTACTATCTGAATAATACATAAACAACTCCTTAGTCTGGGATTCCTTCCACATTCTTACCCTCGTTGGTTTTACGGATGACGTTGACGATCTCTGTGGGCTCCAGGGTGAGCTCGTCTGCCTGCTGGGCGATGTACTGCTCCACGCACTGCACCTGAGGACAATCTGACACACACACATCGACGTAAGCAACTATGGACCGCTACCAAGCACACAAACACATGCTGTAGTACCATGCTTGTAGTCCTCACCCCAGTCCTCATAAATCACTTCATCCTCATCTCCGTCAGGCTTGGTGGGGTTGGGGAAAGCCGCCATCCACCTGTGCATGTCTGATCTGTTTGACACAAACAGTTGTGAGTCTGAAGTCTTTAGGTGTGTGATTGTAATGATAAGATTTTTTTTTTTTTTTTTTTAGTCTCACTGTGACGGAGCTTTCAACAGCCTCTCCATCATGCGTCCCTGGTGGTTTTCCAGCAGGGTGAGGTTGAAGCAGTGTTCGTAGGGGCCGCCGCTGTTCCCGCTTTCATCCATCGGCTGCACCTGCACCAGAGAGCGATGGGCATGGTCGAGGACCACGAAACGCTCTGCGCTGTTGGGGGAAAAAAAAAAAGGAGAACACATTTATTTTTTAAAATTGTATTCATACGTGCTGTCTGTCTAATTAGAGAAGTACTCATCTCTTCCTCTTAATTCTCTTTTAACACAACTTCCTGCTATTTTTGGGGAATTTGGAGTCATTTCAGTAGCAATGACTCACCGTTAAAAAGTTCTGCGGTTTTGTTCATCGTGATATGTTGTTAAGAGCGAGGAGAGGGACAGACTTTCTCTGCACGAAGCATCGTAAAGACAACCGAGGTGATTCCCACAACCGATTAAAACCGTAATTGTTAATAAGGTTAAAAATAAACCAACATGTTGATGTTAATACATAACCTCAGCTCACGGAGTGACTTACAGGAAACGGTGTCATTACATAGAGTCATGAAGGAGGTTTACTGGGCACTTAAGCAGTTGTGTAGTCGCTGGCAGTTGATTGAACTCTCATAAATCAGAAGCAAAGACGCCTGATAATGACGCGGTGTATGAAGGCTCACGATCATTAAGAAGAATCCATAATAACATTTTCAAACACAAAGAAGAGCTGAGACTGATGCAGGTATTTGGTTATAAACCACTAAAATCCTGATCACATTGTGTCAGATCAATCGATTTTGTTGTCAGGCGCCATCTCTCAGTCCCGTTTGCTTCCAATTGATTGTTGACGCCGCCTCACCCTTTCTTGACGGCGATGACGAACAGATCGTTGAAGAGGAAGAGGTAGACCGGGGTGAACTTTGCCCTCATGTTGAAGAGCGTTCCTCCTTTAGACATTTCCTGCAGCTCTCCCTTCTTCTCCAAGTACCGTGTCTGGGAGATGATTGGGATGGCCTGCAGAGGACAGACACGTTGATTTGTTTTTCAAAATAAAAGTCCAGTCATGCACACATTTATCGTGTGTGTGTGTTTAGAGTTTACCTTGAGCTTGTCAAACTCCAGCGTTTGGGAGACATGAATTAACTCCTCCATCTGTCTCATCTTTCCCACCTGTGTGTTACACTCGTCAATGATCTGCATGATTATAAGAGTAAGGAAAAGATTAAATCAACACTTAAAAACCTCATATTGCCTTGTTGTTGTTGTTGAAGGCGATGTGGTCAGTTTCAGTTTGAGAAAACGACTGTGTGAGAGTCTTTGTCCTCAGTGACACATGTGACTCAACTAATAGGAAATCCTTTAAAAACAATGGCTGACGTCAAATTTCCAGAGGCATGCAAAGCACTCAGGAGTCAAATTATAAGGATTTGTAGCCAGAGGGAGGGTGAAGAGTGAGGAGCATTTACCTTTGAGACAGAAGCCAAAGCCTTGGAGGCCGTCCCCTCCTCGTTTGTCCTTTCCTTTGTTCTCTTCAGGATGTTCTAAAACACCAGACAACACATTTTCTATTTCTGCAGCGGACAAACAGCATCACCAGGATACATTTTTTCCATCTGAAGGCAAACATAAGTTCGGAAAAGTTGAGGCAAGGTGTGCCTGTGTGTTTGCTCATGGGTCAAGAAGCAGCGGTGGAGATAACGCTGGAATGAAGGCTTTCCACAAACCAAGACACCGTGATGAACTCTAGACTATTGACTCTCAATGGAGAGGAGAAGGGTCAGTTATTGAGAATGTATCGTGGCATTATGCTCAAGACACTTGAGGAACTCATTCAAAACTTTGCAAAGACTAACTGCATTGTTGTCACGCTCCAGTTAACACGCGAGCCTTCGGAAAAACCAGAAGCAAACAAATCTTTACTTCTTCGTCCGAGAATCGAGTCAAAACCACCAACAGCCAAGCAGTGTGTAAAGATCAACATGTTTACGGTGAGATTTTTACAATCCCTGCTCACCTCGATGAGCATTTTGATGCGCGTTATTCGTTGGAAGGGCAGCAGCAAGAAGGACATGAAGGGCAGCCGCTGGCATTGAGGCGACTCTTGGAGACGAGTGATGACCGCAGCAAACTGCGTGTTGTTCTTCCTGTAGACACAAACGAAAAGCTTTAAGATTGTACAGCTTCATCCTGATTGAAGCTAGACACATTGATCTTTGAGAATTGTCATTTGTTTTGTTAAAACCCAACCAATTCTCTTACATGAGAGCAGTGAAGGTCTTGTCCTGGTAGATCTGGTTGCGGACGTAGTCGATGTAGGCGGGGAAGTTGTGCTGGGCGTGGTAGTGGATTATGCCACAGATGTCAGGGAAGACCAAGTCCTCAAATATGCGGTCCTCCAGGTCTTTCAAGAACCTGTGGAGAAAGATGACAAAGACTTCATGAACCAAAAAGAACAAATAGATAAAGACTTACAAAGCTTTAATTGACCATCGCCTGACCTCAGGAAATGACATCTCTCCTTTTCCTTCCTATCTGTTGGTATTTTCGTCCCACTGACCTCCCAACTCATAAATCACCTCACCATTTCCCATTTCCTTTATCGCCCTTTCCGTCCTTCTTTCTGACATCTCTCACCTCTCGCTGACCTCCCGGACCCTCAGGATGTTGGAGAAGAGGGTCTTTTTGTCTCTGATGATCAGCGTCTCGTCCAGGTCCCGGCTGTTCAGGAAGTGTTCTGTCAGAACTCGCAGCGATCGAAGGTACGAGGCCTCAGACGTCAAAACTTCAAACATGCTCTGTCAGGGGAGGAGGTGAATAACGTGACACGTTTTAGACATAAAGCAGTTAAAAATTCAGATTAGGAAAATGTGAATCGGCACAGTTTAAAAACAGGCTCCTCTTTGTTAATTCAGCTTTCCTGCCAAGATTTTTACCCTACAAGAGCGCTGGGTTCTGTCTATGAATGGAAATGGTTATTAGTACATGGTCTATTATACCACAAAGATTTACAAGGTTTTGCCAAAAAGAGCTGGAAAAAGTAAGAAAGCAAAGTGATGAACTGGAATGTCTCTTCAATAATCTTCCTTGTAGTCTTGTGTCTTGTGTCTTGTGTGTGCTACAAATTGATTCACAAATTCAAATTAAAGTAGAAATAATCCCCATTTAATTTATATAAGATAAAGTATAAATATAAGATAAAGTATAAAATAATCCACTGTGACACTAAATAATATATTTTTAATTAACCTGTGTAATGACTGTTATTCCTATTATCGATTTCTTGTTTTATTGATGAATTGTTTCGCATTTTCTCTTCAATTATAATCAAATAATATCTTACGGTTCATTTGCTCTTCAAAAATGCATCACTTTAAAGGATGTTTCTCCTGTCTGGCGTTGGGAAGTTGGAAGCCTGACTGGAAAAGCTTTCATGCACTGACCATAGAGTGAATCGATATTATATTACAGCAGTGAGTGATAAAGTGATGCAGAGTGGGCCTTACATTTCATAAAAACATCACGTTATTACTTTAAAGTGTGATTTAAAAACTTGATGCAGCGTCTCCCGTTTCACTTCTCCTCGCATCATTGATTCCTCTTTATGTAATCTACCCTTGGTGCATTAGCCTCTCCCTCCTCGCCTTCACATCCGTCCCTCACCTCCTGGTACTTGCACTGCTCAGGCGTGAGCTGCTCCAGCACTCCGCTGTCCCGTACATTTGGGAGGTCCTGCCACAGGGTGCTCTGGCCCGGAGTGGGCACGGGGCTTCCCCTGGGTCCTCCGTTTCCAGTCCCAGTCCCAGAGCGACGTGCTGTCCAGTCCATAGCGTAGTCGGCACTAGTTTTACTGATGTTGCGGCAAACTGTCTGACGCCGGATCTCCTTGGTGATGACGGTGGCGCGGTATGTTTGGTACAGAGGCTCTGAGGGGGACACATGACCGAAACATGACGAGTTAACAGTTTACAGTCGCAGGTATTATTAAATTTTGAAGTATATTGCTTTTTATTATACTAAAGGCAGAACAGTATGCGGTGACAAATAGTACATAGTCTGTACTGTATTAGTACACTGACTGAAAATGGATATTTACTCCAAATGTACAAATAAATCATGAATTACAGACATTATTACTAAATGATAAAGGTGCATTGTATGCTGTTAGAAGTGTCAGTGTGATGCTTTCAGTGTCCTGGTTTATCCGGTGATGTTTTGTTTTGTTACAGCCGTACCATCCTGCAGCCGGGACTCCCAGCTGAACGAAGACTCCCTCTTGAGGGAGCCTGTCCTGACCGGCCTGGAGCAAGAAAGAAAAGATAAAGGGTGAATGTGAAACCGAGCTGTTTGACAAAATAGTGGATGACATAATGATTACTCGATACGCTGACTTTGAGGTCAAGGCTGGTGAAATTGGATATTTTTCTTTATGTCAACAAATCCCGTAGAAACTACAACCAACAATGTGTCGCCCAGGGCAACGGTGCGGTCTATTCATGTGTTTTTATGTCACAGAAAAACAAGCTACGTCAGGTTTGTCTTGCTGACACTTGTTAGTAGCATTAATATAGTATAATATAGAATATCATCAGCCTATTATCAGAGAGACTCACGGTTCTTCCACTGTGTCCTCTTTCTCTCCTTCATTCCCTCCATTCTCCTCTGCATCTGAAATTAAAAATGAAAACTTCTGCATCATTCATAACTCATCTCGGGCAAAGATCATGATATCAGTTCACTGCACACCTTTCCTCGACGTGATGGACTGCAGTGAGGCGCTGCTGAGCCTCCTGGGATCTGCCTTCGGCGGTGGAGGTGGGGGTCTGTGAGGGCTGGCTGGGGGTGGAGTGATAGCCCGTTGGGGGCTCAGCCCGCTGCCAGTAGAGCTGTTGGGGGAAGATGGACGCAAGTTGCGCCACTCCTCCATCGTGGGCTGCGGGAGAGGAACGCCGGCGCGGTGCACCGGAGTGAGGCTGCGACTGTCCTGAGGCACGGGCATCCTCGGCGGGATGGCAGGCGGCACTTCGTCTGGGCTCGGGGTGGGCTCTGCACCAGCCTGAAACTCTGATGTTGGGTCTGAGGTGCTGTAGGACAGTTTAGACCGGCGGGCTGGTTTGCGCACCTTGATCAGAGGAATATCCAGCTCCTTACACGCAGGCGCAGCCTTTTTGGGCTCGACCACAAAAAGCGTATCCTCATAAATGTTTTCTTCTTCCTCGTTCTGGGCGGGGGGGTGGTGGATTTGTGCTGACTGAGACTGTTTCGGGGGAACAGGGGGAGAATGAGAGCGGGTGACAGCGAGCGCGAGAACAGAGTGAGGGCCGGGGTCCGAACGTCTCCGGTGACCCTCCGCGATCAAAACGTCCAAATTTTGGTGGAACTTGTTCTTATTTTGCTTCACTTCACTCTCATCAACCACAGAAGTCCTGTCCACCTCATCCCCTGCCTCGCTGTCCTCTTCCTCACCTATCCCTACCTCTTCATCCTCCCCATCCTCCACCCTCTGCTCTTCATCAGTCTCATCCTCGCCTCCAGCTTCGCCCTCCTCCTCCTCCCCGCCGTGGTCGTCATCCACAGGCACCCATATCAGTTTCATGCCAGGCCACTGGATGTGGCACACGCAGCCGCAGTTCGGCTCGCAGCTGGGGCCGAGAGGCGCGTAGGGACTATGCTCCGCCTCCGGACTACGCTCCGCCTCCGGACTACGCTCCGCCTCCGCTTCAGCTCCTCCAATCGGCTGAGTCTCCACCTCTTTTCCATCGGGCGCTGCATCACAAAAGAAGCAACACGGATTAAATGGAAGAAAATAAATCACATCAGCATCTTTCACTTTTTTTCAAAAAATTTTCCACATCCAAGGCTACCAACTACAAAGTTAACAGAGTGTGAATGAGCTGTTTCCTGCCGGGCTTCTTTCCTACATGTGCATCCCACAGTTAGAGCGTCTAAACCTCACTCTCATTTTTTTTTTTTCCATCAGCTTTGCGTGGCACACGCCGTGCTGCCGAGTCAGCAGTTCATCACTATGCAAATACAGCACATCTGCGAGCGGTTTGTTCAAATATTCATGGCAAGTTTGGAATGTTGCATGGAAGAAGAAGGAAAAAAAAAATCCAATATTGACAAAAGGAAATGGAAGAGGCAGCGGAAAGAGAGCGGAGAGTGGAGGATGAAGGTCAAACGGGTCAGTGAGCCAATGCAGATGTCTCATTAAAAACATAGTTTAATAAAGATGGAAAGAGGATGGAGCTTTTTTTTCAGACAGGTAATTATTAGTTTAACAAAAGGACATGGTAGTTAAAGGTCTAGCATGTGAAATGAAGGAACCAGAAGTTAATATAATAATATAATATATATGTATTTATTTTGTGTGATCCAAGCTGCTGTGAATGCTACACAAAGTGCCAAAAAACTGCAGTTCCTTATTTTTATACCGTGGAACAACAAACAGACGAACCAAACACGGGCTCTCGAGGGCATTTTCTAGCTTCTATGGGAAGGGGGTGAGGCGAGGAGTATTCAGTCGGTTAATAAATCCTACACATTTAAACCTCCAAAAACTGTTAAAATATGATTGGTTGTCGATCTACAGAAAATTACTATTTTGATTCTTAGTTATTTTTCAAACGTTTTTTTTTCTGTTTTTATATCATTGTACAGTATGTTTAATATTTTTAGGTTGTGGATTTTTGTTAAGAAAAGAAAATGCAATCTAATCTTAGCTCCTGCCAAACTGCGAAATATCAGAACTATTTTCGGAGACCTTATTGTCTGAAACACGAGTCGGTATGTTTACCAGTGGTGGCATGGAGGAATGAAATGTAACCAGCTTGGCATTTCCCGTAATATCTTGTTTCACTATCAGCCTCTTGCATGTGTTCATGCACATAAATCCACGATTAGTCATGAATGAATGGATTTTCTGAGGTGTAAAAGGTTTAAGTGACACTGATCTAAAAGACTGATCGGAAGTTAACCGATAGATAAATTGATACTGACAATGATCATTAGTCGCAGCTTTTAGACTTGTTATTGTTCACAGGGAACCAAAACAAGGAAGTGATACTTTAGTACAGTATGAGTAACTGGGGAGGGAACACACGAATCTCTTTCTCTCTCAGAGAGCCAATAAAATCTCATGTCTCCGGGTTCCTCTTTTGTTGAGTCAGGAGAAAGCGGAGAATCATGACTCGGCAAAAGAAGGCCCCCGTGTCAACGAGCTCCAGATTAAAACTGAAACAAATCTCCAAAGTTTTAACGTGCTCCAGTTTACGACTTTACGGCCAACAACTAGAGGATAAGAAGCCGGTGACGGGCTGATTATCTTTTTTCACTTGCAAGTGGGAACAAACGGTGTCACTTCCTGCTTTCACACGCACGAGAGCTCCCTCTCTTATGCACAGATGATCAGCTGACTGACTGAACCTGTTCACGGCTGCTGGCAGCAACACACCTGTCAGAGCTACACCCTGACCACGCTATAGATTCAGATTTCAAAATAAACCAGTGCACACACACACACACACACACAAATCTCTACATGTACTTACAAGCCTTTTTTGATCTTCTTGCAAACTTCTTGAAGAATGACATTTTTATCTACGATCACGCTCTCTCTGTGAACCTGGACTGTGCGGTTAGTGTGAAAATCATGCATTAACTCTGCATGAAGACAGACTCTTATAGTGTCACCTGATCTTTGTTCAGCTGCAATAAACTAAACTAAATGACAGCCAAAGTCTAATATATTTTAACTTTATTTCAAAAAATCATGTGACACGGCTTCCTGGTGTTGATCGAATCAAGCTGGAAGAGGGACAGGTGAGCTCCAGGTATTAATTAAGCGATATTACACGAGAGGGGTGTGATTTAATGTCATTGTTGGCACGACAGTGAGGCGATCCGTCGAGGTACACAGGTACACCAACGAGGTACATGCATGTATTAACGAGGCTCTATAAAATACAGAATATTTATTAAAGAAATCTGAAATTCAGATGTATTACTTTACTAAAAAGCTGACTTTTTATTTAGTCGGATGTGGAGATGGCAGAGTAACATTTGTAGTGTGCTGTCATGCTGACTTCAGCATGTTTTAGTTGATCAGAACTACTTGCAGCATAAAATCTAATATATATGAAATATATTTAAAAGTAAAATATAAAATCAGTAAAAATCCACTGTACCTGATCGACCTCCTTCCACGCTGACGCTGTCCCCCTCCTCTCCTCCTCTCTCTTTGGGCTTTCGGCTCCTCTTCGCAGGCAGTGGAGGCGCCTGCTCTCTCCCCAGCTTTAGCGGCAGACTTGCGCGGCCCGGTTTAGGTTTTACCGTAGGCGGCCGCTTGAACCGTTTCACCGGCTTGACTTCTGCATTGCCATTAGTGAGTTGTTCCCCCGGCTCGCTCTGCTCGGATTTCTGTTTGCTAAACTGGTTCACAATCCTCTTCACCTTGCCTTCGGAAAGACTTGTACTGCTGCTCGAGTGTGCCAGAGGAGGGGAGTTGGGTTGCGCCGACGGTTTTGGAGGGATCTCCGGTCTCGGTTTGGCCTCAGGTTTAAGGGGCAAAGGCGATGTGGCCCGTTGGGGTGCTTCCTGAACAGACATGGTAGCTGGAGTCTTCTTTTATGGCGTGTTTCACTCTCAGCCCTGACCAATCAGAGGTCAGGCCTTGAAGGCAAGGGTCAATGTGAGAATCTCATCATCACCTGATGAGTAAAAGAGAAAGAGAAAGTAAGTTCAAAACCAGAGGTATTGTTATTTGTACTGTCAAAATGTGACGCCTACATGACTCATGAAAAGGAAATTCTTTTCATTTTTCAACTTGTAGCCTTGACTCAGGTGACCAGGTGATCACTTGAGACGATTTGTCACATTAAGCTCTGGAGCTTTATACAAAGGCAGTTGTACTGTCAGTGGTTTGGAACTGTTTTCTTTTATTACTGGGTATCTATGAATATTTTATGACTCCACATCTTTGCCCATATTTAGATAAGCCGGGTGACGGCAGAGGCAGGACCACGGTTCTTCAGAAACCCTTTGGGTGACGTCATGGATACGACTTACAATATCTACGCTCTCTATGATAAGGATGTGATAAGGGCCCAGAAGTCTGATCAGATTCAAACTTGGGGACGTTGCGATTACACGGTGGTTAGTGGTTCTCAGCCTTTTTGGTTTGTGACCCCTTAGAAAAGAAAATGATTCACTGTAATTATAGTCATTCTCTGCGGCTGAAAGAAACATTTACTTAAGGCAGTAAACGCTGCGTAATTCAGTGTTTTCCATTACAGTGTTGGACTTTGAGCTCCACGTTAGAAATCCCCTGCAGTAGGAGGCCTCAGAGGATTATGAACTTTGCACTGTAAGGAGCAACAACCCAACAATTAAAACAATTGATAACAAGTCCTGCAAAGGGAAGTACGGCTATAGGTCATTGCTTTTTACATTGCAAACTTCCTCAATACAGCTTCTTGAAATATCATTTATTAATGACTGCCAGTTAACAGGCATAATGTTGTTTATTCGTTTACTGGCGTCAGTATCAGCGCCGATCAAAGAAAGAAGTGATGATAGGAAGAGTCAGACTGCTGGAAGTCTTCCAGAGGAGCAGAGTCGGACTATAGCGATGGTTTTGGAGGGATCTCCGGCCTCGGTTTGACTTTATTACAACTTGATCTTCAGTCAGACAGAAAATTAAATGTCAGTTCTTCTTCAGTGCAGCAGACAGGCATATGATTCACGACAGAGCGGTGTCATTTAATTAATAGTTAACCACTGTTTCAATACAAATATACATTTATAATCATGTTGTCTTGGCAGGTTGAAGAGCTTCAGGCTCTCTGTGATCTTTCACCTACAGCTGCTCTGAAAATATCCTTGAATATTTTCTTGTTCTCCAACATTTTCTGCCATCTTTGCATAAATGTCAAGGCTTTCAAATATCTGACCCCAAGTTTGCAACGTACGCACTGCAAGAAAAATCTACAGATGCACAAACACTGATCCTCCCAACAGTGACACATCTTCTGTATTCAAATGAAGCAGTCAAACGTGGCACTTCTCTCAGCCTTTCCTTGCCCGTCTATAAAAAGAAACATGACGACAACAAAGTGAAATTCAAGTTCCATCCTGGGGAAACCAAATGTCCGCGCTGCAGATTCTTCTCGCCGTGTATTTTTTTTTTGATGTGTGTGCAACAGCTGATGCGACACCAAACCGAACGAGGGTTAGTCATCCCCTGAGTCATGCATGAAAATGCCTCTGCACGGCTTTGTGTGACTTTCTCAGCAGCAGTTGCTCGAGGAGAACTTAATTAACTTAATAAGGAATTAGTGTGGTGATTGTGCTTTTTGATTAATAGATAGAATCGTTTAGTATGCAATTATTTTTAAAAAGGCAGACAGATGCCCGTCACAGACACCGATAATAAGCAGCTGGCAGTCATATGAACCCCAAGTATCTGATATTTTAGCCACACTAGCAGCACCACTGACTGGTCCAGACTGAAATATCTCAACAGCGATGTGCTGATGAATGGCCTGAAATCATTTGTTGAATTAATTGGAGTTAATGCATTTTCTCTTGGTGGATTAACTGATTAATCCACTAATTATTTCAGTAGTAAATGCTCTAACAATCAGTGGATTAATGCCTTTAGTTGATTCCAGAAATTAAACTGCTTTCCTGGGTATATATTGTTGAACGTTTAATAGCTCTGGGTTTGGGATAAACAGATTAAATCCCCAAAGAAAATATTTGCTAGGTGCGGTCCGATTCAGCAGCAGCTGCTGATACAGAAAAAAATGATAAAGGGGCACGAGGAGCACTATTTATCTTGGCAAAACCAGGTGAAGTCAATGTGCAATAGCCAAAAAACTGCAGTTCCTCAAATGTCCACTTGAGGCTGGCTCCAGGACAAGTCAGTCTCCATAAGTCCCCATGTTCAAATGTCCAACTTCACAGCAGAAATAAACATGTTTACAGCCTGGTACAAAATCAGTTTTGGTCTCTATAGCTAATTTCCCCGTTCATGACAACTGTACTGAGTCTGAATTTTTTTATAACTCACCTGTTTAAATTATATTAAGGCTTAAAGTTATGCATAATTAAAAGCATGGACGCTTTGATTGACAGGTAAGTAACTTCTTAGAAACCTGTGGTGACGTCACGCATACACCTTCCAGTCTTTATAATGTCAATGGGGAAAACAGAAGTTTAATGTTGTCTGTGGTTCTGCAGGGAGTATAAAGACAATAAGACGGTATTTGGTTGCATGATGGGAAATGTAGTCAGGTCAGGTAAATCTGTCTCCTGCAAGGGCCCTAACTTTAAACAACACACGATTTCAAAGTGTTGTACTGCTTTGTGAAAGATTAAAAGCTGTTTTAGTCATGACAAAGAAATCACAAATTAAATTTTATTTGTATAGCCCAAAATCACAAAATACATTTGCCTCAAATGGAGTGACACCCTCTGTCCTTAGACCAGTGTTTCTCAAACTTTTTCAGACCAAGGACCACTTTGTCAAAAAAAAAATTTTCAGGGACCACCTGACCCCGTCTTCAGCCACCTATCCATCATTGTTTCCCATCCTCTCCGTGCCTTGTTTTAGTTAAAGTTCACAGCTTTTGCTGCTCTTTTCCTTGCTTTCTTTTCCTTACTTACTGACGTGACAGCGGAATGATTTTGTCTATAGGAGACGCCGTGGTTGCTTAGGCAACAATTTGGGCACTGCTAATTCAGATTTATCTTCATATATCCATTATACATATTTTTAAAAAATATTTGTCTGCATTTTTGTTCAGAGAACAAATTCGCTTTACACTTCAAATAATGTTAGGTAGGACTAGGGCTGATATGGCCTGTAACCAATATCTCGATATTTTTAAGCTATATCGCGATACACGATATATATTTCGATATTTTTGTTGTTGTTGTTTTGTATTGTTTATTTCTAATAAATATTGTCATTATTTCCATGATAGCATTGTAATTGCTCAGAATCAACGTAGAACAGTAGATTTACACTTGCTGTGAGACACACCTCTTTTATAGCATTTTAACACTTGTCATATTTTTTTATGAATTTTTAATACATTTCATGATGTAAATATGAGCTTTAAAGCTCAATAGCTTCCAGGTCCTGTGACCTATTGGCTCAAAATCAGTGTAGAACAGTCGAGCTACACCTGCTATACGACACACACTCTTTTTTATAGCATTTTAACACTTGTCATATTTTTTTTATGAATTTTTAATATATTTCATAATGTACATATGAGCATTGAAGCAGTGCAGAATCATACTTGGCATATGAGACACTTTTTTAAATCAAATTTTAACCATTCTTCATATTTTATAAATAAACGTTTAATACATTTAACACCCACGTTTTATTTTGAAAACCGAAAGTGTCCACACGCTGCCGTAAGCTAGCGCTGACTTTCCAGTTTTTTAAAAGTGTTTTCAATAAAGTCGGCAATACGGGCGCACTTGAAAATATCGGAGCAGCTGACGTGACCACGCGAAAACGAGAGACGGCGTGACCGCAGCTGTTTTTCTTCAGAACCAAGTCGTCCGTCTCCATCCTCACTTGGACTCTTGGCTTTACCTCTCCTCACTTGATACAGAAAGTACGCATGCGCGCAGGGGATGTTTCTGGGTGGGCGGGGCAGTGTGCTGCGTGCTGTGAGCAGCAGGAGTGAGTGACAGGCGAATCCCCGGAGAATTAAATGCAGACGGCTTAAAACATTTACGTGACAAGTACTCGATGGTCGCGATATAGTCATTTCATACATCTCACGTAGAACAAGCCGCGATATATCGAGTATCCCTAGGTAGGACTCCACAAACTTGTGTGGGAAATTCGAATATTTTAAGAGATCCTCTCACGGACCACTTGAGGTCGCTCGCGGACCACTAGTGGTCCGCGGACCACACTTTGAGTAACACTGCCTTAGACCCTCAGTTCGAGTGACGAAAACTTACTCACAATACAATCTACTTTTTGGGTCTGTCAACTAAGAGCTCACTAAAGTCAACACCGACGTAACGTGTTTGTTTCTGAGAAAGTGCACCAGCTCGTCGGACCAGTTCAAACGGGGTGTGTGTGTGTGTGCTGCACAGTGAGTGAGCTGCACAGTGAGTGAGCTTGTAATAAAAAGAGACAGACAGCGTTTCATGTTTCAGGCTGATGAGAAAAATGTTTGCCGGGCTGTTGGATGGGAAAAAAACTGACATACGTTTAATGATTATAACATCACAGCGGAGGGAAGCCTTTAAGAGGTTAATTAAAAAAACGATTTCCATCACCCTTTACATGCTTTCATGTTCTCTGCTTCAGTTTCTCAATTTACAACATTCAGAGTAAAAAACGACTGTGTGCTTGTTGTATAATTACACTACCAATGTTTGTGTGGGTGTAAAGTAGGTCTTTCCAGGTTTCAGCTTCAGCCTTCTGGCTATTATCATTGTCCACAGGGTGACACACAAACCTCAGATAGGAGGGTGTGTTCACTCACAAAGCACTCATCTAGACACTGGTCTAATTGTGAGTTAATGCACCTATAGACTTCACTTCCTTTTGTCTCCCTTCGCTTTATTGACCTGGTTTGTTCAATAGCAACATCCATCCAGTCTTCTGGACCCTAGACACACACACTCAGACTGGGTCAGTGGGCCAGACGTTCATTTTCAACAAAGGTATTTGTCCCAGCAAATCCAAAATATAGCAGATATGGTGTGATCATTTAAAGAGGGTGTCCATTAACACACTCTTTCTATGTGTGTGTGTGTGTGTACTGTAAGCCATCTGCTCTACGAGCCTAATGGGTCAGTGTGTGTATATAAAATGGGGGTATGGGGGCTTTAAGAGAGAGCTACCATTATAATAGATGTGATGTGTCTGGATGGAGGCTCCACGTTGGACAGGAAGAGGGGGCGGAAAAGGTGTGTCGGAAAGGAAAACACACACACACACACACACAAGGCGTGGGAATACAGGACAGGACATAAATATATAAATAAATACAGGTCTGTTGACCTGTGTGATCCTTAAATATGTAATTAGAAATACACTGGTTTGGTCTTATAAAGGAGCTGAAGACACCATAAAGATGCCAGTAGTGGTCTAGCCTGCTGGGTGTCCATTTTATGTGTTTAAATCAACATAAAAATGAATTAAAATTTTTAACAAAATCAATTTATATGAATTAAACCCCTATTTTATGGTTTAGTCTCATTCTGCTACCCCACCTACATCAACAAAATGCGCATATATGTCAAGATATGCAACTATAAAGATATTAATTAGTAATAATATTGATTATTTAAGACATTATTATCTAACACAAACCACAGCGGAGTGTTACAGCGGTTTTACCCGGAGGGAACAGGTGCCTACACGGGCACAGTCAACCAAACCCCACCCGCTACACCACCGGTAATGGACTGACCTCACTTAAAAACATTTAAATAAAACAGAAAACTCACCGTTGTTATTCAGACATGTCTGTAGTGTTGGCAGTCCAACATATTTATCTCCAGGGGGGAAAGGCTTCAGGTTGAAATCGGCCCCGGGACGCAGCAGCTACGTTACTTTAAACTTAACCGGTCGTCTCGCGGAGGTTTAAACATAACGGTCGTTAGTTAACCGTTGGTTCAAATTTTAAAAATAAAACCGGTTCAGTTTAACTTCTTGTTTCTGTGACAAGCTTGTTGTCTGAGCACACGCGCACCATCCCTCTGTTGTTGTCTCCTTTGTTACCAGCAGCAGCATGTGTGAGAGGAGAGGACGGAGTGTAAAGGAGTGTAACAACACCCCTGAAGTCACACACAGGAGTGCCTACGGGCATCCGGAGAGGGATTTCAAAATAAAAGCTCGATTTTAACTAGGTGTAAAAATGCAGCTTTTCTGGATGTTAAAGCTGCAGTGTAAGATTTAAGGCCTTTATTTTCAGAATAAGACAGACATGAAATGTAATGATCTTTCAACTGTGTTTTCATGCATGTGTGATTACCTGAAAATAAGAATCTTTTAGTTTTTGCTGCTTAAAAATTCTCCTTTATAAGTGCAATTTTTTCATGCTGCACTTTAAACAATCAGTGTCTATTCTCTGTACAGTCTCTCAAACACTGAGGGTTTTAGATTCATATATTGTATAGTTTACTGTTACTTGGCTTTTATTTTACTGTTGTTGGTTTTATTTAACTGTTATTTATACCCTGTGTACATAATGTTAAATTGTATATCTTATAGGTGTATAGTGGTAAAGCTTTTTCTTGGGATGTTATCTTATGTTATGTTCAAATGTTTGTTTGTTTTATTCTTGCTATTACTTACTATCTAACTTACCATTTGGGAGCTGCTGTAACAAACACAATTTCCCTGCGGGGATTAATAAAGTATTTTTGGTTTCTGATTTCTGATCTTGAAACACTGTTTCTACTGTAGCACCGGACAGACAAACTATATACTGACTCTAGAGATGGCCCTTTCAAGTGTTTCAAGTGTAATTCCTCCATCGGCCACTTGAGGCTGGCTACAGAAGTGAGTCAGTCTGTTTACAACCTGGTTAAGGCAACAGTTTTGGCCTCTATAGCTAATTTACTCGTTCATATTTATATATATCTCACCCAATCAAATGGTATTAAAGGTATGCAGAATTAAGAGTGTGGCTGCTTTGATTGACAAGTAGGTGCCATTACAGATGGCTTATCAGAGCAACCAGGGGTCACCCAGCTCACCCGATGATCCACGTCTTTGCCAATTTTAAGATTGACTGCGGAAAAAGCATTGGCACCCAGCGCTGCATATTTTCAGCTGGAAAACTGCACTGCAGAAACCTGTGGTTGACATCAATCATGTTCTGTCAATGCTTTATACTGTCATTGTCATTGATACTGTAAATGTGTTGTATGTGTTGATGCTCATTTAAGGGAAGCCTGTGTAATAGATAGTTTATTTACACATAGTAATTTTAATGTAATTTCCATGAGATTCACAATTTAATCAAGTCATCAGAATTCAGGACTGAAAACATTAAATTGTGTAAAATTTAAAAATAAACTAATCTATATGTCATTTGTTTGAGTTACCATTTTACTCTTGTATGATAATGTATCCTATATTATGAACCAGCAATCTTGCTTTAAAGATTTAGCGTTTCGTTTTAGTACTTTTATTTTGAAATCCAAAATTTCACAATTAGAGCACTTCCTGTCTGTTTAGTGTAAACTTGCCGCATCTTTGTATCTTTTATTTTATTGTATAGTTGGTGTTACACGAGTATTAAATATGTTATGTTATATTTGTTTGTTACTTACAGTAAATTCAAATTAAGATAAATTTTATTGATTATGACATAATATATTACCATGGTGACCCCTGCCTGTAAATGGAAATCACATGTAAACAACTCTTTATGGTAAATTAGATAACAGGTGTTCAGAGGGAGGCGCTTGGCCACTGCATACGTCCCTCCCTTCACCTCTGTATTTGTTCATTTTGTATCCTTCTTCCACCTAGTGCCTTAGTTTGGAACAGACATGACGTTAAATTCTGAGTTTATTTTAAATGTTTTATTGTTTTCTCTACCATACAAGAAAGTCCAAAAAAAGTCAAGCAAATCAATAGATTATAGAAGCTCATTTGTGCCAGGATAAATAAATAAATATTAAGACATAAAAGATACTATTATTAAATGAAATATTTACAACATTGTTTGACTTTTCTACCAGTAACATTTAAAAAAAAATCTACTATTTAATATTTGATTTAATAATAATAATAACTTTCAGTATCACATTTTCATTTAATTCACTGACTACAATTGCACAATGCACGTTTTCTCCTTTTGTATATATAATGTTAGACTGCTTTTCTGAACCATGTGACCTATGACCTGTAGGATATTTATTGTCTGTCTTAAAACAAGCCTGATAGGCTCCGTTTTAGGTTACAGAGAAGAGGCCACCACATGAAATAGCAAAAAACTTTTAATAAAAGAGGCAGTAAGGGAGCTGTATCTTTGTCCACCCTTCTCACATGTATGATCTGAGCTTCCAACCTTGAGACCCATGCCAGCTGACTTCACAGGGCACAATCAGACAAACAACTATTCACACTCACATACACACCTATGGCCAATTTAGAGTTACCAGTTAACGTATTAAGTGCATGTCCTTAGTACTTGGAGAGAACCCACACAGACACAGTGAGAACATGCAAACTCCACATAGAAAGTGCAAGTTTCACTATACAGTTATATATTATATTTCATTTATTCTGTACACAGAGCTCTGTAAATCTTACACAATGGACCTTTAACATTGTATTAATTTGTTTTACTTACTGTCTCATCCTTATAACTTACTAAATCACAACTTCTATTTAGTAACTCATTATTTTACTTTGTAAGACCAAATGTTTACCTACTAATTTTAATTTTGCAACTAAAGATCTTTTGAGTGTCTATAATTTTACTTATATATAATAGAGATACAGGAAATCTTTCCTGCCACATGCCATCACACTGTATAATAATAAAAAAAAACCTCAAGTCATAATTTACAGTCACTGCACATGTTTGTTCATACAGTAACACACATTGCACATTTCTCCTTTCTTACTTTGCACTAAATCAACACTGGCAATTGGCTGTATATACTTTTGTACAATAAACTAATGTACTATTGTTATTTTGATATTTTATCATGTATAGTTTGTTTTTTATATTTTTATTCTTATGTTGTCTATCAGCACTGTGTGTAATGCTGCTGCAGTAATTTTATTTATATAATTTATAATTTACCATTCATAGAGATGTTGAACTTCAGTCAAAGTTGCTGTGGAGCACGCAGGCCATTATGAATGAGAAGTAGACCCGGTCAGTTTGATGTACGTGAGACCGTTACGCTGAAATAATTCCACTTATCGATTAACAACCAGGACACCAACATATGACTTATTTTACTACTCGATTAAAAAGAAGAAAACACGCACAGTGAAGTGAAGTGAGGCTAAAAATCCAACGCGGGGTCTATTTAAGTTGGATGCTCCCGTTGCGCAAAGATACTGCGGCATTTTTCCCTTTATACTCTGTGAGTCGCAGCGCACGCATTGTGTATCGCTCCGCCCGGGCAGAGAGGAAATGCTCTCGGACCAATCACATCTGTGTTTACACCATCACCTGTCAGACATACACCCTCTGCTACGTTTTCTCTCTGTAAGGTGAGGCTTTCTGTCTTTTTTCGCTTTCTGTTTGAACCCCGTGGATGGAGTAAGAGCATTTTTTTAAAGGTGTGTGTGTGTGTGTGTAAAGCCGGCTCGGCTGTAGCAGCGAGAAGCGGTGTTAGCAGCAGGTTAGCTCCCCCGGAGCTAGCGAAGCTGGAGCTTGGTTATCTGTCCCGCCTGTGGCTTGTGTTGTTTTTTAGCCGATTATCAGAAAGTCCTTGCGCCTAATCAGGTCGGAGCCACGGCGGTGTGTGTTTATAGCTCAACCAAACCGGACTGACTAACTGTTTGTTAGCGCTTTAGCACCGTTAACGTACCAACGCTTTGGTGGCGCTAACCCAGCCATGCAGCGCATCCTCCGCGGCTAACGGTGAGGACGCTCGGTCGGCTTGGAGATGGAGATTAACCGCTAGGATTAATTACACCGTCTGCGTGTCTGTGCCTTCATAATAAAGCGTTAATTACAGACAGAGCCGCTGTTAATTGGCGTCAAAACCTGCGTTACAGAGAGCCGAGCGCCCTTTGTCTGCTACACTGTGGTGGCAGGTGAACCACAAAGGGGGAGGCAGTGACAGCAGAAGAAGAGCTTAATTACTTAATGTAATCAAATAATACAATTAAAAAAAATTCTGCCTGCCCCACAAAGTTTCATAGCGCTGTTATAATGGTATTAATTAGCAGTGCTGCATTAAGTAGTAGCATCTGACTGACTTTGTTGCAGTTGTTGCACATTATTTAACTGTAAACTTGATATTTTATATACATTTATATATGTGTATTGGATACTTTTATTTTGAAGTTTTCACCTATAGAACAGTACAACTCATTCCCACAGACAAACTAACATAGATATAGATATTAACAGACAAATTAATACTAGTAATATAATAATTATAATAATAATAATAATACCTGAACGTTATTATCAGTTTATATTGAACCAGTTAAAGGTTTACAGAGAGTCAGGCGATGTTCCAATATACTCAATAAAAGGTTGCCAGATCCTTAAAAAAGGTGTCGTATCTATTTCTTACCACATATGTAATCTTCTCGAAAAGGTAAAGGATTTTTGATATATTGTCTGACTTCCAGTTAGTGCGATGCATTTTTTCTGAAACAGTAAAAGCTATGTCAATAAAATTCCTGGAACTCTGAGTTAAATTCAAGTTTAAGTCCCGGATCGAATGGAACCAGTGTTTCCATAATGATATATATTTATATGTAGTTCTTAATAGATGGTTACTTGTTTACATGTATTGTTTTTGTACCTGGAGTATGTAACAAAAATACCCCCCCCCGGGATCATTAAAGTGTTTCTGAATCTGTATTGTTTTGGGGTTTTCAGTTTAGTTGGAGCTAATTTAAGCAGCTCTTATTTGCTATAGAGTGCTTTTTAATCTGCAGCCAATGCATCATATTCTCTAAGCTCATTACAGCTTTAGTCTGCAGAGTGGTTAGTACTGTCAAACACACGCAGATAGACGTGTAAAAAAAAAAAAAACCAAAAAGGATCTTTAAATGGTAATATCAGCTTGTTCCAGCTCTTTGCTGAAGTTGTATGATCACACGAGGACATTTTTTATCACGTTTCCTACATATTTGAAAACCTCTGGATCGCCACTAGAATTTCAAATGAAGCTGACCAACCTTCACCTTGCATAGCACCAGTTATTAACAGTTATTTCCGACCCCCCACGGGTTGAACTCCTTGTTTTTTGTCGATCCAGTACAGTATGGACTCAAATACACATGAATTTGTGAAACTATATATAAAAAAAAAGGAGGGACGATGGGCAGAGAGATGTGCAGATGGGAGGGGATGAGAAAGAGAAAAGGAGGAGAGTGAATCACAGACAGTATAAGGTGCAGTGCAGTGTGGGTGTTTACAGTGTTAACCCAGCCTCCGTGCTGTAGAGCTTTTTGATTTACAGTGTTCACATTCAGTCTCTCTTTCTTTTTATTTCCACCCAGGAGCTGAAACACACACTCACGCTGAAGCGCCTACGGTAGCCGCTAACTGGACGGACTCTCTGGCAATTGACCTTTTGCAGGTAAGCCCGGGCTCTGCTTTTGTACGACACAGTTACAGTCTAAGCTACTTCTGCTCGATCGGATCGCTCGCTCGCTGCTGCTGCTCTCAACTTCGATGCATCTCTTTAACCAGCTGGAGCAGCTATGATTTGAATACACGCACACTGGGAACACGTAATGACATTTTCAGGAAAAACAATCCTGCTGGAACATTTTCGCAGATCTGAGATAATGACACAAAGTCACTGTTGTGCTCGGCCACGAAGCGTTTGTAACATCTGCGTTTGTAACATCTTGAAGGTGAAAAAAGAAGAAAAGGAAACCTGTTCCCTCCACCAGCTTTTAATTAGAGAGCGATTTTTATGACTCGTAAACGTCTGCTTTTAATGATTTTTTTATTTTACTGCTGCACCAGCAGTTTGCAGCTATTAGAAATGCAATTTCCTCCCCAAATCACAAGATTGTCTCTGCGTTCACAAGGCGTGCACGTTCAGAGGAAGCACTTCAAGTTTCTTAAATGCTCAGGGAAGATCCTGACACGGATCCTGTGATTCTGCATCACAAGGAATGTCAGCAGGAGTTGTTTTTAGTCCAGCACGGCTCTTCTATGACTTGTGATAAACCCTGTCCTTGGGGGCTTTGAGGCACCGCGTGTTTGTCTGAGGCTTGTAAAAGTGTTAATTGGAGCATCTCAGGTGTAACATGCAGCGTTGGTGCAGTGTAGCAATGCCACAGAGGCGGCCTCGATCTTCTGGGACCGGTGGAGAGCTATCCTGGAACACACACACCGGTGCAAAAGAGGGAGGGAAGAAGAACAAATACAAGAGGCGAGAGACACTTTGAGGCAGACTTCTGTATTTTCCTGTTAGATCATGCAGTTAGTAGTTTATGAATTCACCCTCTAGTTTCATCTTCCTTTTATAGATTTCTTTGTTTTTGCTCTCTGTCTCAGTGGAATAGCGGAATAACTCTTAAACCATGAGCTCAGTGGCTGTGTTGACCCCAGAGAGCTTTGCGGAGCATCGCAGTGGCCTCAAGGACCAGGAGATTACAGGTAATGTCTGCCAGTCATCTACTTACCTGTTTACTCTCGTTAAACTGGTTTCACACCAGCAGCCTGAGCTAGTTAGCTACTTATAAGCCCAAGAGATCAGCTAAACGTTGCTCTGCGTTCTAACCCTCCTCTATACATTCATACTGTTGTCTTCCTCCACCCTCGCCTTATTTACCTCCGTCTCTCCGGGCCAGGCTGTGTCCCGGAGGATGAGGCCTACATCCCCACCTACCTGGAGGCCTTCCCTCCATTGCCGGAGAAGGGGACTCCGGGGGAAAAGGCCGGGGAGCCGGCGACAGCGTGGGGGAGCAAGATCAGGCCCATCAAAGCCTCGGTCATCACCCAGGTCGGTCAGGCAGCCACATACTTAAAAAGGATATTTCTCTGACTGTAATAACATTAACCGCAGTCGAGCTGGTCAATAAGACGCACCTGTTACAGTAACATAAGCAAAAAAAAAGAGACGCGTCGTGTGAAATCTGACCCTCCTCTGTAACCCGCTCCGTGCGCAGGTGTTCCACGTGCCCCTGGAGGAGCGTCGCTACAAGGACAACAGCCAGTTCGGGGAGGGCGAGGAGGCCAAAGTGTGCTTGGACATCATGCAGCGGACCGGCGCCCACATTGAGCTGTCTTTGGCCAAAGACCAGGGCTTGTCCATCATGGTCACCGGCAAACTGGACTCCGTCATGAAGGCTCGCAAGGAAATCGTAGCTCGTCTGCAGACGCAGGTAAATCACCAGAGTCACGTCAGGTCGTCGGGCGCTGAGCGTGCAGCAGGTGTTTTCTTTCTTTTCTTGCTATGTAAAGGTTAAGCAGCATATGTAACCTTTTATTTCCGCTTAGAGAAACATTTTAAGAACCAAGGTCGCTCCCTGTGTTGACACCATAACAAAAGTAACACTAAAACATGACAGTGGTAGGTAAAAAAACAGCAATAAAACATGCTCAGTAATAACAGTTCTAAACATTGTAATAAGAAGCAAGACAAGCGAAGACTATCCTTGTGAATTAAAGTGAAATTTCAGTAGATAAAATAAGACAAGATAAGATAAACTTTATTGATTCCACGCCGGGGAAATTCACAGCAGCTGAGAAAATACTCGCCTTGGTGGCTCAACTGCTAAGAGTGTGTATCCCATGTACAAAAGACTGAGTCTTTCCTGCAGCAACCTGGTTTCAACTCCTTTGCTGTGCGTCGTCCCCCCCTCTCCATGCTCTCCTGTCTGTCTTCAGCCGTCTGCCCTCACAAGTTAAAAGCTGAGTTACCTCCACACTCGCTCTGTTAGCCTTGTCAGTGGCCGTTAGCTCCTGAATCTTATTGTGGAGAGATCTTACGTTCCCGGCACTTAGATCCAGTCCTGCGTCTTGGTCTCCTTCTTCTGAGTTCATCTTGATACATTGTGTGATAATATTGATGCATATGCAGCGTGTGCCGGTGTAGAATTACAGATTCCTGTAATTGGAACGAAGTCTGTTTTTAAGTGACGGAAATGTTGAAAAAATAAAATTTCACAACCTTTTTTTTTTTCTTTGATAGTGAGTACTAGAGAGTAACAGATGCTTCTTTGTGGAAGAACAAAGACTCAAACACTTAAAACTGATGAATGGGACCAGAGAAGTTTTTATGAGACTATCTGTTACTTTTATTGGTATTTGGCAGGTTTTTTTTCCAGAGTTATATCACCGTGGTTTTATTTTACAAGATCACTCAATCCGAAGCAAACGCAGGAATGGTTAGTTTCCGACTGCAGGCCGCTGAAAAATGACCGTCAGCTCCCCAAGGAGACGGCCTCTCTCCTCTCTGAGCTCCAGCGGCAAACATGCTGATTTCCACTTCAGTTTGTGCACCGAGGTCCAACCTGTTTAGCTGAGCTGCAGTTATTGATATAACGGTGCAGAAAACTCTCTGTCCTCTTGGCAAGGTCGAATGCTTTTGTTGTTGTTTACCTGCTGGGAACTTGCATATTTTATAGTTACTGTCAAGTTTTATTTTAATTACTGTCCTTGGTAAAGTAGAAATGTAATAAATCCCCGTTTCTAATATACAAATGTGGAAACTGAAGTTGCGCTGTCAACAGTTGTGCGTTTTCATGAATATGTCTGAATAATAACCCCTAAGAGAGATCTATACAATGCTAATGAAATCATTTGGCATGATAATGTGCCCCGCTCCTATCATTTATCTCCATTTATCTGCCGTCTAATTCACTTTATTCGCCCAGGCCTCGGCTACGGTCGCCATCCCCAAGGAGCACCATCGCTTCGTCATCGGCAAGAACGGTGAGAAGCTGCAGGAGCTAGAGCTGAAGACCGCCACCAAGATCGCTATTCCACGTCCCGACGACCCGAGCGCCAACATCCGCATCACCGGCACCAAGGAGGGCATCGAGAAGGCCCGCCACGAAATCCTTCTGATCTCTGCTGAACAGGTGAGCTTCTGCGATCTACTCATGGCGTCGTCTTCAACATCTCGGAGATTCACTATTTAGATTTTCTGTTGTTTGATTGACTCCTCCCTCTCCTCCTCCTCCTCCTCGCTCACCAGGATAAGCGTGCAGTGGAGCGTCTGTCCTTGGAGAAGGCCTTCCACCCGTTCATCGCCGGCGCCCACAACCGCCTGGTGCAGGAGCTGAGCCAGGAGACGGGCGCCCGCATCAGCATCCCGCCACCGAGCCTGCCCAAGGACGAGATCGTCATCACCGGCGAGAAGGAGGCCGTCGCCCTGGCGCTCAGCCGCATCCGGAGCATCTACGACGACAAGGTTCGTTTTTTTCTCGAGCGTTTTTCCAGCCTCGTTCTGACTAACTAACTTACTCCTGATTGAGTTTAAAGTGATTAGTGGCTTAAATAGCTGAGCTTTTATTTCACTTTGTTTCTAATTGAACTGCATTTGTTTGACTGTAAAGACACATATCGTATAACCAAGCGTTTCACGGCACACTCCTCTCTTTCCTCATGTTTGCCTCTATCTCTACTGTGAACTGCCCTTTTTTTATGTCTTTAATATCATATATTTCTTTATTTCTTGTCTAAATCTTGTATTTTCAGGGCTTAAGTGCGAAAATATTTAATTTTTTATCCGTTTTTGTCTTTTTCATCAACATTTCAAAGAATTCTAATTGAAAAACACGCAGAAATATCAACACGATCATCAAGGAACTAAATAAAAGCTGATCATTGAAACTAGATAATGAAAGTGAGACAAGTTTCACTGGTTTGTGTACATTCCTGCTCTTTGTTTCATTCAGACATTCTGTCAGCGTGCTCAGTAATTCATACCATCCTTCAGTCGCCGTGCTCGAGCAGATCGGGGGTTTAGTTTGTGGCCAGACACAGATATGAACTTTTGCGGTTCTCTGCTTTCACCGCAGTCGCCCTCTGCTTCTCTCTGATCTGCGATAACGCTGTCTGGCACAGCGAGACGAACTGTGTGTGTGTTTTCAGCCGCAGTGACAGAAGTTTATAAGATACTATAAAAGATGGATGGACGGATGAAATGCGGAGAGGAAGAGCGTGTTTGGATGTGTGTGCTCGATGAGCGCTGGCGATAGGAGATAATGTGGAGAGAAAATTGGATTTCACCGGAGAACAACAGGATGAGAATGCTAATGTCATTTAGCGCAGACGTATGAGGCGAAATATATTTTCTCCTTTTCCCCCCTTACTCGTTCCAACCTTTATCCTTCCTGTTTCCTGTCTTTCGTTCCTCTTCCTCTTCGTTCCAGTCGTGTTTCCATCCATCCCTCAACACGCTCCTCAATTTCCCCCACTTCCTCCCGCTGCCCTTCCTCTCACCGTCGTCGCCTTCCCCCCCCTCATCCCGCTCCGCTCATCACTTCTAATCTTCTCCCCCTCTTCGTCCACCCCGCAGAAGAGGAAGACCACCACCATCTCCGTGGAGGTGAAGAAGTCTCAGCATAAATACATCATAGGTCCAAAGGGCAACACCCTGCAGGAGATCTTGGAAGCCACGGGAGTGTCCGTGGAGATGCCTCCTCTGGACTCCGGCTCGGAGACCATCATCCTCAGGGGAGAGCCCGACAAGCTGGGACCGGCGCTCACACAGGTGTACGCAAAGGTGAGGAGGAGAGGGAAGGTAGAAAGCGAGGCCGTGAATGTAAACGGGATTAAAAGCTGTAAGCCTTTTTGTCTCCGTGCAGGCGAAGAGCGTGATGGTGGTGGAGGTGACCGCTCCAGCCTGGCTGCATCGCTTCATCATCGGCAAGAAAGGACAGAACATCGGGCGGATCACACAGCAGCTACCGCGGGTAAGAAGAGGGGGATTAAAAACAAACATTTCTTTTCTTGTTCTTCTCACAACATGACAGGACGCTTCGAGCGAGCAAGATAAGTGTGGCAGACAGTAAAAGGGAGAGTGACTGTAGGAGGTGATAAAGGACGGGAAATTGACAAGTGACAGCAGCACGGCAGAGGATACTTATGACAGGGATCGAGCTGTGTCACACTTTATATACGCGCATGTGTTTGTGTGTGCGTGTAGGTTCATATAGAGTTTACGGACGGCGAGGAGCGCATCAGTCTGGAGGGGCCAACAGAGGAGGTGGAACAGGCTCAGGCCCAGATACAAGAGATCATCAAGGACCTGGTGAGTCCTAACCCACATCCTGTAGCGCTCTGCTGTTAATATGACACGTTTCTCACCAGTGATCTCTCATTAACATATTCATGCAAAAGTTTTTACAGAACTAGGTTTCATTCTCAGGACGTGATCTGATAATTTGATAACAGTAATTGTCTAAGATTAATATATTTAGATTTTTACTCAAATAAAGCTAAAATAAATAGTTAACGAAATGATTGTCAGATGAATTAATCAGATAATAGTTTAAAGTTTAAAGCAAAAACTTCTGCACTAATCCCTTCAATCTCCGAGACGACAGCTGCGTCCTACAGTAATCAGGTGTAAATATCAAATAACAACTGATAATCTACGTCAGATTATCTTTGTGTCTGTCAAAACAAACTGCTTTGAAGCCGCCATCTTTGGCATTTTTTGACATTTAATAGACCGAACCTTGATGTGATTAATCAAGAAAACAATAAGCAGATTAATGGATAATTAAAAGCAGCCCTACGCGTCAGGGTTAATCTCTTCATTCCATTCATAAAAAGGTATTTGTAAAATAAACAAGCCTAAAAGGCTCATGACACTCTGAGGGATACAGAGAACGATCAATATTTGATGGGCAGGTACAAATACAGTCACACTGAAAATTCTTAAATCTGCCCGTGTGTGTGCAGCTGGTGAGGATGGACTACACTGAAGTCATCATAGACCAGCGTTTCCACAGACACCTCATCGGAAAGAACGGAGCCAACAGTGAGTACACTTTCTGTTCTGCTGATCTCGACAGAAAAACAAAACAAAGAAGAAAACTGGAACACGGCTGGAGTTTGGAGATCAAACGCCAGCGGGACAAACTATATTTTAAAATTTAAGAGTAAATGATCCACTGACTGTGTGATGTTAACCACTATTATCTCCGTCACTGCTTCTGCATCAAATTCTGCAGTTTCAGTTTTAATAAAAATGGATTAGTTGCATATTACACTGTTGTAATAATCATACTGTGAGTCAGACAAATGAGTCAGATGAAGCCTTTGACTACAGAGGTGTCTGTTTTTTTTTTACGTGGGACTTAATAGGCAACCTGGCATGAACTAAAACCTCCAGGCATTTCAGTTTGCAGTAATAATGTCCTGAAAGGTAGCTGTAAAAAGTTTGTAATTTCAGCCGTCATGCCTCAGTTAATGTCATTTGGGCGTGATCAGTTTTCACGGTGTGCAGCAGAGAAATGCTGCACACTGCCCACCGTTCAGACCTAAAAAAATGTTGACATATGACAGATAAAATCTGCTTTTTCTTTTACAGTTAATCGGATCAAGGAGCAGTACAAAGTATCGGTACGAATCCCTCAAGACTCTGAGCGAAGTGGCCTGGTCCGGATCGAGGGAGACCCTAAAGGAGTCCAGCTGGCACGCAGAGAGCTCATCGAGATGGTCCAGAGGATGGTGAGTCACAGTTGGTTCAATCGTTCATTGTGGCAGCCGGTGCTCTGAACATGCTTTTTTCTTCCGCCCATTTTCAGGAGAACGAGCGCACCAAAGATCTGATCGTGGAGCAGAAGTTCCATCGGACAATCATCGGCCAGAAGGGAGAAAAGATCAAAGAAGTCCGAGACAAGTTCCCTGAGGTGAGCGCTCTCGCTGACCCCTCGTGAACGTCATCTCGCCTTTTTATCATTGTAAATCTGTTTTGATCCTGTTCTGATTTAATTTGAAGAGTATTATCTCGTCCACTTCCAGGTCATTATCAATTTCCCCGACCCGGCGCAGAAGAGTGACATCGTCCAGCTGCGGGGGCCGAAGAACGAGGTGGAGAAATGTGCCAAGTTCCTCCAGAAAATCATCGCCGACCTGGTACGACCCCGCCTTTTATCTTTGTCTCCTGATCCGTCTCCGCCTCTCCTCCTCCGCCTGACTTCACGGCCGCTTTCTTTCTTTTTGCAGATTGAGAACAGCTTCTCGCTCTCCGTCCCCATCTTTAAGCAGTTTCACAAAAACATTATCGGCAAGGGCGGCGCCAACATCAAAAAGGTGAGACTTGTGAAAATGCAGCAATGTTCTTGTGACATTATGTAAAAGACACAAAAGAAATGACAGGTGTCGTTACCGCCGACAGATCCGCGAGGAGACCAACACTAAGATCGACCTGCCGACAGAGAACAGTAACTCCGAGATGATCGTCATCACGGGCAAGAAGAGCAACTGTGAGGCGGCCAGAGATCGAATCCTCGCCATCCAGAGAGAACTGGTGAGAGACGTCAGGCTGCTTGTCCACTTTCTAAACTCTATACCCTTCAAATATAAGATCTAATGAATATTTGTTGTAATATACCTTTTTTAAATATCAATAACTCCCCGGCTCTCCTTTCTCTCTTCATCCCTCCAGGCCAACATTAAAGAGACAGAGGTCACCATCCCCGCCAAGCTGCACAACTCTCTGATCGGCTCCAAAGGTTGCCTCGTGCGCTCCATCATGGAAGACTGCGGCGGCGTCCACATCCATTTCCCGTCCGAGGGCTCCGGCTCGGACAAGGTCATCATCAGAGGGCCCGCCGGTGAGGTGGAGAAGGCGAAGAAGCAGCTGCTGCAGCTGGCCGAAGAGAAGGTGGAGATGGATATATAAAGACAAGATGACGGAGGGAAGTGAGAGAACACAAACACTGACATCTCTTTCCTGTCCTTTTTTACGTTCTCAGCAAGTCAACAACTTCACAGCCGAGCTTCAGGCGAAACCGGAGTATCACAAATTCCTGATCGGCCGCGGCGGGGCTAATATTCGCCGCGTGAGGGACAGGACGGGTGCTCGGATCATCTTCCCGTCGCCGGATGACACTGAGCAGGAGCTGATCACGATCGTAGGGAAGGAAGAGGCCGTTCGTCAGGCCCAGAAGGAGTTGGAAAGTCTGGTCAAAAACCTGGTAATTAATCACTATGCTGCGTTTAATTAATGAAACTTTTGAATGAATGAAACTAAAAACAAACGGCAGGGACTTGATTGAGCGTTCGGTGTCCCCTTTGTTGTCTGTTGTCTTTCGTCTCCAGGACGACGTGGTGGAGGACAGCATGGTAGTCGATGTTCGCCACCACCGTCACTTTGTGTGTCGGAGAGGTCAGGTGCTGCGGGAGCTGGCGGAGGAGTACGGCAGCGTAGCGGTTAGCTTCCCTCGTACGGGAGCCAACAGTCAGCGGGTCACTCTGAAGGGAGCCAAGGACTGTGTGGAGGCCGCCAAGAAACGCATCCAGGAGATCATCGAGGACCTGGTAAGAGACAACAAAGCTACAATATAGATTCAGATTCATGTTATCAAAGTAATCCTCCTGAATTGTTGTTGCCGTCAGTACCGTTGTTACCCAGCTGTCTCCTCTCCTCGAGCAGGAGTCCCAGGTGAGCGTGGAGGTGGCCATCCCTCAGCGCTACCACCGCGCCATCATGGGACCGAAAGGTTGCCGCATCCAGCACATCACCAGAGAGCACGAGGTCCAAATTAAGTTCCCCGAGAGAGACGACAGCGCTGCAGGTTTGAAACACAACACCTGCTGTTGTAATGCTGTAAAACTGTGATAGTCAGTTCAAGACAGGGTTTTTATTCCATTATCTGTGGTCAAATCGCAGGTCAGGAGCCTCCGCCACAGGAAAACGGCGAGGTCAGTCCAGAGGCGGAGTTTGTCCCTCGCAAGTGTGACATCATCACCATCGGCGGGCGTGCAGAGAAGTGTGAGCTGGCTAAAGCCGCCTTGCTGGTAGGCGCCATTTCACTTCATGTTTGTTTTCTACCTCTCCCTCATTCATTTCCTCAACGACTAACTCGTTTCCTCCGTCAGGCGTTGGTGCCCATAACGGAAGACGTCGAAGTGTCTTACGAGCTGCATCGCTACATCATCGGCCAGAAGGGAAGCGGGATCAGGAAGATGATGGAGGAGTACGAGGTTAGTTCACACTCTCTGGTGCCATCTTCTGGCCAGGAGACCTTTCACACTGCAGCGACAGTGACGCGATAAGAAAAACTGTTGCATACATCATGTACTCGATTATTGTTTTGCAGGTGAACATCTGGGTGCCACAGCCGGAGAAGCAGCTGGATGTGATCAAGGTGACGGGCCTGGAAGCAAACGTGGAGCGAGCCAAACTTGGTCTGCTCGAGAGGGTCAAAGAACTGCAGGCCGAGCAGGAGGACAGGGTACACACGACTTCTTACTATTATTAAGATTCTGCTGTTCATATCCACATATTTCAGTGTTTGAGGTGCCTCATCTCTTTTTTTAGGCCCTGCGCAGTTTCAAGGTAACCATGTCTGTAGATCCAAAGTTTCATCCTAAGATCATCGGCCGCAAGGGAGCCGTCATCTCGCAGATCAGGAAAGACCACGACGTCAGCATCCAGTTCCCCGACAAAGGAGACGAGCAGCAGGTGCGTGTGTGTTACTAAGCGATATCGCACAAGAGGGAGTGCTGTTATGCTGAATATCAGCATGGCTCCAGACTCTTATCCAATCAGATAACAACTGTTGTTTGATGTTGTGTATCTGCTGCGTATTACTCTTCCCAGGACCTTATTGTGATCTCGGGGTACGAGCGTAACGTGGAGGAGGCACGTCAGGCCATCCAACAGCTGGTGGCCGAGCTGCAGGAGATGGTGAGCCAAGATGTTCATCTTGACCCGAGGACCCACGCTCGCATCATCGGAGCCCGCGGCAAGGCCATCCGCAAGCTGATGGAGGAGTTCAAGGTTAGATGTCGGTCTGGGAGTTTTTCACGCTCTGCGTGTGTCACGAAAACAGACGAGCTAATATGTTGTTTCTTGTTCACGCCTTCAGGTGGATATCCGGTTCCCTCAGCCGGGATCCGACGAGCCCGACAAGGTGACGGTGACCGGCCTTCCTGAGACCGTCGACAACGCCATCGACCACCTGCTCAACCTGGAGGAGGAATATGTGAGTTCACACAGATGCAGTAATCACACATTTGTTATATTTGGAGGTTTTTATTGTACACGTCACATTTTGATCTTGGTTTTTCTCTCTCAGATGCTCAGCGTGACAGAGACGGAGACCTTGGCGGCGTACATGAAGCCTCCATCTCGTTACGGAGGGGGAGGCGGAGCAGGAGGAATGGATGATAGCAGCGGGGCTCTGGCTAAGGGCTTTGTGGTGCGGGACGCCCCCTGGAACGCAGCAGGGAACAAGGTTGGACACTCCTTATGAATGTTTTAGGGATTGTGATTCGGTGTCAATAAAACTATTGTGTATGATTTGTTCAAACCTGAATCAGTTGAAATATTTGAATATATATGCTTGGCTAAGTGACAAACATTTCGTTTCCATCTCTTCCAGGCTCCTGACATGAGCAGTGCGGAGGATTTCCCCACATTCGGGACGGGCGTAGCCCCGAAGCAAGCATCCGCCTGGGGTCCCAAGAAGTTCTGAAGCATCTCGAGGGAAACACAAAAAAAACTTCTGTAAAGTAGATCATGATGAGAGACAAAATGAATCTCTAATCAAATTGCTGCTCGCCTTCCTCCTTCCTCCTCTCCTCGTTAGTGACCTCCCTTCGTCTCTCTCTCTGTAAACCTCTTGTACCGTCCTCCCGCAACCAGCCACAATGAATTCTGGGAGACCTATCCCTTTTTTCTTTTTTTTCCACACCTGTCTTTCCTCGTAGTATCTCCGCCTCCTCCTTTCCTTCCCAGAGAGAAAAAAAAAAAGAACATTGAGTGCTCTCTTCATCGTTCTGCTGTCCCCGCCCCGCCTCTCTGTTGCACCACCCTTGCTGAAATATTTCAAAAAACTCTCTCCCCTGTTCTTTCACCTCTGACTGCCAAACTTTGTCCTTCGAAATCAAACCTCACTGCAGTCCATCAGTTTCTAAACTCTTCAGAGAAGTGGGGTCCGAGAGCGCCTGGGGGAAATATCCTCGGTGACACCTGAAGCTTTCGGGGGAGGTGGCGATGGCACATCCAAGTAACTCTAGCTAAAATCTTGGATTTTTAAGCTCAAAAAAGAAGGGGAGTTTTATTGTGCAAGAAGAGTTTGTAAAACATCTTTTAAGGTTCTGTGGTTTTTACAAGGAGGCTTCATGTTGGCTCACCTTTTCAGTCACTAATGTGGTGCAGCAGGTGAGGCGATGAGCTCTATGTGTGTGTGTGTGTGTGAGTGTGTGTGATAGTGGGTTCAGGAGAGGTTTTTTCACCCACAAGTGTTTGTAGATCCCCCTTTTTATTTATGTCGGAGCTGGGAGCAAAAAAAAAAACAGCTGCTGTAGTCGACTCACTGGAGGTTTTTCTTTTAAAGATGTGGAAGCTCTGCGCCGATTGTTTGTAATGAAGGTCATTTTGTCACAACTGTTTATTTATTCGAGAGAAAAAGAAAAAGAGCCATTTTATTTGAACTACTGTGAACATGCGTTTTTATAAAAGCACCCACTGTAGCTTGATGCTTACAACCTTATGTTCGGGTGTGAATGCTGTGCGTGAGGGGGTTTGGGGGCACGTTAACAGTTGTTATGTGTACGTGTACAAAGAACTTTTCGCTATTTTTTTAAAAACTGTGTGGGATTTATTTCTTTCTGTTGTTGGTTTCTGGCACATTTGGAAGACTGTATGTGTGCGCGTGTGCGTGGAAGTTAAGATGTATATTTGAATGAAGCTGAACCAAACTTTTACATCGTCTTTGTCCAGTTTTTCCCTCTCTCTCTTCTCGGGAGCTCATTGATTTTTACCAACATGCACACGATGCTGCTTAAAAATTTGACCTCCCCCACTAAAAAAAAGAAAAAACTCAGTAGGTTGGTTTTCTTCCATATGAGCTCTTCACACTTTGTAGCAAACACCATTGTTGCCCCCTCGTTTTGAGATTTAAAGCGACGTGTCCTGAAAGGTACACCTGGCCCAGCTTTAGTCAGTTTAATCAAAGCTTCCTTGTGCCTGAAGTCTTAAAAAAATAGTCGAAACAGTTTGAGAAATACACTTATTTCCTTTTCTTTATGACAGTCTGTCAAGTCTGTATGATTTCAGTATAGAGCTGGAGCCACAAGGTTATTAGCTTTGCATATAGATAAAATAGATATTTCTCAAACCACAAATGAGATCCAACATGTACATTGTTGTTGTTTTTTGTAACTTTACACACTGAGCGCGTCGTTCCCTTCCACCATATTTGACCTTGACACTTTGTACACTCCCTTCACAGTTAAAAACGAAGCAGTGGGTTGTATTTTTAAAAAATGTATTTTTGGGCTCTCACAGATGCCTACCGTCTGTGCAGAATGATATGTTAGCCCGGAGCAAAACCACTGTTTTAACACCATATTTTCTAGAGTTTGCTGCTCTGCTCTCTGCACAAGCTTGGGGCAATGTCCAGTATATAAAAAGGAATATTGGATTTCTCACCTCTGGCAAACTTTTAATCGCTCTGGATAGACAGTAGATATCTGTGAGATTATGAAAGTATTTTTTAGAGATACAACCGAAAGTTTAAACATCTCGTCTGCTGAGGTCACCGATGGGACTAAGCGTAGCTCCACAAGACACAAGCTTGACATTAAAGAAAAAGAAAAGTGTATTTCTTAATCTGTCAAATTGACTCGACAGAACTCCTCGGGTACAGATTGACAATATCGAGCGGCTTAGATTTAAAAAAGAAAAGAAAAACAACTCAGGGTCCAATTTAGAAGTCAAAGCTAATGCAGAAATAACTCTTTAAAGCTGACAACAGATTAGTAAAACAAACACGACTATGCAACCCAACAGGATCATACAAGCAGATCAGTCTGTCAAAGTGGTACATCATATATGTTTGTGGGACTAGTAAACTAGTTATTTGTCTTATTTTTAAGTTGACTGCATTTTTAAATTTATGTGTTTCTGTTCTTTAATGGCAGGACAGAGCTGCTGCAACCCAAAGCAGCTGCTATTTCTGTAAAAAAAGCTATGAAAAATAAACCCACTATTGGCCTTAATGAGTAATTAGTCTACAGCATTTTGGGAAAAAGGTGTGATTGAGTAAGTATGCAACACTGCAATAACGTGTCAGTGACCGGACTTTTTTTTTTTCCTACTCTAAATAAATAAAACTTGAAGAGAAAAAAAAAAAAAAAAGGAACCAAAAGCACCGGTAGATTGTCTTTTCTTCATGGCATCTTTTTGTTATTACCAGAAGAAAAAAAACACTTTCACCATCCTTATGTGCATACTGTCTGTCTGTCAGTTTTTATTTTTTATAAATCAGGAAGATATGATTTGTTATGTAACAGCCTGTACAACGCAACATACAGAAACAAAAAAATACAAATTAAATTGTACAAAGCAGCACTGGGCCATAAATAACCCATATAATAATATTTTTCACATTTTTTTTGATTGGAAGTTTTTCCTTTGCCAAACCCCGTAGATCTTCCTTCAGCTGCTCTTAGAAGATAACTGAGCTTCTTCTTTTTTTTGAAATTATAGTTAGAGTTTGACTGATCAAAACTGTGCCTTTTTTTTCTGAAAAATGTCAGGGGTTTCACGTGTCTGTGAGCAGGTTTTTATCAAATTGGCAACAGAAAAAACAAAAAGAGAAGCTTTTCACATACAATCAACCATTAGGCAGATGTTTCTGGATCAAATAAAACCCATTTGTATAAACATTTGACGAATGTAAATGATGTTAGTTAAAAATAAAAGAGCCCTAAATTAATGAACATTCACATGTAAACACCAGCGTAACCAAAGGTCATGGGATGTGTATGACTCACCCTCCTGATGACCTCGAACTCCTCCTTGGCTTTGGGAGGTCCTGCCAGGTAAACAGAGCCAGACGTGATGGTGTGAGGGAGGGGGGGTAGTAAACGATGAGTGGGAGGAAGTGACGTGGAGAAAACCACTTGAACCTTTTGGCTTCAGTCATTTTTAACAATCTTTACAAACAGGTTGAGGAAATTCACTTCTTGCCTTATGAGATGAGAAGATGCTACCCTCTTAGCTGTGTGCTAACATGAAGCTACTGCTAGGAGACTGTTAGCTCAGGGGGTAAACAGTTAGCCTAGCTCCCTCCACAAGGTAACAAACTCCACCTTACAGCACCTCTCAACGCTCACTAATTAACACATTATGTCTCATTTGTTTAATCCGTACAATAAAACGACAGTCAAATCCGAAATATGCCTTTTTACAGCGTGTATGTGTGCCGGAACTTTCTTGGTTGCCTGGCAACCGACGTAGACCGCCGAATGGTTACCAGGCAGCCGACGTAGACTGTCGAATGGTTGCCAGGCAACCGACGTAGACTATCGAATGGTTGCCAGGCAACCGATGGAGAGTCCCAACCCGATCCCAGCCAAGAACTGTTAAAACGGACAACTGACTCCTTTTAAAAAACACCGCTTGGATGGATTAAACAAACAAAATATTATATATACATATATAAAGTATATATAGTTTTAATTCGTGAGCTTCGGGAGAGCTGTTAAGTAGGTTAGGGGAGAACAAAGTAGCTTTATCTCCTCGTTTACAGTCTTTATGCTAAGCTTAGTTAGCCAGCTACTAGCTGTAGCTTCATATTGAACACAGGAAAGCATATTACCCAAAATGTATATACTTCCCCCATCTCCTGTATCAAAACCTACAAAGTCTAGAAGTGTGTGTGTGTGTGTGTGTGTGTGTGTGTGTGTATATATATATATATATATATATATATATATATATATATATATATATATATATATATATATATATATATCACAATGGAGCCTCTCAACACAAGCTGTAAGGCCATAGATTTCTCAAATAGACAATTCGGGGGTAAATTTTTCTAAACACATTTTCCAGTTTCCTCCTCATATTTAAAGCCTGCTTATATTTTCCATCTAAACAGACCAGTTCAAGAAGGGATGCTGGGCCAGAACATAAACTGAAAAAAGTAGCCAGACTTGCTACAGTGGAGACACAAAGAGGACAGCAACATATAGTACATGTGTAAACATTTTTTTTTTTCCTTCCTCCAGTTTTAAAATCTTCCCCACCCCCCCACTAAAGAAGTCACAATCACAGGACACTCTTGGGTTCATTCTCAGATTCAAGTGTCTTTCTGGGTTGTTGTTTTTTTTCTTCGTATATTTTTTTGAAAACACTGTGACTCTTTTTTTAAGCTTTTTTTGTTTTGTTTGTTTTTTGACCCACGTTTCAGTCTTTTTTTTTTTAGGTGGCGGTCCGTTAACGTGCAGGTTGGCAGGGGACAGCTCCTCCCAAAATGAAAACACTGACCAGAGCAGAGATGTTTGAAGTGTTAAAAATAAGTGCCAGAATAAGTAAATAAGCTGTTTGTGAGGGTGGAAGAAAATATGTTGTTGGGAAGAATGAGAACAAAAAAAAAAAAAAACGTGGCAAAAAGCGAATGAACTAACGTGTCGTGTCGATGAGGAGTTAGTTTTAAAAATCGCCCACGAGTGTCCGAAACATAAAGTGCAGGCAGTGTCTGTTCTTCTTTGAAACCGCCGTAGCCCCCGGCCATTAAAAGAGTCCAAGAGCAAACAACCAAAAACCAACAAAATAATCTAATCAATAATGCTGAATTGTCAACAATCCACAGTAGGAACAGCTGGATTCCAGAGGAGTCTCTCGCTCAAGGCAGGGGTTGGATTTGGTTGTCAGTTTATTAAAAGTATGAGGAGCTCCATGTGGAGGACCCTCCTCACGTCCACCCGAATGCCTCCTCCCGTCTCTTCGTTCACTCGACCCGGATGAGCAGACCGTAGAGGAGCGTGCCGCCCTGTTCCTTGGTGATCCACTCAATCTCTGAGTTACTGAAGCGAGGGTCCAGGGGTTCGCTGTGGCCAAGCGTCTGAGGTCCGACCTTGTAGGAGCCAGGACGCACACACACCTGGAATCCCACCTGAGCCTGGTGGCAGCGGTGAGAACGAGGGTCCTGAAATCTGCACGAGGAGAAGAACTATTAGTAAGTGGGTACGAGGGTTTTCTGCACATAAAAAAAGTGATTTTCTGAACCACTTACTGCACTTTGGGGGCAAAGATCTCCATGCCGGAGTAGCGCATAGTGGGGGAAAGCCGCACTCTGGGAACCTCCCTGCCAGGGGCGCAATTCTCCTCTGGCTCACTGTAGCCATTAGGCCCCTCTGCCTTCACCGGGGATACTGAGAAGATGGACGAAGTTCCTGTAGCAACAAAACGACTGGTTATTTAGAAGCTACTCTTCTGTTTTTGTCAAAAACAACAAGTCAGCTCCTTGGTCAGAACCTCTGTTCCTCTGAGGAGGAACCAGTGATTTTTCCTACCAGGCAGCAGTTGACTGTGGTCCAGTGTGCGTCGCAGAGCTCCTACACTGGTGCCGTGATACGCTATATGCCACTTCTTCAGTGCGTTAGAAACCTCACAGTGGGGCTTGATCCTGCACAAAGAGGATACATGCATTTAGACACATTCTTATCTCCTAAACTTTATAGAAATGTAAGAACAAATAGATTAGCTTTGCATGTTGGCAAGTGAAAAACCTCTACAGCTGCGCACGGAGAACACAACCTATGTTGAAATGTTTCCCTCGGTATAGATGTACACCCTGGACCCTGCAACTCAGTCAAATACTCACCTAACTTGTCTATCATGTGTCTGACTGTGAGGTCATACTCTCACCTGAGGGCAAAGCGGCACCACCCAAAGGGCAGGGCGTAGTCCCGGGGCGGCTCTCCCCTCTTGTAATAAGCTTCGTCGCCCCGAAGTTTGTGGCAGGACTCACAGTAGCACAGGTTGTACTTTGCGTCTTCGTTAAAATAGCCATCTTGTAGACGGTGGAAGAAGACAAGTCATTATTGCTACGGGATTTTTTTTTTTTTGATATAAGGCAGATTATGTTGGAAAAGTCGGAATAAAACTCACCTGGTAACGTGAGCAGCTCCTTGAATCGTGAGCACAGTGCCTGGTACTCGCAGGTCTTGTTGGGGTTGACCTCTGGAGGGGGCGTCCAGCACACACTCTCTTTGATACCTGTAGCAACGCAGTGACAAGCGGGTCAAACTCAGGACCGAGCAGAACCTCGACGAAAAGATGAACAAACAGTAACCGCTGGCTTCTTACCGTCAACCATGTCCGCCTTCTCCATGTCGCCCTGACAACGGGTCTCACCGCTCTCTCCACCCACAGCTGGCACGTTGTTTGTTACTATAGTTACCTGTAACCGTAAGCGTTTAAGTAATAATTGATCAGTCTTTTCTCTGCTTTGTTTTATTATTGCAATTAATTGTCTTTAAAATTTGGACTGTTGGTTGAATTGACTCCTTTACAGTATGCGTGTCTGTAGCACCGACCTGTTCACACTGGCCGTAGAGGTCAATGAAGGGATAGCAAGGCGAAGGAATGTCCTGCGCCGCAACACCCTGGTCCATGCCGTTGACGTAGAGGTGGAGACAACTGTTGGCGTCCACCAGCAGACCCAACACCGTCCCCTCCGGGCAAGTGTCCAGATTAGGACCATAGTTCTCACATGTCTGAGGTGAATAACAGAAAAGAACAAAAAAGTGTTTGAACGGGAGAGAAAAGATAAAAGATCGTTTGGAGGGATGACGTTGAAAGAAGAGCAGCGAGAGAGCGAGACAAAGACAAGAAAAGATCAATCAAACAGTCAATGAGGCTGATGTCAGTGAGAGCACAGTCAGTTTGTCATGTGAGACAGAAATCAATAAACAACTCCCAGACACGACAGACAGATTCTGTGTGCTTAACTGTGGGTGTGTTTACCTTTAGGGAGTTGTGGAAGACGGAGTCTCTCTGCAGCAGCCAGGCGGAGCGTTTCAGACAGCACGCTGTCGAGGGGAAGTTGAGCCGGTCGGGGGAGTGACCGATCACCCCTAACGACAGCGATGACGTCCATGACGGGTTCAGGCGGTCGATCTGAAACTGATGACCAGAGAGAGGCTGTTGACAGACTGAATCGAAGCACCTGCACTCTCATACCCCAAACCGTACAGTGAAGTTACCTGGAACAGCTGCTGGCGAGCCAGCGACTGGGCGGTGACCAGCAGGCCCTGGTTGTAACTGGACACTCTGGCTGCCGTCAGGTTCTGGTTGGACAGCTGGATGTTTTTGCCGTGGTTTTCCAGGAACGCCATGGCGGTGGGCACCGACGCGCACGGCTCGGTCTCAACCTGGAGGCGACAAGAGGTAACGCGATGAGTCTGAGTTTCTCTTTAAACCGCCGGCTGCTGCTGTCCCTCTCTTTATGCTCCTACCTCTCTCACGGGGGTGCTGTCCTCCTCTCCATCGCTGCAGCTGTCCGAGGACAGCGAGGGGGCCTTGACGCTTTCCATGTCCTCCATCAGCGAAGAGCTCACGATGGACACCGCCGTTATCCGCCCAGTACAGATCCAAAACTGCATACACATTCTGGGAGGAACCGGAAAGAGACGCTGGATGGTAGTTGTCTGGACAAATAGCTGTGTACTGTGTGTGTTTGTGTGTTTGTGTGTGTGTGTGTGTGTACCTTGGCTACTGCAGTCGCTGCAGGTCCCATGTCCTCTCCGTCAATGAAAATGTGCATTGTGTCGTCACTGCACCTCTTCACACCTACACGGTTCCCAACCTGAGAAACAATCATAGTCAGAGAAGAATTAATAACACGTTACTACTTTAATAATGTTCATAATTGACCTTATATCCTCTGTATCCTGTATTGTAATCACAAAGTCTTCAGGATTCAAGGACTGGACTTAAAGTCTGTGTGTCTGCAGCTTTTATTAGCTGAAGATCAATATATGCCTGTTAAATGTTAAATATTGTCACATTCCTCTGCACACTTCTGTTCTTTTGTTTGCATAGCAGTTCTTAATTAGTCATTAGTTAAAAAGAAGTGATATATTTGAAGACGTGAGAAGAGGTAGTGGTTGCTGACTGATTTTTCTTAAGCTTCTCTGGCAGGCAGTGATACCGTCCTAGGTGTTAAGTCAGGGCTTTAACGCAGCCAGAGGGGCTCTGTCAATGAATCGGAGACAGAATGAGAGATTATTAAAGGGGTGGAAAGGTCTTTGATGCGACCTCTAACTAGATTTAACTGTGCTTCCAGCGATCCGTAACATTTAAATTGATTGTAAATCTAGCAGGTCGCCGTGAAGAGCTTGCCAAAACTCGGAGAGAAGTGATTGCAGAGCCGGGGAGGGTGCAAGCTTACCGTCAGCCGGTCCAGTGAGCAGCAGTAGTTCTGGCGCTGCAGCACACCATTGCGACGGACCTCAGAGCCGCAGAGCAGCCAGGTGACCTTGGTGCGAAGCTGCGGGAGGGAGGGGGAGAGACCTGACAGCGGGCAGGACGGCAGCTCCGGAGGTGCCAGCGTGGTCAGGCCGACATGCAGAGAGCCGCACCACTGCTCATCCACTTCATCAATCCTCACCTGCAGAGGGAAACATAAACCACGTCACGTTTGATGAAGGAAATGTTCATTATAATATAACACAGATACTGGAAATAAGGACGCCAACATGCACATCATTTATGTCCAGCCTTCGTTTACCTCAAACAGCTCGTCTGCTTTGAGCTCCTTCGCGCTGAACACGATGCCGTGAGCGTAACCGCCAACTCGGACGGCCTGGCAGCCCTCGCCGAGCAGCACCACGTTCTTACCGTGTTTACCGTGGAGCCGGTGGGCAACGCCTGCTACTACACACACACGTGACGACAAAATATGTGGATGAGGAAAAGATATTTTTGACTTTACTCCCTTTAATCTACTCTGTAACCTCACTTTAAATACAAAAACACATTTAAGCCAAAGTATTTTTAAACATATATACTATAAAATCTTATAAAACGTTTTCATACAGATCCAAAATGTCTGATGTTTACCTGGTGAGTGGATGGGGAAGCTCTTCTCAGTGATGTTGCTGGTACACAGGCTGTTGTCCAGCGGGCCTGAGGAGCTGGTGATAGACACCTGAACACACTGACCATACAGGTCGATCACGGCATACACCTCTGAGAAAGAGAGAGAGAGAGAAAGATGCTGAGTCATCACATGAAACAATAACCTCCGCTTACAGCTGAGTCATTTCTGACTTCTGACTCTTTACCTGGTGGCAGACCGGAGCAGGCCACACCTTGGTCTACGCCATTGATGTAATAGTGGAGGTCGCCGGTGGCTGAGCGCATCATGCCGATCCGTGAGCCGGTGGTCAGAGAGTCAAGGTCACAACCGTAGTTGTTGCGCATTGTGTTGCCGTCCTGCATGATGGCCGTTCCACTGTGGAAAAAAACAAAAAACAAGAGAAGGTTTTGAACTCCGGTTGAGGTTTTAAGAAGTCAATAAACAGCTAACTGCACAGTAACACGTCGTTACCTGAGCATCCAGGTGTCGTAGTCGATGTCGGTCATCGTGTTTGGAAACTCAAGCTCGTCTGGCCTGATGGCCGTCACTCCTGGACGCACGGGAGGGAAATCAGCGAAACGTGAAAACAATTTTAAATTAGTAAAATGCCGCCGCAGGGATTAACGTTTGGGAACACATGGAAAAAACAGGAGCACGGCAGAAAAGGCTCACCTGCTTCTATCGAACCTGACCAGCGGTCCACCATCTTCTGAATGATGATTTCAAACAGCTCTCCATCTCGAAGGCACCTGCAAGGAGGAAACAGGTTTAAATCCTGAGGTGGGTCATCAGATTCTGAGTGCTGAAACTTAGCATCATATATTTAAATATGTATTCTTAATGTAGGTTTATTCACCTTTGAAAAAGACCGTGTCAAATTATCCGTTACCTGTTTGTGTCTGCCTTCAGTTTATCCTAAATACTCAGTAGTGGGCTCAAAAAGACACTTCAATGACTAAAATCTTAAAATACTTTGCACTCTGCTGGGTTGTTCATCAATCTGTCCCACAAATTAACAAAAACTAAGACCGCCTTCTCACCTTCTGTCCCTTTCTGCAGGTAACTGAAGTTAAAACTGAGGCACAGATGGCAGAACTGATGTCGAAGCCGCTCGATAAACATTTGCACCAGCTGTTAAGGTGTGACACTAGCGCGCCTCTGCTCCCGACTTTCATGTCTGAAAACCTAAACACGGTGCGAGATGTGTTGCTCACGGCGTGCTGCGATGAATCTCTAAAAAAAAAAAAAAGTGTTAAAGTGCACCTGTTGGAAATGACAATGGCGTCGTTGAACTCGCTGCGGCAGTTCTGACGCAGGGCGGTGCGCCCCCCGTTGGTGATGACGGCGTTGGTGCCGTGCAGCTGGTGGAAACGCAGGTCGTTGGTCGTGCAGGCCCCGCCTACCGAGCAGGGGCTCCCGGGCGACATGGCCGTGGGGCCCTCCGAGCTGTCCTCTGGTAGAGGGGGGAGGTCGACTAACAAAAGAAGGAGACAAGGTGAAATAGTTAGAAGTAGGATTTCAATTAAAGTTCAAAATGGAGTTTCTCCTCCTCCCTCTCTCACCCATGTCGTCCATGATGGTGGCCTGAGCAGCCTGGCCGTAGAGGTCGACCACGGCGTAGACGCTGGGTGGGACGTTCCAGGCTGCCGGGCCCTGAGCCACGCCGTTTACAAAGAAGTGGAGGCTGCCGTCTTCTTTCCGCACCACGCCTACTGTGTCACCCGCCTGCCGGAAAGAGGGAAAATTACGGGTTATAAAAAGAATTACCGCCAAGGAGAAGGTCAGCGGCATTATGGGAGGATGAAGGAGGACAGAGTGTGTCAGCTGAGATATAAAAAAAAAGGAAATGTCACTCGCCTTCAGCCGGTCCAGGTTGTGTCCGTACTCGTCTAATATCGTCGTTCCGTTGTGCATTACGCCATTCCCCGTCATCATCCAGGTCCCTGAAAAACAGTAACAGATTTAGAAACACAGGTCCTCTGTTTGAATCATCAAACGGTCGTCAGCTATAAACCTGCTTTACCTGAGCGCAGGTTGGTCATGGTGGAGGGCAGCTGCAGGTACGCAGGGTTGTGCGTCGTGACCCCGATTTCGATGGAACCCGCCCACTTGTCCACCATCTTGTCGATGCGAACCTGGAACACCTCGTTGGAGCGCAGCGGCCGGCTGCTCAGGACGACGCCGTGGTTGAAGTCGTCGGTCGCACTGTGGGAAGCAGCGTCGCCGATGTGAGTGAGGTGTTATGGGCACAATCGAGATTACATAAGAGTTTCCACACGTAGAAATATTATTCTTAGACGAGATAAGTAACACATCACGTTTTCAGTCAGAGCCTGAAATTTAACCACAAGGATCAAAATCATGTAGGCACAGAGGCAACACAGGTGGCGGACTCACTGTGGTCGCAGCGCCGTCCTGCCGTCACTGATGATGGCAGCTTTCTGGCCACAGTTGGCGTGGAAGAGCAGCCGGTCAGGCCCCTCTGGGTCAGGGGTGAGGGAGAGAGCTGGCCTGGGACGACCGACATCCGGCGATAGAGCCCTCATGATGGCGTTGTTGCGTCTGAGGCGGTCACTGTGGTTGTGGTTGTGGACTATGGTGACTTTGACGGCCATGCCGTAGAGGTCGACCACGCCGTAGACCACGCCGGGGGTCTGGGCCGCCGCAACACCTAAAGGAAAGATTCAGAGGGGATGTGAGTGGAGACGGAGGCACTTTAATCACAGTTGCAGTATTTCTCGCGTTGCGACGCCGTCTCACCTTGGTCGATGCCGTTGATGTAGAAATGGAGCGCTCCGCTGGCTTTGCGCATCAGCCCTATATGATCTCCCTCCTGAACGTGGACGAGAGTCGTTGTTGGAGATTATAAAAACAGACACTTGTGGACAGCAGGTCACAGAATGGGTGAAATGTGTGTGTGTCTTTGCAAACCTGAAGTTCATCGAGGCTGAATTCACAGTATTCCCTGCGGGTTCCTTTCCCGTTGGTCAGTATCCCACAGCCACTCATCATGATTGTACCTGATATAAAAACACGCAGAATAACTCATTCACACCTAACAGCTCCTGTTGTGTTTAGTACAGTGTCTCCTATGTGTGTATGTGTGTGTGTATGTGTTACCTGAGCGCAGATTGGTCATAGTTGCAGGATAGTCCAGGTTGTTGGGATTGTGTGTGGTCACGCCGATCTCTATAGAGCCCTGACCACTTGTCCTACTAGCTTATCGATACGAATCTGAAAGAACAGAAACGCGGTAAAATATCTCAGGTACAGAGAATCTAAAACGAAGAGATCTTCTCTGATCTGCCTCAAGCACGGTGATTAATAGGTTGATTCTTTGTCTTTATCGTATCAAACATAACTAATAACTCTTTATTCTTTATTGATATCTTTAAGTAGTGCTTGACCCAATCTCTATAAACCCATATCTGCACGTTAATGCAGAATCTGTAGCAAGATTTTGGCAGCAGAAGTTCTGGTTTCTGTTTGTCGTCCAATCTGCTGTCATCGGACGACGATTTAGCTTCTAGAGACGATGTTAAACAGCTGGATCAGTTAATTAATGGACTGAACTTTGATAATCAATCAAACGTTTGAGTCATTTCTAAAGCAAAAAAATTATTAGCAAAAATGTTCTTGTTTGAAATCCTTAGAAATGAAACATCTGAAATCTGAAGATGAAACTTTGAGCTCTGAGATATTCACAGATTAAGTCGATGAAGTGTCTTGTCTAGACTATACTGTGTGATAAGCTGTAATATCTTGTTGAGTTGTGTGACTGTAAACACCTCGAACATCTCGTTGTGTCGGAGCGGCCGGTTGGTCATCACCACGCCGTTGTTGAACTCGTCCAGCGGTCTCCTCCGCTCCGCCGTCTTGTTGTTATTGCTCAGTTTGATCAGCGTGCCGCATTTCTCGTGGAAGAGCAGCGCGTCGTTGGTGGTCATCCCACCTGTCACAACCCCCGACCCGACCCCTCCGTTACCGGCGGGGCTGTTATTAGTATTTCCACCTTCTCCCGGACCGCCTGCTCCTCCTCCTCCTCCTCCTCCTCCTCCACTCCCTCCCGTTGTCCCTATTCCGCTATCGCTGTTGACAGCACCTCCTCCGCTGCTGCTGCTCCCTCTGTCGTTTCTGGAAGAAGAGTCAGTTCCTGAATTTCCTCCTCCGCCGCCGACTCCCGCCCCTCCTCCACCTCCGCATTCCCCTCCTCCGCCCTCGTCCTCGTTGCGATAAAAAGATACTATTGCGTTGTTGAACACGTCGAACAGCTGGTGTTCCGTTAGAACTGAAGAGAGAGAGAGAGAGGAGAAGAACATGAGTTCTGCACGACGTCCATCAATCAGCTGATCTGCGGAGCGTCTTCTTACCCGTGTCAGGGTCCAGGTTGTTGGGAAACTTGTCTGGTCTGCTGTGACTGCAGCTAAGCTCAGGCACTGACATGGAGGAGTGACAACAGGTGAGAACAACAAATCCCAGAATACAGTTTGGTAAAAGTGATTAAAAAAAAAAAAAACGACCACCTACCTTCATCTCCGTTCAACATTCCACTCATCGCTGCCACATTCATCAGTGCTGTGATCCCTGCATCCTCCCGCACCCCGCACACCACCACCTCTTCCTCCGCATCCTCCTCCTCATCCTCCTCCTCCTCTTCCTCCTCCTGCTCTATTGTCTCTTTCTCCGTGGAAGGGCGGTGGCGGCTCACAGCTCACCACCGTCACTTGAGTGCACTTGCCGTACAGGTCCACCACCGCCCAGAGTTTCGGCGGCAAGCCGCTCGCGGCCGCGCCAGCAGTCCTGCCCGTTCACCCAGAGGTGGAGCTCCCCACGGGAGCTGCGCTGGATGCCCACCCGGTCGCCCTCGGCTAGCTGGTCGAGGTCGCGGCCGTACTCCTCCAGGACCGAGCGACCGTCTCGTAGCACTGAGCAGCCCGACACGATCCAGGAGCCACCTTTAAGGCCTGTAGCGCTGCTGGGGAAGTCCAGCGCGGCAGGGTCGAGGGCCGTCACGCCAATCTCAATGGAACCGCTCCACGAGTTCACCTGAGGGGGAAACAGGAGTAAATGAATATTCAAAATGATCCACTGTTATGACACATCGTGGCCTTCAGACGAGGATATAAGACACTGGCAGCTACAGTAAAAACCGTTTCAGACATAAAAAGTAGTAACAAAACGGTTGTCAGCAGCTGTTACTCTGAGACTCGACACAGAAAGAGCGTGGCACTGTGCTAAAAACTGCAGATAGATGTGAAAAACAAAGTGTGCCCCGTTTTTGATCCATCTTGTTATTTTTAGTCGTTCTGTCGGGGAGCGCAGAGAGCGCCGCTTTGAAAATAACAACGACCGTGCGTCCGACAATTGCAATTCATCTCTCGTTACACGATGCACCATCATCCGCTGCCGTAGCATCAGCATCCCGTTTCCAGGATGAGATGTTAACGACACATTGATGTAGAACGCTGGTGCACATCCTGGTCTATATTTAGTATTACATCTCGCTGACGTTACGGTCGGCTATCTCATCCGTCATCTGTGACCGCTTCCTCCTCGTCAGGGTCGCGATGGGCTGGAGTCTAACCCGGCCGATGTTGGGCGAGAGGCGGGGTACGACCTGGACAAGTCTATGGTCAGCTAACAATCTGAAGTGGGGGTCTCGCTGCCTGACCTGTCTCTTTCATACGCTCTATTTTTACCTCCAGCAAGGAGCTTATGATTTCAATGTTTGTTCACAGGAAAAACTACAGGCCTGTGTTTAACATTGTGAGATAGGTCAGATGTAAAACAAACACAGTGGTTGTGCTTGAAAGAAGACTGCGTGCAGGTCTTGAAAACCTGGAGAGATTTGTGTGTGTGTGTTACTGAACTAAAGGTGCAATAAAACAGAAACCTTCAGCCGCTTGAGCTGACGCTCCTACCTCCTTTATCATGTTTTCTTCTTTCCACTGTATAGTGACAGAAACAATAGACGAGCACTCTCATGGAAACACGGGTGTCTGTGGTCCAGCTGTGGCGGTTAAACCTGTGCACGCGGATCGAAGAAGAGTCACAACGTCCGCGGAAGACTCGAGACATTCAAAAACAAACGCTTCCCTGCAAAACTCCCTTTTGTCTTTGCGTGACATTGGGATCAGATCGCATAACACGAAGCCCATGGTGTCCATGAAACCCAAAACTCAACATAAGCTCACAATAATGTGATACTTTATCGATCTCCGGGGGGGGTGAATTCTATTTTTTTCCGTGAGTCCTGCTGCCTCCATAATGTGGATGACAGGAGTGCAGCATCAGCTACAAAAAGCGAACTGAGTGCAGCTGGTGGAGATTCAGAGTCCTGCTCGGAGACGCCTCAGCCCGGCAGATGCTTGCCGTCACAAGGGCACGAACCCACGTCATCCCGCTGAGGAGTGATGTCCTGGCTCGCTGCGCTCCACTCGCTCCGATCCCCTCCTCCTCCGAGAGAGAGCGACACCGGACAAAAAGCCATGCAGCTTTTGTCCCCCGAGAAGAGAGAATCGAGTCAAAAGTACTCCGACGTTATAAGATCAATGTTCAGCCACTCTCCTTCTTCCCCTCCTCCGGTACTCCACAGGATTCAAGTTGGCAGATATCCACCCTGATGAAGCGACCTTGAGCATAACATTGAAATCCTACCAGCTTCCTGGGATGTTTCTCTGCGGCTCACACTCCGTGCCGAGGCGGAAAATAAAACAACAAAACAAAACAAAACAAAAAAAAAAAAAGATCCTCGGAGATCAATAACAGTCCAAAAATATCGTCCACTCCTCTCCTCGCTCTGTCCCCATGGTGTCCCTCCTCAGCTGTGTGTGGCAGGTGCTATGTAAGGCAGTGTGCTACGAAAGCCCGGGTATCTGGGTTAACCGATTTAGAAGTAACTCAGCCTGACCCGGTCGCTGTGTGGAGGAGACAGACATCTCCTTCCTTTGCACATTCACTTATGTAACAGCCAGCCTGTGGGTGTCTGCCTTTCAGTCGCTCTCTCCCTCTCCCTCTCTCTCTCTCACTGAAAAGACCAACGAGTACGGGACACAGAGGAGGACCATGAGACGAGCTTTTCAAAAAAGAATGAAAAATGAATTGCCATGAAAAGCAGAGGGGGAAAGCTGCTCCTCTCACAGACTTAATGTGTCGGAAAAGACGAACAAAAGTCACAAAAATAAACTAATTTTAAGTTTTTAAACAGCCGCTAACATTTGAAATATTGACACAATTGGATTTTTAACCTCACCCCAATTTTAAAACACCTATAACCTATTAGTAACACATTCCATGCAGTCATTCAGCTGACGCTTTTATCCAAAGTGACTCACAAAAAAGGGGATACGGTGCGTCAAGGACGTGTTAGTGCAGCGATAAGTACTACTCGCATAGAAGGGGGGTGGATGTATCATGTCTAGTTGTTGGTGGTGTTGGAGAGGAGGTCCTGAAGAGCTGGAGGTTTTTTTAATGTAGAATGGGATGCCCCTGATCTGGTAGGAAGCAGTAGGACGTCCCACCAATCGGGGGAACAACAGACGTAGGCGCAGAACCGGCAAGCATTAGAATTTTTTTTTTGGCCTTTTATGACTTTAATGATAGGACAGCTGAAGATAGACAGAAAGCAGGAGGCAGAGAGAGGGGGAGTGACCTGCAGTAAATTAGCCGTCCAATGCGGGATTTGGGGCCAGCTGCAGCGAGGACTACAGCCTGCACACACGGGGCGGCCGCACAACCCACTACGCTACCGACTGCCCCAAGCATTAGAGATTTTAATATCGCAGCTGGAGCGAACAACAGAAAGTCTACTTACAATAAATCTAGAAGATTGTGAATCATCCTCACAATTTAAAAGTTATGCTTAAAAAAACAGCGCTGCTATAGTTACGGATTGTTTTCCTGTCGATCAACTAATCGGTTAAATCAGCTAATCATTCCAGCTGGGATTAAAAAAGGAAACATTTCCAACTACAATTTGTGAGACATATGTCGGATCATTCCTCTAGACGAAGCTTTAAATACAAACCCTATAAACCACTCTGGGTGAGCCATCTGTCCAATAAATCACTTCATTTTGCTCGTTGCTCTTTCGGTTCATTTTTCCAAACATCCGTCCGTCCCATTTCTGGAGCTTAGTGGATTGTCTGTGCACGAGGACGAGGGCAGTCGTGCCAATCTGGGCGCTCGGTGATGGAAAAAATATTGATTTCCAAGCAGGCAATTGCATGTCATGACGGAGCAGGAGGCCGTTTATGAGAGCTCTCATGAAGGCCGAGAGCGAGCCGTAAGAGATGGGGAATCATTCACATGCAGTAGGCGCTATTAAACTACAGCTTTTGTCGCATCATGGCAAGATTTCCTTCGACGATGATGCATCCTGATGACCTGGACGCGCTGTCATTCAAAGGGTGGCCCGGTTAGGCAACCCGCGGGCACCAGAGCTCCATGTTGTTGACAGAGCCCCGGTAAAGAGAGTTTGCAGACTGCAGAGGCAGAGGCCAGTACAACAGACAGACAAGCACGCCTACGCTGATAACAGCCAGAATGTAAACACTGTGCACCGGCTACGATACGATACGAGGGAGAGTCAGATAAACACTGTGATGTCTTCACGTCATACCTCAGGGCGACATATTTCAGGGACAGCAGTAGAAGCGGTTAACAGTCATGTATCTTGTAAAAACAAACTATAAATACAAAGCTGTTAAAAAACGATACATTTATAGAAGTAAACGACAGATCTGTGACGGAGAATGTGGAGAAACGACAAGGACATGAAGACACTGGAGCACCAAAACACTCTTATAATTAAAAAAAGTCAATTAAAATGTAATTAAAGCAGCAAACAACCTGGTGTGTGTGTGTGTGTGATGAATGTGTTGCTGCACACACACACACACACACACACACACACACACACACACACACACACACACACACGTCTTAGTATGCCCAATTCTTGCTTCTTATATATTACATATATATACATATATCTGACATATAGCTCATTGTGTGTGTGTGTGTGTGTGTGTGTGTGTGTGTGTAGCCTCACTAGCCTGCTGTGTGTAGCACTGCAGTATTATTAGCCGTTATCCGGCACATCTCCTTCAAACCTAACTAAACCAAACACACAAGCTCCGTTAGCCAGCTTAGTGAAGCTCTAGGTGGAGGTGGTGTTGTTAATAAACAACAGCCAGACCTCCATCTTTTGTAAATAGCACCTTCCAGAAGAGCTAGCCCCGGCTAACTGACGGCACCAAGGCAACCCGAGCCCCGCGAGCAGTTATCCAACACACACACACACACACACACACACACACACACACACACACACACACACACACACACACACAGGAGTGTGTTTTAATAAGTCTATCTGTGTGTGTGTCTGTGTGTGACATGCAGTGTCAAGCAGTGTGACCACCGTCAGACCACCGGCCCGTCCCACCGACCAGCGCCGCTGCTCGCTGCCCTCACCCCATGGAAGGAGCAGCAGAAGCGGCAGCAGCAGCTGCGGGCCCCGCTCCTGCCGCCGCCGCCGCTCCTGCTCCTGCTGCTGCTACTGCTGTTGTTGTTTACCTTCTTGTCAATACGGACGGTGAAGACATCTCGGTCCTTCAGCGGCTCCTTGCTAAGCACCAGGCCGTGGTTGAACTCCTGGACCGGCTGGTTGCGCCGGGCGGTCCGGTTCGAGTTGGACAGGCCGATCAGCTTTCCGCTCCGCGGATGCAGCTCCGCCGCCATCTTCAGTGGGCGGCCAGTGTTCACGACACTCGGGCTTTGCGACAGTACCGTTATGGCAACGGGCTGCACCGCGCCCACAGTGACTCAAAGTTAATAACAACACTTAAATATATAATAAATAATAATACATATTATTAATATTATTAAAACTTTAATGTTTAAGAGGCATTAATCTAATGCAGGATTTATCTCAAAGTTAACATCAACAACATTTTCTATTTTATTTCATTTATACCTTGCAGTTATTATTTACATCACTTACTTTTGTAATATTATTTATATTATGGTCACTACTCTTGCAGTAACGATATTATTTATATTATAGGTCACTTTCTTTTTGTAATTTTATTTATATTATGGTCACTACTCTTGCTATAATATTATTATTTGTATCATGGTCACTTTCTTTGCAATATTTCTTACACTATGGTCACTTTACATTACAATACTCTTTTTATATATCATGCCATGTTTTGAAGGTTGATTGTTTTCTGTCTTTATTGTGTAGGTTATAGATATTTGTCTGTTGATTGTGTCTTTTTCTACTTTTTTCTAATTCTGTAGTGTATGCTACACTTTCCTCTGCTGCTGTAACAAGTAAATTTCCCCACGGTGGGATGAATAAAGTATATCTAATCGAAACAAGTATTATTAACACTTAATTAAGCTTTAATATTTAAGATGTGTTTAATCTGATGTAGGATTTAGGCCTGTATCTGACTTAAATCTGTGTTTTTATTTAAGTCTTTGGTCTAAATCAGCCCAATCATTTTTATAATATATAAATATTATTTATGGCCTGCTATGATTGTCAGATACTGTATGGCTGCAAGATTTGGCTTTTTTTTTGTGGGTCGAATAAAGAAGCATTTGAACCTCTAAGGACATAACTGCTGCTGTTATAAATCTCTGTAGATGTGACACTAAATATTACATTCTAAAGTCAAGTCAACTTTATTATCAATGCTGCAGTGACTCAAAGTCAACATCAAACACTTATAAATGTTATTAACACTCTAATATTTAAGATGCATTTAATCTGATGCAGGATTTAGGCCTGTATCTGACTTAAATTTATTAATTAATTTATTATTCACACAGCTTTTTATGTACATGGTGTATCTACAAAGGTGCAAAACTTTTAGTCAGACGTATCAGGTAACCCAATTTCAGGATGTCTTTTAAGTGCTCGTGTGTGAGCCTTGAGTGAAGTATTGTTTTATTGATGCTCATTACGAAGGTAGGCAGACCCAAACATCCCAACGTCAGTTTGGAGCATCCCAGCAAGAGATACTGATAAAATGTCTTTCAAATCTGAATCACACTGCAAGTCAGTTATTTTCAAGTTGGATGTTGACGGGCAGATCAGAAGGTCACCAAAAACTAGAACAAGATAAGATAATAATAATTTATTTTAATTTTTTTTACCAGCAGTGTTGTCACAGCATGAACAGTTTGCTTGCTTGATAGTGTTGTGTGTGACTCCCAGTTTAAACAGCTTTTTACTTTTATTGTATATTTGCAGTTCTCTACTTTGCAAAGTCATCCCGAGGGCCAGATTGGAGCCTCTGGCAGGCCGGTTTTGGCCCGCAGGCCTTATGTTTGACACCTCTGGTCTAAATAATGCTGCACCGACTGTTTGTTGAAGGTATATAGGTTACATTTTTTTGGGGAACATTTTATTTAACTGAATTTACTTGCAAAATCTTCCCAGGATATGATGGAAAACAAGTCCTAACATGTTTTTTTGTTTGTTTGTTTGTTTTTTCTACTTTGTGTTAATTAATAAGAACCTGGATTTCATACATTAAAAATGTCTTTATGCTCAACATAACATGTATTAGTCAAATAATGCCAGAATTCTGGTTGATAAGTGGTAAAAATCATCTTCAGCCTATCATATTTGTAAATATATTTAAATACAAATTACACACATACACATAATATGTGTGTAAACCCTGATTTTTTAATCTTTGAAATCCACAGAATTTATATCTAAAAACATTTATTATAGGATTAGAGCATGTATAGAATTAGTCTGATTGTAATATTTCAACTTAGACTCAGACTTTGTTGCAATCTGAAATGTGTAGTTTTCTTAATTATAGACCATTTTTCTATAATTATAACCGAATAAATTAGATTTTACATGAATCTACTGTTGTTGTGTGGCATCCGCCACACTGAATATGACTCTAACATTATCTTTAATAATCCACTAGAGGGAGCAAAATCCACGCGTTAGATCTCATGTCTAAGCGTCTCAGTCATTCCACCTCTCAGTATTCATCATTAGTGTTGAGCATTATTGGCAGTAAAATTCACATTCGCTGATAACTATATGAAGGAGAATCATGTTTTATTTAGAAACAAACTGTTGCAAGGGCACAACATTACTCACATCAGCATATTCTGATCAAACAGCACGAAAGGGAGAGATATTTATTGCAAAGCATGGCCATAATTTATCGCAACTTCTCCACATTTTAGAGGTTATTGGTACAAATACCACATGTGAAAGAAAATGGTTATTAGGGTATTGTTATGCTGTGTAGAATTTTGTAGACTAATCTATTTTTTTTATATCATCTAGACCCGAAGGCATCCACTACAAACATCTAGTCCAGAACGTGCATGCTCTTTCACGCTCTATAAAGGGCAGCTGTGAGGGATGATTGACTTGTGCCTGACGGATGTATCCAGGTCCAAATCCTTCCCCTGGATCTGAATCCTCTCCAGACAGCCTCTCAAAAACTTAGAGCCGACGTTGTCCTCAGCCTCACCTGAAAAGTGGGATGAAGAAGAAAATTTGAGTGACCTTGTGTTGCCCTCCACCAAGCTCCCTGTCTGGACTAATTATATATATTTGGCAACTTGTTTTCTTGTTTTGTCCATATTAATTTCTTATTAAAGGTCCAGTGTGTAAGATTTAGGAGTAATACAATATTGATTAGTGTGTGTTTTTTTATTAATATTATTATTGTGTGTGTTTCTATAAAAACTGTCTGCAGATCAAATTCATCTTAGTGATAATATAGGATCTTAAATTTGAAGCTACCAGGACTGCGCAGATGATTTGAAGACACCGCTTTGTTGTTTAATCTCACCTAGGAGACCTCCAATGGCCAAACGACCCTCTCTCCATAAGGTCAAATATCCAGTGTGGATATTTACACTCAAAGTCGATGTACCACCTCTTGATTCAGCAGCATATCGATGAATTTCTAGAGAATCTGCATGAAAGATTACCGCCACTCTCTTGAAATTGATTTCCAAACTGGCACCAACGGCACCTCCATTCGCAAATTCGAAAGCGAGCTCCTGCAAATTCAAGAGAGAGAGAGACAGTCATCACTGTGCAGACAGGTCTGCCAAATTCAAAATGTCTGATTTATACGCATACCTGTTCTTTACTATTGGCCACTAAACTGAACATAAGCTTATGCCCAGGAGCCATGAGGCTCATAATGGTTCCATCCATCTTACTGAAATTTCCCCAAAATTCAACCCTGACAGGATCAGTCAGCAACAACAGGGAAATCTGCAAAAGAAAAAAAAACTCATAAGATTTACACATTAAAACAATATTTTCTACTCAGATATAACTCAGGCCTCTTGGAAAACGTGTTGTTCTATGAAGGAGTGTTAGCACTTGCCTATATTTTCTATAATCAAGCACAGTGTTCCCACCTGAGGCGCTGAAATAGGAAAATCCAGTGCCAGAGAAGTAGCTGCCAGGCTGCACGTTGCCACTGCATGGCCATAAGTTATCCACCTCTGCCTCCCAGGGGACACTGAGGTTTAGCCAGTTCCCTCCCCGCACACAGCCATCCATCCGCGGCTCGAACTGAAGCACAAAAAGCAAGAATGCAGTTAGTGAATTGAACGGCAGTGCACGTTGATACAGTCCCAATACAGGGTGCTTAAACAAAAAAACAAAAAAAAACTTGTTACATCTTACTGGGACGAAACAAAACAAACTATTTATAAGCCCATTTTATGATGTATGTTTTATTAGCAAGGATAGCTGACCAAATGTTGGCACAAGTCGTGCAGGAGAGGTATTTCCAGCACAAAGCTGCAGCTACAGTGCAGAGTGATACATTTTCAATTTTAAAAACGCCAACTGAGGAGTATTTTTTCTCATGTTAGTGCCTCAGAATGGGAAACAAAAGCTTCTTTTTAGACTCTTGAGAGAGAGAGAGAGAGAGAGAGAGAGAGAGAGAGAGAGAGAGAGAGAGAGAGAGAGAGAGAGAGAGAGAGAGAGATGCTGACTAAAGCCTCAATAAACCAGAATACAATGCAGCCACCAAAGAGCTTGCTTTTAAATGTTTCGACAAAACAATACCGACTCAAGGTCGGAAGAAGCATCAGCGCATTCTCAATCGGCGGATGGAGTTGTCTCAGTCGTCATGGCAATGGGTATGTCGGTATTCAACATTTAACCGTCAACAAAATCCCAGGGTGGACTGACACACTATACCTCAACGATCAACTTTTCCTTTTCGATCAGGATCCCGCCGAGGGCCAGTCGGAGTTTCCCAGAGAGGGCTTCCTCTGGCTGTTGGGACTGCATTCCCACCACCAGCCCTTTGCGGCCGTCCACATCCAGAATCACAAACTTCCCATGGTTGCTCACCTCCAGCTTGGCGGCACCAGGAGCACAAGAACAATTCAGACTGGTCACCACTTTACTACACACCATGTCTAGATACTGTATGATTTGATATCCGATTGTATATTTGCCAGTGAGAAATAACTCACTGTGTGCCATTTCCCGTCAGTTGAGTTTGTTGCCGCCTGTCACGCTGAGGAGGATGTCTCCTTTGCTGATCTGCATCAGAGGTAGGCCGTCTTTCAGGGACAGAACAAACCAGTCCTTCCCATCTTTGGTGTCTCCGTAAAAAATGACACCTTCTGGGTCAAACGTATGAAACTGAAAGGACTGACTTGATACTGCAGGAGACAGAAAAGGACAACATCTTAGAATTCAAGGAACAGACGTTCACGAGATGTAAAGAAGGAGATTCAGAGGTAGAACCAACAATCTTCGTAATCAACCTTTGACTTGCTTCCACTTAGAGTTCACTTTCAGATATGCAAGAGCCGTTTTTGCCTCTATTAATAGATATTTCCTTCTGCTTTTTTTTGCAAATTCGAGTTTTTCCTACATGCTCCGTGTGGGAGAGAATTCATTTGGTTGCAATGTCTAACTTCTCTGCTAGGTGGCACTAAATCCTACACCGGACCTTTAATGTGACCTTTAATGTGAAGAGTTCATCGTGCAGCGGTTTGCTCCTGCTTGGCGTACCTCCTGATGTTACTGACGTTGACTGCTGTGTGGACCAGCGGCCTCCAGATGTCTCTTTCCTGGCCGAGGCAGAAGTCAGAACTGCCTGATACTTTGTTCTGAAAAAAAAAAAAACACAAGATTCTCATTTGACATTAAATCATTCATTTATTCTGCACAGTTCAATACTGAATCATCTTTAAAAAAAAAAAAAAAACTATTTGAATGTCTGGATTTGAATTACTGCTTAACGAGGGAAGTGTGGTCACACTCAAATTCTTGAGTGGTAATGAAGTGCAAAATCAATCAGCGTGTGGAGTCGCTGACGTCGAGGGAGCCATATGGTGTCTCAGTATACAATGAGGTCTAAATTATCGCTCTGAGTCAATGAGGTAAAGACAGCTGCTGACGTATCGGTCCTCCCACAAACTGACTCAAACTGACTCCCACTAAGTTCTAAGTCTAAATAAATTATTAGGCCCTGCTGGGAAAGTCCTCCTTAACTGGAACCTTTAACGCATACAGTATGAAGGGATTTTTTTTTTTTTTGACTGCATGTTATCTATTTTCATTTTAATCATTTTTTAAAATGTGCCTAAGAGACTCAAAATTTCCCCAATTATTTAACGACCGTGTGACCTTTTCTTAATTTCCAGAGAGCAAAAACAACAATTCAAACACATCACAGGAACCATTCATTCATGATGCAGACGTTTAAGGAGTTTATTAAAGCTACAAAATGCACATAGATCACCATATTTATATTAGGATTCCCACCATACACGCTCTTCAGGCCAGCAGATAGATAGAGAGTGATAAGTGCATTTTAACACACACACACACACACACATATCGCATGTGAACATACCTTAGACTGCCCCTCGACTCCCCACCCCAGCAGCGTGAGACTCAGAGCGAACAGCAGTCCACCTGCCATCGCTTTCCAAAACACAGCCATCCTTCAGCGCTTTCACCCACCTAGGCCTCCCAGTGCGTAGTCTCCCGAGTCCTTGGGTGGTCTGGAGACTTCTAAATACCCTGAGGTGTCTGTGGTGGGACGATGAGGAGCAGAGAGGCTCTGCAGCTGTGTGTGTGTGTGTGTGTGTGTGTGTGTGAAGCGTTGGTGTATGCTGGCACGCTGTCCAGAGGGCAAACATGCCACGGTCAGTGCAGGTTATCGATCCCCATGTAGGGAGTGCTTCATGGCCGTATCGTTGGAAGATGGGATCTTTGTGGAAGTGCAGGTGAGGTGAAAGACACAGACGGGCAGACAGAGGTGGAGTCAAAGGCAGATAAAATAAAAAGGTTAAAATCGGAATAATCTTTGATGAAGTGTGCATTTGAGTGTGCACAACCGCAGAACGGGTGAGTGACCTTAAGTCAGGCCACTAGTGCGTGTTTACCCATTACACAGGAACTTTGATTCACCACCACTGGCTGTGTGGGTGTGGGTGTTGTACACAGAGTTGAACTGTGCCTTAAGTCACTAAACTTTGTTGTTTTCTTCCGCTGGCTGTGTTCCTGATCTTCTTCCGGGAAGGCTGTGATAACTATTTTATACTTGGAAAAATCCAAAGCGCGGGGATGAACGATCATCAAATTCGAGTTATTCGAGTTCTCGAGCATTTCGAGTTAATCTGAAGCCCTGACACATCCGTTAACTCTCTCTGCAGTGAGCACACATGTAGACAACAACATCAACAACGGCTCCATTACATTTATCTGGATCGGAGTGTTTCTTGCTGTGCTGTGCATGCGAGCCCATTGCTCACTGGGACACTTGAAAAGAACAGAGCCATTGTTGACGTTATTAGTAACACCTGATTTACTAGCTACGACAAGTCCGTTCAGCGCTTTGCTGAGAAAACTGGATTTATTATTGCCAAGAGAGCTTTTTAAACAGGCCACGAATGCGCCGCCCGCCAGACATTTCACGACGAATGTTTTGAAATCAATTGCAATATCAAAAATTCCTCCATTCACATTCGATTTTGGAGAAATTCACCCTCCCCCCCTCCAGATCATATTTTGGGAGTGCAGTGAGTGAGTCACAGAGGCCGGGCTGAGCTGTTTCTGTTTAAAACCACTGAGTGTCACTAGCGCGAAAGTGCTCGTCGGAGGATGCAAAGATCAGCGCCTGACTCTGACGCCCGAGAAGAGGAAGCAGTGAACGGCCTCTTGTTTTCATGTCAGCAACAAACTTTCTGGATATTTCTATGGAGGGAACCTGAACGTACGCAGTAGTTCATGGAAAGAAAACCAAACATACTAAAGAACCGTCCACCGGTGGAAACAGGAGATGTGAAATGAATGCTGAGTGATCGAAGTAAATTGCAGTATCAAACAGTCGACTACGCGCTTAAAGGACGAGCAAAGGATGTCCACGATTTGTTCTGCTTTTAACCAATTCGCTGAATGCATATTTCACAAGAGAATACAAAGGGAGGATCAAACAGTGCGAAACCAGGCCTCCGCCAACTTTAAGCACATGGTTCATATTACGGACTCCAAGATCAACTTGTAAAGATTAATAGAGACATAATTTTTACAAAACATGAGACCAGACTAGAGCTGATTTCATTGGGTCATCAGGTTAATACTTTATTTTTGTTTGATTGCAGCAAAGAGAAAGAAAGGGAGACGGAAACGAGGGGAGAGAGAGAGAGAGAGAGATTCGGAGAGAGAGAGAACAAGGAGAGGGATGTTGGAAAAGGAGACTACAGACTTTGGGAGAGCTGTGGCTACAAGCCTTTGTATCAAATCTAAAGACAAAGTCATCAGGCAACATTAAAACATCTTTTAAAAATAACATTAACATATTTTGTGGGCTCTATATGGCACAGTATTACCCTAGACATGTACACGATACCAAAACAGTTTAGCCACACCCCTACGTCTATGAACAGCTTCATAGCAAACAAAGCCATGAAATCTATCTCCAAATTTTTTTTAACGGTCGTTTCTCAAGAAAAATGTTTATTTACTATTCAAATTTCTTATGCCATAACAAGGCACCTTAACAGTTGAAATCTGGCAGATCCACATCTTACTATAGATAATTATTTAAATATCAAAGCAGAGGCACATTCATTTAAACTAAAACATACAGTAAATAGTTGAATATTACCACCAGATTCCAGTCCAGTCACTACGATACGTTGATTTGCATGCTTTTGGTCTGTATGATAACCGTGATGGCAAACTATGGCATAAGAAATGCTCCAAAAAAAAAAAAAAAACACAAATCCATCTACAGGAATGGCTTCAGATAGTGTATTGGAGACAGCAAGGCTTTTTTACAGTGAAACTAACCCACAGAAAAAGTGTCAAAGAACAAACAAAAAAAACAAAAAAAAACAAAAAAACAGGTGGCCCATATACTGCCAATGGGTATGCTGCTGCTGCTGCTGCTGCTTTAGGCAGATTTACAGTATTTTGGTTTTTCTTATTCACGCAGTCGCTCAACTTCTCGTACAACTTCACGTACGCCAAAGAAAAAAAAAGGCTTGTAACCACACCCGAGGGGATGCTTCTTGTGCGCCCCTGCAGTTGGTCACGCTTGTGTTTTAAAAACACAAAACCTGCCAGAGCCAAAAAAAAAAAAAAAAAAAAAAAAAGGCGCCCCAGTACCGTCAAACACACACACACACACAGACACGCACACAAACACACGCGCTGAAAAAAACATATGTACTTCATTCAGAGGAGGTGCAGTGCGTGCGTGTGTGCTCGAGGGAAGAGGGAGAATTAAACAGCTCCTAAATAGTGACTGAGATGTAAATGTTTTTTTTGTGTGTGTGTATGTGTGCAGTGTGGAATATTTCCAAACTGCGATCTATAATGAATAACTAAAAATTTAAAACAGATATGGAAGATGAAGAAGAGGCCAGAAAATATATATATATATATTAAAAGAAAAAAAAAAGGAAACAAAAAGCTGTGCGCACAATGCCAGATTTGCTGAGGATATAAACGGTTAGGAAGCAAAGTGTTGCTCATGCTTTGTGGATACAGAACCCAAGTTTACTGACATGTTTCCTAGGACTACTGTATATATGCATACCAGACGTTATACGGTTCTTTAACAGGTTATTTGTGTCAAAACAGAAACAAAAAAAAAACGGAACTGAAACCAACTCTACCAATTAATGCAGCTGTACTTCATTAACCTCATGACTAAATTTACATTCATATTTTTAAGCTTAACTCCTCCCCTCTTTTTTTTTTTCACTGAACCCATTTCCATCCGGTAAGAGGGCTAAACAACATAAACATACAACATAGTTTAAACAAAACAAACATATAGAGATAACATTACACGTAACAAAACAAAACAAAAAAAAAACAAAAAAGAATAGGCCCCCCCAGGAGGGCAGCTGGGGAGTTTTCGGCCACCACTTTGGCTGCTAAAGCTCAGCCTTTTTCTACCTCTTAGTAAATGACACAGGGCAGGAGGGGAAACAGTTCAGGCTTATTTCCAATCTCCCCTCAAGTTTTGGGAGCGAGGCGACGTTTTTCTGTTCCCCCCCCCGAAAAAAGTCATTTCTGTGGGGCCTTTTCCCGACTCAAGAGTCCAACAGTTTTTGTGCCCATATATTTCTTTTTTTTTTTCCTATCCAGAAATAACTCAATACCCTGAATCCATTTTTTTCTCTTTTTTCCTTCCTCGCTATTGCTTTCTTCTTCCTGGCTTAGGAAATGGAGCCTTTTCCTCTTCCAATCAAAGAGGAAAAGGCTACGCAAGATGAAGGCTGACTGGTTTTTTTGATTCTTTTCCTTAAGGTTTTTTTTTTTCTCGTTTGTTTTTGTTTTTTTTTCTACGTGAAGGAAATGAGATGAAAAAAAACGGAAGTGCAATGGTCTACCAGCCTTTAATTCTTACCCAGTGGCCAGCTACATATCCAAAGCAGCTACAAGTGTCCCCTATAAGTGACCACTACTTTTTTTTTTCTATTTTGTGCACATAAGGTATAAACTATGGTGAATGCTATACAGATCCTACAGTGTCAGCTGACCACAAAGTCGCCGTCGGTTAGTTGAGACGTTTGAAGCTCGGGTGATCTGTCATTGTCGTAGACTCGCGTCCAGCCATAGACTTCTTAACGATTTGGATATGAGGAGTCGATTCTAAATGCACTTCTACACATTGACCTACAGTAGCTATCCCGACTGGAGTAGGAATGCTGTGTGCGTCTCACACGGGAATGATCTAGCCATTCGCGCACATACTTCATCACTCACAGGCACGCGCACACACACACGCACTCACACAGTAATACCTGCTAAAGTCCACCTCTGCATGCACGACTCCCCGACATACATGTGCATGTATGCATGCTCGTATATAACTTTCATGGACAGTTTCGACAACAGGGTGCACACCTGCGTTCTCATTCGCTCGTACAAACATACGCAAAACTTATAATGCTCCACCTCCAACTGTGTCGAGTAAGGACCCTTCTCGTCTCGTCCCTCATTCCTTGCCCACACAAGCCTTCCCTGAAGAGCGTTTATCCTCGTTATGCGGTGACTATAAAGGGAAGCGGACTGAACTAATTTTTCACACGACACACACCCTGTTAGCAGTTCTTATTCTTATAGATAATATAATGAGTCAGAGAGAGGAAGATTAATCAAGCTCTAGAACTACGACACACTACAGCAAGACAGGAGAGACGCGGAGGAAGGTGAGCGAGAGTAAAGAGAGGAGGGGAGTCGTGATAAGTCACCGGGATATCGGCCGCTCTCCCCCGTTTCTTTGCTCCTTCTCCCTTCAATCGCCCCCTGATTTAATGCCTAGCTCTGATCTCTACTGAATAAAAGAGAGGCAGGGGTACTGTGCGAGTGTACTCGGCGACCCAGTGAGCAACGCACCCCTCCCGCTCCCCATCCTAAACAGGCCAGGCCGCCCCCCGATGAAATATATTCCTTATAGTGCTTCTGGGTCCTACGGTTTGCCGCCTGCTGCTGTCCCGCTGCTTCTTGCCGCCGCCGCCGCTGCCGCCGCTGTACAGGCTGGGATTCGCCACGAGTGGGTGAGGGGCTGCGCCCATGTAGGGTCCAGCGGTGGCGGCGTAGTTGAAGATGGCGGGGAGAAAAGGTAGAGGCTCCACCTTGTCCCCTCCAGGTGCCATCATATTCAGAGCCACAGGAAGAGCCGCCAGGTTGTAAGGGTAAGCCAGCAGCTGGGGGCCGTAGAGCAGCTGGTAAGGGTCCGGATAAAACGGCAGCTTAGCCAGATCCCCGCCATTAGGAACCATCATTTTTCCCAGTGGGCCGAAAGGAAGAGCCCCAGCAGGATAGGAGGACATGAGCAGGTTTTCCTCCTGCTTCTTACCAGAGCGGTAGCTGTCTGGCACAATAAGGGGTAGGGGATAATTCTGGGAAGTGTAGCCCACCGGGGTGGCGTCACCCTGCTGGGAATCTCTGGAAGAAACAGTGTCCTGGTGCTCCGGCTCAGGTGGTTGGGGAGCTCGAGGAAGGAGCAGAGCGTGGGCAGAGGGGCGCTCACCGGCACCAGCTGCTCCAGTGGGCAGTGTGAGCCTGTCCAGTCCTTGTGAACTGGAGTGAACCTGACGGTTGGCTTGAGCTAACAGTCCGATAGCTGAGGGGGACCGGCAGGGGGACTTGTGGGGAGTGTGCCTGTGTGAGGAGGGTCCATTCATAGTGGTTTGAGTGGGGATATGCTGGGGGGACGGCACAGGACTCAAGGGCTCCTCTTTAGGGACCAACAGAGAAATCTGCTCCTCTGGGGCGTGTGCAACTCTACTCATTTGCGGGGCCCTCTCTATCTCTTTTTCTCTCTCCTTCAACATTTCTTTCTCCCTCTCCCTTTCTCTCTGTCTCTCCAGCTCCCTCTCTTTCTCTCTCTGCCTCTCTATCTCCCTCTCTCTAGCTAGAATAGAGGACATGGTCAGGTCTTGTGCTTCGTTGGGAGAGGGACTTCTGGACAGCGACTGAACTCTGAGATCTTGGACCCGAGGTGATTCCTCGTAACCTGTGCGCCGAAATAAACCGTTCCCGCCCTGCCTCTCCCTGTCCATAATGACCCCATCCCGTTTCATGAATCCCCCCTCGGAGCTCAGAGCTGTTGTCATGGAAACAGGAGGAGCAGCAGTGGTTATTCTGGTCTGTGACGTCACGGGCACATTTGGAGAGGTGTTGGTGGATGCCACGATGTGCACAGGGCTGGGTATTCTGTGGATCTGGCTGTCTAGGTTCTTTTTGCTGGGGGTGCGGTAGTCCAAACATTCGGGCCCATTCATGACTAGCACACTGTGGAGAGCAGAGGGCGCGGCAGGCGTGAATTCGTGTTTAGTGGGTGTGAGGTTGACCGGGCTTTCTAATGGAGGGACTGCGACTTGCGGGCTGGGCTCTCTCTCTGGAGCGTGATGTGTGAGCTCTGTCAAGCTTAAGTTCACATGTTCGGGTTTATCGCTGGACCCTGACATCCGATGTTCATCCGTCAGCTGACTGAGGTGGTCCTCGTGCTGCCGTGATGCCAAACAGTCAGCGCTGCCGGGCGGGTCAGGTGTTGAGTAGCTGATGACTGAAACAGAGAGAGCGCTGGTAGTCTGTCCTTTTTTACTCTCTGAGTCTCTGTTAACAACAACTGCTTCTGGAGTTTTTGGCTCTGGGTCTTTATCTTCCTTTTCTCTCTCTGGTGAACTGCTTAACTCGTGGCGTCGGATATGGCGGGTTAGCGCTGAAGACGTCTTGCACACCTTGTGACACTGTGGACAGGTGTGCCGTGATAATGCTCTTCTGCTGAGGCGACTCGGACTAGAGTTACACCCTGCTAAGCCTACTTGCCCCCCCCTTTCTTCATCATACTTTGCGATCTCGGGCACAGATTTAACACCGACCCCTTCGACTTGTTCGCCAAGTGCCACTTTAGGGGGTACAGAGGGCGCGTCGGTGGGCTTGGGATGCTGCGCTCTCTGGTGGTCTTCCAACTTATCCCTTGAGGGGAAAGTGGCTCGGCAGAAGAGGCATACGAACTCTAGCAGATGGCTCAGCTCGTGTTTGTCTCGCTTCCTGGGGCTCGAGAACCAGCGGCCACATGTACCACACTCTGCTGCGTTTCCATTAGTCCAAGGCCGCCGCTTTATTCCCGTAGGAGCCACTGAGGTAGACACAGGAGGCTTTGAAGAGTGCAGAGGAGTGGAAACCTCGTGACAGGCCTCCTTAACTTCTTCCTCTGCATCTTTGTTTTTCTCCTTTAAAGGGGCCGAGAGATAATCTTTCTTTTTCCTCTCTCCCTTGTCTCTGTTAGTTTTCAACGTTTTCTCGGCTTCCTCCATCTTCCCGTCCTCTTCCTCGTCTTGCGATTTGTCTGTGTCTTTGTTCGCGTGGTTCTTGAGCCTCTCTGCCCTCCTCTTCAGCCGGATGGAGCGCTTGAACTTCAGTTTTCTCTGCCAGCTCTTGACCCTCTGTAGGTGCGCTTGGGCCTTTCTCTTAGGCTTGTAGGAGTAGTAAGGCCGCCATAAATTATCCTCTGTGTCATTGTCGCTGTCCTGCTCTCGCACCTCCTGACGGAAGTAGTACTCCCTCACTCCGTCGGGGGACTTGGAGCTCTTTTTCCTGACCTCCTCCTCTTCTTCCTCCTCCTCCTCCTCTTCCTCCTCCTCACACTCTCCTCCTTCCTTATCACCCTCTGCTTCCAGGCTGGCTCTGCGATGGAGGCGGTGTTTGTGGTGATGATGGTGGGAGTGAGAGTGACGTGGCTCCTTGGCATCCCGCGCAGATGATGTTTCGCTCCGTTTGTTTTTGGGGGGAGAAAGGCTCTTGTCTCTCCTCAGGTCTGTCTCGGAGATGCTGCGCTTCACTATTGCTTCCTCACCAATACGCACAGTAATCTGGCACAGGGGCCCCGCCTCTTTGACCTGTGACCCTACAGATGCTGACAGCTGCTTTGAGTTGGAGATGTCACTTTTGCTGTGGGACTTGCGTGATTTGTGAAATAATCTGCCTGTCTCTGCATCCTGTCTACCTCTTGAGCGCTCCTCTGTGGTGTCTGAACTGTCTCTTGACCTTTTTCTGTGGCTATCTGCGCTATCTCTCTGCTTCTTGATCGGCCTGGGGCTGCCTTTGTGTGAAGTCTGACTGATGCTGCTGGTTTCAGGGGACGGGCTGTTCATTGGGCTTTTTTCACTTCCGGAGGTGACCTGGTTGCTATGCACGATGACAGAGGATGAGACGGCGGTGCCGTGAACTATGACAGACGGTTTCGTATGGCCGTATGTTATCACAGAAGGCATGGTTGTTTCTGTGACTCTGCTAGTCTTGGGGGTTTTGGTTTTGCTGCTGCTACTAGACATTTTGAAGCTCCCACTGCCTCTCCCCTGCTCTAACTCTGGGGCCTCACTGTCATGTTTTCTAACTTGGGGCATGTCCATTTGGGGGAGGGGTGTTGATGCGGTGAGGTCCCTGTGCTCAGCCGCCAAAGAAACAGGGAAGCCATCAGGGAAGGCATCTGGGTCAGGCTTTACACTCTGAGGGTGGGCCCCACTGATGAGGCTTTGTAGGTCCCCAGGGCCCAGAGAACAGCCCAGGCCAGGCAAGGAGAGGGAAGGGGTTTCGGTTGGTGGCAGTAGAAGGCCATTATGCAAACTGTCACTGTAGGTCTTGTAGGGTCTCTTCTGGGATCGCATGGGGAGAAGGCGGTAGAGCTTGAGGGCGTTCGCTTTCTGCTTATAACCCCCGTTAGCTGTCTTTTCACTGGAGATGAGACTGGGATTAATCCCGTGAATGGCCTTCTGGTGTGTTTTGAGATTGTAGTAGGTGGCGAAGGCATCCCAGCAGAAGATGCACTGGTAGCGCCGCTCTCCCGTGTGCCACACCTCGTGCTTTGTGCGGTACTCGGCCAGGGCGAAGACCTTGTCGCAGTAGTGGCATGGATATCTGCGGCGCCAGGAGTGCACGTTAGAGTGACGCTTCAGGCTGGATAGAGTCATGTAGGAGCGCTCGCACACGGAGCAGAAGTAAATGACATTGCCATCTACCACCTTCACAAAATGGTGCTCATCACCTTCCAGTAGCTCTGTGGCTGCTGCATCATCACCTTGGATACGTGCCAGGAGGCTCCGCGCTTTCTTCCCCGGCCGCGCCTTACCGATGTCTGTCTGTCCCACAATCACTCCCCCCTCCACTCTCACCTCGCCCTCCTCGAGCGGCTCCTCCTTCGGCTGCACGGTGAGTGACGGAGGGCCCAGGCTGTTGGAGGGTAGGCCTGCCACCCTGCAGGAGGCCTCGTGGGATTGCAGTCTCTTGCTGTGGATGAAGACTTTGCCACAGTAGCGGCAACTGAGGGCGCGGCTGCCACGATGCAGCCGCATGTGGACCGTCAGGGAGGAGGCCGAGCTGAAAAGCCGATGGCAGACCCCGCAAATCAGCTCGGGCTTCAGGCTGTCGGTTGGGGAGTAGGAGGACGAGTGGGGAGGTGCGGTGAGGCCCTCGGATGGGGGAGGAGGAGGTGGAGGTAAAGGGGGAGGAAGGTGAAGGGTGGGTGGGTGGAGACTTGGTCCGTGAGGGCTTCCCACTTTCCCAGATGGTCGTCCTGTTATTTTCTCTCTCCTCTCAGCGTCCCCGCCCCTCTGATAGGCCGACGTGCCCAGACTGAAGAGGATCTGGGCAGTCTGAGAAGGTGAGGCTGTACCGTTGGCCAACCTGTGCCGCTCATCCCATCCATCACCGCCGTAACCGCTCCCTAAAGACCCGCCGGAGGATCTCGGAGGCGACCTGTGAAACTGAGTCTCTGGATTGAGTTTGGAGCACTTGAGGGGAGGCGGGGATTTTATATCCTTCCTAATGAGCGCATGAACAGTCATGGGAGATGAGGAGGAGGACGGTGAGGAGGACGGAGAGGTGTCATGCCTCGGGGGTTTAAAAGGTCTGTGTTTTACGTCCATGGTAGCATCCAGTTTCCACAGCGACCCCTCGTCTGAGCTCTTGGAGGATGGCCGCCGTCGGTGAGGGGAAGGGGACGATGAGGAGGAGCTACGACAATGGTTTGGAGATGTCAGTGAAGCTGGAAGGGGGGCGGCGCTGAGTGGGAAGCTTAGGGTGATTTTTGCATTTTTAGGTCCATCAGCCATGTCCTCCAGCCTGTCCTCCATCATGGCCTCTCCCCGGCCCCCATGCCTTTTACCCTTCATCTCCAACTGCTCAGCTTCCCCTTCCTCCTCCTCCCCTTCGTCGTCGTCGTCGGGCTGAGAGGCCACTCCAAGACAGTGGTCAATCTTGCTCGAGCCGCAGTAATTGACAGGCGTGGGGTGAAACCGCGAGGAGGTCCGAACTGGATTAAGGGTGTCTACAGCCACTAATGACAGCGGCAGGGAAGACAAAGGTGGCGGCCGCTGACTCTGGTGGCACGCAGTGTCCTTAGTTGCACTGTGTGTGAGGTTGCAGAGGGGAGTTAGCCCGGTAGCCAGGCGTTGCTCGCTCAGACGTGACTGAAGAAGGCCCACATGGAGGGGGTCCCACACCTTCTCACCGGACACCATGACCAGCCCCCGAAATCTGAAAGAGAAATCAGACAGAACGTATTAGCGTCGCGATAAATGCACAACACACACACACGTTTACGTAAAAGTAAAGAATCAACATTTGCACCCAAAGGTTTTGCAGTAGCAGCCATGACGCCTGTGGAACACTTCTAAGAAACGGAAAAGAAAACTGAATGCCCCAGCAATGCTGAACTCCAACAGCTCAGCCAGGAATGGTGAGTGAAAAGAGGGAGAGGGTAGGGGGAAGGAATGAATCTGCGGCAGTGCTGGTTTAGATTTCAGCGTGCCACAACCAAGCCTTCAGAAAGGCATTCCAGAGATCCATCTCTCTCGGCTGTGACACAACATTCCCTATGCCTAATTGGAAGCCGTTCAGATTTAATCAAGATTCAGAATAGTGTGTTGACTTAGATCCATGGCCTGAAACGCACGTAAAAATAGTCCCGCTCTCCTGCTATTTCAGCGAGAGCCTTGTTAGCCATTCCTGGCAATGGCTGGTATTTGCCGGGCATGACTCTAACCATTTATTTGTGAAAGGCAAAGGCAGGAGGGAAGGAAAGAGGGGAAGAGGAGAAGGGAGGGAGATTGTATGCATGTGCACAGAGAAGGGGTGTTTTTCCGCCCTATGCATCCGGTACAATCTCGGCTAAGCTGTAGGAGATGAGCGACAAGGCTATTCTCGTTTCCATTCTGATTCGACTATCACGGCGGCGGATGCAGTTCCTCCTCGCGAAATCTCTTCACATAACGCAAGATAGCTTGCAGGTTCGCGTGCGAGAGAGGCGATTTGCTATTACTTATTTGAATCGGGTCCGCTTGTTTAGGTGTAGAAGAACGGAGACAGTATAAGGCCATAATGATGCGACGAGGAGAAAAATCCTCAGTCATGCTTTTCTGCCTGCGTTTTCAAGCAGCAAAGCAGCCAGGAAGGCAGGCCGCTGTAAAATTCCACAGGCAGCCCTGAACAGGCAGAAACTAGGTCAGCACTGTTATTGCAGAGGGAAGAGGAGGGAGAGAGAGAGAGAGAGAGAGCGAGAGGGTGAGGATGAGGGAGAGTGAAAGGGTGATAGAAAAAGAGAGAGAGAGAGAAAGAGAGTGAGGGTTAGTGAGAGAGCAAGAGACAGAGAGAAGGAAAGAGGGAGGAGTGAGTTCGAAACAGGAACAGTCAGACACGCTGCACTGTCAGACAGACAGGAGCCCAGGCAAACACAACCAGCACATAGACAAACACACAGTCACACACACACACACACACACACACACACACACACACACACAAACAAACACGCGTGTGTACATACACTCATGCGTGCCCACGGGTAAGACAGACGGGCATAACCAAAGTAGTTCGACAATGAACGCGCTCGCTTGTAAATGACATTCAAAAACCAAAAAGGTGAATCTGAGTGCAACACGGCACCGAGGCGGAGGGTACAGGTGAAATGAAGCATGGGCGACAGAGGAAAAAGGGAAGTGCCAGTCGATGACGTACTTTGTCGTATGGGCAAAACAAACCGGTTCATGCCTAGACAAGACGTCTAAGAACAATGCTGTCTTGCCAGGCTTGCCATATTTCGCCGCTCTTGTATTGAAACAGGCCGCCGCTGTCACTCATATTTGCTGAGCGATAGATGCTGTGCAGGAAATCCCTTATGGCAAGCCGGCAGGCTGCTACAAGTGGGCGGACACGCTGAGAGAGAGAGAGAGACAGAGAGAGACAGCGCCGAGGCTAAAAATTTCACCATCTCATCTGATGCTTGTGCTTGTGCCGCGGACAGGAAAATGCGTATGACGCCCCCTCGCCTCTTTTTTTTTCTTTATCTCCCTGTGACGCACACAGCCGCTTGCGAGCAGAGCCTGCACGACACGCTTGTCTGACTGTGACAGGCGGCTTTGAACGCGCTTTAAATGTGCCGGATTTACTCGCACGCAAATGAGAATGCGTGTGCACAGATCCATGCAGATATTTAATAAAAACACTTTGTGCATACATGTTTCTGTACAACTCACACAGGCACACAAACAAACGTGACCATGAATGTGAAAAAAAAAAAGGACCCTAAAAGCAAAATGAAAATAAACAGCAACCCTGGTCCCACACCTCTCTGCAACAGGATGTTCTGCGCAAACAAACATGTTGGGTCAGTCCTATGAAGTGTTCATCTATTTATGCTCGCGGCCCTATGAAACCGCACAGGACGGACAGGTGCTCAGCTGGCGGAGGACAAATGACTAAACTAGTCTCGCGCAAATATAAAAAAAAACACAACACCGGACGCGTTGACTTTTATATAACGACAGACGCTCTTCACCGACAGGCAGAGGGAACAGAGGCAGCATACTTTTTTTTTTTTTTTTTTTGCAAAGTGCTGATTCCGTATCAGATGACAAATGTGAGGCACAAATAAACACTGATTAAATCATTATAAATAGCACAAACTTGCAGATTAGTCGCCCCCGTCGGTTTTAAACATTTATTAATAACAGTTTAAAAGAGCTCAGTAATCCTAACATGCTGCTTGAATTTTGAAGTTTTAAGATACTTTGCCACCGGGATCTAAAAAACACAGATGACTTCCGTGACCTTGGAAAACGTCGTTCAAGTCATCCGCTCGAGTTGAAACAGTCACCGGGAACATCACATCTGCCTTGCATAAGAGGGAGACGGGAGACGGCAGAGGAGAGTTTGGCTGGTGCGCCAGCTCGAGGCCTTGAACCAGCCGTTGAGCAATCCTGTTTATTCCACTGAATAACTGGTACCCGCGCTGACAGACAAATAACCGTTAGATTCGACGCCTGTTTGTTTTTTTGCCATCTTCCGTCTCAAAGGAAGGAAGGAAAAGGAAAGGGTATTATGCACTTCAAAGAGTAAAAAACTGGCTCTAAAACAAACCGTTTAAAGCCTATTTGGTCCAATACGTCTTATAATTGAGGATTAAAAAGCCTGATCATAGTGAATTACATTTTTAACACTGTTTTAGTGCCACTTCATTTACGTTCACGTTTTACTATGAATGTAAACAGCTGATGTTTGCTTCCAAAGCCTCATTAGGAATTTATGTAAGAGAGTTAGAGGCTAAAATCGCAGTATTCTCATCATTAAAAGGACAGTTCTGGTTGAATACAGTAGAGATGATCTGAATCGCTTCATTTCTGAGGTGAAACAGGCGACGAGCACACCTGACACGTTGCTTTTAATCCCTGATCACACAGGAAACCTGTGTTTTGGAGCATATCGGGAGCCCTGAGCACTGCGAGTCCGAGCGGAAAGAAAGTTGGTCTGAGCGCAAGTTTAGTTATTAATGCTGTCTGAAACGGCCAAGATGAGAACTTCAGTTGTCATAAATGTGAATTTATCCATCAGTGTAGTGATTGTGTGTGTTTGTGTGTGAGGAGTTAAGGGGGGAGTGCCCGCGAGGCAGAATGTGGGGGGCCTCCTCGGTGTTCCAGCCGGTGGAGCCAGCGGCGAGGAGCATGTGGGATAGAGGAAGGTGTCGGTTGGGCTTTCTCCCCAGCGAGGGGCAGCCAGAGGGGCCCGACTATCGGAGCAGCAGTTGGTCTGGGGAAGAGAAGAGGGTCTATGTTTGTGAATACGAGGGTGTGTGTGTGTGTGTGTGTGTGTGGGTGGGGGGCATCGTTAGCAAGAGCAGCTACTGAACTCTCCACAACCCCCCGGCCAAGAGAGCGTGATGGAGCCAGCCAGATGGGATAGAGCGAGGGAGGAGGTAAAGGGAAGTTGGTACGGGTCGGGGAGTGGTTGAGTGGAGGTGGTTGTGGTGGTGTGAGCGGGGAGGAGGAGGTAGGGGTAACTTCAAACATGTTCTCTCCTATGTTCACATTTCATGCTTTCCTTGTCTTTCAGATCCCCCTCAGCATGACTGACTGCGTGACCCCCCCTCGCCCCTCCCCTACGTGTAAACTGTCGTATCGTGGTGTTTTCGCATGCCGCTCCACGCACCGGCGAGCCTACCCGTGTCTAAGATACGCCGTACTCTCCACGCTCCGTTAGCTCCCAGCCCAGCACGTAATTCCCATAATTCTGCCCGCTGCAACAGAATCACGCGAGGCATTAGGAAACGGTAAGGCCAAAAAAAGAAAAAAAAGTACCCCTGGAGAGCAGCAACACTACACCAGTGACCTTTTTGTGGTAATTTCCCCAAAATGATTTTCAATTTCACACGCAGTCCCTGTTGAAAGGAGGGGGAGCGAAAAGCCCTGTCGGAGTTCTCAGTCTCAAACGGCCGAGAAACACTTGAGCATTAGCGACGTGTCACAACAGTCACCGAAAAAAACTGCAAGTATACGTCGGGGTTAGAGAAGATGAAGCGCTGCACCAGTTTCCTGAACGCGTCCACATCCTTTATGTTTGTGGCATTTAAAAAAAAACCAAACCCTGCATTATCAAAACGAAGCTAACCAATCCGGTCTTGCAAGCCCGCGAGACTTTGCATGGTAGCACTTTAGCCCGGGGCGTCCAAAAGAAAAAAAACAAAAAGAATAAAAGTAGACCTGATTCATCTCACGTGTGATCCAAGCCAACAAACGACCAAAATAAAATGACAACATCATTTGTGTGACACCACAGAGCAGCGAGAAACAACACTTCCCATTGCCTGACCTATGACCTCTACCCCTGTGGCAGAGCGGATTATATATTCCATACATTGAGCACGGGGGGCTCGACTCGGCCTCCATGAAAACCAGGAATGTGGAGTAGCTGGCAGCAGATGCTCTGTTGTTTTGGAAAAAAAAAAAAAAAGTAAAGGCTTTTGGGGCAGCCACGACGGGGTTAGTGACATCAATATGCCCTCTGCTGCTCTTACGTGAGACAACCTCCAAAGCACGACAACAGGCTGGTAAAATGGAGGACAAGCTGGGCGGCCCATAACCCCGAAATAAGAGACAGAACCAGTTGTTGGAACTAGAGATGTTTACCGTCGCCTACGTACAAGTTTTTCCCCTCCTCAGAACACTTCCTCTCTGATGTTGGCAATAAGTTGACGGGCAATGGGGTGGCAAAGACAGGCCCTCACCACAACATGTTCAAACCCCCCCCCCCCCCCCCCCCCCCAAACAACAAAGCTCACATCTGTTCTGACGTGTGCTGTGGACGAACACAACACAACCCCCCCCTCCTCCTCCTCACCCCTGCTCTCTTCCACTGTCTGCAGTGAATCACGCAGATGCAAGAGGAGCTTTCGATAAATTAAAAAGTTTCATCACAATTTAGAAAAAAACAAAACCCAAAAAAAAAAAAAAAAACGAGTCATCGCTCTTGAAAAAGAACTGCGTGGTGCGCCAGCAACAGAGGGGAGGATGAGGGAGACAAGGCCTGTTACTGGCACGCACGCACACGCACGCACGCACGCACGCAGCGCAGACACACTCATAAATGCGCTTCCACACACATAGACACACTGCATGAATGCGCACGCCCACCAACACCAACACTCACGCCCCGACCAACACACGCACAGTAAAATAAAAACCTTTTCCTCCTCTTGACGCGCGGAGCAGCAGCAGCAGCAGCAGCAGCAACCGCCGCCACAGCAGCAGCAGCAGCAGCGGAGTGAAGCAGAAAAACAAGCAGGAAAAACAACAGAAATCAGCCTCTCTTCCTCTTATTCTCTCTGGCTGTCTCTCAGGAAGGCAAGCATACAAGAGAACGTACCTCGGAAAACCTCCTGCTGCATCTCTGCTGCGATGTGTTCTCTCCCCTCACACTCCCTCTCTCCCTCTCCCTCTCTCTCTCTCTCTCTCTCTCCCTCTCTCTCCCCCTCTCTTGGTTTGTGTATGCGCACGTCGGAGTGTGTGTTAGAGAGAGAGAGAGAGAGAGCGAGAGAGGGTGAGCGCAGGGAGAGGCGGTGCACACACACACACACACACACACATATACAGGCAGCAGTGTGTGAAGACAGAGGGCAGGAGCGATTCTCACACTCGAACTTGCTTGCACTCCCCCTTTTCTTGCTCTCTCTCTCCTCTCTCACTCCAGTTTTTGCCTCTGACACACGATTCTTGGTGTTTTTGCTCTTTTCTTCTTCTTCTTCTTCCTCTTCTTCTTCTTCCAGCAAGTGAATCCCCCCCTCTGCATGCACGCCACCCAACCACCTCCAAACCAACCAACTAACCCCCCCCCCCACTGAATCCAATCTTCTTTTTATTTGGAAGTGTTGTTCCCTCTCTCTCTCTCTCTCTTCTCTCTCTCTACACACACACACACACACACACACACAAGCACACACACACTACTTTATATACACAAAGCCCAGCAGATAGGGAGAGGGAGGGAGAGGCAGAGGGAGACAGAGTGGGAGAGAAGGCAAGCAAGAGGACGCCATTTAAGCAGTTTGTTACGAGCACTGCAAGTCCCTAAAATGGCTGAAAACAAACAGGAACCACGCCAACTCTAAAAACCTGGGCACAAGGACGGACAGACAGACACGCAGACGCGGGGAGTGAGAGGAGAGTGAGCGAGGGAGACGGCGAGAAAAGTGAGACAAGTGAGAGAGGGAGAGCGAGGGAGACAGGACAAACTGGCGGTAGTCAAATGGCGGATGGGAGCACTCTGTGAAACAAGTCAAGTTTAAGGGAGGGTGGGGGACGGGACAAAAATGGACGCATTAAAGGGGGACTCCAGCTATTTAGCGCCACACTCGGATAAAGTTTAGGGACTTATGAGAGACGGGTTAAAAAAAGAATGGTCGAAATCGACGCAGCAGAGGCCGAGATATCCTGACTCAAAGTCCTGAGTGTGGGTCGAGCGCCAAAAAAAAACGCTGGATACTACATTTCCCATGATGCCCTCGCATGATAGCGCCTTTCACTGGGACGCCTCGGGTTTCTGACCCTAAAGGGAGTTCAGATCCAAAACAAGCATGCTGCGTTCATGGGAGCACTCTGTGAAACAAGTCAAGTTTAAGGGAGGGTGGGGGGACGGGACAAAAATGGACGCATTAAAGGGGAACTCCAGCAATTTAGCGCCACACTCCGATAAAGTTTAGGGACTTATGAGAGACGGGTTAAAAAAAGAATGGTCGAAATCGACGCAGCAGAGGTTGAGATATCCTGACTCAAAGTCCTGAGTGTGGGTCGAGCGCCAAAAAAAACGCTGGATACTACATTTCCCATGATGCCCTCGCATGATAGCGCCTTTCACTGGGACGCCTCGGGTTTCTGACCCTAAAGGGAGTTCAGATCCAAAACAAGCATGCTGCGTTCATGGGTGGCGTGTTCCTTCAAGTACCGGTGAAGCGATTAAACGCGACACGGGACGTCTGGTCCAAGCGGTGAACCGGGAAAAAAGGCCAAAACACTGCACAGTGGTTTATAGTACTATACAATACTCCACTATACGCAATAATCACAATAATCTATCATATCTGCATGTTTGATTGCCACAGAATATCGCCTTTAGTTGCAGGAAAAGTTTTGCCAGAGGCCCGTTTCACAAAGGCCATTTAGGAACACACACATAACGCAAACGGTGGCAGTGTCGCATTACACAAATGAGTGCCGCTTGCAAATCAAGTCCTGAGGGGGCTCTTGCGTGCTAATGCATGGGCGTAGTGTACGCCGTTTGAAATGTAGCTCGCCTGTTTGCAGATTTACCGCATCGGGGCTCGTGGATTAAGATTTTTTCCGCCGGAGCTCCCTGCCACTTTTGTCAACCAAAAAAAACATAATGACTTTAGAAAGCTCCCTCCAGTTACGTTACACAACTGTTTTCACAGGCCGACCGGTACTCCCCATGATGGGTAAACTGATATTCATGTGAAATAGCAGTGGAGTGCCTCTTTAAAAGAGAAAAGGGGGTAAAGGTGGCCACAGACAGGGACGGAAACTGGGGCAGGGACACTCTTCGATTGTCCATGCGTTCAGCTAAAAGGGTTCAAGTGCTATCAGCGACGACGCCGGTCATGTTGATTAACTGCTTTTAGGTCAGGATGTGTAACTGTGTCGGACACACGTTGCCAGACTAAAACCAGTTGCAGCAACTGTAAAACGGCGGCGACACCGGCGAGGCCCGGCAGCTGGAAATCACTTTTTGATTCACGCGTATCCATGCAAAATGCCTCACAACAACAACTCTCTCTCTCTTGCTCTCGGCCATGCACGTCATGGTCAGTGGAAATTCCACATATCTCTGTTCTCCCTCCGTCGGCCGTGAGTCGGCCACTCGGTGGCCTCAGATCAGGACTCTATCAGCTGGAACAAGCGGGCAGAGAAAAAAAATGAGAGGAGGGGTGGAAGAATGTTCCAGGACTGTTATGCTACAACGCCATCATACTTCCCACTGTCCTTTTGAGTGGAACTGCTAGCCCCTACCGACTACACCCCTCCTCCACCCAGTACCCACCAACTGAACCTTGACGCCAACAACCCGCCCTCCTCCTACTCTTCCCCTGCCCTTTTCCCTCTCTCCCACTCTTTCATCACTTTCTCTCACCCTCATTGTACGCTGCCACACTTGTCTCCATGGGAACCGCTCTGGGATTGGGTGTTGTTCCTGTGACCTCTCCGGCTCTTGGAGTTGGACGAACTTTCTCTCTCTCTCTCTCTCTTTTACTCTCCCCCTCTCTCATGCACTCCCCGTGTGTGTGTGTGTGTGTGTGTGTGTGTGTGTGTGTGGACCACAGACATGACAGCGGTTGTGATGTGAAATGAAAACATAGAAGTAACATTATGTCTGTGTGAGAAGAACGAGGGGTGTGTGTGTGTGTGTGTGGAGCAGATTGCCGTTGGCAAAGACAATAGTGTGTGTGTGCGTGTGTGTGTCTGTGCGTGTGTGTTCCAGGAGCGTGGCCGCTCGGTCCACACATGTGTGCTGGCATTGTCCCGCGCCTGCAGCCAGCCCCAAACCTCGCATTCAGAGGCACCCCCGTCGTCCAGCCGTCCCTTTTCATGGATGTTTGGCCAAACGTGATCATAGCTTTTCATGCTGTGCTACCAAGCGACACACACATTTGAATACACAAAGATGGAGGAACTAAGAGGAGCCATCTTGGTGGAAAATTTAAACCATTAGCTCGCTGAGACTTTCAATATTTAACCGTTATCCAAAGAAACAAACACACACACACACAAAATAAAAACCTGCTTAACTGACTCTTAGGATCAATGTTAAATCCAGTCTGAGGCCTTGATCGTGAGGTGGTAATCAACATGCTGGCGTAAGTGGCCCAAGAATAGACTATTTAAAGAATAAAGCAATTAAAACGTACAGCTCAATAAATCATGTGTTACGTAATCGGTGCACTTAAAGGTGCACCCTACGGCGAGTTTGCTCACAGGCAGCGCCGTAGGAGCCGCGTCGTCCTTGCGTCGGGCGGCGCGCGAGGACAACATGTGCGCACACGATGGGCATAAAGCGAAACACATTTTCTGCCGACTTGTGAAGAGCAGTTGACATTGTTAATGTGAAGCGCCAATAAAAAGGAGAAGGAGGAAGGACCACAGGCTGATGTGAACAACGCGGATTTCAAAACATTCAAACAATCTTTTGCAAATGTTTTATGAAGTCGTAAATCCGTTCAACATGTTAGGCCTTGAAACAAGGAATGACTGACTTTTTTTGGCCACGTTTTTGGGGGGCGGCAGAAACAAGCCGCGAACAAAAAGCCCGGGGGTCGGCTCCAGCCCCTGTGGCGCTGATAAGGATAATTCGGATGGATTAATGGATGATTGATCGGCCGCTTTAAGTAAGACACACAAGAAATTTTTAGGGTACAAACTTTGAATGCAACATGCAATTTCAGATTTCAGCGGCCCTGTGTTGATCAACTAAATGTGCTTTATGGTTCCAGTAAAAAAAAAAAAAAAAAGGTGAGTGAGTCATACACATGTGATGAGAAAGAGAAAGTTCACTGTCGGTGTCAGTTCCCAAAATGCAGAGTCACGCCTGCAGTCTATTTTGATTCCAGAGCATTCGAGTACTGAATGTGTTAACTTTCAGTACAAGCTTTGTTTTGCCGTGCATATCAAGTGTCAAATCCTCAGTTTGGCTTTCATCTGGTAGATTGTTAGCTCGGAGAAAAAAACAGTATGGAGACAAAAAGTTACATGATCAGTAACCGTGCACGAGTCCGACTGTACAGTGTGTGCTGTTTGCTTTTTCTTCCTTGAATTCAGGGCTCGATTCCAGCTGATACATGTGTGTGAATATATCCCGGGGCGTGCTCAGGGGATAGCAAACATCCTCCGTGATCTCAAAGAAGGGATGACTAACCTGCTCTCCAGCTGACTTGGACCGAGATCAAAGTGGGAAGACAAACGACGTTCGAGGAGTTCAAATGTCAGTGGTTTTCTTAAAGAGGAAGCGGCGGCCTTATAAGGACGACGCGGCGATTCATGTTTCTGTGGCCTGTGCGCAGAAATGTGAGGACTGGGGAGAGAGAAAAAAACACACAGCACATGAATCTTGGGCAGAGCACACACACAGATAAGCATGACAAATGTTTACATTTGTCGTCACACGCGTGCACGCAGATGAAAGGCTGCTTTAAGCCCTGTGGTGTCATCTTAAAGACACAGGGGCGGTGCAAATTGGGTAACCTGATGAAACCTCCCTTGGAATAAGGGAAAGATGAGCGTGCTGGAGCATGTCCTTAGCTAACACTTCTCTGCTGTTTACAAAAACAAATGTCAGGGCAGCAATCCAACAATACGAAGCAGAAAATCCGACCAGTTCCCTTATGAACAACTTTCACAGCAGAAGTGACATTTCGAGCAGATTGCCCTTCCTCAGACTAGAGCTGAAACACCAGCTTAAATATGAACTATATAAAACTGTGCATCAAATGAGATGGTGTGAATCCCTAATAATCAAACTGGACGATGCATACACGATTAAACGCTTTTTCTACTTTCACGTCCCCGCATATATAGCAAAATTCCCGTTATATAACAGCTTGTCTAACAAAATTGTATATGATAAGGGAAACAATGCATGTACCTCATGACTCATCTATTCCAGATGAGTCATGAGGTACGTTTACGAAGGAAACACGCAGCCTTTAAAGGTCAGATGACAAGCTTTTCTATGTTCCTCTCCTGGGTCCCTGAGAGTATTGATGTTACCGAGCTGTGCCAGATATGTGTCAAACGTGCATCTTCATATATTTTCCCAGCTTCTTTTTTTTCCCCCCTGACACATCGCGGGATGTAGAAAAGCTATCTAATAAAATGTTATGAGATTTTTTTTTTAAAGGCAACTGGATTACAGCTTGGCTCGGATAAGGAGGATTTCAACCAGGCCAGTAAAAACGTCATCGAAATTTAAATATAAGAGCTTTTCTACGACATCCTTACTGGTGTGAGAACAACTCAAATCACAATGGTCTAAATATTATTGTAACTTTTTTTTTTTAAGATTATTTTGTTGGCCTTTTATGCCTTTATTGATAGCACAGCTGAAGACAGACAGGAAGCAGGGGGCAGAGAGAGAGGGGGAGTGACACGCAGTAAATTAGCCGTCCGATGTGGGATTCGAAACGGGGCCAGCTGCAGCGAGGACTATAGCCTGCACACACGGGGCGGCCGCTTAACCCACTACGCTACCGACAGCCCCATATTATTGTAACTTTTATTATATTATTATAACTTCAACAGCATCCACGACCAGAAAGACTGTCTCAGGTATGACTATGAGGTTTGGACACTGAGCGATGTATTTACGTAACTTATGAAGGCTACCTGGTGGTGGGGACTTTCCGAGCGGCAACCTCCAGTGTGGAATGGAAATTCCTTGAGCGGCTCCAGTGAGTTCATCTCCGTAAGTCCCCATGTTAAAATGTCCAACTTCACAGCAGAAATAAACATGTTTACAGCCTGGTACAGACGACAGTTTTGGTCTCTATAGCTAATTTCCCCCGTTTATGACAACTGTGATGGGGGTGGCCGCTTTGACTGTTACAGAGGACTTATAGAGCACCCAGGCGTCATTCTGACCGCTTCAGGTCTGCAGATGAGCCACATCCTTGCGGATATTTAGATTACCCTGGAGGCAGACGAAGCAGTAGATCCAACAGGATGGTGCCACGTCCCATATTTTTGGCTTTAAACCAGCGCTTCGAAAACCAACGGCTTAAGTTTCTCGGGCTCTGTCCGTTCTTAATACTGGCATTGGGATGTCAACAAAAATAGGTCGCAACAGAAATCTGAGGGGTTGTGAAATCACATTTTTACTAAATGACATCATCGTTCTCTACAGCAGTCTGAAAATGAAAATGAGCAAGGATAATTTCTTTCGGTTGAAATAATCCGAACCAGGTAGACTTACGCAATCCGCGACAAGTGGCCCACGAATACACTTCCTCAATCAAGCGGCCACAAGCTGGCATCACAAAAATATATTTGTGACCTTGAGAATAATCCTCCGCGTCCTCTGTGACCTTTTGTAGAGAACCGCAAAGTGACTACATGTCTTCAGCATCTAACGTAACGTTTTTTACGTTACTTCATAGGAGACGCTGAAAATACCGGGAACTTTTTCAGTTTCAGTCGTTATTGAGTTCAATGCTGCCACCAACCCTTACCTTCTAGACACAACAACCAGGGTTCCCACACCTTTTTCATGAACAAATTCAAGCACTTTTCAAGCACCAGTTTTTTTCATTTTTCCAGCACCTTTAAATAGGTAGCCTACTAGTTGTGTTTGCCATGATGGTCATGGGAAGCGCAGCGGTGCCACTGTATGGCATAATAATATGGGTCTAATTAGCATTATTTCATATGGTGGTAGATTGACTGTTTTGATTTTTAACTCATTGTGAATTGGCTTGTATTCTCAGCTTGTGAGCGGTGTATTGTGTAACTACCATAGCGCAATAACAGTGACCAACAGGTGTCGATAGTAGTCTACTGTTATTTCTCAGCAGAACACCAAGCGAGTATGATAACTGAGTTCTGCATGTAAAGGCATCGGATCAAGCGCGTAGCCGCTTAGGAAACATTTTTGTTTTCTCTTGGTTTATTGAGATAGACATCACACAAATCTCAAGCATTTTCAAGCACTTCACAAAAAATTAAAGCATTTTCACAACCTTGAAAACACTGAATTGAAATTCAAGCATTTTCAAGGAATTCAAGCACCCGTGAGAGCCCTGAGGTAGACTTACGCAATCCGCGACAAGTGGCCCACGAATACACTGCTTGAATCAAGTGGCCACAAGCTGGCATCACAAAAATATATTTGTGACCTTGAGAATAATCCCCCGCGTCCTCCGTGACCTTTTGTAGAGAACCGCAGAGTGACTGCATGTCTTCAGCAACTAACGTAACGTTTTTTACGTTATTTCATAGGAGACGCTGAAAATACCGGGAACTTTTTCAGTTTCAGTCGAGGTGATATTGAGTTCAACGCTGCCGCCAACCCTTACCTTCTAGACACAACAACATAGATAGACTCAAACACACACACACATCGCATAGAGGCTATCCTGCACATATGTCCACACACCTACACGCTGCAAAGTTAAGAGTGTGTCCACGTGGATCCATCTGAGCATCAAATCAGGAATCAGAAACGGGGTTTCATCAGCCGAAGCCTGACGGGGCCTGCTTCAGATCCGTAAAAGCTGAAGCACCAACCTATCACAACCACGCTGCTGAGTCACGCGAACTGCGCGCAGACACACACACACACACAGAGGAGATAAAGCGCTAAAAAAAGGAATTAGACGGGTTGCATACAAGCTACAATCACTTTGATACGCAACAAAAACCGCTGGCAAAATGTGGTTGTGTAACACGAAACAAAACAAAAAAAAAACAAATGAGAAGAGGAAGAGAGGTTTGAGTGTGGACGTTGCCAAAGGAGACTGGAAAGGATAGGTGGAAAATCATCTGGGAGGGGTGCCTGATACGGCGCGGAGGAGGGAGGGGGGGGCGGACGGCTGGTTTTTCCACTGCCAGAGCGAGAGGACGGCTAAATCAAATTAATTAGCTCCTTCATCTCCAGGCAGCTACTCAGGCATGCTGTACTGGCGAAGAGAGACGGTTCGGGAGGGTGAGGGTTGGTGGAGGTGGAGGGGCGGGGGGGGCTGTAGGCACTAGAGAATGGGAGAAAGCGAGATAGGACATGGTGGAGGGGTGAAAAGCCTGCTGTGTATGTGCGCCATTCAGGAGGACGGGCAGCCGAGGGGAGGGGTGCATAATTCTCTGATAAGCGTGAGGGTTGTTTTGCTGGAGCCCTCTGTTCAGTCATGAGGAGGAGGAGGAGGAGGAGGAGGAGGAGGAAGTGGCTGCATGTTGGCTGACGCTGTATGCTGCTGCGCTTCGGGGCGATGGTACTTCCTGTTTCTAGACAGCCTGTATTTTAAGGACACTGTAAACAAGCCCTGCTTTTCAGCACGCCTCTTTAAATAGCACGCAGAGACTTCAATCACAACCTCCCGGAAAGACGGCGAGCCGAGAAAGTCTCACCGAAAAAGAAAGAAAAAGAAAGATACAAAGGGGGTTTTTTTTGGGAGGGAGGTGGAGGGGCGATGGCGACGTGAGGTAAACCGATTCCTGTGATCAAAAATAAAATCATAAATCACTAATAGCTGCTCTGACGTTAGAAGGAGACGAAAAGTAGAGCAGAGAGCGGTGGAGGGAAAAAAAAAGAAAGTGAGGCAGATGGTCAGGGGCGATGGCATCGTGCCAGGCGAAACAAAACAGGAGCACAGCAGAGAAACTCAAACACACACACACACAAAAAGTAAGAAGAGAGGCAGGGGCGAGTGGTACGGCCCGGAGAGAGCCACTGCAGGCGGCATGTGGCTGTAGTGTGCGAGGAGAGCGAGAAAGAGGGATAAAGGAAATGAGGAGACGGAGTCGGGGAGAAAATGTAAAGAAGATTGGAGTGGGGATTGTAAGTGGGAGGTTCAGACAATTTAGGAGACGGTCCTGGGAGGGAGGGAAAGCGATCATGTGACTACAAGGGTGGACTGTACACAGAAAAGAGGTAGGCCAAGATAATTAAACAACGAGTACGAGGGGCAAAGGGAGCGTGAAAGACTGTGCCAGAGGTCAAAACCTCGGGAGAAGAGAGCAGTGGACAGCTCGGCGCGGCAGCATTGCCCAGGCGAGACTTGGCTGCACTGCGAGAACCCCAGATTAGCACTAAGCCGATTGCAACGCGAGGTGGGATCAAGAGCAATTAATTTAGCACCCAGATAGTTCCAGGAAGAGGCTGAAAGAACCTTAACAAAGCGCAGATCTCCTGCAAAACTCCCGGTGTATCCTCTGAGTCAAATACTAGCTGACTTAACATTCCTGCTCCCATCTGTTCTCCGCAAATGAGCGGCCTACAAAGAATCCTGTGTAAAAAGAGAGGAGACGAGAATTTTTTTGGAAGCTCTGAAAGGGTGTGTGGATGATAAAAGGGAAGGATAAAAGAAAGATGAAGACGCTTGGCAAGAGCTGACGCGAGCCAAAACAAACACCCAAAGAACAGGACATTCTCTCGCAGACAGAAATGGGCTGGCCTGTTCCAAAGGGCTCTCGGAGAGAGCATGCCTCTGACCCTGCGTCACCCATTTTTATTACAAAACAACATCCTGGTGCGTAATTTAAGGGGAAATGCGGCCTACGACTTGATGATTTCTCGTTCGTGTAATAACAGGCGATGCGCTCGCTTATTTTGCGTGCGAGATCGACACGCGATTAGTGATCAAACCGGTTTCCCAAGCGGTTTTTAACGTCTATTTTGCCTTCAGTACACTGGGATTGGTTATTTTTACAGTAATGAGTGCGTACAGTCTGATTCATACGCTTCAGTAAGGCCCCAAAAATCTCTGTTTTATAGTCCACGGGTGACGTTTAATCCAGAGGACAGCATCACAGGCTGCAGGACATGTTTTAGTTTTTGGAGAAAGTTATAAACGCTCACAAACAGTGGCTGAATTAAATATTTAATGATATATTAAAGCTGTGTTATGCTGTTTTTTGGTGAACTTCAGGTGTAATAGCTCACAAGCTGAATTCATCTACTTATAGTTTAGGCTTTTTTTATTGGAAATCAGACCCCCCCCCCCTTCCAAAAAAAGGCTCCTCCTCCCACCATGCTTTGCGTCTGCCCGTCTGTCTCTCCCTCCTCTCCCTCCTCGTTCGCCTACTTTATTGTGCTACAAAGCAGCTCCCCCCTTTTGCCTAACTCCCCTCCAACCCCTGAAAACACACTGTCAGCCTCTCTGACAACACCAGACAAGAGCTCCCCCTAGATACACGAATCCTCACCCCTTCCAGGAATTAATGCCTCTGTAGGGCAAACAACACCCTGCTACATGTTCATACATGTATGTATGAACCTCTGTGGTAGGAATAACAGGTTATGGCTAATTATACCTAAAGCCTGAATAATGTATTTTTTATTTTTAATACATCACTGCGATGCCTGCTCATCCACACATGCAGATCAAGAGCGTTATCAGGGTACCGGCATGCTTCATTTACTTGGATTTAAGGCGCTCTCTCTGCTGTTATAAAATGATACAAGAATAAAAAAACGTGACAAATTTCTATGAATGAAAAAACAGAAAATGTGAGTGAGTCAACAAACTTATTTTTAGGGCTAGAGCCTGACCGATATGGGATGTTTGAAACTGATAACAACAGATTTTGGACCACCAATACACCGTAAGCTTTCTGATTATATATATATTATATTCCAGAGTAAGAACGCATATCGGATAGCACATATGCTGATATTGATATGTCTGTTCTAAGTCAATAACGGCTGATTTCAGTCAAGCTCCTCAAGATGCAGATTATTTGTTTTAGGGGATAGCTCGGCCTTCGAAAAGAAGTCCTAAAAAGATTTGGAACATTTGGTGCGTATACTAGTAAAATTGGGCGAATACTGACATGCACCGTACGCTGCCGGGAGTCGTGTTTAACGTCTGAATCAATGCACGGATAAAATATGTCTCGCAAACATCAAGCTGCACGTTTAAATCACAGAGCAGGGGCAGAAGAAGAACCAAGAAGATGCTTCACTCAAGTAAAAGTAAGTTTAGGTGCTGTAGTTTACATTTTACTCAAGTAAAAGTGCACAATTATTTCCAGCCAAAATAAAAGTACTCATTATAGTAAAGTCCTTATTTTAGAGCTTTACATTATTAACTGTTTTACTAACATGTAAGTAGAATTTAACAGGCAAGATTAAGCCAATTAAATCAATCATTTATATCATGCAAACTATAAAGAATATATTTCTAAGAATATTTTGCATGTAAAATCTAAATCTGCAACATTGTTTTAATGAGTACAAATTGCAACATTTCTCCTTGATCACATATAAAGTGGGGTCCAAAAGTCTGCGACCACTCATCAAAATAATACCATACTGGACTTGAGTTGTAATGGACTCCACAGGATTGTGTAAAACCTTGATGGCTCATGTTACCCCAGCATGATCTGACCGTGTGCCAAAGAGCTTCTTGTGATGTCACTTCATGCTTCCTCGTCTGCAAGCGGCCCCCCCTTCCCCCGTAAATGTTCAACGCCGGTTGAGGTCAGGTGACTGTGGAGTAAAGGTCATGCCGACCAGGACTTCTTGACCTTCTTTGGTCTTCTAGTAGTTCTAGCAAAGCTTTGAGGCGTGCTCTGGGTCATTAACCAGCTGAAGTATGAACCTGTCTCCGCAAATATGCAAACCGCAGGGTGCAACACGTTGTTGAAGAATGGAATGCTACATCTCTTTTGTCAAGCTGGAAACAATTCAGTGCAGGTGCCTGACTGCAGAGCAGCCAAAACACCCTCAGACTTGAATATTCCCACCTGTGATGAAGTTTTCTATCTCTCGAGGAACTAAACATGACGTATTGATGGTGCCGTCACTTTTGCTCTACCTGGCTGTATTCTTGATACAGCTGATCTAGCTTGTGTGAAGGGTTTTAGAGCACTGCTCCTTGAGAAACCTTTAGTCCTTTAGCCATGATTCGATGCTGAGAGAGCAGCTCTTTGCTTAGAATAACAATTTGACGGCTTAATTATTTCCTGGTTTACGAGAAAATATTAGAGGTTTTAAAATGTGGTCTGAGACTTTTGGACTCTGCTGTATAATGGAAAATAATAAATGGAAATACCTCAAAACATTCTGGCAGGCATACTTGAGTAAATGTACCTAGATCACACTGCTATATTCAGACAGCATGTATTTTTTGTCTGAAGTCTGCTTATGCTATTTTTGAAGGCCAATTTTACCTTTTAACAGGTACAGTATATGCTACGTTTACAAGCAGCCCACACTTTGATCTGTATTAATTTCACTATTAATCCTAAAACTCTCTGACAATGAAGTTATTTTCTCTCCAATATCACACGAGCATTTTGTGAAGATGCTGGAACAATCTCAGATATCACAGCTGCCACATTTGTGTGAATTCCAACTAAACTACACAGTCACTGCCTCTATGCACTAACCTCCTCGCAGCGGTAGAGGGAGCATGTCTGACAGCCTTGTGGTGGGGGGGACTCACTTCCGCATAGAAAATGTGGTTGTGCAATGTCTTTGCAACGGTGATCGTTCTCAACAAGAGCCAGAGGAGGGAGCCAGCTGGTCTATAAAAGAATCCTTTGTATAGTCATGGTATTGCATGGCACATGGTGAACAAAGTGATTTACTGTCACACTCTAATATGCATTTCAGCTCTGACATGCACATGATTTTTTTTTTTTTTTTTAAATCAGTTTATAAAAACCAGAACATGGTTTAACTCTGTAAGGATACTGCAGATGTGGCATGTATTGCCTGCTTGCTTGCTTCAGGGCTTGAATGATGTCTTCCTTTGCTGGACCTACACCAAAAAGAGATGATGGCAAAAAGGGTGCATGTTGATGCTGGTGGTAGCAGCACACAAACACTGGAGTTGTCCCACTTAGATCAACATGAACATTTTTTTCGTTAAAAGAATAACACAACAGTCCATGTAGGTTCAGTGTCTTTATTTAAAACAAAAAGGGTTGTGACACAACATGACATAAAAATGTTACATAGTAATAACATAAGACAGCAAAATTGAGATCACAGTCACCAGACATTGAGGTGATTCAACCAAAAATGAATGTAACACTGCTTTAATGGAGACTTATGGCTCTCAGTGGGCCATGCATTAACACTGTTTAATGCTCTGCCTTTTGGACAATTACATTAACACCAGCCAGACGTTACTTGCTCCCCTGGGCACCACTAACCGGATAAATCTATTGTGTAACAAGCTAAAGGAATTTCCTAGTCTCTGACTGAAGACTGAAAACTACAGTTAAACACTTCAACTTTAAGTGAGGGAAAACCTCGGGATACCATCTTTACTATAGTCACCGTAAAAACAAAAAGATTACCAACTCGACGGCAAGCGTTTTCTTTTCCAAAATACAGATCAGCAAAATGGCTTCAACTTCGACACCGACGAAGGACTCAAGAAGACTGCTGAAACACTGGCTTAGGGAACTTCCGAGCACTTTCTACCCAGTCACATTACAATTCAAGGAGATAAAACACCTACATATACACTGTTTTCTTAAAAAGGAGGTCGACGTCTTTGTTAAATAAAAAATAAAAAATGCGTAGCTTATGTGGCAAGCCAAGTTTAAAAGCCAACACGAATATTCCAGACTCCATCTTTCTCGTTCACAACAAGAAGCGTATCGTCAAACACCGCCATGTTGGAGCTAGCGGTACTAGCCTTTAATTCAGACATCTACTGTACAATGCACCGTTGACGCCGTAAACAACACCGGCATAACGCTGTGTTAAGACAAAAGCTGACTGCCACATCTGGAGGTTTAATCGCTAATAATTAAGCCGGGCGTTTTTGTTCCGTGTCGGCTAAACCGTCAAGCTATTTTACCTCAACGCTACATTAAAACACCTACATAACGATGCTTAAAAACACCTTTTTACAGCCGACGTTAAGCGACGTTAAATGTGTCCAACAAAAGGCCGATAATCTGCACGGTAACACGGACGAACAGCAGGGAACACACCGACCGTTGACTACAAAGTAGTCCGTCGTTAAGCTAAACCAGATCGCCAGCCTTAAGGCAAAAAATAAAACATATTTTTCATCTTAAGGTATTTCAAGTTGTAGTCAATCGGCTTCTAAATGGCTTGTAATATTCTCACTTGTTAATATAATATAATTTAGTGAACAGTTAAATAAAAAACAGCCGGGCTAACGTTTCTTAACCGCCAAAAACCACTGCTTTCCGAAACGTGGCCTACCGACAATAGTGTACATTTTAACAAAAATATCAAAAACCTAAAAATTACTAAACAATACAACTGAACACAAATCACACACAGAGTATGTACATGTAAAAATGGTTAAAATCCGTTGAAAAAAAGGCGTTAAATGAACACTTAAGGCTTCACCCAGACTTTCCTATAGGGCATACGGGAAAATCCAGTCCACCGGTCGGCCGTCCCTCGCAGGCGAGTCCGAGGCTTTGCAACAAAGTCCCATCGATCCAAGAATGCAAAGGTCGAAAACCCGACAGCTCAATGTATTTCTAACGTACCTCGAAAATAATCCATTATACAAGTGTTTGAACATGAAAATATCATGTATTTCAACAATTATGTCCCTGTTTAATCAACGGTCTTAACAGGCCTCAGCCCTGAGCCTCTTTTCTTAGAGCCCAGGCTGATCTACAGCGAGACGAAGGGGCGAACAGAGATTTTTTTTATTTTTGCTCTGAGGAAAGAAATCCACATCGGCCACACTCGGCAAACATCGGAAGCGGGGCGGGTTTTGTTAAAATTATTCTAAGAAGGTTCATTTCTTTGTCGCCATTGGTTGTCTCCTTGTTGCTGCTTAATATTAATAAGAAAGAGGGGCGAATCAGAAGGATTTTAATCGAATATTCATATATTGTATGCAAAATATATATCGTACCACCTACTCTGTTTTAATAAAGCCAACCAGGATGACTTTAGATTAAATCAACGCCCGCCTTTGGTTGTGATTCGTCCAAAAAATAAACGTGCCCTCTAATTGGCTGTACGTGCGATAAAATTAATTATTCATATAACTGTCTTGAATGGCCAATGAGCGTTTTACTACACAGATCCATGTCCCACCTACCGAAGAGTCAGCCCCTGCCTTTTTGAGTGTGCAACCCCGTAGTATCCACTCAGTCTATATAACCAAGCGTTGAACCGCTTCACGCTCAGAAGCGCTTAGAGCGCTCCAGAGTGTAGATCAAGAAAAGGGAAGGGAACAGTCGGTAGCCATCTTAGTTAGGACCAAAACACAAATAATTCGGCTATATAGGCAACCGACAGTATAGGTCCCTGGGATATCGCCTTCGGAGACTTTCCGGTCACCGTTGGCGGCCTGACCAGAGTCGTGGTGACTATTTAAAGGCTGTTCCTGCTCACAAAGCGGCGTGCCGAGGAAGGACGCGTCTCTTTGAATAGACAGGATGCACGGACCGCCCTCCGGCGACAGCGCATGCCCATTGCGCACGATCAAGAGAGTTCAGTTCGGCATCATCAGCCCAGATGAGCTTGTAGGTTTTCTTTTTGGGGGGTGAAGTGGGGGTACTTAATACTTTTAATTCTCGTACATATCACACATCATTATTTCTTGACTTATCTTGTAGTTTTAACATATATGTGGCAAAGACACGGTTCTGTTTACAACGGAGAAACGCTCGCTATTAGCCTAGCCTAGCTGTGTCAGGCTGGTGGAGCTTGTGCTAACTAGCATGTAGCAGGAAGTTTGAAAAACTTAAAGCACAACATTCTCCGAAAGGATCCACGCTAATACATCAATTAAACCCCCTTTTTATTCACGTAATGTACCTTGTAGGCCCACCAGTAAGTAGAAGTTTTGTTTTATTTTGTAGCTTTTCGCGGTGCAGAAAGCTTGTTTGACTTCGTTTGACGCTCTGTTGTTCTCTCACACAATAAATTTAATAAAAGGGTAATGTTACTTCAACAAAATCAGATATGCATGTTTTCCCTTAACCGAGGTTTTAATGGTTATGATGAATGAAACTAGATTATTTGTTTATGTATATGAGCATAACCTTTATATATCACAGTTCATCAAGTTATTGTTTACTGAACAGTCTTTGGTCAAACTTTATGGTGATTAAATTCATGCTTTATAGAAATTCAGATGATGAATGATTGTGGGGTAATAAATATTTATGACGGATGTTTATTTATATTATATCGCTGACCGTAGAGGAACAATCCAACTCACACACATTGTTTATTTCTCCCCAGAAACGGATGTCCGTTACGGAGGGGGGGATCAAATACCCCGAGACAACAGAAGGAGGACGTCCTAAACTCGGTGGCCTTATGGACCCGAGACAAGGGGTCATAGAGCGAACAGGGAGATGTCAGACATGTGCAGGTACGGCGTCATATTTTAAAATATATATATCGATCGGCTGGTCGCTGTCTGATGTCAAGACTTAATGGAGTTTGTTTCCTCAGGCAACATGACAGAATGCCCCGGCCACTTTGGACACATAGAACTGGCGAAGCCAGTTTTCCATGTCGGCTTCGTGACAAAGATCATGAAGGTTCTTCGATGCGTCTGCTTCTTTTGCTCTAAGCTGTTAGTGGATTCAGTAAGTATAATCAGCGCGTTACAGCACATTATGATAATGACGTGAAATTTTTTATCCTAAACAAATAATTTGTCTTGTTTTGATTTTTAATTTTCTCCCGCTGCTTTTGCTTCTAGAACAATCCGAAGATCAAAGACATCCTGGTGAAATCTAAAGGGCAGCCCAGGAAGCGTCTCACGCACGTCTACGAGCTGTGCAAAGGCAAAAATATCTGCGAAGGAGGGGAGGAGATGGACAACAAATTCGGAATGGAACAGCAGGAGACCGAGGAGGACATCACCAAGGAGAAGGTATATGGTCTTTTTGTCATAGCTAATGGACGTTTTCAACATTCACAACTGACTCGAGTTATTGTCTTTCTCACACTCTTTATTATTTGACCCACGCAGGGCCACGGTGGCTGTGGACGCTACCAGCCACGCATCAGACGCTCCGGCTTGGAGCTGTACGCAGAGTGGAAGCACGTTAACGAGGACTCGCAGGAGAAAAAAATCCTGCTGAGTCCCGAGCGCGTGCACGAGATCTTCAAGCGCATCTCCGACGAAGAGGACGTCATCTTGGGCATGGACCCCAAGTTCGCCCGACCTGAATGGATGATTGTAACTGTGCTGCCGGTGCCTCCGCTGGCTGTCAGGCCTGCTGTAGTCATGCAGGGGTCTGCTCGCAACCAGGTAAAGAAATACGATCCCAGAACAGATGTTTAGTTGTTTGTAGACCGCACCCGATGATGATGACAACGAATCATCAATTAACTTCTGTCTTAAAGGATGACTTGACCCACAAGCTCGCAGACATCGTCAAAATCAACAACCAGCTGAGAAGAAACGAGCAGAGTGGCGCGGCAGCTCACGTCATCGCTGAGGACGTCAAACTGCTCCAGTTTCACGTCGCCACCATGGTGGACAACGAATTGCCCGGCCTGCCAAGGGTACGCACGCACTAAGTTAGATTTCTACTCAGCAAAATTCTGGTGTTTTCTGTATTCTCATGGTGATTTTAATGTTTCTTCTCACAGGCGATGCAAAAGTCTGGCCGTCCTCTCAAATCCATAAAGCAGCGTCTAAAGGGGAAGGAGGGGCGAGTCCGAGGTAACCTCATGGGCAAGCGTGTGGACTTCTCCGCCCGAACTGTCATCACGCCCGACCCCAACCTGCAAATCGACCAAGTAGGCGTACCGCGATCCATCGCAGCCAACATGACCTTCCCTGAAATCGTCACACCCTTTAATATCGACAGGTACCGTGGAGGTCTATCTGTTTTGACATGTGAATGTGTTAAAATAAAAATAAAGGCAGCTAATTTATTCTGATGACTTCCATCCCAGATTACAAGAGCTGGTGCGAAGAGGCAACAGCCAGTACCCAGGAGCCAAATACATCATCCGTGACAACGGAGACAGAATTGACCTGCGATTCCACCCTAAACCAAGTGACCTCCATCTGCAGATTGGCTACAAGGCAAGATTTAAAATAATTAGAACTTGTGATAATTATATTTCATACAAGACATTTTTATCCTGATCCTAAAAACCAACATTTTCTTCTGTTTTAGGTGGAAAGACACATGTGTGACGGAGACATCGTCATCTTCAACCGGCAGCCTACACTACATAAAATGTCCATGATGGGGCACAGGGTCCGGATCCTGCCGTGGTCCACGTTTCGACTCAACCTCAGGTATCAAATGAAGACCAGACCTCTCCAGCTTTGATAATTGTTTACTTTGAAACCGGTGGTAGCTTAATAATTGATCTAATTATCAAGCCAGCCAGTGTGGTGTAGCATTTCTAACATCCTTTCCTCGTGTCTCACTCCAGTGTCACCACCCCATACAATGCTGACTTTGACGGGGATGAGATGAACCTCCACCTGCCTCAGTCCCTCGAGACGAGGGCAGAGATCCAGGAGCTCGCTATGGTGCCGCGTATGATCGTGACACCCCAGTCTAACAGACCCGTCATGGGTATCGTGCAGGACACCCTCACGGCTGTCCGCAAATTCACCAAGAGGGATGTCTTCTTAGAGCGGGTATGGAAAGCGTCGCAAGAGCAGCTGCAGTTTCTTTTTTTTTTTTTTGGTCTAAAAGAGTCTAAACACTATTTTTTCCTCCACCACAGGGTGAAGTGATGAACCTCCTCATGTTCCTCTCCACTTGGGACGGGAAAGTGCCTCAGCCGGCCATCCTCAAGCCCCGTCCTCTGTGGACGGGCAAGCAGATCTTCAGCCTAATCATTCCCGGACACATCAACGTGATCCGCACACACAGCACCCATCCCGACGATGAAGACAGCGGCCCTTACAAGCACATCTCACCCGGCGATACCAAGGTACATTATTAAACGTGCATCGGTTTCAAAGGCTGAATTTTAATTACAGTGCAAATGACCCACCGTTCTGCTCGCTCACACAGGTCATAGTGGAGAACGGAGAGTTGATCATGGGCATCCTGTGTAAGAAATCTCTGGGAACCTCCGCCGGCTCCCTCGTCCACATCTCCTATCTGGAGATGGGCCACGACATCACCCGACTCTTCTACTCCAACATTCAGACTGTGGTCAACAACTGGCTGCTCATCGAGGGTAAGAAAAACAGCAGCGCACATCAGGCAGTAAATGACATGCGTTATATTCTTTGCTGTTGTTTTGTCTGAATATTTACGAGTAAAATTATTCTTTAGGTCATTCCATTGGTATCGGTGACTCCATTGCTGATGCAAAGACGTACCTTGACATCCAGAACACCATCAAGAAAGCCAAACAGGATGTGATAGAGGTAAGCACAAAGTATTTCTGACTTTTTTTCAGCAGAAATCTGAATACAGAGAAGTTAAATTCAACATTTTGCCCTTTTGTCTGCCAGGTCATTGAGAAAGCCCACAACAACGAGCTGGAGCCGACTCCCGGTAACACACTAAGGCAGACCTTTGAGAACCAGGTGAATCGTATCCTCAACGACGCCCGTGACAAAACGGGATCCTCAGCCCAGAAGTCTCTGTCTGAGTACAACAACTTCAAGTCCATGGTGGTGGCTGGCTCTAAGGGATCAAAGATTAACATCTCCCAGGTAAAATAATCCACCTAACTAATCACACTGCCTTACAGTGAATGCATCCATGGTTTGATTCACACTATCTTTGCTGCTCATCTTCCCTCCTCATTCAGGTTATCGCCGTGGTGGGGCAGCAGAACGTGGAGGGTAAACGAATCCCCTTCGGCTTCAAACACCGCACTCTGCCTCACTTCATTAAGGATGATTACGGCCCTGAGAGTAGAGGCTTTGTGGAGAACTCCTACCTGGCTGGTCTGACGCCAACAGAGTTCTTCTTTCACGCCATGGGAGGCAGAGAGGGTCTGATCGACACAGCCGTCAAGACTGCTGAGACTGGTAAGTCCACGCAGCCGGGCGAGACGAAGAAGAGTCAGGTTTTAGAAGGAAAGGGCGTTTTTAAATTGAATTTAAATCTGTTACAGGTTACATCCAGCGTCGTCTGATCAAGTCCATGGAGTCTGTGATGGTGAAGTACGACGGCACGGTGCGTAACTCCATCAACCAGGTGGTTCAGCTGCGTTACGGCGAGGACGGCCTGGCGGGAGAAAACGTCGAGTTCCAAAACGTTGCAACACTCAAACCCTCACACAAGGCCTTTGAAAAGAAGTAAGACCCACATCCATATGTAATTAGGCCTGTGGTGTTACATTTATTGAGACAAAGCGGAAGGGAGTTAAAGTCACAAACCTCCTGTAACTTTCTTTTTAATCCATCTAGGTTTAAGTTTGATTGCACCAACGAGCGAGCGCTGAGGCGCATGCTGCAGGAAGACGTCGTCAAAGACGTGCTGACCAATGCCCACGTGCAGAGTGCCTTGGAGAGGGAGTTTGATAAGATGAAGGAGGACAGGGAGGTCCTCCGAGCCATTTTCCCCACCGGGGACAGTAAGGTGCGTGGGCGCGCTCTTAAAACGAGTCTCTCGGTCTGCCACGTGAACTCAAAAACCACTCACATGCTGCGATGTGTGTCCTCGCCCTGCAGGTGGTGCTGCCGTGCAACCTGGCCAGAATGATCTGGAACGCTCAAAAGATCTTCCGCATCAACACTCGAACCCCAACAGACCTCAATCCTCTGAGGGTTGTCGACGGTAAGCTAAAAAAAAACCTCATTAACCACAGGACAATATATCACCAGTCACTGTTTATTCTTCCTCTGTAAAATGAGCCATTAACTAAAGCACACACACAGACACAGACAGCTTCATCACCATATGTGCAGTTACAGGATTTTGTGAACCATGTGGAAGAAGGGCCCGCTGTAGAATTAGAGCGAGGAGCTCATGACCTGGCCTCAGGTGCCCCTTAAAGCCGCGTAAAGCCACCTGGTGAATCCGCATCTGTTACGTAACAAGTTCAAGTCTCTTTGCTAAAGAGACTTACAGCCTCACAGCAGCGAGGATCCACGTTTTGTACCATAATCACATTAAGATAGAGTATTGTCTGGCAGGACGAGATATATTTTATTAAATTTCCAGCCTTTTAGTTGGACAGCAAAGAGAAAATACACCAGAAATCCCCTCGAATATCAATTCTTAGACACGAATGTGGAGCATAAATCTCAATCTTTGTGTGTTTGGATCCCCAGGTGTTCAGGAGCTGAGTAAGAAGCTCGTGATTGTGAATGGCGACGACCCGCTGAGCAGGCAGGCCCAGCAGAACGCCACCCTGCTCTTCAACATCCACCTGCGCTCCACGCTCTGCTCCAAACGCATGACGGAGGAGTTCCGTCTTTCCACCGAGGCGTTCGACTGGCTACTAGGAGAGATCGAGACCAAATTCAATCAGTCCATTGTAGGTTTAGCATGTTCGTTTCGGAGCTACCGGACTGTTAACCATCGAGCTTTCTGTTAATTCCACGTCGTCCTGTGTTCTCAGGCCCATCCAGGTGAAATGGTCGGTGCTCTGGCTGCTCAGTCGCTGGGAGAGCCAGCCACCCAGATGACCCTGAACACTTTCCACTACGCCGGTGTGTCAGCCAAGAACGTAACACTCGGTGTGCCTCGTCTAAAGGAGTTGATCAACATCTCAAAGAGGCCCAAAACACCCTCCCTGACTGTTTTCCTGCTGGGTCAGGCGGCACGTGACGCTGAGAGGGCCAAGGACATCCTCTGTCGACTGGAGCACACCACCCTCCGAAAGGTGAGAGGAGTTATTCACGGTTTCATATCCAGAATTTATTAATAGCCGAGAGTAGAAAGCTAAAAGTGAGCGGTTTCTTTTTCTACACAGGTGACGGCCAATACCGCCATCTACTACGACCCCAACCCCCAGAACACGGTGGTGGCCGAGGACCAGGAGTGGGTTAACGTCTACTACGAGATGCCCGACTTTGACGTGACGCGCATTTCGCCCTGGTTGCTGCGCATCGAGCTCGACCGCAAGCACATGACCGACCGCAAGCTGACTATGGAGCAGATTGCAGAGAAGATCAACGCAGGTGGGTCGTGTGCACGTGTTCTTATTCAGCACTTTTAACAGAAACAAGGTGATTTCTTCGTCTTTTTTTTGTCCCCCCTCTCTCAATGACACGTTTTGTTTTTGTGCAAGGTTTCGGAGATGACCTGAACTGTATTTTCAATGACGACAACGCAGAGAAGCTCGTCCTGCGGATCAGGATCATGAACAGCGACGAGAACAAGTTCCAAGAGGTGAGCGATGATGTTTTTTTATTAAATAACGGCGAAGACACTGTTTCTATGTCGATCATAAATAACTGGATTTTTTCTTTGTCCAGGACGAGGAGGTGGTGGACAAAATGGATGACGATGTGTTTTTGAGGTGCATCGAGTCCAACATGCTAACAGACATGACCCTTCAAGGCATTGAGCAGATCAGCAAGGTAACAAAGTAAACACACACGCTGTTGGTTTTCACTCCCAGTGTCACCAGTAAGTCAAACATCGCACTCTTCTCTCTTTAGGTCTACATGCACTTGCCCCAGACCGACAATAAGAAGAAGATCATCATCACAGAGGACGGTGAGTTCAAGGCCCTGCAGGAGTGGATCCTTGAGACAGACGGAGTGAGCCTCATGAGGGTCCTCAGCGAGAAGGATGTAGATCCCGTCAGGACCACCTCCAATGACATTGTGGAGATCTTCACGGTAGGAGAGCACAAAAAAAAAACAAGTTTCTCTCAAGAATAGAGTTAGAACAGACTTTTTAAAGAGCCGTCTTTGTGTAGGTGTTGGGAATCGAGGCAGTGCGAAAGGCTCTCGAGAGGGAGTTGTACCACGTCATCTCCTTCGACGGTTCCTACGTCAACTACCGTCACTTGGCTCTGCTTTGTGACACCATGACGTGCCGCGGTCACTTGATGGCCATCACACGTCACGGCATCAACCGTCAAGATACAGGACCGCTCATGAAGTGTTCCTTTGAGGAGACGGTGAGTCTCTCATCTTAAAATCATCAAAATCAAAACTACTTTATCCTTGATGCCATTTTATGACTGAATTCCTGTTTTACTCCTCCAGGTGGATGTGTTGATGGAGGCGTCATCCCATGGTGAGAGCGACCCCATGAAGGGTGTGTCGGAGAACATTATGCTCGGCCAGCTCGCTCCAGCTGGGACAGGGTGTTTCGATCTGCTGTTGGATGCTGAGAAGTGTAAATATGGCATGGAGATCCCCACGAACATCCCTGGCATCAGCGTGGCTGGACGTAAGTGGAGATGGATGTAATGCAGATTGGAATGTAGGGCCGATAGTATAAGTGTCATGATAGTATAAGTGTCATGATGTTTCATCTTATTTGCAGCCACTGGCATGTTCTTTGGCACGGTGCCGAGCCCCATGAGCGGTATGTCACCTGCCATGACCCCGTGGAACACAGGAGCAACACCAGCCTACGGTGCCTGGTCCCCCAGTGTTGGTGAGTGTATACCAGGGGTCGGCAATTAGCGGCCCGCGGGCCAGAACTGGCCCGCCGTCAATTTATATCTGGCCCGCTAGATGACGTTGATTTATTTTAATATATACATATATATTTTTAAATATATCTTTTAAACCTCATGTTTCCCTTCAAAACACAAAAATTCCACAGATTTCACAACATTTATTAAAAAGTAGCTGATAAGTAACGTGACAGCAGCCAGAACATCCTCGCAGCCTCTTTACTTGACGCACAGGTCGGAACGCTAATTGGCACGTGCGTGCGCTGTAACCTGTGGAAAATAAAAGTGTCCTGTGTCCCTCTTGCAACGGACAACGTGAACAAATATGTTTTATTAAATGAAAAAAACAAAACCAAACAAGGTCGGCAGATCTGCGCTGCTGTATACTGTAGCGACCCTGCAGTTATGTGTTTTATGTTGTAATGTGAGTTCGGTGGTTTCCCATGGTCCGTGAATGCACCTGTATGAGAGCAAGGGGGCGGGGGAGCAGGTGAGAGGGTGTGTGTGTGAGCGTGTGTGGAGAGAGACGACATGAGTGAGGCTGGAGAGTGGGACATGTTCTGTGAGTTTGGCGTGGTTATGGCCTACAATAACCGTGTTCTGCAATAAGTCTGTTTGGCAATAAAGGCCGGTTTTGCAACATAACGTCTCTTCATTCCTGACGCGTCCGGCTGGACGTTACAATACATTAATTACGGCAGGTTGCTAGGGCAGGTTGAGTGTTTCATGACAGACGCAGTGGGCGTTTAAGGCCGTAACCACACACTTTTATACACATTGTTACACGCATTTTGTACAGTGCTCCCTTAATAAATCAGGACGTAGATCATACGTGCGGTTCTCACTCAGCCAATCAGGACGCAGCACCCCCCCCCCCCCCCCCCCCCCCCCCCCCCCCCCCCCCATGGTCATGGCCCGCGATGGAATTGTCAGAAAAAAATTGGCCCGCGCCCAAACCTAATTGCCGACCCCTGGTGTATACCGAGGTCGCTTCTTTTTTTTGTTTCTTTTTTGTTTAATTCACTAAGTTTTGCCTTTTTTTTTGTTTGTTTCGCTTCCAGGAAGCGGCATGACCCCTGGAGCAGCAGGTTTCTCTCCCAGCGCAGCGTCAGATGCAAGTGGCTTCTCTCCAGGCTACTCGCCGGCCTGGTCTCCCACTCCTGGGTCTCCAGGATCTCCAGGACCTGCCAGCCCATACATCCCATCTCCAGGTTAGACACTGCAGAAATTTCTTTTACAGTTTGTTACCTAGTTAAAATAATTTGTATAAATAGGAAATAACAGTGGCCCAACAGCGGATCCCTGAGGCACTCCTCGAGTTTTTCAAACCTTAAAAGTTTTTCTGTTTTTTACGTCTTCAGGTGGAGCCATGTCACCCAACTACTCACCCACCTCCCCAGCCTACGAGCCTCGCTCCCCCGGAGGCTACACCCCACAGAGCCCCGGCTATTCCCCAACATCTCCCTCCTACTCTCCCACTTCTCCCTCTTACTCCCCCACCAGCCCCAACTACAGCCCGACATCTCCTTCCTACTCACCCACCTCGCCCAGCTATTCCCCGACCTCCCCCTCCTATTCTCCCACGTCTCCATCTTATTCACCAACGTCTCCCTCCTACTCCCCTACCTCCCCGTCTTACTCCCCCACGTCCCCCTCCTACTCTCCCACCTCGCCGAGCTACAGCCCGACGTCGCCGAGCTACAGCCCGACGTCACCCAGCTACTCGCCCACCTCACCTTCATACTCGCCCACCTCCCCATCTTATTCCCCCACCTCCCCGTCCTACTCCCCGACCTCCCCATCCTACTCCCCCACCTCTCCTTCCTACTCCCCGACCAGCCCAAGCTACAGCCCCACATCACCAAACTACACTCCCACCTCGCCCAGTTACTCCCCCACCTCTCCCTCCTACTCCCCTACATCGCCCTCTTACTCTCCAACCTCCCCCAACTACACCCCGACCAGCCCCAACTACTCCCCCACCTCTCCCTCATACTCCCCTACCTCTCCGTCCTACTCACCCTCCAGTCCACGTTACACCCCGCAGTCGCCTACCTACACACCTAGCTCCCCCTCTTACTCCCCCAGCTCCCCCTCCTACTCCCCCACATCCCCCAAATACACCCCGACTTCACCCTCCTACAGCCCCAGCTCCCCGGAGTACACCCCCACCTCACCCAAATACTCCCCCACCTCGCCAAAGTACTCCCCAACGTCGCCGAAGTACTCGCCGACTTCTCCCACCTATTCCCCGACGACTCCAAAATACAGCCCCACCTCTCCTACCTACTCCCCCACCTCTCCCACTTACACCCCCACCAGCCCCAAATACTCCCCCACCTCCCCTACCTACTCCCCAACTTCACCCAAGTACTCGCCCACGTCTCCTACGTACTCACCAACTAGTCCTAAGGGTTCCACGTACAGCCCCACCTCCCCCGGATACAGCCCCACCTCGCCGACCTACAGCCCGGCCATCAGCCCCGACGACAGCGACGAGGAGAACAACTGATGAGCCGCGGACGAGAAGGGGAGGCAGCTGAAGAAACCTCCGTCACCTCACGCACGACACCTCGAAGGACAGCACCTTTAACCAGCTGGAGGTGGCGGTGCTTTCTAGCCACAGGGGTCCCAGTTGTGATAGTTTTTCTTTTTTTAAAGGGGAAATCTCTCCTTTTTTTTGAGGGTTGGGGAAACCTCTGTTGTACTCCAGTCTTGACCATCTGAGGGCCCCCTTTTACCACAAGAAATTGTTAAAACTATTATGTGAAAGACTTGAACTGCTTTGCCTGAAGGAGAAAAAAAAAGGCTGCCTTTTGAAATAGTTTTTTTTTTTATTTTCACATGGGGTGTCGGAGCAAAAACTTGCAAATCCCGAGAGGAAGATGTGGTGACAGAGAGGAAATGTCCCTTTTTAAACTTTATAGTGTACTGCATCCAGTCTCTCTCTCAGTCTCTAAATGTTGGGCGTGTAGTCGTGGAGAGCGTACATATTGCCAAAAGCCTTTCTGAGAAGTCGGATTGTATTTCTCACTTAAAGCTCTAAATGAAAATCGAGGAGGTTAGAATTTGTTTACTGCATATTTCACCAAGGTGTATCTTGTTAGACCTTTCGCTGCTTTTGTAAAAACAAAAAAAAATTACACTTGCTGCCAGTTCGGGGGCGGCGTTTTATGGATCCACGACGGAGCTTTAGGTGTAAAATAGATCGTCTAAAGAGTTTCCTGACGAGCATGATAGGAGAGAGAAACTGGCTTGCAGGGAAAATAAATTTCACTCTGAACATCATTGACTACATAGGTGTATGTACCCCATCGCCCTTCCCTCTTCCTCCTTCACACCCCAAAGACAAAAAAACCTTGAAAGATGTCATGAAAAACACCCACCAGCATCCTCTTGTTCCTCTACCATTTTTTTTGGAGACTTGTGCATCAGAAGAGAGACAGAGAGAGAGAGAGAGAGAGAGAAACAAAAAACAGAAAAACACTTTTCCAGATAATATTCTTCTTCCTGTGACACTGGGAATTTAAAAGATTTATATATTAAAAAAAGGAAAAAAATACTAGAATGACTATTCTGTCTTTGATTTTGATTCTAGGAGGAAATGGGGGCACACGTGGACAAAGGCGTACTAGTTTTTTGGCGTTGCTGCTTCTGTCTTTGTTTGCATGAGTAGCACATTGTTAATACATTTTAATCAAGCTTTAGGTTGGAAAATTGTTTATTTTCAAATCTCCTCCCACTTCTCGCTGATCTTCGTCCCCCATTTCCGATAGCTTGACATGTACACAGAATTATTTGGACAATTTATTTAAGAAAGAAAAGTTAACTTACTATTCTGTGTGAATATGAATAGAGGAAAATTAAGATTTTTTGGCTTTTCTCTAGTTTGCTTTTGGTGACTTTGTAAAACCTGTTTGCAGGAGGCTCATGTTCATGTACTGTGGATGAAGGGGCAGGGGACAAAGGGGAGTTTTTTTTTTTTTTACTTCCCGTTCTCCCCAACAGTCAGTTTTTTGTTTTTGCTGTAACGGCGACGACTTTGCTCTTTTCACTTAACACTTGTACGAAATGTTGCATGCTTTCAGCAGGTCGTGATGTCGCTTCAGTTAAACATAAGAAGGGCAAAAAAAAAAAAGTTCAGTGCCCAGTTCAGTGTTTTCACTTCTCGGGACGCCAGAGGGCAACATTTGTCCTCCTGTTGGCTCTTTTTTTTTTCACAACAGAACAGTTTATTTTCTTTTAAGCAGAGATGGTCCCAGAGAAATGACACTTTTGGGCTTCTCTATTTAAAAAAAACAAAACAAAACAAACAACCTTACCCACTACATTAGTGTGATCTTCGTTTTGAATATGGGTGCTTTCTCACATGACTCCACCTAGTTTGACTCTGTCTGTACGCCTGATGACAATGGAAACAGTCCCCCCCCAGCCCCCCCCCCCCCCCCCCCCCCCCTCCACGTCGTTTCTGAATTTACCGGACTAAGCTGGGTCTCCTCCCTCTTTCCCCTTCATCCATGAGTGATCCTCACATCTGAAATCAGTGTTTCTTTTGTTTGTTTTTTACCAGTGTATGTACCTGTGACAAGGGGAATCATGGGGGAGGGGGGTACTGGGTCTGACTGGGAGTCTTTATCGGATAAAATTCAACCTTTTGGGTTTAAATGTCAGATTTTTTTTGCAAAAACATTGCTTCCAAGATGATCTTGAATTGAAAGGACTGCATCTTTTTGGCCTTTGAGGATAAAGCAGGTTTGGTATTTGCACTTAGTAAATATTTTTGGTGGACCTAAACACCAGACATTTGTGATATTTTTCTTTTTGTCCACTATATGCTTGCATCCTAATCCTGTTGTCTTAACTGTGTGCTGTCCAGTCAATTCAGACTCATCCGAAACAACAACAACAACTCCCAGGTTGTATGAATGTGCGCGTGAGTGATCGGTCGGTGTGCGTCCGAGGGCGAGACAGGGTTTCAAACTGAGGAAAGACTTCACATGTCTGGGCAAAAAAAAAGGAAGGTTTAACTTGAAATTGCCACTGTATAGAAATCAGTTCATTATCTCATTCTCTGTATCTTTGTTCTGTTTGTTTTTTGACTTGGAAAAAAAATGAATAAAAGTTTTACTACATGTCTGTCTCCGTCTCTCTCTCTCTGTCCTCTGAGACAGGAGGACGTGAGTACGTACAGTATGAACAGCATGTGCAGATTAGTGACAATATTTACATTTTTCTTTTTTACTTTTGAAGTATTTAAAGTAAATTTTGCTGATAATACTTGTGTATTTTTTTAGGTATTTTGTTGATTGAATGTTGAATGAAAGGTAACATGCTTCTTCCTCTTGGGGGCGATCTTGTTCTGCTGTTTGCAGGATGTTAACTCATCAATCAGACTAATTACAATAAAAAATAAACCTGCACTGTGACAGTAATTATTAAAATCTGACTTCTTGCAGACTGCAGTGATGTTAGCAGCCTATAATCACACACTTAGTCATTCTACATCCAAAAACAGCAGGTGGAGCGAGGTGGAGCTGCCATCTCTCCTCTGTGCTGCCTTCTCAGGCCACCAGATGGAGAGAGGGCTTTCCCATGGGAGTCTGAGATGCACTCAGACAAAGTTTGGATGTATTTGTTTCCCGGAAGAGCCACTCAGAGTATCACACAGTGTAACATAAACCATTTCCCTATTTTCTCAGGTATCACTGCAGGCAAAAACATTTATCAATTTTAACATCTTCGTTTGGACATGTGGAAAGAAAATAAACATTTAGGTGTTTATTTAACTTCAGTTTGTCTATGTCTGTAGAATTACCCAAACAAAAAGCATTAATAGTTCAAAAGACCTGAAGTACAAAAATAATTATTTTTTATAAATGTATGCAATCAACTGAGGAAGTTACATGGTTATATCTTTAAGTTAAATGTTATAACCTATTCACTTGTAGTGTCTTTGTAAACTGTGGAATTCTATAACACATATCTTTAAAAGCAGTTTTTTCATAATTATTTTTTTATAAAAAATCTCCACTTCATTATACTTATATTCCAGATTTATTCCTATCTACAGTGTATTTTGAAGGCTTTTACAGAGGGGTGTGTGCATATATCATTCATAACCTTATTTATGTAACATTTTATTCCCTAAAATGTGTCAAGGTGTGGCAGCATTTTCTGATAACATGAGAACTCTCTCTGTAAGAAATCTTTGACTCTAATATGTCAGCAAAATGAAACAAAACTCTTGAACCTGGCAAATTAACACATTTTTAATGAGATATAAGGGACTTTTGCATATTTAAACTTAACATCTCAGAGAGGTTGTAACACAAACTGTGAAACTGAATAATATGAATCTTTTGTTGCATGAATATTGATTTGATTTATACATTTTGTTTAAAAGTTTACAGATTTTATGTTGTTTATATTTTAATTGTGCCTATCAGTGGTACTTTTAAGTCCTTAACATTTACATCTTTAACTCAGTACATTTTAAAAACAGAAACTTCAGGACAGTCGAACTCAGTCAACAAGATTTATCCATCCGTGGATAATAACAAACAAACAATTCGGTGTCGACCTCTTGATTGTTCACTGTGGAGGTTTGGGATCTGTGGAAATGTGGAAATGATGAATCACAGGTTTCTGTCACATGAGCGCATAACGGTGCCACGCTGTGCCTCCTTCACATGTGGGCGTGTTGGACCGGGGGAATCCGTGCATGGCTACTGACTGTTTGGGTCGGTTGCTGTAGAGACGTTTACCGACCGTGGAGACCGTGACGTTGAGTCATATTTGTGAGAAGGGTTATTGTGCGAGATACTAGGAAGCCAGGGTGGAGGAAGTATCAGTGTATCAGTGCAAGATCTATATACTCATACTTGCTGTCTGCTTGTGAAATATTGTAAACTTGTTGTGTACAGTATGTAGTATAAGTAAAATGAATGTATGTCACACACCCTTAAATAGACAAAGTTTCTCTCACTAGCTACTTATTTTGCAGTAAAATGTCCCCTGTGACTGATTTTTTATGACGTTATTAGATTGTTAATACTGACACATCTATAAGAAGTGACTTTATATACAGTTAGTTAGTTTAGGTTCCCAACATAGGGGTCAGGCTCCTCCAAAGGACTGCCAGATGAATCAAATATTTGCTTTTTTGGTTGGACTTTGAACTTTTTCAACAGAAATGAAACCAAGTGAGCAGTTTTAATATATTTTTTTTGTCTCCCACCCCAGACATTTCCCTGAAAAGTAGGAGAGTAGAAGTATAAAGTATTATAAACTAGAAAGTGCAAACCTGCACTTCATGAGTGAACATTGTTTTGTAATTTTGTGTTCACGTATCACCTCATCTTTGTGTTTCCTAACGCGATCAAACACCTCTTACAGTAGTTAGTTTGCATTTGAATCCACGCTCAGCTCCAAGCCCTGACTGAATCACATTTCCGCACTTTTTGCTTCTTTTGTTGTTGAGTCATAGGGCCGGGCTTAGACTGCCGGAGACAGAGGAAGTAAATATCTCATGTGTGTGTGTGTGAAAGAGGGGGAAAGAATTTGTGTATTTAAAGACGTGTTTGTCCCTGCATGACTGCTTCCCTCTCCACTCTCTGCTCAGACGTGTTGTGTCCCACCGCTAACTCACTCTCCAAGGTAAGTCTTAACTTTTATTTGCACATTTTGCAGCACAAGTTTCTTTTCTCACTTTGTCTTTTTACTTATTTTCCTCTTTCCTCTTGTTTGCTCATCACATTCCTCCTCCTGAAAATCAGCTGAGGAATCTCATAACGGGACAATGGACCTCCTGTTTCTGCCTCTGAAAACATCTTTCCATTCAAACTCTGCGCTTTATTCTCAGTGTCACTTCTGCTATCAGACCTTTAATTCCATTTCCCACTCTGTCCCTGTCTCACTTACCTTCCTACACATCACCCTGGTCTTCTTCGCAGCTGTTTCACAACTTCCTTGAAGTCTTAGGTTAGGGTGGGGTGTAAAGTTAGGGTGTGGTGTTAAAGAGGCAACAGCCTCAGTGTGTCTTGTGTAAGTTTGATTTTTGAAATAGATTAAAAACACGTTTTCCTGCAGCTGAAAAAGTGTGATTCAACATTCATCAGGGTTCCCACGGGTGCTTGAATTCCTTGAAAATGCTTGAATTTCAATTGAGTGTTTTCAAGGTTGTGAAAACGCTTGGATTTTTTGTGAAGTGCTTGAAAATGCTTGAAATTTCACAATTAGTTAAAAATCAAAACGGTCAATCTACCACCATATGAAATAATGCTAATTAGAGCCATATTATTATGCCATACAGTGGCACCGCTGCGCTTCCCATGACCATCATGGCAAACACAACTAGTAGGCTACCTATTAAAGGTGCTGGAAAAATGGGAAAACTGGTGCTTGAAAAGTGCTTGAATTTGTTCATGAAAAAGGTGTGGGAACCCTGATTCATTTAGGTCCTTTCATTTTCTCCCCGTCTGCTTCACTCTGTCTTGATTTCAGTCTCCTAATCTCATAAATACACGCTGCACACAGCCATGCAAACACACACACAGTATATAAACTCCCCGTTGCTCTCAGATCTCTCAGCGCCTGCTGCTCTGTCCGCCTGCATATTGTCTGCTCTCATATTTCTGTCTGGTTGTCAACGCGTGAATGACTGATTGAGTCAGTGACCCCTGTAGCCTATCTGTGACCTTGTGTCTCCATCTAAACTCCCCCGTCCACTCTGCCTCCCTCTTTCCATCTCCATGTTTCCTCCATCTAACCGGACACCGCTGACCGCTCCAGTAGCCGAGGCTAAAATTTTAATCCGTTAATGTTTTCTCTTTGGTAACTTTATCAAGACTCACTTATAAATTCGTCATTTGTTTTCTGTCATTGTTTCCCCGGATGATTGCTTTTTCCACGGGCGGCAGTAGCTCAGTTTGTGGGGACTTTCTCGATACCGGCGCTCCCTCACTCTCATCCACTGTTCATGTCACTTGACCACACACTCATTCTCTCCCTTTTTCTCTCTCATAAACCATCAAACACAACCTAAAGGAAACTATTCAGACACAGATTTAGAAGCTGGGTACATGAAATAAACCAAGCCAGAACAACAACAGGTAGAATTTCATGAACTCCACCCTCAAACTGGCTCCAACTCCAGCGTGATGTTGTATCTGGCTCATTTTGAGGTCACTGCCTTTTTTTTCGGGTACACCACAGCAGCATAAAGAAACCTGCTTTTTGATTTGGTCTGAACCACGCCTGATAAACCGCTCCCAGCGTGCAGCTACATAGCAGCTCCATCACTCCACCATCTCTCTCTCACTGTGTTTTTTGGCCTTTTCAAGCTTTATTTGACAGAGACAGCTGAAGAGTGACAGGAATGTGGGGCGAGAGAGACGAGGAAAGGAAAGAGCTACAGGTCGGGCTTTCGCAGCAACGACCGAGCCTTCGTACATGGGGCGGCTGCTCTGCCGACTGAGCTAAGCGCCGCCCCAGAATCACGGCTTTTAAAAGATTAAATCCAGCTCATACGGCAAATTATTGGCTCAGTGGCAGACAGACATAACAGAAGATGTTTTTGAAGCTATACTACTGAAGAAGAGCCCCCAAATTGAGGGTGTGTCCATAAATTACCTCCAAAGTGTATTTCATAGGCTCAGTTGTGTTGATTTGTCATATTTGTTTCACTGAAATCTTTGACACGGGTACACAGGCTTGTACCTTTCGACTTTGTTTTATTGAATAACCAAATATTTATATATACTTTTATGCTGATTATTATAAACAGGGCGATTCCATGCTGATCCAAGCCGTATAGTTACACCAACTTAGAGTACGTCTGTGCAGAAAGTGAACATTCTGACAATGTAACTATTTTCTCACATTTTGTGGACACCCTATCTTACGTGACTCTTTTAACATACACTGTAAACAAACATTAACACACTTGACAGTGGCGCCATCCTGGCAGTTCTTTAGTACTTCTACCCAAATAACCTCAAAGTCAGGATGGACCAAAATAACAGCTAGCGACACAGACAAGTATCTTGATGTAAACCATATGTATATAATAGTACTAGTATTACTATGTAACTATGCATCTATGTGCAGACACCTCACTTTAAATAAAAAATAATAATATTTAGATGTATAAATATTGCAGGCCCTACACCAAGCTATACTTTTATGCTGATTAATATAAACAGGACGATTCCATGCTGATCCAAGCCGTATAGTTACACCAACTTAGGGTTTGTCTGTGCAGAAAGTGAAAAGGACTTCCACTTCTTGAATTCACGACTCTTTTATAAAGTGTTTAGTAAGTCATATTTTCTTTCGAGATCATGAATTAACAAGGGAAACTGGTGACATGGGTGCTGATGGACAAGGGTGAGGGGTGTCACTTCTGTCCTGAGCATGTTGCTATAATTCTTAACCCTGCTCGCTTGGAGCTTCATCTCTTTGCATAGTAGAAGGGTATGTAGGGACAGAGTAAAGGAGGATGAGGAGGAAGAGTAGAAAGATGGATGAGCCAGCAGTTTGCTCTTCCAGTAATTATCCACTTGGTGTTTAGCTTTAGCCAGGAACCAGGAATCCGACTCTACTACCCCCCCACACGGCGTCCTATCCACAGGCCGCAGGTAGGCTTTCATCACACCGGCTCCAGTTACCTCCCACATATAAGCTAACCAGGCCAGGTGAGCACAAACACTCCTCCTCGCCAGACCTCTCGATCCCTTACAACCTCACACACACTCACACACACACCTGTACACACACACACACACAGCCACACACTCCAGTGGACACGCAGAATGGAGTCGGAGTCAGAAAGCATGCCGGAGGTACCAGGAGAGATCTTACAGTTAAGTGGATCGGGCCTTTTTCTCTGCCTCCTTATTTACTCTTGGAGTGGCTGTCCAAGCATTGTAACTTTAACCGGGAGGGGGGCCCCTGCATGATCTGCCTCAGGCCCTTTCTCTTTCTCCCCGCTCCCTTACCTCCTCTATTTTCTGTCATCATCTGCTGCATTGGATGACCATCTCTATCTTTGTCTTGTCTGTAAACAGCATCAGTGTATCGATCACAGAGATAGTTCAACGGAAACGGGTGAAACTGCTGCTGACATCCTGTGTGACTTACCACAATGCTGACGATTAATATTTTTAACTTTTTCTGCTGCCTAATGAGAGATTTCTAACAGATACCACAGCAGAGCCGTGTCCTCAGTTTACTCTAACCACTATAATCATGCTAATTGTTTGTTTTGCAGTCCTCTTTATCAGTTACAGTTGCTCCCTGGCACCGAAAACATAGACTTATATAATGCAGTAAATGCCCCACCCGTATTATATTGATGTTGATTTTAACACCATGATATTTATATGGATGTGTAATGCTCACGCAGCTGCCATAAAGCTGCAGAGGAAGAGCTTTTTCACGTAGCTGCGATGTCGGTGTGATAAGGTTTCAAACGTTATCGTGCGTTATCGTCCAGTATTTTAATTATCTGATTATCTTTGAAGCACAAAACGCTATTTTATATATCGTGTCAGATATTTTATAAGGAAATACAGGATTTTATAAACGTGTTCTTCAGTCAATTGGTGCTGAGAAATTAAATTAAAGTTAATAAAAGTTAATACAAATTTAAAATGAAACAAACAAACAAACAAAAATCCCCTCAATGGACACTTACTTGGATTATATGGTCTTCCTCAGTTACGAGAAATAACTTAATCGATCATACGACCTGAAAGCTATAAAACAACTGAGCATTAACTCCAACTGCTGTTGTCTGTCACGTTACCTTATGTCACACGATGGACTGCATTATTTCTATCTGCTGAAGAAGACCATGTGTGAAAGCTGAAAGCTTTTAAAGTGAAGTTATAGGGAAGGGTTGCCAGGCAACAATTTTGTGTATGAAATCTCATTCTTGATCTTAAAACAGGTACTCCCTAACTCAAAAACAGCCTTATTTTTCTAGTGCTTTCAGCTGCATCTCATGTTCTTCATCAGTTGATACAGCTCAATTCCGGTTCGTTACGTAACTTTGGTCAAACCTGAACTCAGATTCTATTAAAGATTTTATTTGTCTATTTTAGCAAACATGTCAAACAGTCTCTGGTTCACACCTGTTGCATGTGCGCATTTGTTTCACTGTGAATTGAATATTTACTGTTTGGACTGTTTGGTTTTGATGTAACATTGTGACAATGTAACTATTTTCTCACATTTTGTGGACACCCTATCTCACACACTTGACAGTGGCGCCATCCTAGCGGTTCTTTGGTACTCCTACCCAAATAACCTCAAAGTCATGGACCAAAATAACATCTAGCGACACAGACAAGTATCTCAATGTAAACCATATGTATATAATAGTACTAGTATTACATACACTGTAATACATACATTAACACACTTGACAGTGGCGCCATCCTGGCGGTTCTTTGGTACTCCTACCCAAATAACCTCAAAGTCATGGACCAAAATAACATCTAGCGACACAGACAAGTATCTCAATGTAAACCATATGTATATAATAGTACTAGTATTATTATGTAATTTTGCATCTATGTGCAGACACCTCACTTTAAATCAATAATAATATTTAGATGTATAAATATTGCAGGCCCTACACCAAGCTGCAGGTTTATTAAGGACGCTTATCTAAAACTAATGCAGAGTATAAATGCCTCACAGAGGTTGTAACATTCAGTTAATGGATGACTGACTGTAATGTTTTGCAAGGTGTTTTAATATTTTGTCCACACATTTGCATCACGCAGGCCAAACTTTTGGTTCTGTTTGCTGCTCGTGTGTAGCAAACTAAACAGGGATCATTTTCTCTTTTTCAGACAGGTGCACATTCTTTCTGTGACCCATTTTCTTATTTTTTTTGCATAAAAGCGTATTCATGAAGGAGCCAAACAATGCGCGTATCTCAATTTTGGCAGAAGAGCTGATAAGTAAGGCGACAGTAACTCGTCTCTTTGCAAACCTCACTTTCTCTCTGTCGTGTAAAACATAGCACAGCAAAATGAGAGAAGACAGGAAGAGACAGAGGTGTGGTCTGTTGAAACATTTATTTACTGAAACACTGATGTATATCAATGTCCAAAACCGCTGTGTTTCTTTCTTCTTACTGTGTGACTGGGTGGAGAAAGCTGTGACACAGACATAAGTCTACTCAAGCAGCCATGCCTGGCTTATTTCTTTCTGTGACATGATCTAGCTTGCATATAGCCACACCTGGTTTCATGTGTGTGTGTGTGTTTGGTGTCGGTTGCATAAATGTGATGTAACGTAACCCATGGATGTTAGGCAAGCAACACAATCCTTCATTTTGTGTTAAGTCTAAGTGTAATGGCACTCATCACATCGACCACATCCTCCACTCTGACGCCCTTAAAGAGATTGCGGTTTGGAGGCAGCTGTCTTAGGTTCTTGTCTTTTCAGTTCAACACGTTTTTCCCCGACACACGTCCTCTTTTTTTGTGAATATGTCAGTATGAAAGTCTAAAAACAAACACCAGTCTTCTGACTGTACTTCCTTCATGTGTCAGTACCTGCTTCTCTATATTCCATCCACCGAGCATCCATATGTATTTACACTTCCTGTTTCAGCCAACATCCTCAACTTCTTTGTCACTAAGAATTGCCATTTGACTGTCATCCACTATTCTCTGCAAAGTTCGTCCATAACTCTTTCTTTCTGGTTTCTCCTTGCAGTATGCTCCCCTTCCAGGCGGCACCGGGTCAGTTTGGTCCAGAGGTCCGGGACCCGGGCCTCTGGGTGTGGAGGGTGGAGAAGATGAAGGCAGTGCTGCTGGATCCCTCCATGGTGGGAGCGTTTTATAACGGGGACTCCTACCTGGTGCTGGAGAACCGCGGCGAATCGGGAGCTGACCTACACATGTGGATAGGTGAGAGAGTGGAGAAAGGTCATTTGTATCCTCATGTCTGACTGCTTGAGAGAGCAGTCAAATTAAATGAATCACAGGAGCAAGGGAGCACACAATGGGGTTATGTAGCATGCAGCTATGCAACCTGACTCGAGACCAAAGCTCTTTGTACCAAATCAATCGTTAAGGACAGCTCACTGCTATTTAATCAAGGCAGCTTAATTTATTTATTAAAGAAAAAAGAAAGCCAAATACTACTCCTCATATTCTGGAAATGAGAGAAGGAACACCCCTGTTATTTCTATTTCACTCACTTAAGTGCAAACCATTGTCCGGTGCTCACTACACACCTCATCATGGCTGAAAAGCTGATAACCTTCCCACTAATGGTGATGACACATGAGACACAGCGCTGACTTGCTGCATCATAATATGAGCGGAGAGAGGGAGAGGCTGGATGATGAGAGGGAAAGAAGTCCTGAGGGGAAACTGTGATGTTTTTTTTGAGCGGGGGTCCATTAAAAATGCAGGAGGACTGTTACAGTACTCAAATGTGGCTGTTGTTTCCAGCATGTATCCGGTGCTTAGGTAACACTAAGCTGATTGTCACAGCTTGGAGAGGGCTCTCTTCCTCCTCCTCTTCCTCCTGCTCCTCGTGTTTACAACCGATGATGACCCCTGTGTTGTATTTGCGCGTCCGCCGGCTGACACACTGTTTGCTCTGTCCCCGTGACCCGTCACCTCTGTCAGCGGCTCTTTTGTCCTTCATGTTATGACATCTTAACCTTTCTGACCTCACATATCTCCTCTCACTTGTACTGCACTTCTGTTTTCTTTCCCTTTGCTGACTTACAAATGTTTTGTGTGTAAACTTCAAGCTTTGTTGACGTTTGTTAAATGCTTTTATTAGTTGCATGGCTTAGATATGAGAAAATTAAAATTAAAAAAATATTTTTTGTTTTTTGTACATGCATTGTCTTAACTGAGTGTAACCACAAAATAACCACAACGTTTTGAACTTTATAAGCATATATTCCTCTCCTCTCTTTTGCAGGTGAGAAGTCGTCTAAAGACGAGCGGGTGGCGTGCGCCATGCTGGCCACCCAGTTGGACAACTTCCTGGCCGGTGACCCCGTTCAGCACAGGCAGGTTCAGGGCAACGAGTCCCCGGAGTTCATGGCTCTCTTCCCCAGAGGAGTCAGCTACAAGGTGAGGAAAGATCACACCTGATTTAGACACTTTCAAGATGCTTCAGCTGCACATTTCAGTAAAGCTTTATTCTATTGATTTGTAATCTCTTAATAATTTACTGAAAAGCATCCCAAAGAGAATGATTATAATTATAGATACAGAGTTAAGCTTCCTCATGTGAAGCAAGACAGAAAAGAAGCACAATGCGAATTTAAAAAGACAAAAAAAAATGGAGTATAAAAACAGTAAAATAGAATAAAAATGTATTATTAGAAATATAATTCTTCATACATGACATTTTGCACATTAGTGGACCTACAGCAATGAGTTGAAATTTAAAAAAATGAAAATGAAAAAATAAAAGTGACATATTGAAGGTTTTCATGCAACAGCTTTGAAAACTTACAGGATAATATGTTTTCATAAATCAGAAACTGTGTTGCCTTTGACATATTTATTTATTTATACGTGCTTGTTTTTTCATTGCTGAATAAATCCCTGTTATCATTTTACTGCTCCGTGGATTTAATTGCCTCTGTGCCAAAGTGCAGTCATGTCACATTGTGCACAGACGCTGGAAATGTTAAAGCTGAAAGACCTCAGAGACATTTCCCAGCAGGACATAAAAACATAAAAACCAAAAAAAAATTCTTTAAAATCAGTATCTCGCTTCTTTCACAGGAGGGTGGCGTAGAGTCGGGCTTCAGGAGAACTCAGGGCTCCGGGACGGTGCACAGGTTGTACCAGATCAAAGGGAAACGCAACATCCGTGCCAAGGAGGTGGAGCTGTCCTGGAGCAGCTTCAACAAAGGGGACTGCTTCATCCTTGACCTTGGAGAGGTGAGGACTCAAAACTGTAAATCCACTGAGAGGAAAACAAATACACAGATTAATCTTTCATCTTTCAATGTAGGTAGTTGAGTAAATGGGTAGCAGCATCTCTATACATGACTTTTTGGCCCATCTCGAGTCGAATATGATTGAAACAACTCACATTGTTTCCCTGCCCTTCCAGATCATTGTGTCATGGATCGGGTCGCAGGCCAACATCTTCGAGAAGCAGAAAGTGCGTGAGATCGCCTCACTGATTCGTGACACGGACAGACACGGTAAAGCCCGGATCGTGGACACCAACGAGGGGGATGAGCCGGAGGAGATGCTCAATGTAAATTCCTTTTTTTTTTTTGTAAATGTGTTTCCTTGCAAGTGAGACTATTTGATTCAGAAGATATTAGGACTAAGAGAAAAATCTTTTTTATAGGTATAGGTATGGTTCCTGCTAAATGCTGGATAACAAAATTGTAGCTGGATTATATCTTTAGATAAAGAGTTTCGGAGGTGCTTGTAGGTCATCCGTGTTGTTATGTGCACTTTAAGTTTAGTTAGACTAGTGTCATTCAACTTGATTGATTAATATATTTGAGTATAACAATGCAAGTTAAGGGAGCGATTCCTAATATGTTGCCTAAAGGAAGCATATATAAGGTTAATGGAAATGGTCTAAGCACAGAGCCTTGTGGAACTCCATGAATAAAAGAGAATTTTTGTTCTTTTTAGACTTGATGATGCATTGTTATAGAAGAGTGCATAAAGTAGATAGAATTCCACCTCGACCAGCTACAACAGTAAAATGCTCCTTACATATTAATCATCAGTCATAATAACATATAGATTAAATATTTTGCAATATTTTATAAAGGATCTAAATACTTCTTCGACCACAGTAACTCCAGTTGCACACTCAACAGTCTGGACGGACATTTAACATCTGTATTACACGTGTTTTTAATCAGTTTATATTTATTATGTAATGTTTTCATTGCATTACTCAAATCATTTCCTTGTAACCTGTTGAGTTTATCTATGTGTCTATAATCTGTTTTTTAAATTCACGCCTCATCACATCCTAAAAGGTCAAAATTGGAGACTACATAGTAGACTAAGATTAAATATTTTTTAAAATAATAAACATTTTATGGAAAGTTAGAACAGGAAAGATAACAAAATTGTAGCCACTGTCAAGCTTTAGACGCGCTAGTATGCAGATTTTGTTACCTTAGGACAGAGGTAGGCTAACCAGTTCCACTGTCTCCAGTTTTTATGCTAAGCTAAACTAAGCTAAGCTAAGCTAAGCTAATCGTCTGCTGCCTTTAATTTGCATAATAACATGCAAACATATGCATGAGAGGTATCAATCTTCTCAGCTAAATTTCAGCAAAAAGCAAAAGTATTCCTCTAAGATTTCTAAGGTCACCACATGCTACCAAACATTTTGAATCAATATAAAGAAATCATTGTGTGTAGTATTTCTGGTCTCTGAGCTTCCTGTTATGTTTCCTGGACAGGTCCTGGGAAAGATGCCAGCGCTGGCAGAGAGCACGCCAGAAGAGGACAGCAAAGCAGACCGTTCCAACTCTGCCTCCCTCTACAAGGTAACTTCATCCGCAGAGTTTTAAAATGTATCAAACTACCACATACATCTGCTCTAATGAAGTAACTGTTAAAACTTTGTGCATTTACCACCCCGCAGGTGTCTGATGCGACAGGTTCAATGAAGATAACCAACGTGGCGGAGAAGAGCCCGTTTGGCAAGGAGATGCTGGTCCGTGACGATTGCTTCATCCTGGATAACGGCGCCAATGGAAAGATCTTTGTCTGGAAAGGTGAGGAAATAGTACTTGACCCTGAAAACTTGTGCCGGCCTGAAATACAAAACCTCGGAAAGTGATAGTTGTTACATGCCTGGACATGATATTCGGTATCTAATCGGATCAAATTTTAATGAACAGTGTGAAAAATAATGGACACAACAGCCCCACAACTCTAAACATGTATGCACATCTCATACATGTTTAGACTAAACTTAAATGTTTTTCTCAGATGGCCTAGTTTTATTTTATTCCTGGCAAAGACTTTTTTAAACACTTTTAAACCCCAAACTGAACTGAAAACAACAATTACATCTTATAATCTTATTAATTAAGCTATAATGTCATTCATTCATTCAGGTAATGGAGCAAACGCTGAGGAGAAGCGGATGGCCCTACAGATGGCAGATCACTTCATCAACAAAATGAACTACCCCAGGATGAAAACACAGGTACTGCTCATAAAGTATAAAACGTCAAAAAGTTAAATATTAGAAATTTGAAGTCTTGTTAAATCCTGTTGGAAAAAGAAAAGCTGCTCTCACACTTAGTGTTATCTCACCCTCTCTGCAGCCTTGACAGCAGCGGATACTTTTAAACAATCAGTTACAGATGTGGATTTCACCTCAAGCATATTTACTGCAACGTCTTTGTCGAATACACTCTACGCGTATATAGTGAGCTGTAAAGGTTTATGTGTTTTGCCCTGCAGGTGGAGATTCTGCCACAGGGGAAGGAGACCATCATCTTCAAGCAGTTTTTCAAGAACTGGAACTAAACTTTTCATGGGAACATTTGACAAATCCTGCACTCAACAAGAAGCTGTACATCTGAAAAAACCACACAGCGTCTTTTTCCAATTTTTTTTATATGCATTTACCTGTATGTACATATTTGTAAGGTACCACGCTGACAGTGTACGCTGTAGCTTGTTTTGGACTTGGTAGAATCATTTTTCAGATATAAAAATAAACTTTAGGTCAATTTGTTTGGATTTTTTTTTTTTTACATTGGTTTTAGTGTCATGAATTTGACTGCATTTGAGAAATAAACCCTGAAACTGCTACTTGTAGAAGAAGTGGTTTCATTTCTTTTTCCTGGCAGCTCATGTTGCCAAGGTGCAACATTTTGTTTATACATGTAAACTATGCCCTCTCTGTTGGCATGGGTGCAGGAGTATTATCTACACGCTATAATCTAGTACGATAATGCCTGACAGTCAAGGTCTGCTGTTGGCAGCAGTGAACGTAACTCTATATAATTTAAAAACAACAACTTTATTATGAAGGATAGATAGATTGTTTAATCAAGAGGTTGGAGGTTAAAAGTGCTTCCATGTTATACTTCATTTCAATTCAATTTTATTTATATACAATTTTTATTATATAGTGCCATATGGTTGCAGTGGAGCTGGATTATATCTTTAGATAAAGAGTTTCGGAGGTGTTTGAGTAGGTGCTTGTAGGTCATCCGTGTTTTTATGTCCACTTTAAGTTTAGTTAGACTAATGTCATTCAACTTAATCGATAAATATAAGTTTAACAATGAAAGTTAAGGGAGCGATTCCTAATAATGTTGCCTAAAGGAAGCATATATAAGGTTAATGGAAATGGTCTAAGCACAGAGCCTTGTGGAACTCCATGAATTATTTTTGCAAAGAGAAGTTTTGTCCTTTTTAGACTTCAGATAAAGATTTTTCATTTAAAAATGTAAAGTGTAAACATGATGCATTGTCATAGAAGAGTGCATAAAGTAGATAGAATTCCACCTCGACCAGCTACAACAGTAAAATGCTCCTTACACATTAATCATCAGTCATAATAATATATAGATTAAATATCTTGCACACTTCTTTGCATGAGTACTTGACTTGTACTAATGATACTCTTAATACATCTTGCTTGGGTAAAGGATCTAAACACTTCTTCAACCACTGACAGTAACTCCAGTTGCACACTGAACAGTCTGGACGGACATTTTACATCTGTATTACACGTGTTTTTAATCAGTTTATATTTATTATGTAATGTTTTCATTGCATTACTCAAATCATTTCATTGTAACCTGTTGAGTTTATCTATGTGTCTATAATCTGGTCATCACATCCTAAAAGGTCTAAATTGGAGACTTCATTTTTTAAATAATAAACATTTTGGGGAAAGTTAAAACAGGAAAACAGTGACAAATAAAGAAACACGCGCACAAAATAACGTCTACTCCAGGCTGAAGAACAGCGGTTTGTTGGTTACACTCGAGTTGAATGACGTTGGTTTTGTTTTCAATAAACTTTTTTTTTCCTTTTTTACACAAATATCTGAAGTAATTCAGGGTCTACACTCTTGCTCATGGATCCTTCAACCTCTATTTGGTTTGCTAATTTTGCTAATTGGTTCCAGGTTGAACCTAATATTGAACCTGGACTAAATATTTCAGGTTAATATTTTTTTAGTAGTCTTTGACGACTCTTTCTTCGTTTATTTATTTTAAATCAATCTCTAATGGAACTCTATAACTGCACTAAATGCTTTTATTCTATTCAGTATTATTTTGTCTTCTTGACCTTTATTTATTCATATGTGCCTTTTTTTAATCTACTACAGTATATAACTCCCTTGTTGCTTTACATCTGCACATGCGTTCTCTTATACTTTAACAGGCATAAACATTCGCGCTACTGCTGCTGCTGCTTTAATGTCTTTCCCAGTGATGTATTCATGACCTATCAGTCTAATGAGTGCAGGGTGATGATGACACCTGTGGGATAACACCATGATGTAATGTGCATTTCTTCGACGTTTCTTCCTGCAACAAACCGGGAAATAAACGAGTTTCGTTTTATTGCGTGCTACTCTCAGTGTACGAGTGTATTAAAGGGCGTTTCTACTTTATTTCATTTGACCTTTGTTAGCCTGGTTCATCTCTAATATCTATTCTATTATTACAGTTTTGATACACCCTATAAAAGATTCTGATTAAACCTTTATGCTTTTATTTTACCTCTGAACAATATCAGTGAGAAAGTCCCTGCAACTAACGTTTGGATTGGACAAACTCCAGATCTATGTTTTATAGCAGTTTAGATGAGATAAAACTGATTCCAGTAAAAAATTACAATAAATATCAGTTATCTCATTATTATGTGAGTCAATGAAAAAATACTGTGGTTTTTAGCTTTAAACTTTCCATAAATACATGAGAAATGTTGTTTATTATTATTATTTAGACCAACTGTTCTCTTTTTATTGAACCTTTGAATGCAGTTTGAAGTGCTTCAAGAATTAAGTTACACAGTAAGTGAATCTATTTTAAAGACCCTCACTCTGCCTCTCAGCCACCATATTTGCTTATGTACACTATATAAACGGATATAAACTGTAAGCAAGCATGTTAATACTGATATGTAAAATCACACAGAAAAATCAGTGGACGTGCGTCATTCAGAGTTTATCGCCGCTATAAATTTTTAATAAAAAAATTATGCCCTCTTGCTCTCATGGTGAACGTGTCAGCTGCTTTCAGGAAGTCGGGAATGATTTAGTGCCAGGGAGCTCTGCAGAAAATATTTCCTTGTCGTCACAGAGGCCATAAAAAAAAGTCCAAAGATCAGAGAGAATCAGGCAGGAACAAAAGCGCTGCTCAGTGGGAAGCTTCTGTCCAGTCTTCCCCACCAGCGGAGCTGCACCACCTCTCCCTCAGACTACAGGTACAACATAATGAATTATTATTATTTTATTATAATTATGAGGTTTTTTAGAATAATTACTTGCGCTGTAGGTATAAATGCATGGTTATTATGGTGAATGTTTAACACCTATTATTATTATAATAATTATTATTATTATTGGTAGTAGTGTTTTTTAACTGATGCTATTTGTTTTATATTAAATATTTTACCATAAAGCTTTATTATTTAAAGGTGTTATATAAATCAAATTATTATTGTTTCAATTATTATTTGATTGTTATTTCTTGATATACATAAAACATGTCGGTTAAACTAACCAGCAGTAAATACATGAGTTCAAATTAGCTTCAAGGAATAATCCACTAATATAATTATTAATAGAAGCAGTAGTAGAGTCTATTCCTCTTAATTATAAGCACTGAGAATATATATATATATTTATAATATTACTGATACCTAGGGAGTATTTTTATACTACGTAGCAATACGGTGAAGCAAGTATTTAATGTTTTTCATGTGTCCGCTCCACAGCAGTGAGGACGCCACCATGATCGAGATGAAGAGTATCCTGAAGCTTAAGAAAAGTAAGGTTGCCATGTGGTCTATGCTGCGTTTCTGCCATATGTTCATAACTTTTACTCAGTGTGGAAGGATAATGTGTAGCTCACATTTAATCAGAGCATACTGATCCTCAGAAACAAGCTGTGTGAACTCATGTTAACTGAGATTAAAAAGGACATTGTTTAAACTTTGAATCCGTCCCCCGCTGCAGAGCTGAGCTCAGAGCCGAAGGCGGAGGAAAGCAGCAACACCCAGACTCACAAGGACGTAAGCTGGAGACAGCCTGAGGAGGACTGCCTGAGGACGCCTGAGGACGTAAGCTGGAGACAGCCCGAGGACGACCCACCAAGCTCGGTCAACAAACAATCACAGGTACATGAAGCATCCTTGATTTTGTTCATATTTCAGGGTTTATCACTGGCTTCTGTTTTGTTTTACCTCAAGATTAAGGCCATATTTTAAAACTGCTTACAATCCTGTTTGTCCAAAGATCGGAGAGAATAAGAAAGGAACAAAAATCTTGACGGCCGCTTCTTCAGGCTGCAGGTACGACATAATGAACTCAACATAGGTTATATATAATATACTGTATACGTCTATGTTACAGGTCTGTGTGATATAACATTTCATGTTTTTATGTGTAGCAAGGACTCCACCAAAGAGAAGAAGAGTATCCTGAAGCCTAAGAAAAGTAAGCTTGTCATGCCATGTTACTGATCCTGACATATCTCCATCAGAAATCAGCTGTGTGAACTGATGTGAACTGAGATTAATCTTGAATTTGTCCCCGCTGCAGAGGTGACTTTACAGCCGAAGATGGAGGACAGCGGCACCATCGAGGACACAAGCTGGAGACAACCCGAGGAGGACTACCCGAGCTCGGTCACCAACAGCCTCAACGAACAATCACAGGTACATGAAGCATCCTTGATTTTGTTCATATTTCAGTGTTCATCACTGACTCCTTCAAGGTCATTTTTAAAACCTGTATTAATTTCTTGTTTGTCCAAAGATCGGAGGGAATGAGAAAGGAAAGCTGAACGCCGCTCCCTCAGACTGCAGGTACAACATAATAAATCTACATTATATATAATACATACTATATATATATATATCTATATTACAGGTCTGTGCAAACATATTTGAATATTTTAACACGTTTTTACACTTTTTTAGAATAGAAATTCACGTATACTTAAATTATGTAGGTTAAACCAGGGTATTTTTACTTTTGATATCTAAAATACATTTTGATAATTATTACTTGCCAGATTTCTACCTGTATTTAAGTATTTATATATCGCTGTGTTGTTATTTTTACTCCTTCCACCAAACATGTAATGTCTTTCTTATTCTCTGCTCCACAGCAGTGAGAAATCCGCCTTAAAGAAGAGTATCATGAAGCCTCTGAAAAGTAAGGTTGTTTCTGCTATATGTTCATAACTTTGTTTGGATAATGTGTAGCTTAATTTAATCAGAGGATGCTGACACCCTTCAAGCCACTCTGAAAGCCTCTGGATGCATAAAATACTATATTATGTTGTACTTTCTGCTGTGTGTTTAATCTTTAATGTGTCGCTGCTGCAGGGGTGAGCTTACTGTTAAAGATGGAGGACAGCAGCACCACCCAGAGCAGCTCTGTCGGGCCCATACGCTGGGACTGGCCTGCAGAGGACTTGGACACTTCCAGCTCGGTCCCCAGCAGACAGGCCAACACCAGCAGCACCAACAAACAACAGGTACATGCTTTGATGATTCAGTGTTCTGTTTGAGGTTTTGGGTCATTTTGTGAATACCTAAAACCTGACCTGTGTTTTTTTTCTGTAGCAGCATCCTCATCAGAACAGTCTGAAGGATCTACGCAGCCTGCAGGAGTGTGTGCAGTTCATCAACAACTGGAAGGAGCAGGTGGACCAGGTCTGCAAGGTAGGTGAAAAAAACTATGAATCAATCATTAACAGTCTTTCAGTTCAGAGGGCAAAGAAGAAATAGTGGAAGGAAAGAGTGTGTCCCTGAATGTCTCGCAGATTAATCATAAAGGACAACACAATGAATGTTGCTTGCCGCATTTTTAATCTAATTTCCTGTAACACAGAGGCGGCTGTAAGGTTGTTTGCAAACTCAACACTAAAAAAACCCAGTAAAAATGTCCGATAAGCGTTGCTGTGGGAAACAATTTTGCTTGTTCATGCAGAGTGTGATGAGGTTAACTGGGTGGGTGGATGCTGATAGGACACGTGTTTACAGCCCTGTTACATGACTGAGCTGAGACATGTTGGGTGGGTGTCAGCGCTTACTGTAAGACGTGCTGTATCAAGGACGTCTGTGTCTTTAACCTGGCCCTTCTGACACCTGTAAACTGTAACCTCCTCTGCACTTATATGACCTGTATATTACCTGTAGTTGATGGAATATCAGGTGAACAAAAACTGTCAGTGTCCAATTTTCCTGATGCTTTATATCCAGTTGCTATGGGAGTTGTTGTCTGACAAGCATGTGGTGTTGTGTTTTAGCAGGGTGGCGTTGATGATGATGATCCAAGGGAGGGCAACAGTAAGAGGGAACCCGAGATTACAGACCGGCGTACTGAGCGCAGTCTTGAGGAGAGCAGGAAACTGATCCTGGAGTGGGCCAACGAACTCCGCGACGTCGACAAGGTCAGCATTTGTGATTGAGCGTTGGGGATGCTTAAAGAATCTGTTGATCACAGATCAAAGGTGCTACAGGTGCTGATATGACAAAAATATCAACCTGATTTACTGATTTTGTGTCCGAATAGCGCCTGAAGGAGACCCCCTGGACCGAGAGTCAAGAACAAGATCATAGGAAATATAAGGATGCCAACGAAGAGGCACAGATGAGGATCATGGAGTGGGCGAAGGAGCTTCAGATGGCGACAGAGGTGAGGATTCATGAATCTAAAACAGAAAGCTGAGTTAAGAAGAGACATTTGTCTGTTCATCTCTGTCTCTCAATGCCAGTATGCATTTTGTCAGTGTTGTTTTTTTGGTGCCAAATCTTGCAGCTGAACAAGCATTTGTGTGTTCGCAGAGTTGCGGCGTGCAGAGCGACGAGCTGGCTAAAGTGTTGCGTCTGCTGGGCCTGAAGAAAAAACGCCTGGGGAACCTTTTGCCTCTGCTGGAGTTCATCACCTGGTCTCTGCTCAAAGAAGACAGCATGGTGAGAAACTGTCCAGTTGTAGAAATTAGAAATGGTCAAGAAAGCATAAAAGTGTGTAAAGGAATTCAGGTTCATGGGATGGTCAAGCTGAAATAGAAACCATTGTAACGTGTTTGATTTTAAAGATAACTTTCTGAATTGCTCTGATAGCGCCAAATAAACCATCATTTAAGCTGTTAAAAAAAAAAGGATTGGCTTAGGCCACGCAGTGCAGACATGACCAGTTATACAACCACATTACGCAACACGTGATTTAAGTGAACCCTGCTCTTTGAATACGTGCGAAGCGCCAATAAACCGCGACAATCAAAGTCCTCAATAACTGATAGCGAAGACTGCAGATAAACTATCATCACATTTGCAGATGATGGTGTGGTGCATATAGCAAAGTTCTTGATTCAAATGTTTTGTGGTTGGTGCATTTTACTTTATTTCAGCTGGAGTTAAAGCACAAGTACCCTATTACTTATAAGGCTACCTCTCTTTGCTCTACTTACGCATGGTTATGACCCTTGGCTGTAAACCGACCGACCGAGTCTTGAATTATTGCTCCATGGTGTCACCAGTCGCTGTCATTGGGGAAAGAAATGTTTCCTGGAAGGATCACACAGTCTTTTTGATTGCTCGTGATTTAAAAACTGCGTGGTCATGAGAACTTTATTCTGTTTCAGACCATGATTCCACAGTTATGGCTACTGGAAAAGCAAAAGACGTGGAAAGCAGGAATTCCCAGATACATCCCCAGTTCAGGTATATATAAATATATATATATGTTTTAATCAATTTGCTCAGAAAAAGATAAGATGCAAATGCTAAAAAGATCATGTACAACATGTAACGTAATATTTGCGTCTCTATTTTCAGTCTGGAGTTGGATTTGCAGCGCAGAAGGTAAGATCGACCTCTCCTTTATTATATTATCTTCGCCTCATGTCAGACAGAGAGAACAGTCACACTCACACAAATAAAATGATCTTTTTCTTTCAGCTGATGTGCTTCTCGACCCAAATACCCAACACCGTTGGCTGAACCTGTCAGATGACCATCGTCAGGTCCAGGAGGCCCATAAAGAGTCCCCCCTGCCTGACAGCCCCCAACGATTCGACTGTTGGACATGTGTCCTAGGATGGGAGGGCTACAGCAGCGGCCGCCACTACTGGGAGGTAGACATAGCCAACAATGGCTACTGGCGCGTGGGGGTGACCACCGGTGACTCCAAACGTAATGGTCGGTTCCCAATGACGCCAAGGCAGGGCTACTGGACCCTGTGGCGCAGCACACACAAGTTCTACGCCTGCACCAATCAGGAGACAGAGCTTCCCATCGGCCTCGTGCCTCGACGTATGGGGATCTACTTAGACCACGAGGAGGGCCAGATCTCCTTCTACAACGCAGAAACAAAGTCCCACATCTACACCTTTGTTGGATCCTTCAGAAGGCAGAAGCTGTACCCTGTGTTCGTCCCTCTGGATGGTCGCACACTCATGACTATCGCCCCACCAAAGAAAGTCTCCTTTTGAGAGAGGCGACTGCTCTTACTGGACACTCAAAAAAAACCTTGACAAAAACTGCAAGATAGATGTTTGTCATCTGTTAGATTTTAAATCAATTGAAAAATATTTAAGATTTCAGATGAATTTCCTTCCCTTAATGTTACTTTAAATGCATCTGTAAGTTTTTAAACTGGATTTAAAATCTCTTAGCGTCGGTTAAAAACTGACTCTGAACAAAGAACACGTCAAAGTGCTGATGACTTTATTATAGACAAAGTTAAAAGATGTATCAGAACATAGCACTCTAAGAAAAATGTAAATCTCTGCAACGATAAACGTGGAAATCTTGAGAAACAAAGTTTGACAACTCAACTTGAAGTAAATGTAAAAAAAAAAAAATATTTATTTAAAATGGTCTGTATGTGTTGAAATTCACATTTATGTGCAGACAGACACATTCTGCATCTACAAACACGCATGCACTCCACAATGCAATTTCAGACATGCGCATAATTCATATTCATGTTGATGTTACAAAAGTAAAAGCTTCTCAATAAAGTTTTTTTGGAAAGACACGTGTGCCTTTTGCAGAGCCGACTCAGTCCTTCAAGATGCCTGATGAAGTGCCAGCACATTATACACAAAGAATAAATATAAAGGTTTATAGATGTGAGTGCTGCCCGTCAGGACTCCCTCTTACAAACCCACGGTCCGTAATCGTCACAGTCGGCAGCAAAGAAACTCCCATTTTCTCTCAGGTCTGCACAGTCCCTGTGATCAGCGTCCCACTCCACCGTCACCCTTCAACACACAGAACACGACAACATGAGTATTAATCCATATGAAACGGATCCGTTTGAACATATTTGGAGTGTGTGATTAAGTGTATGTACATATATGTCAATGTGTATTATGTATATGTATTTATATTTGTACTATATTGTAATAAAAGCAGAAATATAAACGCAAATATGATGAGGTCTGTTTGTCGTTTGTTCATTTTCAAGAAAATATGTAAATATGGGTCAAAAATAATCTTCTAATGTGAAGTATATTACTATATGATACATATTAGGTTGAAAGGAGTTTATATACTGTTATGTTTTAAGTATATTACAGGTTTATAAGTTATTAGAATTATTGTTTAAGTTACTTATTTCCGGTTTTTCTTATATTATTTTGCAGTTTTTTGTTTAATTGTTTGTCGACTTGGACGCTGCTGTAACACTTTCTGTTTATTTATCAACCTGCTGATTCAGTTTTGCATTCGCAAACAAATTTCATATTAATAATATATATATTTTTAAATTGTATTCATTGATCACTTGCTGAATTAAACTGGTTTTGTTTGTCTTGCTGTTACATTTGTGAGCAAACCTCTTTATTATAAGACAGCGTGTGTGAGATCTTTCCATAAATGCTGATCTACAGAATATTCTCTCCTATTTTCATCTTTTCACTCAATATTTCCATTATTATTATTTTGAAAAACCCTCGTTCCTGTCTGTCTGGACTTACAGCGTGTAGTGCTGGACGTCTGTCCCGTCCCACCACAGCCACTGACCCTCTTGCTCGGGCGTCTGTCAGTCCCACCCACAGGAAGGGAAACTGAGGGAATGTCCTCATCACACCTTGGATAAATTCCTGAGAAAGATGCAACATTTAAAGGACTTGTATGTATTTATAGACAAAAATGCTGCCTGATGTTTTCTGTCTGGTTACTATGAAACTTTGTTTTCGCTTTCTCGGTTCCTTATTTTACTTTACTTATGCGTGCTGCTTCCTGTATTTCATTCAGATATGAAACCAAATGTGCTTCTTGCTTGTGTAATCTTGTCACCGAGCCCCGGACTAGGTTACCATCTCTGCAGAGTCTTTGATGACAGCCAGGCTGCTGTTGTGCTGCAGGCAGAACTCTGCGCTCTCGTTCCACCGACAGTTGTCCTGCAGTCCCACAGAAAAGAAGTAACAGTGACTCTTCCACCAGAGCCAGCCGGGCGGACACACTCTGCACCTGGAGTCTGCACACAGCACTGAGAGGAACACTGGGTATAGAGCCTGAGAGTGTATGCAGAGATGTTTGAGATGTCAGTTTGATGACCTTGAGTGACGGTGTGGAGCATCAGCTTCGCTTCATGATGCTCTTTCTGGCACTGCTGCAGCTCCTTTTCTGAGGTTTTGGACGTCTGTTCCGCTTGTGGAGCTGATTGTCCAACATGACACATGACAAATTAATTATTACAAACGAGTATGAAGCTGGTTGGTATGAAAGAAAACAACATTTTGAGCTGAACTTTATTGATAATTACATCCAATCGATGCAACTTCAGACTTTTCACTACACTAAATACTGCTATCGTTACTAGTTACTTTGATTTTAAGGGCAACACATATGATCAACTCATTAAATATGATATATTTGAATAGATTAAAGGCTATTTCGGGATGTACAAAGAAGAACAATCAAATCCAGACTAATAATTTAATATCACTAATGTGACTTTAACCTAAAAATGACAGATTATTCACAGTTTCAGTTAGTACAGGATGCAGTAAAACATTATATAAACCTACATGACTGACTTATATATAAAACCCATGATCTTATATTTGTTATTTTTATATGTATACCCACCACATGATGCTAAACACAAGAGAACTGCCATGGTCAGGGCTGCGGCTGTCGTGGCAACAGCCACACAAGCTGTGAGCTGACATGTTCGACAGCGTTTTGCATCTGTGGCGGTGAAAAAAAATAAAAAAATAAACAGAAATGGACATTTTTTTAAAATGGAAACTTTCAGGATTAGGAGAAATATTCACTTTTTAATCTTTCTATCTTTGATGACAGGGTGATTACGAATCTTTTGACCTCATCAAGATAAAACTGTCACTTTCTGAGGAGAAAAAAAAAGAGGAAACTTTGCAACGGAAACAGTGAAACTTTGCTTGTTGTTGTTCAGCCTGTAACTGCAACATGAGGCGACATATTTAGGTTTGTAAAAGACAGTGTGGTCTTTGTAACTAACCTGCAGGTGTTTCCCTCTGAACATCCTCCTGGTTTCTCGAATCCATGCAAGCTGTCTGATGCTCGCTGGCCTCTTACTTCCAAGTCTTCTTTGACATGTTCGCTCACTCGTTCTCAACAACACTTTCTGGTTTTCACGCTTCTAACTGAATTCTGCCCCCTTCCTCATATTACAGCCGCTCTCTCTAACAGGGGAGCTCAAAAATAAAGTTTAATTGAGGAAGCAGGCGGGGTGTGTGCCAACAGCTGACATAAGCAGCAACGTTCTGTATAACAGCACCATCGTACTCTCAACCTGACATTACAGCCTGGTCTAATCTGTCTGCTGCTTATCTGCTAATTATCAAACAAAGCCATCAGCTTAGAAAAGATGAATCCTATCTGGAAAGGTTTTTGGGCTATTCACGATCATGTTGACACACCATCTCAGTTTCTTCCTGTTGTTTTGTTCTCACACACTTATTTATGTAACCTTACCAATATACAAATACATTCACTTCACCATATATTTCCAAACATGATCAATCCCTTCCAAACATATCACAGTGATGTGTATAAACAGGAATAAAAAGATGAATGGGCAACAGTTTATATATTCATCCACGTATTATAGGTTATAGAAAACACTTAATATCCAAAAAATACTTTTGTATATAATGCTGAGTAAATCAAACTGTAGTAATGTCTGTTGATTATATCCAAACAACATTATCTTTGGCCTGTATATATGAGTTATGATCCAGAAAATCATTCATACAAATCATATTAACAGATGGTTAATATACATTTGATATAGAACTGAGTGCAGGTTGCAGATATAATGTTGCACAAAAATAAAGTGCATGGAGGAAGCAGCCCACCTTACACAAACATTATACTGTACATACTGTATCCAATAAAGGCTGAGTCACTGTTTTTCACACCATGACTATGTTTATTTTTCATCTTAGTTTACAATAGATAAAACGCTATCAAAACAAAAGGTAAGTGCAGAAAATATAACGTTAAAGTATAAAGTTAGAAGTATGTTTTTGCACTCTCTGATCAATTAAAAAACGTTTCTTATATTTATACTTTCTTATATCGACTTAATATATTACTGACAGATTTCCTCTAGTGCCTGTGTGAACAGACAATGAAGTTTTCTATCTTGAATATTAAAGATTTAAAAACCTCTTTGTTAAAAGTGCTTTTGACATTTAGACATTTGCAAAAGAAAGAACTTCCTTAAAATGTCCGAAATACCTCCACCATTACAAACTAAATAAAAAAAGAAAACATGACGGATGTTGCTTGTGTCTCTCAGTTTACAGTTTCTTGCGTGAGTTCCCAGAAAACAAAGTGCCCCAAAAGACCATTGAAACGTTCACGCAGCTGCAAGAAAACACAAAAATAAAGAAATTAAAATACGTTTTGAAATCCACTTTATTCATAAAACACAAAACGGATCCATTCCTTCTCAAGAATCACTCCACGTGTCCCATTTATTTTAGTCTGTTTCAGGAGAATATTATATACACTATCATAAATACTTGAGTTTACCTGCCAAACGTTGTGTTTGTCCGTGTGGTGATTACCGTACCTGTTTAAATACGTTGTCCCTCGTGTTGTTTTTATCACAGAGGAGAGGTTCTTCCGAAGAGCACATCATAGACAGAGTGATCTCCCTTATGTCCGGATCTGAGCAACAAACAGAGACTATGTGAAGAGGAAGCACACGCTCATTCATGCTGTGAAATTAACATGTGGGGGGATAAATAATGTCCAGTGTGGTCAGACACTGTTTGTTTTGTTTCCACACGCACCGTGTAGGAACTTCCCTTTATTTATTTAACATTTTTAGCACATTAACGGCAATATTGATGACATAACTGTTCTCTAAAATATAATAAATACATATTAAGATTGATTATTCAGGATGATTTCATACCTAATCTGTTTATGTTCATAACAGTCATTGCACAATAGCATCTTAATATATATATTTTAAGTTTAAGAAAATGTAATGGCAAAGTAAAGTATAAACAGTTTAGTCTAACCTTTCAGGTCTGAGAGTCTCACCTGTACTTCGTGAAATATCTGCTGCCACACTGTAATTTGCGCCCGCCTTTGTTTTCACTGCAAGGTCGTACTTGGTCCCTGACTTCAAGCCAGTGAAGTTGTACTGAGTGGCGTGATGCACCTCAGCGGACGTATTGAAGTGATAGAAGTCGGACTTGATTTCAACAAAATACGTGACATTTAATGAGTTGGCAGGAGGCGTCCAACCCAACGTGATGTTTTCTTTATCAGCGAAAAGGATTTTGGGATGAGTAGGCGGCAACGGCACTGAAAGAAACGAGGGGAGGGAGAGGAAATGAGTCAGTTTATATAAAATTTATATTATTATATTTGTATTTTTCCATAAGGCAGCAGGTAATTTACTGCCAAAGCTAACTGCTTTACATCAAGTGTCAAAACACACAATGGCTTCTTATTGTGAAAGTCACATGAAATGCAATATATTCACATAGTTAGTGTGTTTGGACATTGTTTCTCAAATAGGCCCAAATTTAGCAGAAACAGAACAAGAAGCAGCAGCCACAGTTTTATTTACAGGCACATGTTGTGAACTTTCTAGCATAAAGTAACAGAATTTAAATCATGTTGATGATTGGGGCAGTCGGTAGCGTAGTGGGTTAAGCGGCTGCCCCGTGTGTGGAGGCTATAGTCCTTACTGCAGCTGGCCCCGGTTCGAATCCCACATCGGACGGCTAATTTACTGTGTGTCACTCCCCCTCTCTCTGTCCCCTGCTTCCTGTCTATCTTCAGCTGTACTATCAATAAAGGCATAAAAAAAGGGCAAAAAAAAAATCATGTTGATGATACACTGACGTGTAATCAGGTCTCTGGCCTGTATGCCTGATGTCGATTATTTCAATGATTCTGGTGAAACTGGATCATATTTTATGGAGAAAACGTTTTCTCCTCTGGCTGCTCTGCCTAAACTCCATTGTTTACAGAGTTTCCCCGATGAAAGAGTAAAGTAAACTGCTGCCATTGTAGCTGCTGTTAGTTCATGTTAGTGAGCTCAGAGCACCAGTGGGGAGTGTTGACGTTTGTACCACCGGGAAAATGAGGTTTTCAGTCCCGGGGCACGGGGTAATGCTGATGGGGTGTGGAGTAGGTGTTGTGCCAGAACAGGAGCTGGGAAAGCGGTCGATATATCTGTGCTCAGCAGCCTTTATGGACATAATGACAGAGGTGAAGAGACCGAAAAGAACGCTGATGGAGGAAGCTAAGAAGAGAAAAATGAGAGAGTGACTGAGAAAGGAGCAGGCAAGAGTAAATCTGGGACTGACTTTTAGAGAGCTTGGTGAAATAAAAGGCTGAGAGACAGACGCAGAGCTGGGCTGACTGCTGTTGGACTATGTAAGTTAAGAAAAAAAAAAGAAGCACAACTCGGACACACAAATGAGCAAAACACGTCAGGGGACTCGTGACTCACGGGTGAAAATGGATTGTTGAACCGGCAAGCCGTCGACATGTCCGTTACTGATGGAGACGATCACTGTGTAACTGGCCGCAGTCTTCAGGTTGTCAAACGTCTTCGTACGTTCACGTACGTTGTATTTATACGTTTCACTGCCCACTTTGAGCTCGATCTTGAAACTGGAACTTTCACCCAAATGGGGAGCGTTCCACGTTGCAGTGACGGTGTCATGTGTGCTCGTCAAACGCAGCTCTGAAATTTGTCCAGGAGCTATGTAGGAGTCACAAGGTCAGATTAGTGACATTGAACACAGCAGGTTTTTATTTTCCCTTCATCATATAAAACAATCATTCCACAGTTACCTGTGTAGCTGTAAATGGTGACACTGTCTCCCTCCAGGGTGCCATTGGCCAGTGCGATCACAGTGAGGGTTATATTTTGGGATATCGGCAGGTTTGTCACGTTATCTTGTCGTTCTGTCACCGTTTCATTAAACCTCAAGCTGTTAGGAAGAAAAACAGTTGCTGACAGTAAGTAACAGAGAGAACACAAACAGAGTCACTATTACATTTACCCCCTGTAAATGTGGCTATTGATCAATCGACCACTCAAATTTTTATTTTTTTTACACCACATTCACCCTGATGGCATCAGGAGCAATTTAGGGTTTGGTATCTTGCCCAAGGATACTTGCTACGACAGTTCGAGGAAATGGGATGAAATGGTTTTGTTGTGATGCATGGTTTAGCAAGCACGTGTTTAAGTCATTAAAGTCAAGCCGTCTGATAGTTGTTGTAATAATATTTCATTAAAAAACACAAATGTGAACCTGGTGGTTTCGCTACAGGATGAATCAGCAAAGTCAAATGGATTCATCCTCTGGACGCCATGAATATTAATTCTAAACACAGCTAAAATAAAGAAAAAAAAAGAAACATCACAGTAAACATAACTTAATTTGAATAAGTAAATACCATCTACTAATACATACGTATTATCCTCATCCCAAGCTTTCACCCAGTAACCCGTGGCGCTGCCTTCGGGTGAGTCCCAGGAAAGCAGCAGCCACTTTTGGCTGTTGTGGGACGCCTCCAGGTTGGACACTTTCCCAGGCTCTGAAACAGACAGACATTTTGAAGTATGTGGCGTGATCACCCAGCTTACTCAGTCCTGCCAGTCCTTTTCTTTGATGATATCAACTCACTGGTGTATACTGTGATCGTAGACTGTTCACTCCTTGTGGATTCAGGGCCCGCAGCCACCGAGGCGATGTAGAACGTGTGAAGGACTCCGGGCCTCAGGTTGACGACTTTTGCGTGAGTCTTGTTTGTTTTAATCTCCTTACCGGAGTAATGAATTTCAAAGACGTCAACATTTCCAAACGGTTTGTCCCAACTCAGGTAGAGGGTTACGGGTTTCATTCTGACTGAGGACTGTGAAATTCTCCACTTTGTTAGGTACTGGGGGAAAAAAGGAGATATAATCAGGGTTAGTGTTTTTATGTCAACGTACTTCTCCTTTCTTTTCTTTGAATCCCTGTCAAAATAACAACCCATCCACATATTCTGTTTCCTGTCACATTAACTGCCATTAAGTTACTGATGCTGTGGTAAATTCCACTGTGTTTGCAAAACCACATCATATATAAATTAACTTTTTAAACAGTTACACAGTGCCCCCATCAGGGGGTCAGATGTTACAGACTGAGGCAAACTCACTGGTGGTGAAGAAGAACTCCTGCGCATTGAGGTCTCTCCCACACTTTATAGGAAACACCTGGACTGTGTACCGGGTGCCCGGGGTCAGGTTGAAAAGTCCAGTCAGTCACATTAGTTAGATTTCTCGTCATTTCTTTGACACCTTTGACCTCTAACCTGTACTGATCGACATCAGGCACGGGTTGCCACGTGAGCGTGGCGTTCACGGAGGTCACATTGCTCACGCCGGTCACGTTGGTCTCATAATCGATATCATCTAGAAATGAGAGGAGGAGCGTTAACTGATAAATAACACGAGATATTCAGAGATCTCTGGAAGGTGGACGCTGACACGGGGATGTAATGCGCACACACTATTGGCTATTGTAAATGCAAAGCAATATCCACAATAAATCCCCGCCTGTCATATACATATGTAAATATATGGAAGCAAATAACACTGCTGCTTCAACTTTGATGGGGACATGAAACATTAACTAGTGCAGCTTTAGAGGTTCAGCCACAGAGAATATACAAAAAAGATTTGCTCACTTTTAGCACATTTTGTTCCTTAATGATGAACTATTAAGAAAAGCCAGACTAGTACAAACCGAACATATAAACTCTATGGATTATTTTTTTTCTTGTGTCTTGGATATGGATCAAAAAAATGTCCAAGATACACCAAGATTAATCTAAAACACTGCTGTATCATCACCAAAGCCACTTGATTATAAGCACAGATAGGGGCATATTCCAGGACAGTCTATGTATATGCAAAACGAGATTTTAATATGTGCGGAGGAACTGCTGTAAAATATTCAAATCAGAAATATGCTGTATGTACCAAGCAGCTTACTGTGAATGGATATATTCTTTCTGTATATACATCAAACCGGGGTGCAACTATAAAGCTGCCATACAGAAGTCATTCATAGCACGTTTTTGTGACATTGTGAGAGCTGATGTCGTCAGTCTTACCGTCGTAACATATAAAAGGCAGAAGCTCGAAGCAGTTCTTTTCCACCCAAGGCCCAAAGCTGAGCATGGCCACACAGGAGTCCTCGATGAAGTTCTCATCAGGGTCCGGGTCCCGAAACAGCATAGGTGATCGCACACATTCTGCTTCTAGTGGCAGCGTAGGCGTGGTGGGTGCAGCAGTCGTGGTGGGGGTCGCAGCAGCCGTGGTGGGGGTCGCAGCAGTCGTGGTGGGGGTCGCAGCAGTAGGGTTTGTCGTGTTTCCAGTTGCATTGTTCGCATCTGTGAAATCATCTGTCGCGTTTCCAGTTGCATTGTTCGCATCTGTGAAATCATCTGTCGCGTTTCCAGTTGCATTGTTCGCATTCGTGGTATCATTGGTCTCGATTTGCAATCTGGATTCCAAGAGGCTGGTTGTCATGTCATCAGTTGTGAAATCTGGGGTTCCAAAATCTGTGGATGAGACTGTGATTTCTGTGGGTGTTGCGGTTGTTGCTGGTGTTGCGGTTGTTGCTGGCGTTGCGGTTGTTGCTGGCGTTGCGGTTGTTGCTGGCATTGGGGTTGGCCTTGCTGGGCAGGTGCAGGAGCAGCTGCAGCAGTCTCTTCTTGGGAAGTGGGATTTAAACACTGGCCAGCCTGGGTACCAGTTTTGGAAGATGAGTCTATCCCCATTGGCCCAGCGGGACCAGATCAAGCTGGTGTTGCTGGTGGAGTTGCTGGTGGAGTTGTTGGTGGAGTTGCTGGTGGAGTAATTGGTGGAGCTGCTTGTCCAGTAGCTGGTTGAGTAGCTGATGGGGCTGCTAGTGGTGTAGCTGGTTGAGTTGTCGACGGTGTAGCTGGTTGAGTTGTCGGTGGAGTTGCTGGTTGAGTTGTCGGTGGAGTTGCTGGTTGAGTTGTCGGTGGAGTTGCTGGTTGAGTTGTCGGTGGAGTTGCTGGTTGAGTTGCTAGTATAGTCGAAATTCTTGCGGAGGCCGATCCAGTGGTCAGAGGTGAGGCCCTCGGCAATTCTTTGGACGTTTTCAGGCGTCACAGTCACCAGGTCTTTGAAACAGAGCTGACAGGACATGAAGCAGTCATGGTGTAACTCACTATGAGGTTTGCTGACAACTTACAACAACTCTGTACACAACTTTCAATTTAACAACTGTTTATTTAAAGGGATTTAAATAAGGGACTACCTTTTAAATTACTCTTTCACATAGCATAACCTCTTCAGTATTTTCACAGTCCGGCTGCATGTTTAAGTCACATTTTTCTAAAAACGAGGTTCACGTTGTACCTGGCAGTGTTTCCTGGCATCATCCCAGGAGAGCTTTCTCGACTGATGGAATGTACTGTCGGGTTAAAGCGCTGGACATCAATATCAGAGCTGAGGACAAACATACAGACAGGAGAAGTGGGAAGACGGCTTACAAGTCGGGATGCAGAACAGTTTTGTTGTCATACTCATGAATAAAGTCAGATACATTCATGATGTAGGCAGTAGCTTACAAGTACTTTCATATTTCTCTGATTAATATAAAAAAAAATGTCCAGGTTCATTTTGTTTTAATCATCATCATCACCATATCATCGTTGTGGCACAACCCAAAGTTGTTAGCTGGCGAGTCGTATAACTTACTTCCTCTTCTTTTCTCTTAAATATCAACAACTAAACAAATGCCTGTTGTTACACAATATACTGAGGTATAAGTTCTCATCGACATTAGTGAACATTTGCCATTTTTGCCCATCTTTTGGAAACAATTGCAAGTAAACATTATTTATAAAATAAAGTGTTAAGAGCAAACCTTAATCAGAATCATATTATTGCCAAGTAGGTTTTCACTTTCAAGGATTTTGTCCTGGTGTAAAACAAACATTAAGTAAAAAATATCAGAAAGATAAAAAACGAAAAAAGTATTTAAAAAATATACACATATACACAATATACATATAATATACAATACGTTTTAATATTAAATCAGCTACACTTGTGCAGGAATTGCAAGTATTTACTCATGCTGTTCTGACTTTATGCTTAACTTAAAAATTTTGAGTGAGGGAAAGAGTGAATATTTTAAGTGCTAATAAATTAATCAAGTCACCAAACACCAATGTCTTTAAGGATTAGTTGCTTTTCTGTTCACCCTGAACTTAGATTTTTAATATGAATGTGTCATGATTCTGTGACATTTTACAGGTTACACAATTCAAAAACAATTGGCAGATTGAACTTGACTCTGTATTTAAAAATGCTGCATACAGGTAACAGATGGAAATGCCACCGAGACAACACTCACCTGCAAAAATGAAAATGCAGACCTCAACCTTAGATGATTTTCCCATGTTGAGACTCCTGAGGCTCCTAGATTCAGAGAGGGTTCATGAAACGTCACCAGAGGACAGCTACTGTAGGATAAAATTGTTAAGTATAAGTTTAACGATCTGTCTCACTCGTCGTCCAGGCTACAGATGCATCCCATGACCTGTTCGCTAAGTACAAAAACACCAGTGCCACCCTCCAGGAAGATGAACAGGTAAACAAATGCACATCTCACTGGCAACACAAGGCTCTATTCATAACGTTTTAATGCTGCTGGTTTTACATCTGCGTTCCAAACATGCAAATTACTAATATGAAAAAAAGGGATGGTGGTTTGTTTATAGTAGGGAAAACAAACACGCTGGCAGAAGATGCAAAGACAGAAAACAAGGACACAGTTTAACCATACACATTTATTTTGGTTTATAATTGTATATACGTACAAAATGCAATTAGTAAAAAAAGAAAAGAAAAAAACAGCAATGACAATGGAAAATAGAAGATCTTATAAAAAACTAAGTTCCCAAAATAATCTATAAAGATACAGAAATAAAAAAATGCCTTTAATTAGTTTTTTTTTCTTTTGGCAGTGTAAAAACAAAGAGTGGTTTATTCTCAGTGATTGGTCAAATCCAACTGAAGTGCTAAATACTAACTGGCAAACTGCATGGTTGGAGGCTGGGAGGCCAAAAAAACGGAAACATAACATCAAACGACAGCTTGAGCGGCGATCACATTAGGCCGGCAGTGGTTTTCATCATCTGAACCGAGTGGCACGCACACCATAAACCATCAAACACCTCTCTTGTTAGATTGTGTCCTAAAATCTGTTCCTGTAAATCAAAACTCCTCTTTTCCTTTTGATTTTTTTTTAACCCCACCAACAATTTCTGCTCCCTGTTGCATATAAAGTGTTACAAATACTAAAAAGGTGATTCGCTTTTTGGGGTGAACCAGCCAGCCCCTCAGCTACCGGAGATACTGTTCATTTTCAGAAAAGATGACAACGGGTTCCCTGCAAACATAATTACTACCGTTTAGGAGGACGGAACAGCAATGACAACATGCGGATACATGGGGGACAAAAAAAAAAAAAGAAAGTCTTAATTACATTTACAGCTTTACGTGATGAAAACAATTATATATAAAAACAGAGACCCACTGACAAAAAGACATGCAGTCAAGCCTGTGCGCTCTTTAATCTGGCCTCATGTTGTGCAGTTTTTTTAAACATGCTTGCATATCTAACGAAGGCTGGAATGGAAACATTTGCACCGATGGCGCTTCCTGGCGTCGGGGAAAGGAGAGTTGGGCTGGATGTAAATGTTTGAATTTGCATGTGCTGTCGTACAGTAACGGTAAACACTTATTCAAGTTTTACAAGCTTGACTTTTTTCCAAACAAAAGGCAGTGACTTCATACTTAGATTAGGACCCTTTCCAGTCGCACTTCATTGTGAGTAAAACAATTATAAAGCAACATTTTGACAAAACAAAAAAGGTGGGGAAAAAAATCGGACTATAAACGATCCATGTTAATGACAAGAATGACCGACAGATCTCAAAAGTGGAATCAAATTAAAATCCCTGCCAAGATTAACACTGATTGAATACAGTCCCTCCCAATAATACAGCTCAACCAGTTCTCAAATCCATCCTGACGGGACTTTACATGTGGCGAGTACTGAGGAGGATACAGACCTGCTTACAGTATGAACTGCTCCCCTCTACATTATCTGTTAAACCTTTATTCATTTGCAGTCAAAAAACAGCAAGTCACTGTACATGTGCTTGTACAGCAAGTGGTCAGGCAGTACAGTTACTGGATCAAGTGTTCTGGTGTACTGAGGCAGGAGTTGATTTGGGGTTCCAATGACAAATAAAAAACCTGAAGTAAAGCCGATGGCTTGGAGGGCGAAAGACGAGCCACGTGTTCTCGTGAGGCGACAAGGTCGTCAGTCGCTGTCGCTTTTCTCTCCTCTTTGCAGGAGCCTCTTTCCCAGAGGAAGGCACGGCAAACTCCTGCTTCACAGACATCTTGGCCTTCCTGTGGAGAGAAAACAGGACAAAGCCAGTGAGTGTCTGGAAGTTAAGGCAGGTTTATTTGTAATTACAAAGTGCTGAAAATTACTAAGGCATGGTGTGCAGACCACTAAGCTAGTAAAGTCTTATAAGTATGTTTAGACGAGAAAGACTTTACTCTAAACTTTTTGGGGGGCAGTTTAAATTTAACTAAAGAGTTTTTGCCTGCCAACCTTTGTTTAACTTGCACAGATTTGGTCATTTTTCCTGGTTTATGTGCTTCTAAATATGTGACAGTTACATTGTTTCATGTTTTCACAATCAGGTGTTTTATTTTGAAAAATCGACCAGATTCTCTATGCCATTGCTGTGTCTGACTTCCATCCAACTTGTGGCCGCTTCTTGTGGAGTTTGAAACATTGACTGCGACGCCAACGACTAACTCAGGCGACCAGCGCACACAGAACATGTCACACCCGTGCCAGGTGGAGCTTAGGGGAGGCCCACAGTGGCAGACTTTCAAAACCTCTGATCTAAACGACATCATACGTGGTGAAAATTTTTTCAGAAACATAACTATTAAACAGTGACTCCTTGTGGCAGACAGCAGTGTAGTTCAGGGTGTTAACGACAAAGCTGCAGCCAAGCTAATGATCATATTGAGATATTCTTGAAGAACTAAGGTTTAGTCCACTGACAGTGAATCTCATACAGTGATATACTGCTATACTCTTACTTGTCTTTGTCCTCCAGAGCGTCGTTTATTTCCTTCAGCATTTCATACCGTTTGCGACCACGGATCTGCAGGAGACATTAAAAGGCGAAATTAAAATCACGCAGTATTGAAATTTTTGGAAAAACTATAAACACAGTATGCATCTTCACTTACATGCAGCACAAACACTTCCTTCTCCTCTTCGTCCGCGCTGGAGGCCGGCTTGGACTTCTTCACAGAGACAGCGGTCGTGTCAGGAGTCGGGGCGCTCTCTAAAGAAACAAAAGTGACGTCAGCAGGAGAACAGCAAGAATCCATGGAAACTCATGTGATGCAACAAAAACATACTTCGTTTTTTAGTCTGTTTGGTGCCGCTCTGCGCCTTGGTGCTATTTTCCTCCTCGGTCTTGCGGTCCCTGCCTGGACATGCGCAGACACGCACCTCGAAGCACCTCCGGCCCTAGAACCGATCCCCTGGAAAGATCAACAGTCAAGTAAAACAAACAAACCCAAACTGCGATGCACGAAGTAACCGGGACAGATATCAGATATCATCACGTCCCTCCCTGTCCTGTTTACGTCTCTTCTCTATGCACAGAAAGTACTCTTACTCTGGAGTCTCGAGGGTCAGGATGGTGAGGATGGGTCTGCGGTTCATGCCCCCCATGCAGGAACTGTTGCACATGAAGCTCAGCAGGACGGTGGTCATTTCTGAACCCAACTGAAACAGGAAAGGAAAATTATTTACTCACTGCTGGCTCAAGTGAATTTTCTAAACCCTTCATTGACCCTATTCAGGGTTCCCACACCTTTTTCATGAACAAATTCAAGCACTTTTCAAGCACCTTCAAGCACTAGTTTTTCCATTTTTCCAGCACCTTTAAACAGGTAGCCTACTAGTTGTGTTTGCCATGATGGTCATGGGAAGCGCAGCGGTGCCACTGTATGGCATAATAATATGGGTCTAATTAGCATTATTTCATATGGTGGTAGATTGACTGTTTTGATTTTTAACTAATTGTGAAATTTCAAGCATTTTCAAGCACTTCACAAAAAATTAAAGCGTTTTCACAACCTTGAAAACACTGAATTGAAATTCAAACATTTTCAAGGAATTCAAGCACCCGTGGGAACCCTGCCTATTGGTGTAAAAGAGAGAAGAAAAAAAAATACAATTTTCTTCTTTTTTTTTTTTTACATTGGAGCCACATTTCTGGGTTTTTTATGCAGATAGTGACGCGTTTGTTCTTATACTCACATAAACAATGCCTGAAGGTCACATATGAGGAAAAGTGAAAAGGTAAAAAAAAACATGCTGTAGAAAGAGTAGACATGCTCCCCCTGCGACAGATCGAGTGGGGCAGTCGTTGTACCTGTGGGGGCTCGTAAGGCACAGTCACACTCTGCCTCTTAGTGTGCGGGTCCTCGAAATACTGCGCCTTCTGGCTGCCCTCCACTCTGATAAGGTGACTGCGGTGCTCCATATCTAAATGATAAAACAGATTAGTAAACGTTTTAATCTTTTTAGAACGATTATGTTCTTCCAGCAAAGACACACAATGTCTGTCCTTACCGCCAGTCCGCGTTCTGGTGATGGGGGCATCTGCGGACCACCTCGGCCACGTGCTCAGACTTCTTGTAAACCGCTGTGGCCCTGAAGAAAGCGCTGGCAGGAGGGTCCTTGCTGACCAGCACTTCAACCGGGCTCGTCTTGGCCAGCTGGCAATACAGCTTGTTTAGCTGCTCTGAGAACTGAGAAAACACAGAACATCCGTACATGTTACTATCTGTGGAGCGGTGAAGATAATGCCAAGCACTGGTCTGAGATCTGTCTCAGAAAACAACTCAAACAATCTTAAAATTAAATTAAACTAGTGTCTTTTCTAAAAAACCGAAAACAACTCGAGTTGCTGAGCTCTCGAAACAAGTACGGCCAGATTGCTCAAATTAAAAGTCGATATTTTACCTTGCCTTCGTCCATTTTTAACCCTTTCTGTGCTGCAGGAAGACAGTGCAGGAACATGTCCCGTCATGTCAGAGCACTGCTTTACAGCCAGACTGCACCTCTCCCATAGACCACAGCAGAAGTCGCAGGGGGCGGGAGTTTCGGTGCAGATCACCCCAACTTCAAATAAACAGACCAACTGCGAGGCGCTGCTGGGTGAGTCACCGTGGAAACATTAATACCATTGGCTCCTCAGAGGCAGCAACTGACTACAGAGCTCGAAATTTGGCGAATCGTCACAATGAACAGGATTCCACATGAATGCCGTAGGGGGAGATACGAAAGAATTGATTTTTAAACACGAAGCCAAGGTAAGATTTTCTTTTTTTACTGTTTGTCTAAATGGTTTTTTAGAGTTTTATAGACTTAATAATTCTCTGGGTGATTCAAAACACCAGTGGGTGACTTTACTGCAGTAAAACTACAATTATCAAACTTAGTAATTTAGAAAGCCTGTTTAATTAAGTCAAATTGATTCTAGTGAATTAAAACAATACGCAACAAGAACAGAGTTTATGTGAATGGAGGACGATGAAGGACGCCTCAAATCTGAGCAGCTGTGGTGGTGATTCCTTTTGTTCTCAGGCGAGGGGCTCAAACAGCAAATGTCTTCTTCGCCATGTTTGGTTGCAGAATAATCTTTTTTTTGGTCTTTTTGTACCTTTATTGTATAGTAGCGTGTGAAGAGTGACAAGAGAGTGGGGAAGGAGAGAGGGAGAACGATGTGTCGGATTCAAGCGGTGGGCCGCTGTGGCGAGGACGGAGCCTCCGTGCATGGGGCGCACGATCTGCCCGTTGAGCCAACCAGTGCTCCTAAACTTGAAAAATCAAGTCAAAATCAGACACTGTGTGCGTTAATTTGTCTGACACCAACCAGAACAGAGACTAGACAGAGACGTTATCCGGCACGCTGTGCTACTCAAATTGTAGGAAGTGTTCTGAAACTGTCTGTTAGGGATGTAACTAATACACTCAACTCACGACTCCATTCGAGTCACGATTTTTTGTTTGCAATTTTTTAAAATCAAAATGAGCTACATACAAATGACCAAATAAAATTATATTTATTATACTTTTTAATTCGCAGTTTGTGTTCTCTTATAGAAAGTGCAACTTACATCTTAAACAACAAAACGCATGACAAATATCTGCTTTCTTTCTCACAGTAAACTGCTGTTAACTGGTGTGATGTGCAGTTTTCGCTCACGAAGAGGCGTAACCAGGGCTCTAAATTAACTTTTTTGATCACCAGCCAATGTGGCTGGTAAGTTTTGTACATAATAAAATAAAAACATTAAAACTTGCGAGCAGCACGCGTCAATTTCCACAGAACACCTCGAGCGGGTGAAAGCCAGACACAGAAAAAGCAAAGAGAACCCGGTGGATTTTCAAAATAAAATACCCTGTGCAAACTGCCGGTCGTAAAAACAGACAAAAGCGAAACAAACTTAGTATGTAACATATTTACACACGTAGAAGCATGTTTAGAAGGGAAACACCTGGTAAATGTCCAAATCTGAGCAAGTAAAACAAAGTCTGGCGGGCTAAGCGCTCGCTCCTGAAACACTCCCGGTGGGCTTTGAAGTCGCGTGCAGGACGGACCAAATACGCCACGCTCACGCAACGTGCCGGGAAGCCTGTTTGACCAGTGACAGCACGCCCTGTGCGGGTTCCCATTTGCCAAGAATCGCGAATCATTTTTTCTGTCAACCGATCCGAGTCGTCATGCATTTGTACCGATTTTTAATCGTGTCACGATGCATCGTTACATCCCTACTGTCTGTTTTAAAAGCAACAAAGAAGCAGGATTTCGTGAGCTTTGGCCCAGGATCACTTACGGTTGAGGTGACCGACTTTGCAGTGCCAGACTTCTGGAAGCGGAGCTGGAAGCCGTACTCCCCCGGGTAGTCGGTGGTAACCGGGACGGTGGATGCCGGGGGAGTGACGCTTTCTTTAGTGGACATCTCCGGGGCCATATCGAAGAGTTGCGGGTCAAACTCAGACATATCATTCATAAACTGTAAAAGAAGAGAAATAAGAGAGGGTCAAAAAACTGTTTACATCTTTCCATGTGTAGCAATTTAATGTTTTCAGCACTTACAAGCTCATTCATCTCGGCTATCGGTGTGACTGGGAGGGAGGGAGGCATCCTGGGGGGAAAAAAAAACAAACATACACAACCAGGTTAATGTTTGTCTGGGGTTAGAAGGGAAAAACTACAATTAAAAAGTAACTTACACAGACTCCCATAGCGCTTTAAAGGAGTCCTGGCTCATCGGCAGGCTGCCAAAATCCTGCTCTTCCATCATTTATTTCCCGGCTGAGAGAGAAAATGAGGAAGAGCCAAGATGGAGGGCTGTGAAAAGGTAAACAGGAAGAGAAACAATGATATCAATCTCAAAGTGGCTAGTTCAAACTAGTTAATTAAATAGTTGGAAGTATGACTAACATTACAGGCACATGTTTTAGGATTTATTAGTTGGTTGTTTTAGCCTCCAAAACGACAGAAAAATAGTTACAAATAGTTCAAATTCAAATAGTTTCTTTTGTCTGGCTGTACTACAACCAAATATATTTCATTTTCAGATATATCAGAGCATAAAATAAGCGAAAAAATCAGATTTCAGACACTTTTTGTTGATAAATACTCGGGTCAAACTAACAGGAAATGCAGGTTCACCGAGCTAAAACAACAAGCAGGCTGTTAATGTAACTACTGATTAATAAAAAAACACAAATACCCACAGAGACAGCTTCATTTGACAGACATAAACGTTTGAATGAAATGTAACTTCACAAACAAAACAAGCAGCACATTCATGTCGCTAACGTCAGCTAGCCTCCATTTTCTACACAGGGGCCTACAACCAAACTGAATGAAGCTAGCGACCGAGCCAGCGTTTTCTTAACAATAACTCGACGGATAAATACTTAATTAGTTAGTATGAGTTAAAAACTATTCATTAAATAACACATGTTCAGCTCACGGAGGCAATTGTTTGTTACCGTAGCCCGTTAGCATAGTTAGCTCAGGACGTTAGCACTACGTTTCGGAATCCAACCGCCGTGAAACTTTCTTTAACGGCTAAAATAAAGTGCACCCCTCCCGGGTCTGATCTCCTTCAACCCGATAAAGCTTGTGTAGCTACCTTGTGTGGTCTTGCACTGCTGAATGGGTGAGATGAGTCACTGCTGAGTGTTCAGGAGCTTAGAAAACAGCCGAGAAAAGTCAAAATATTTTGGGGCAGAGAGGAGCACGTTGTTCGGGGAATCTCACGGAGCGGGGCGAGTTGGGGGGAGGGGCGGGGCGTGGCTTTAAACCTCGCCGCGGCGCCGCCGACCAATCACAGCCTCCTGCTCTCCAGACGTACATAAACGCAACATCGCGAAATGTTACGTACTGCTGCGTTATCTTACCGTCGAAGATTTGACAACTCACCAACAACCACGAAAAAACAAAAGAGGCAAATGATCAGTTAATGGCTCTATAATTATGTAGTAATCACAACCACGATTTGTTTTTCCGGTACAAACAAATATATCCCAACATTCAACATTTATACTGTATTATTTGCTATTATATGTTGTTTCTGTATAGACCTTTACTTCAGTGTGTTGAAATGTGTGTGTTTAAACTCAGGAAAAGTTTTAGTCTAGGTCATAGCTAAACTATATGTTAATAAACTTTACATTTAGCTGGAGTTTATTGCTCATTTATGTATTTTTTTCCACATTTATACAAGGTTCAGAGACTGCTGCTGATATCGTCTTGGAAAATCCCGAACAAAAACTGCAGGCTTCTGCTGAACGCCTGAAGGCAACATGACAACAAGAGGAGCTGCTGAGGTAGTCGTGGGTTATTTGAGCACAAATGGCTACAATTTGTTTTAAATGATCCCCCTCATATTTAGACTTTCCAACATGATAGAAATTGTAGTTGTGTCCTGTGCCCTCACAGAAAACATGAAACAACTACAACTTTAAATATTTAAAGAAACATAAGTCTGCTCTTTGTAATGGTAAAAAATAGCCATATAGACATGGCCCATGTTTAGGACATTGTACCTCTGAATAAGCTATTATATATCAAAAGTCATGACAAACATTAGTATTCTTTCAAATTATTAATAACTACGACAATATATGTGACCATGGTCGCTGCTGTCTTAGCAGTCCACCTCAGCGGATTAACCTGAGGCCGGCTGAATGAAGCCTGGGTGCTCAAATAAGCCATCTGTAACAGCACCTATCAGTCAATTCATGATCATATTCACACTCTGTACAGTTGAACTGGAAAATTAGACATAGAGACCAAAACATTTTTTTGTACCAGGCTGTAAACATGTTTATTTCTGCTGTGAAGTTGGACATTTGAACATGGGGACTTATGGAGACTGACTCATTTTGTAGCCAGCCTCAAGTGGACGTTTGAGGAACTGCAGTTTTTTGGCACAGCTACTGAGGTTTGCGCTTGATCCCAGACTATGCCACTACTTCTTTCCAGGGAGGTCAGAGGTCAACTTTGAAGCAGCCTCCCTGGTGTCAGGCAGGGTCACCATCTTATTCGAGGACTGTCTGAGATGGTTTCCTCCTGTGTGGTTTAGGACTGTGCTCTATCTTTATGTAGGTAAAAACTTGTATAAATCTGTAAAATTTTCACACTGTTTAATGATTTCATACTGGGTGACGTCGCCTCTCGTCACCCTTCAAATGCCCGTTTGCTGATAAGATAAACTTCTGTGCCACCAGGGGACCAGAGCAGCAGAGAAACTCAAAGCGGGACGTCCCTCCATCAGGACATTTACGCCATGCTGCTGGAGTCTTTTCCTGAACTGGCAAGACTCACATCCTAAGAGTATACGCACTGAATGTTGGCTCATGTCTGTCTGTCTGTCTGCAGTTATTGGTGCCTCTTTGGGCTCATTTGACCTTTGAGTGAATGCGCTGATAGTGCCAGCGAGTTCACTAAGAACCTGATCCCAGTGGCACTGCACATTGATACAATAGTGAGATATAAGAGAACAAGGCCATGGCAGAGAGGAAAAAGAAAATGTGCATGACTAATGTTGCAACAGAACATTAAACTTATGCGATGTTAGGTGTAATTTGATCGTTTTTTTATAGTGTGCACGTCATGGAGCAGGGCTAGTGGCTGCATGAGTATTTTGAAAGCTTTCCAATGGTTACCAAAGCTAAAATACGTCTGACAGCTTCAAACATGTGTATGAATGACATAAGCTGACAACTTTGCTAACAGCCAAACATCAAACAAACAAGATAAAACAGCCAGCTAATATTACTTACTATTCCAGCAACAAGGAGGTCAGCTCGGCGTCTGTGTTTCAGCCTTTTATTTCACAAAGTTCTCGCCAACGACTAAAAGTCAGTCCCAGATTTACTCTTGTGTGACGGCTTCTTGCTCAGTCACTCTCTATGTCTCTTTTTTAGCTTCTTCCATCAGTGCCTCCTTCGGTGTCTTCTCCTCTGTGTGTCCATAGAGGCTGCTGAGTCCAGCTCCTGTTCTGGCACGACACTGGTTCAGTGTTAATATAGAAGAACCGTCTGCCGCCTTATGAAAGACATTTACTTGCTTTCTTGTCAAGAGTTAGCTCAAATTTATACCACACGCCACATCTGTAGAGTAACTATGAAACTACAGTTGGCAGCTGGTTAGCTTAGCTTAGCACAAAGACTGGAAAAAGGGGGAAACAGCTAGCCTGGTTGTCTAAACTTAATTAGGCTAGGAAATAAGATTTTTGTTCAGATTAACCAAACAAGATATGTGTTCATTGGTGAGCATTAATTATAGGTGGATTTTGGTTAGAGTAAGCACGTCATGCTGGGTAACTTTCCAGCAAATAAACATGTTTTCCAAAATGTTGGTCCATTCCACCTTTAGCACATAAAGTACCCCCTCACATCAATCATCTTTTCTTGGCTTGGTTTTTGGATTTGTAATGTCCTATTGAATAACATTACTTTTTAATATGAATTTTACTGTATTATCGCTCACGTTTTGGTCATTCTAATAAAATGACACTTGAGAATCATGATTTCTAGACTCACTCTAGACTGAGCGCCGGAGAGAGCGGCCGCTCGTTACAGCAGCTCCGATATGTACGACATATGTACATTGTGTTTCCCCTCCTCCTGCTGCTGTAATAAGTGAATTTCCCCGTTGTGGGATCAATAAAGTATTATCGTTATCGTATCGTATCGATTTATTTTTGGTGATCTCTAGTTTGAATTTATTTTAGACGTTGTTTCCTGTCGCACGCTGACACTAACCATACAGTTCAACACCTGCCATCCATCAGGCGACTCTAGCTTACTGTAACATGATTTTGAACCAGCTGACCTCACTGACCACACACACACACACACACACACACACACACGCACACACACACACACACACACACACACACACACACACACACACACACACACACACACACACACACACACAAATGTCATGACAAGGAGGAACTGTATTTACACAGGCTTTGTCCCAACATCACATTGGGGAGTTATAGAGGGCAGTCACATGGTGCGTGTGTGTGTGTGTGTGTGTGTGTGTGTGTGTGTGTGTGTGTGTGTGTGTGTGTGTGTGTGTGTGTGTGTGTGCATGACTTCTTATTCCAGGTAACGGTAAAACACACACACTGGCTGACATCTCTAGTTTGGAGACAACACAGGTGACATTTTGCACTGTGAACAGGTGTTTTTTCAAAATATTGGCTGCATGGAGCGACGTCATGTGTTGAATATTATTTAGAGCATTTTCTAAGTCTGTACTCGTAGTTTTATCATTGTTCTGTATATATTCATGTGATCCTTTTTGGAAATGTGATACTATCATCCCTGTCTATCCCTGGCTGCGTACGTGAACCCTTAAACTACGCTGGTAAAGGCTCTATGCCACTGTTCTGATGGTGTAAAGTTTCTCTACATTTAGTCAGTCACACACACACACACACACACACACACACACACACACACACACACACACACATGACTGTGGGCTTGGGGCCCCTGGCTCTGGATGAAGGGGGTGTCAGGTTCTTCCTCTCTTTCTCAATGTGTGCATGATGGCAGGGAAAGGCAAAGACAGCGAGCTTCAAGGAGAGAGAGGCGTGAGGTGGGGGTGTGTCTGCTAAGGGGTGCGCTTGAATTACGTGATTCAGAGATGGAGAGCACGTGTTTTTCCATTGAGCTCTTTGGAGGATCTCTGCTTTTCCCTCTCTGGTGCAACCCTCCCACCACACACCCCTCAAAGCTCCACCTTATACACACTGACACACCATCTCCAAACCTCCCCTAACCACACTTACACTGCTAACTCAGGTGGCACAACCCAAATTTAGGGCCCACCTGTTGCCCGCTGGATGAGTATTAGGCTTTGTTGTGTGCAACAGAGAGAGGGAAGGGGGAGGGGGTGCAGAGTGAGCTGTGGTGTGTGACCCCTTTGGCATGTGATCTGAAATAGAAAGGGATTTATTGCTGTTGGGAAGACAGACAATGGCAGCCAGGGTGTCAAAGACGAGCCCCTCTTTGCTGCCCACGAGAAATGTTGAGTCATATCTGGTGGCGTGTTGGACTCTGGCTCGAGTTCGTCTGAGGTCCAACACCTGTGCATCCATAACTCTGTTATTTTAACTTCTATAGATGATGCGTCACAGATCTGTGAGACAAATGTTGCACCTCAGGAGCGAAGAAAAGAGTAAGATGCATCCATATTTGTGCATACGAGGTTGTCCTTATTGCAGCCACACAACAGAATACATAATAATTCAAGACAGTTGATATTATGTAACAGGCCTCACAGAAGTGTGCCCTATGACCAAATTTGGCCCTCAGCAAACCTCCAACTCGTGAGCTCCAGAAATGGATAGATTATTGTTGATTTAAAGAGGAATCTTCAAATGTAATCACAGCTCTCACTATAATAAAAACCAGACTCCCTTGTCTGTGCAACCGCTCCAGTTTTCTGTTGTAGAGGAGGGTCATCTTTCCTTATGCATGCTCTCTCCCCTCTCTTCTTCAGCCAATAGTAGTTAAGGTCAAGGGACCTTCCTGCTTGCGTCTCGACCTCTGCTGCAGGACTTCAAGATCAGCCAGAGGCCCAGTGGGCTGATCTACATGGACTAGAGCTGCCAGCCCTCCCCTCTCATTACGAGAGCGTGGGTATACGGGTGTCACTCTGTCCCAGCTGAGACGAACACAACACACAGAAGAGAGGACACCGTGCGTATCAGGACGCAGTCTGACTGATTGCTCTTGGCTCGTCTTTTGGATTTAGCTGTCTTTGGGATTCCGTGCGTTTTTTTTTTTTGGTTGTTTGTTTGTTTTTGGTTCTTTTTTTTCTGGCACATAAGCGCTAAAGACAGAAGTCAGGACTTGTTGTTCCTTTTGAGGGAGTTTCACGTGTCTCCATTTGGCAGCAGACGCATCAGTCACCTACTGCCACTGGTGCCCGGAGCTGCGAAAATCATGCCGGCCGGGTTTCAGCAACTCGGAGGGGAGGTAAATTGAGAGCTTTTCACAGTTCATAAATATAGCTTGGCTTGTTTTGTTGTGATAAAAGTTGTAGGAAAGGCACTCTCACAACGTGCGCATTTCACAGGTCGATGCGTATTTATTTATTTGGAGAGATTTTACGCACGGATTTTATCTCGTACATATCGTCGTACAGAAAGTCTGCATGAGAACATGCAGGCATTGCTATTCAGTATGTCGTGTAGTATGTTCGTTGATGTATATATGAATTTACATTGTAATTAGAGTGTAAAAAATGAGATCCAAATGAGAATAATGCTCATAAACAATAATGGAAAGTAACTATAATAAACAAGCAGCAAGGGGGGAATGACATTAGCCCTGATCTGAACGAGCTTTGGCCCATATTTAGTTCTCAGCAGTGACCTTGACCAGCTGAATATCTGAGTTTACAGGTCAGAGCTTATACCTGTGGGTTTGCACCTACTGTAGTCTGACTTTTCATCACCCTCATAAACAATGCCTGCGTTATGTGTTCCCTCCAGATCTCTTTGAGAAATAATTTCTAGGACGGCTGGATCATATTTCGTGTGTCACACCTGTGATTCTGAAGAGTTGAATCACTGCACAGTGTTAATGTGTGATGCCACCTGTGATAGACTGTGTGAACATGGCACAGGTTGGTGTTTGAGGAATGTGGAAACTTCTTTTGGCTCTGAAGTTTTTGGTTTAAGTGTAAAATAAAGCCAAACAAAGCAAGCAGCAAACACACACTGAATTCCTCTTTTAGTAGGAATTAACGCATGCTCTGTTATATCTTATTTATTCATTCTAGGTAAAGTAAGTAAAGTAGTACTAGTAAACCAGTACATAATGTTAAAGCACTATGAAGTGTAATAGAGCATAACGTGATATTTGAACTTCTGTTGCAAGGACACGACCACACACACAAACCTACGAACACACCCTTTTGTTTTGGTTCATGAATACTAAACAGCACTTATCTAGAGGCTCAACACAGCAAGGTCAAGACACAGTGTTACAAACTACATACAAACTCAGACTTTGCTGAACGTACCAGAGAAAACAACAGAAAAAAACATGATCCGGTTGGCCAAATATAAACCAGTAAATCTAAACAGAACAGATTACTCGTGCCTTCTTCGTTCTCTGCCATTATCTAAGTGAAACATACCTTTAAAATCTTATTTTACAGTCACGTGACTGGAGTTGTTGTCAGGTAGCTCACTAATCCGAACAGGTGTCTTTTGAAATATTAAAAAAAGAACCCTTCTCTATAGCAGAGTTATGTCTTCAGCATCGAGCTGCTAGGCAACCGATCTGCCAGTTACAAAATATCATATTCGAGGGGAAGACCTCATCTCTCCAAGGTTGTCTCGTCTGTCACCGTGGAGACAGGTGCCCGTGGCCTCATGGCGAACTGGAGGGAAGTTAAAGTTCAGGCTGTGAAGTCATGGGCAATGCTCATCGCTCATCGGGATCACAGTTATATAATGTTCGTAGAGTGCCTCAGCTGTTACTCACAGTTCTAATATGTGGTTTACTTCTCTATGTGTGTGTTTGTACTCCAGACCCTGACCGGGACCTTTGTTCTCTCAGTCTTCACTGCCGTCCTGGGATCTCTGGAGTTTGGGTACAACATCGGTGTCATCAATGCACCTCAGAAGGTAAAAAAACAAACAGCCAATAAAGTCCCATGAAACCGGTGCCAATATGCATGAAAGAATAAAAGTGCTGATGCAAGATAGTGACATTTAACCAGACGTCGACTAAGCTGTTTTTCATATTTTTCTGATTTTTTTTTCGAGAAGGGGTGTGTTTGACACCACAACATTACAGTCATGCTACCTCTAAAGGTGCTGATGGTGTTTGGAAAACAAACCTGGAGGCGGGAAACAATCTGTGATGTCATGTGAATTCAAGGGAGTCAGCTGAACACTTTATGTGCTGTAATGGAAACAAAGGGATCTGTCTGTTTAATGAGGAAGAGGGATTGTAAAACTTATGGAGTACACTGGATGTACAGTATTTATAGATAGAGCACATGATTTTTGAAAACATGACTTACTGCTCATATTGCAGCTCCAGCATGAGGGCACACTTGGGTACTGCATGTGAGGAATGCATATAGTGCTGTGTAATTTATGACCACCAGTTCTATCAGGACTCTCTATGGCTAAACACACTTAATCTGTATATGAATATGTCACAACACTCAGCAGCAGCAGCAGAGTGTTGTTTGGCATGCATTCACAGTCAGTGAGAGTGATGAAGCAGCCGAGCCAGCTGCCCTGACCCTCGACAGCAAACACGACACAGCTGACGTAGTTCGACTCAAACCGGAATAGAAGCTGAGCTGCTGTGTTGTGACATTTCAGGAGAGTTTTGTTGGCCAGTACAATGGGGTTGTTTCAGAAAGTGCCAAGTGTTGGATGATCTTTAAACTACAAAACAAATTGAACTTCTGTACAAGAAATAGCCTTTAATTAAGGTTTTAAACCGCCGCTTTATTGTATATTACTCGTAGATTATCCTTTAATTTCTGCACTGTGTGCCCACTGTATTGATTTCCATTCATATTTATATCAATATTGTTCCTGGAGTCAATAATAAAAGCACGACACCGGTCAATTTGTCCCAAAGTGTCAATAGGGCTGGAGATCATTTGAAAACTTTCAGACCTGACAAGCAAAAATTATATTTCTCAGTAACTTATTTTCAAAATGTAAGCATGTTTAAAAAAAAAAAACATACTACCATACCTATACTGAAAATTTGACCAGCTTTCCTTATCGGTACTTCACAGCTTTGAAGATATTTTGGCTGGTACCAAAAAAGTACTGAGGCTTGAGGAACATATTTTAAGTTTTTTAGGTATCATACGCCTAATAACAGACATATGTTGTATACTTTAACCATGACATATACAATACCTAAACTAACCTCATACCATGTGTATATTTATCCGGGTTCCTGTTCTGAGGTGCTTGTTGCTTAACATGTCTCATGCTTACTTTGAGTCACCTGTGACCTCTGTGCCCCGTGCAGATGATTGAGAAGGACTACAACGCCACATGGATGCACCGGTATGGAGAGCCAATCCCCGAGGGGACCCTCACGTCCCTCTGGTCCCTGTCTGTGGCCATCTTCTCCATCGGTGGCATGCTCTCCTCCTTCTGTGTGGGCTTCATATCTGAGTGGCTGGGCAGGTAGGAACGCAAACACACAAGGCTGCACACTCAAACACTAACTGAGGTGTTTCTACTAGAAATAGGAGTCAGTATTTTGCGGACCCAAACTGAGGTGGTCACAAAGTAACTAACTTAGGCTTGGATCATTAATGATATAATCTGTAAAATATATAAATGGGCAACTCTTTGAGTCATGATGCATCAGGGCATTGTTTCAAAACGGATCCTGACGTCCCTCTGTCCAGGATGTTCTTTGTCAACCCAGTTTTCAGGATGCACACTGGACTGAAGTCCACAGCTTCTACTGACTCAAAGCGGATCTTAACAGCGCTGGTCACACTGGGTCAGGATGTGTTTGTGTGTGTGTGTGTGTGTGTGTGTGTGTTAGGGGGTGGTAGTGGTGGTGTTAGCCTGGGTGCATTCAGGACAAGGTCTGCCTAAAAAAAGCTTATTGTTAAGTCACTTGGACATTTGACCTTTACTGCACAGAATGATGTATCAGAATCCAAAATGCAACTTGTGTGACGCGGAAACATGAAACCTCCAGTGTACATGCACCTAGAACGTGCTTCTTGTGTCGGGCAGTTAAACGTTCACGCTCACTACCGTAGTTTCTCTTACATGCTTGAAATGCTTGTGTGAGGCGAGTAGTACTCGGTGGGTTGCAATCTGTAACCTCGCCACTAGATGCCACTAAATCCCACACACTGGATCTTTACAACAGGTCTGTCTTCATGTATTCATTCAATAAATCAAATCAAAATCTTGATGCCGATTGTCTAAAGTTTAAACCAAATGTCTGAAAATGTAATAATACAGAACGGCGAGAGTGAGGCTAGTAAATGTGTCATATTGGAGTTTTTAAAAGTTATTTAACAACTGATTTCAGTCAGGGTTTAAACAGTTAACTAAAGCTTTCAGTGTTTTTGTATGACACTGCCATCTGGAGGCTAAGATACCACATTTGAGCTCATGTGTGGAGCTTCAGTTGTTTCAGTAACATCTGTGAAGTATTTTAAGTACCTGCGAAATACTCAAACAAGTTAATTTACTCTTAATAGTGTTTGAGTTCATGTTAATTCTATGCATAATAAATGAAGAATTGTGGTTATCTTGGACTTTAATAATAGAAGAGGCGAGATTGAGATGTATGTAAGTGGGATTCAAATGCCATTGTCTGTGATTTCTTTCCAGGAGGAAAGCCATGCTCATAAACAACCTGTTGGCCTTCATCGGTGGAAGTCTGATGGGGTTATCCAAGCTCTGCCGCTCCTTTGAAATGATGATCCTCGGACGCTTCGTCATCGGTGCTTTCTGTGGTGAGCACTCCACTGTCCTGTTGTTTAAAATTCACAGGAATGTGAATTAGTTGAAAGTTGGTCATCTTCACACCAATAAAGTTTCTTATCCAACTTTCTGTGCAGGATTGGCATCAGGCTTGACGCCGATGTATGTGGGGGAGATAGCTCCTACAAGTCTGCGAGGAGCCCTGGGCACGTTGCATCAACTGGCTATAGTCACTGGTATTCTCATAGCACAGGTATGACTGATAAATCTTTACAATTATATATTTTGTAATAGCCTTTCTTGAAATGTTCCTTGAAATCTCTCTCTTGATCCCTCTCCCTGTGCAGGTCTTCGGTCTGGAGGCGTTACTGGGAGGTGAAGACTTGTGGCCAATCCTGTTGAGTTTAACTGTTGTGCCGACTGTGCTTCAGATGGCACTCCTGCCTTTTTGTCCTGAGAGCCCACGATTCCTCTACATCGTCCGCTGCCAGGAGCACCACGCCAAGAGAGGTGAGTAGGGCTGGAGTAGTCTGAGAACATCTATAAGGTATACCAAGAGCTATTGGTATACCAGACTTCTTCGTACTAAAACAGTAACATATTTTCAAGATAGCTATAAAATTTCAGCTGTCAGCTTAAGGAGTATTTTGCAGGTTATTTATTTTTAATATTTTCCTCCTGGCTTGCTTGTTTTAATGCGTTTCTCTACAATAATTGGATCGTGTTGGACATGTTATTGACAGTTTTTTTGTATTTTTGTTGAACTACTATGACAGCAATTAAAATTGTGTGAGACAAGGCTGAGATGCTGGAACTAATTTGGATGAACTTCCTGCATGTCTTTATTGGTTCTGAAAACCTTTTATTTGTGAACTTTTATTTGTGAAATTACCACACTCTCAAACCACACTTCCTTAGTATTTGTACTATAGCACTCTTGGGTCACTTTTCGGCACTTTATGGCGCTGAATGTCCTGGATGACCCCACATAGCCTCTGTTGCTTCAAGCATTTGTCCATAAAGAAGATAACAAGCGTCCTTTGTGCAGGCCTGAGGAGGTTGACGGGCAGGCAGGAGGTGGGTGACATGCTGGCAGAGATGAAGGAGGAGAAGAGGAAGATGGACATGGAGAGGAAGGTGTCCATCCTGGAGCTTTTTCGCTCTCCACTCTACCGCCAGCCCATCATCATTTCCATCCTGCTGCAGCTCTCTCAGCAGCTGTCTGGGATCAATGCAGTGAGTTTCTTTTCAATCAACACACCGTGCTTAAAGTCCCAAAAATGAGACTCTTAAAAAAATCTTAATCTGTTTACCCCTCTGTCCAGATTTTCTACTACTCCACCAGTATCTTCATGAAGGCAGGAGTCCAGAGTCCAGTCTATGCCACCATAGGAGCAGGCGTGGTGAACTGTGCCTTCACTGTGGTCTCGGTCAGTAACCAAACTAACATCAAGATTAATAAATAATTAAAAAAAGATATCAGTCCTGCTATGTACCAAACTGCGTCTCTATTACTGTTTAACATTGCTATCAAAGAGCAAATAGAAAAGATAACACGGCAGGTCGGTGGTACGTGTTTTATTGTCAAACAGTAGGTCAAGTTTGGTTTGGATGTTGTTGCAATGTCATTACGTAGTTCAAGAAGCATGGATTTTAGCCAAGGCTAGGCTGCATGGCTCTTGGGATGGAAATAACCAACAACTTTTGGAAGTTTTGGATAACTCCACCACCTAAAGTAGAATCGGCATCAGAATCCTGGGCATTACAACTTCTCTGTTTCCCTGTTTTCTTCTTATTAACAGCTCTTCCTGGTAGAGAGGATGGGTCGACGGACGCTCCACATGCTGGGACTTGGTGGGATGTGCATCTGTGCCGTCATCATGACCACGGCTCTTGTTTTATTGGTTAGTCTCTCAATGACGCAAACATCTTGTACTCTTATGGGTTTTTTCTCTACAAACCTCTGAACCCCTTATTTTCTTCCCATGCGATAGGAAACTGTTCCATGGATGAGCTACATCAGCATGCTGGCAATTTTTGGCTTTGTGGCCTTCTTTGAGATCGGTCCGGGTCCGATCCCCTGGTTCTTTGTAGCTGAGCTCTTCTCCCAGGGTCCAAGGCCGGCTGCCATGGCTGTAGCTGGCTTTTCCAACTGGACGGCCAACTTCATCATTGGCATGTGCTTCCAATATGTTGCTGTGAGTGTTTTTTACCTTAACTAGATGTTCTAAATATCCTCCGCAATGGCAAATACCTCACTCTTTCTGCAAATGTCCATGGTCTGATGCTGTTTAATCTGATCACATCTTTCCACAGAGCATTTGTGGGCCATACGTCTTCCTGATCTTCGCAGCACTCCTCCTCTTCTTCCTCATCTTCACATTCTTCCGGGTGCCGGAGACGCGTGGCAAGACCTTTGACCAGATCGCATCAAACTTCCACCAGCACTCGGCAGGAGGAATGATGGATATGGATATGGACATGGACATGGATCTGGACAAGCCTAGCACAGAGCTGGACTACTTGGGGGAGGAAAGCATCAACTGAAGAGGGATGGAACAAAGTACAGCTTGGGATGAATTGTGTATGTTGGCCTTACTCCAAACTGTTATTTTTTATCTGATGTATATTGAGGTCAATGGTTGTATTCATATAGATTGTGGTGCCAAAGCAGTGTTAAAGGTGTGTTTTGCCCTTCGCTGGTACCACTGCAATATGAAGGTATTAAGCCTTGACTGAAGTCTAAAAACCTATGGATTAAGAGTTGACTACTGTATTTCAAGATGCACATAAGAACAAATAGTTTGGACTGTTGACTGCCAGTGGGGTTGGATTTTATTCCATTGTGATGCACTCAGTTGCAATATTGACAGACGGAGATGGAGAGACTTTGGGATTCCTGCACTTTATCTACAAAGACATGCAACATTTTCTAAGTTTGGAGGTAAAAGAAGTCATGAAGTATGCTTGCCTATTTTGTACTAAAGCTGGGAACACTCTAGATGCATAAATCTACCTAAGTGACAGATTTAAGTAAGAAACTCAAAAATCAAACATTTGTTTCAGGTATAATGAAGCAAGGTTTAAATCCTAAAACCTCTACAAGTTATACTGTAACTTGGGCTGGGTACATAGCAAATAATGGAAGCTGGCATCAAAGGCTTGGTCAGTGGCAATGTACAGCTGTTCAGGTTTAGACAACATTTGTTTGGGATGTTTGACTTCTCAACAATACCCAGCCAAACCAATAATGGTCAATGGTGGCTGAGTAATTTAGCTAGACTCACTTTTAAAGGGAAGAGAAGCTCAAAGGCTGAATCCAAATGTCTCTCTTGTGGACTGTGGGCCCAAGAAGTCTTTGAGTGTCGAGAGATGTCCAAACCCACAATTCAACCAGTCCACAACAGGCCTCATGCAGACTTCCAGAAAGTCAGCTTAGGTTGCAGACTTCAAGAATTTAACTAACCATGGATCATGGCAATACAGACGTGACGTAGTTTGTCCAATTGCTGAATGGTGATTCGCTTCAAACATTTAGACAGCATGACAACACGAAACAGACTTAAAGCCTGGTCAGCACTGTGACGAACTGGTGACCAATCCTACCCCACCTGTCATCTGATGTCAGCTGGGATTGTCTCCAGCCCCCTGCGACCCTGACAAGGATAAGCAGTTATGGAAAATGTATGAGCCTTGCATCCTTGCCCTAACGATGAACCATCGCATTAAGTACGACTTAGTACATGTAGTGTGTTCCCAGCTTAAGCTAAGGCAAAGTGCTATCACAAAGTATTTATCTGATCATGAGAAAGTCATTGCACAACCTGCAGAAATGCTACTTTTAAAGAAAGATATCTTTTACTACTTCATGTATATATAGTGTTTTATTTGGTTATTAATGGTATGAGGGTCTAAACGTTTCAATTCTTTATGCACTCCAACAGGTGTTAGATTTTGTAAACTGAAGCCCGATAGACTAGAGCAAGATGTGCAATCAAAAGGGCTGTTTGTAACGAGTAGCTCGGCTTGTTGATTTTTTATTTTCAATCACAAGCATCATGTTTGTGTATTTGTTGTGTTGTTTGCTGTCCATTCATTTATGGTGTGTATCACTACCTTCTGAGGATTTGTATTGTTCAGAGAGGACCTTTAATTTGTATAGTGAATATTTTTCACTGTGGTCATGTGACGAAAAAAAGATGCAAGTACTGTAAATAATGTTACTGAAATCTGATTAATTTCTAACCAGTACTAGAAATTGTGTTTAATATGAAGTAAACGCATTTTTAAAACACAATCATTGAGACATTAAGAAACAAGGACTGAATCCTGAGATTTGCAAACATGATTTATTAATTAACATTTTTAAGTAATGACATTGCACATAATCCCCTCCAAAGAAAAGCACGCACAAACAAAAACAAAAAAAGAAGTTTCTTTTTAAATCTATCCTCATCTGAGGAGATGAAGGGAGTAGTATGTTTTAAGGATTGACTGAGGTGGTAACAGAACTAAACTGACTCCCATAATGCACCACCAACCTCACACCTGCTTGGTTTTCCCCTCTTCAACCAAATTAAAAAAAGTTAAATAAAAATCAAGGCTGGTCCCTCTAAACTACTTGATGTTTCTCATCTAAGCAATTAAAGAAAATCTTTTTTTTTTTAAAGGGGGGTTGGAATAACTGGGCTACCAAGCATATTGTCCATTCTTTCCCTTTTTTTTTTTTAAAGATGTACTTTCAATTTTTCTAAATATGCATCCGCCAGTAACCTGCATCCTCTTCTTCTCTACCCCATCCCTCTCCTCGAGCATCGTGTGTCTAAAGCCAGGACAACAGGATGAGAGGGGAGAGGCATGAAGGATGATAGCGAGACTGGGAGGGTTGGAGGATAGGGGGAGTGCAGGGAGGGGAGAGTAGTGCATGTGTTCTGAAATAAGTCCAGTCCTCCAACCCTAGGACCTATGAAAACAAAATAGGGAAAACACAAGAGACACAGGGATTGAGAGAGAAAGACAGAGACATTAAACACACAAAAAAGAGATCTAATCCTGAAACAAGGATAATCTGAAATCTGAGCTTTCACCTAAAATTATCTCCTGTGTTTAACAAAAAGACTTAAAAGATTCTGCATTAAAAAAACAAACTTTAAAGCCTTTTATGCCGTCATTCCACCTTAAATCCATTTACAAATAGCCAATGTGGCACCTGTAAGCAACACAAAGTGCAACCCTACACCCTCAAGTCTCCCACACCCTGCCTGACCGCTTTAGCATGGGGGGTCCCACCTCTTGCCAAGGGTCACGCGACTGTCCGCTTACTAGCGTCACTCTGTTGGTGCTGGGACTGTTGTGGCAGCTGGCTCCTGTGGGGAAGGAGAGCACTGAGGTATTTGTATCAACACAACCAACACCGGTGATAAGTAAACAGTAGAAAGTGGCATTTTTAAGCAGCATACCTCAGGTGATTTTGGTGTCTTCTGAGGGGTTTTAGGGGAGGCCTTTGGTGATTTTGATGTGGATTTAACGTCGGATGATTTTGAAGTCTGGGGGGGGGTGCCAGGGTCTGATGTAGACTTCTCTGCTTCATTCTGCAATGTGTGAACGTAAAATTTTGTTAGCGATATTCAGCACTTGGTCCAGGTGATGCCATCACTCAGGAGTACTCACCTTTGAGGTAGAGGACTCTGAGTTTCGTTGCCTGCGGCGTCTAGACTGGCGACGTTGTTTCTGGCCCTCTGCCGTTTCTCCATTGGTCTGGGGGCCTTCAGAGGACTCCGTCTGCTTCACCTTGCCTTGCTCCTCGCCCTCTTCTGGAGCAGCCTGCTGGCCGTCTGCAGTCTGATCAGGAGGAGGGCGAGGGCGGGCCGGTCTGTGAATCCCGGTACAGAGGAAACGTCAAAATCACCATTGCATTTTAAGAATACAAATTAAAATACAGGCAATTCCGTCAGGTCACCTTCGATATGGGTGCCAAAATCTGCGCTGTGGTCGCTGCGTTTGGTCGCCCTCTTCTACGCCGTTCTTTTCCTCTCCAGCCTCACCCTGACAGATCAAGCAGACAAAACCTCAGACTAGTCTGCCACAGGACAGGACTTTCAAAGCGTCCCCAATGTTGGTTTCAGCTTACATCTTGTGCCTCCGGCCGAGGTCTGCGAGGCCTACGGCGGCGCATTGGAGGTCTCGTTCCACCATTCTCCCCCGATCCCTCACCCTCGATAGAGGGTTCTTGGCCGTCTGCTGGTTTACCCTGGTCACCAGGCCGAGGGCTGCGGGGGAAAAACCGTCTACGGAAGCGCCGTTTGTTGGGTGCGTAGCGGCTGCCTTTGACTGGAACGCCGCCTGGGCCGGTTACATTGGCTGCTTCTGAGCCCTGTGGGGACACGGATGAGGTCAATAGAACAGACTTAAGCTGTCGCTATACTATCAAATGGATTCCCCGATTCTTACCTTGGCTGCCTCAATCACGTCAAACTCTACGACCTCCCCGTCTCCCACGCTGCGGAGGAATTTCCTAGGATTGTTCTTCTTGATGGCAGTCTGAGGAGACAGATTGAATAATGAATTTCTTGTTATACCAGGTACCACCTCAGAAAATATTCATCTTTCCAAGTACCACTATATGTATAATACGGACACTTTATACAGGAGGTAGGTTTATTCCCATTAAGAAGATTCATTATCGTAGACTGTTCCTGAAGAGAACCGGGTTCAAGAACCAGAGCTTATTTGGTAGAAAAGTGCTACTTCTTCTCCAAATATTTCCTGTTTGGAGCCGTGATAGCAGTATTTTTGAAATATTAAAAATGTACCTCTACTTAACTATCCTACGTCACATTGTAGTTCACAACCAATCGTGGATATATGCGCACACTACGTAAATGAACATGACGACATATCAGGCTGAAAGTAAAATTACATTAAATGCAAATCCTTAAATTACATCCCAGCCCTATCTTAATTTCAGGGTTCCCACACCTTTTTTACGAACAAATTCAAGCACTTTCAAGCACCAGTTTTTCCATTTTTCCAGCACCTTTAAATAGGTAGCCTAGTTGTGTTTGCCATGATGGTCATGGGAAGCGCAGCGGTGCCACTGTATGGCATAATAATAATATGGGTCTAATTAGCATTATTTCATATAGTGGTAGATTGACCGTTTTGATTTCAAGCATTTTCAAGCACTTCACAAAAAATTAAAGCGTTTTCACAACCTTGAAAACACTGAATTGAAATTCAAACATTTTCAAGGAATTCAAGCACCCGTGGGAACCCTGTAATTTAAACGGTTGTAATTTTTTTTTTTTTTCTCCAGGTATCATTACTGGAAGATTGCATATCACCATTGGTCCTCATGGAATAATGGTTAATACAGAGCATTAATTCAAGAAAACACCCTCTTGTTTTTTACCTGATGGACAAACACATCTTCTTTGGTATCATTCCTGTGAGAAATAAATAAACTTTAACTCTTGGTAAATCTGATTTAAATTAAACTATTAGTACGCAAGTAATCAGAGTATAAACCGTACCTGTTTATGAAGCCATATCCATTCCTTACATTGAACCATTTCACTGTGCCTTGGACCAATGTGGCTGCGACAACAACAAGAAGAGGTAGCACATCATTAAATGTGTATCCAGCATTGTTACAAATATCCAAAAGAACATAACACATTGTTATCTTGCCTTATAGCGATGGCAGGTTTGCTTACACCAAGAAATAAGAGCTCTGTGTGTGTGTGTGTGTCAATCATTAACAGTAAGACTTTGAAACCAGGGCAGCAGTAGGTCATGATAGAGGGCTGCTCCAACAACAAAGCTGCACGTTGCTTTTCGCACAAAAAAAAAAAAAGGGTCAACATTACACAACAACAAAAATCTCTAATTAGGACAAACAAACAAAAATCACTTATTTAATCGCTGCACCTGTGCGTGCCAATTAAACTGAAATGATTTGCACCTGTGAGGGCGCGCGTGCACTTTGCGCGCACAGGTGATAAAGAGGAAATTTAGGTCATGTGGTGCAACTGTTAACTGTAACACCTGAAAACACCAATAATGTGCATTAAAATTTGCTTTAATTCAGACCACACTAAGCTTAAAACGCAAAATGTGTTCTTAGGTTAAACAAATAAATATTTTAACATTTCCAGCCTGTAAAAGCTCCCAAACTGACTTTAATACATATAAATAATCACTTAAACCCATGTTTAACACTCGTCCAAAAAAAAAACACAAAACAACTCCAAGTGTTTATTTCACTAATTTATCCCTACAAACTAAATCTGATTGTTCTAAGTTTAATCACTCTCTGAACCCACCTATGACTTTCCTCTCTGGCTGTGGTTTGTCTTCCACAGGTGCCGATGGTGGAGCGCTCTGCGCCTCGGCGTCGGTCATGCTCGCTGTCGGATTACTACACTTCCACTCCGGAGTCCCCTCCCTCCTGCTCTCCCCAAAACTTTTCTTCTTCTACTTCTTCTTCTTCTTCGAGCTTTTGGCGGCACTTGGCATCCTTGCCGTCGCATTACTGCCTCCTTCTGGATACAATCCTCCTCGACCCCTCTGCTGTTGCTTTCCACGTCACGGATACCTGCTGGATGTTTGGTGTACTGTTTCCCTACTTCTTACATACTCTAATTTGCTTTGAATCAAGTGTATATGTCAGTCTTTTATTGCATTATTCCAATGCTGCTATCACTACAAGTGTATTTCTCTCCACACTCTTATTTTGAAAGTCTAACATTACCTTTTGGTCTCTTATTTTGTTATTTTCTCTGCATTCTTGTTTCCTAAATACCTGAATGTGCAGGGACAAGTGGAGGCGTGTATGTACATTTACTCAAGTCCATTATTAGCAACTTTAAACGTGGCAAATATTGTACTTTTTTATTTGAAGTGCTTTAATATATTTTTGTATCGCAGAATGTCAACAATTATATACAAATGTATAAAGAAACACTACTGTTTGCTGTCCATGTTATTTCCTGTCCTTCCCATGGTGCAAACCATAAATTTCAGAAAACTTCTAAAAAAAAACTGCACGATTACATGTTCCTTAATGTAACTAAATGAGGTAACTAATTTAAGGTAACTGAATAAACAGTTTAAAGCTCTTTCTGATTTAATTATAATTATTGATAATTGTTTTTCTGGGCTCTTTTTTTTACTACAAACCTACAATGATTTTTTTTAGACCATGATGCATTACTGTAGATTAAACTCACCAACAGTTCATGAAATGAGCTCAACCTTTAACATCTACAGCAGTAAAATACAACGTACACATTAATGCAGCAGTGATATGAATATAAAAAAAACATCAGATATAATGAAACACTGACAGGGAGCAACTTACTGCACAACTTTTACTTGTAGTGGAGTATTTAGTGTTTCTTTACAATAGTCACTGATTGCAGGTTATGGTATTGCTATTGTGTGACTGTCAGACATATTCATATTTAACAGACCTTTTCATGAGGTTGTGAACATATGGACAGTAATGATTCTCAAGAGGGGGCACATATTCTCAAATATAGATATTAAAGCACAACAATATTACATTAAAATATGATTGTCTTACAGTGCAGCATGGTCTCGTGCTGGTTTCGTGTCATCATGGTTCAAATCAGATGATATTAGAGTAGATCTTACTGTAAAAGCTGCACAGTCATTTGATGGTGCAAACTTTCAAAATAAAGCTGGACCTTTTATGATTACTTTGAACTGTAAATAAACAGCTCCAGGGGCTGCTTTCATTCTGCAAGGGCAGCTGCTGTGGGGTCAGTGACGTTTCATTTGTCACATGATTAAGGAAGCAATAACTGAATGTTCATTTGGAGGGGTTACAGTAACTATGCCTTTAACTGCAGCCCTCGGCTCATAGGTCATAGGACTCCAGTTTCACAGCACTAAATTTAACCGAGCAGCTCAGAGAAATGCCAAGTTCAACGAAACCATTCGCCGTGCACAGGAGCCATGGGTCTCTGGACTGAGATAAAGCCTCTAATTAGAAGTGCAATTATTAGTAGCAGAGGGGAATCCAGCCAGCAAAGGAGGCAGCACTCACACTGACTATGGATTAAGACAGACACAGGGTAAATTACAGATGAGACACTTGCATTGCATTAAGTGAATGTAAGGTCCTGTACACAGCATGATCTGTGCCGTGTGGACTGCATGTGGATGAAAAATATGTCACTCATGTGCAAGTAAAGGCGTCAGACATCTGGAATATGTCAGCAATGCTCAACTAACATACAGAAAACATCATAAACATGTCATATAATGTTTAAAAGAAAAATTTAAACATTAAACAGTAATGGTTATGGCTCATGATGCTGATGAGGAATATTTGTTCTCATCATTGCATGTGTTCTTCAACGCATGTGTCGTGGCGTTTTTTTAAAGGGCAGTAAAAAGCATCATGGGAAGTAAATAAATCTGGCTGCACGAGAATGAAAAGGCACGCATGCGCAGAACACGCCAAAACTGCATCGAGGTGTTTTTCATGAACGTTCAAACGAAAGGTGCGTCAAGTTAGCCACGAGAGGACCGGAAGAGATGCAACTTTACTTTCTTTGAGTACAAAAATATAAAAAATATTTTCCACTTTTGAGCTGTTGTGCATGATAATGAATGAATATATTTAACACCCACTGATCAGCACTTACAGCTCTCTCACTATCAGCTGTGTGTTGGCCAATAGAAGATATGTACAGATAGATCAAGTCAAGTCAAGTGGGTTTTATTGTCATTTCAACCATATACAAACAGTGTTTCTCCTTGGACCATATTGCTATATGAAGAGCACACAGATTACAACACAAAGTACAAAACGGCTGCATAAAATGTTCAGACATGTGTTGGATATACACAATATGGCTTTACTACAGTAGAGAGTTAAAGTAAAGCAAAGACACATGGGGTAGAGTATGCATATATTTCACCAACAGTGTCCCAATTACATAATTCTGGTCTCAAATAAGTTTTGATTCTTTGATAATAAAGGATCCTAATTAAGTTAATAAAAATGTAATACTAAATACTAAACAGAGTCTAAATTCTAGAATACATTGTAGGCGTTGTATTGCAGTTTGAACACATAACCTGACAAGACTATGTGCAAAATATAAACTAAACCAGCCTGGATGTTTAAAACACGCTTAAGTTACTTCGTCTGGACATTTGTCACTTTGCTCTTTCAATCGGTATTTCAAATAGTGTTATAGAGTATGTTAACATCTATTTATACAGTAAAACAAGTCTTGTCACAACATTGTACAACATATAGAACATTTATATTTTATTTCAATATATTTTATTATATTTAGATAGCAGCAGCATTACACAAAGTGACAAGTGACAACATAAGAAAAAAATACTATAAAGCAAACTATACATAATAAAATATCAAAAAAAGCAATAGTAAATACGATAAAATAAAATATATTAAAATTGTACAGAGGTATACAAAAATAAAATATATTGTATTTTACACTGTTCTTTTTTCCTTTTTTACAATATTTTAAAATAATATAGTATTACTCTTTTGACCAGCCCCTTTTGTCCAACACATTTAATTGCATTGCTGACCCCGTGTAAACCTGAAACTTGAACTTTCATCTGGCCAAACTATGGTTTTAATACTACTACTACTACTAATAATAATATTTTTTGCATTCCCTACAGTACACTGTATTAACTTATTTTACTAACAAGGGCGTCTTATTTTGACAGTTCCCACAGGAAGTGGTGCGTTCAGATGTTTTGCATGTTGTGTCAGTGGTGAGGAGCTGGATGAGGGAGAGAAGGTGGAGTGTTAGGCTACAGACACAACTGGTTTCGGGGCTTTTTTTTCCCTTCCTTGGCCCGGCGGCTCTTCACTCTTTAGTGGTTGTGCAAGTCTCTTTGAGGCCGGCTGCAATCTGGACAAACCAGAAGAAGGGGAGAAGCGAGGCGAGCGGAAACGAGTGACAATAGAGGACTGGAAAAACAAGAAAAGAGAGAGCTTGAAGAGAAAAAGAGAAGCGACATCGACGACCGAGGAGGAGACCGCAGCAGACCCCGGACAGACGACCCGTTGACGCGGCTACAGGGGAGGACTAACCCGGTTAAAGGCTGTTAAATAACCCCGGAGAGGAGACGCTATCACTGGGGTAAGTTCCTTATCAACACATCCAATAGACGGGGCGTGTTTGCGCCTGAGCAGACGAGCTATCATCCTGTGTATGCACATGTCCGTGTGAAGCTGTGTTATGATACATTCCCTTTAAACGCCTCCATTAAAGCACCAACAGCTGGCTTTATCACAGCAGCACAGGCGGCACTAGTTAACTTAACACATACTTAAAAAAAGGGGCTTCACTCTGACTTGTTAGCCAGCTAAAATGCCACAGTAATATCGACTCTTTCTTCTTTTTTTATTGAATACAAATGCACATTTAGTGCGAGTTTCGCCGCTTTTACAACGGCTGCCACCGGCTCCAACTTCACCCACTAACCGCCCTGGTGGTTACGGTTCTCCTCTGTATAGCTTAGTCATTATTGTACACAAGCAGGAGCCACACACATACACAATTAAATCAATTATAACATTTGCGGGCCAAGCACGGGTTTAAAATAAACCGGGTCTTTTTTGTAAAGAGGTGGTTGGACAGGTTTAAGCGCCTTTAATACAGGTTGTAGTCTCGCCTTGTGAACCGACACGGGCCTCGGCCTGAGAGAGCCCAGCAGCGCGCAGTGATACCGGGGGGCAGCGACCGTTTGTTAGACGGTCTCAGCCGTTGGTTGGGGCCGTGCTACGTCCTGTGGTACTAGGCCGCAGTTATCCTCTTTTCTTTTGCGGACAAACTGCACCGCTCACCTGCCCTGCCATACCACCAACCCCCGCAGGTGTAACCGCCTTTTTTCCCCTCTATTTGACATGACAGGAGCTAGTCAGACTGGTCTCACCCGGAGACGCCTGCTTGAAATTTGATTTATGGAGGAGGGGGGGGGGGTCATTAGCGCGGATTAGCGGCCCGTGGGTTAACGCGTTACCCGGGGAACAGCCGCACTAACTCAGCGCTAAAACAAACAACTCTTGCTTTTTTTCCCTCCTGCATTACATTATAGATAATTATTCTTTGAATACTGCGAGTCAGTCGCTAAACTTCTTCTTTAAGTTGACTGCAGCTGTGTTGTACTCGTGGCAGGCTGCAGCACCGGGACATCATGGCTACTTAAAAAGTTTGGTCGGCTAATGACGCACGGTTTGCCGCCAGTGTTAGTGACTAAAGCCGCAGCTGTTATAACTTTAAAACAGTTTAATAATACTACAATCTTTACGTTAGGGCTGCTCTCTGTTTGCCTAAAGTGTGCCTTGTTTCTGTTTATTTATTCTGCCACTGTGCAGCATTCAATAAAAAGTGTAATTTTCCCCCACATCTCAACGTTTTTAATTGACACCAATCACATTTTCCATCTTATCCTGACAAGATATTAACACATATCCATCTTCCTAACTTGCAACACAACTCTTTAGCATATGAATAAATAATAAAGACATCAGAGTAAACTTCTTACTGGTAGGATAAGAAGATTATCATAAAATCAGCTATTGTAATGTGTTTGACCGTTTCTGTGTGGCTGTTAAATCAATATTTAATTTGTAATGATGCGATAAAGTGAAGAAAAGTCGTGGTAACAATGTAAGCAAAGGCTACATGTGGGTATTGATTTCGAAATTTGTCGTACGTGTTCATACATCTTTCGTTTTTCTTTTTAAACTTCATGTTTCCGCCTGTGTCCCAAAGCCCTCAATTATCTCTTTTAAGTTTTCCAGATGTTCAGACAAAAAAGTGGTAGTTTGGGCTCCAGCTGTCTCATCGTTGTTTTCCGTGGACAGTCGTTTCAGTCAGCAAACTTAAAAGGTTGACGACGAAGGAGTTGTGGTTGCCAGATCTCACCACCCGGGGCCTGCCCGTCAAGAGGTCGAATGTCCAGCTGCGGATGGATGTTTGCAGTCCGATATCAACAAGCTCAGACGCAGGTTTTAAGGGAATACTTTGTATTGAATGCTAAGCTGAATCAATAAAGATCATTGATTGTTGTGTATGGTTGTCAAAGCAGTGGTGTCATAATCCGTGACCCCCTGTTTTGATCTGTAAGCAAGGTCCAAGTTGTCGGGTAGGGATGAGCAGATGTGGGTCTTCACTAGTTGTTGAAGCACTTTGTGATGACTAATGTCGTTGCTAGAGGGTGGTAGTCGTTTAAAACAGGTTGCTGGTGGAATTCCACAGTCTGACTCAGCAAAAAGTTGAAGGTTTCAAATTGTTCAGTGCACGCCCTAAGTGGGCGCTTTGCAGTGTTGCTGTCTTTAATTTGAAGGACTGTCTCATTGTGTGTCTCCACATGCGTCTGGTGTCAGAGCTGTAGTAGTTGGACTCCCACTTTGTCCCCATAGTTCTTCGGTTGTCCCTGTTTTGAGTTGAGCACAAATCTTCCGGCTGACCCAGGGCTTCTGGGTTGTGTAGGCGTAGGCGTTCGCTTCTGAAAGATCATCATTGTCTGTGTATTCATTGATGTTTGCCGTTAGCTGCGTCCTCAAACATCAGTCAGTCAGTTGTCTTTAAAGCAGTCCTGTAAGACCTCGTCAGTTTCTTTGTTGCGTTTGTAGAAGAGGCAGCAGGAGGATGGACTTTCCATAAGAGTGGCAGGGGAAAGGGTTTGTAGCTGTAAACCAGGGTCTGCTCACCCCTAGTGGGAAAGTAAGGTGGTGTAATCCACTCTAGTATCAACAAATTTCAACTGGTATCGCAAGTTTTGTCATCCCAGACAGCATCAATAAATCATTTCCGAATCAGGACATATTTGAATGTCTGCATCCTGTGTGTTGATCTCCACAGCAGGCATGGCAGAGCCAGAGCTGGACTTCATGACCGGCGATGCTGGGGCGTCCTCGACCTACCCCCAGCAGTGCTCGACCCTGCGTAAAAACGGCTATGTCGTGATCAAAAACCGACCCTGCAAGATCGTCGAGATGTCCACCTCCAAGACCGGCAAGCACGGCCACGCTAAGGTCAGTAAATGCTGCAGAGCTGGAGCTCTTTTCCAAAGCGGCCGAAGCTGAAGAAAAAAACTAGAACAGAGGGAGAGTGTCTTTGAATTATCACTGAAGTTCATCTCTGGAATAAACACAAGGTCTCAGTCTGGACAAGAACAATAATGTGTCCCTGTTGGGTTACAGTTTCCAGTATATGTATTATAAATGATGTTAAACATGATACACTAGGACTACTTATGGATAGTCAGCTCCCCTTTTTGAAGGATAGTCGCTAACTCAACCACTTTACACGTTTAAACGTTCAATATTTTCTGATTCGGACAGAATTCAGATAACGTTAGTGGGATATTTTGTTTGTGATTGTAGCCGATTGTGTGTTTTGTGCCCGCGCAGGTCCACCTGGTTGGTATCGACATCTTCACTGGTAAGAAACATGAAGATATCTGTCCTTCCACCCACAATATGGACGTCCCCAAAATCGAGCGAATGGATTACTCGGTGAGGCAGCTGGACTGAAGAGATCTTTTTAGATGGTTCGGACTGCTGTTACTGTCGCTTGTCGTACTTGCTATGTAATGCAGAAATCTAAGGCTCGAAGGAGTTGAGTGTTTTTTTTTATAAGTGTGTCCTAATCGGGATGTCTCAGATATCAGAGTTAATATTCATGAATATGCTTTGGTCTTTAAAGTATGAGTCTAATTTAAACGCTGATGATTAAAACGCCGATTTGTATAATTTTGTTGCTGATGAAAATGGAGTGATGCAGAACTGCGAACTTGAATCTACACCGACTGAACTCAGCTAGATCCCCTGAACTCAGCTAGATCCCCAGAATATCTACAGTCCCTTACTTTTTCCTCCACACACAAACTTGACGACAGAACCACTTCTACCTATTGGTAAACGACACCTGATGAGATGAAGGAAATCGACTACTGATGAAGCCAGTCACATTTAAAAAAAAAACAAAAACAAAATCACGTACGCAGTCGTTCATTTTCAACGAAATGAGGAATATTAACGTCAGCAAGTATTAAAAAATATATCGTGTCCCCTCTTCCAGCTGATCGGGATCAACGATGGCTACCTGTCCCTGCTCCAGGAAAACGGGGACTTGAGAGATGACCTGAAGGTTCCAGAGGGAGAGCTGGGCAAAGAGATACAGAGCAAGTACGAAGGGCTAGAGGACGTCACAGTGAGTATCGCTACCTCACCTCACCTCACCTCACATTCGTCTCTGCTGCGTGTTTTTTTTCCATTCTGAAGCCCGCCACTTTCACGGTGCCGTCCGTCAGCCAGGCGGCGAGAGGGAGAGTGTCATAAAACAAGCCGTAAGTGGTCGCTGGCGATTGAGTCGATGATACATCGACTAATCGGTAAATTAACTCAATTAACGGTTTTAGCAGGACCGAAAGCAGCTTAAGCTTCTTGAAAGCGACCAGTAGCTCTGAAGCAGTCTAACCCCTAACCCTTACTGGATGCTCTCCCTCCATCCATACCCATGCCTTAAAAACTTTGGATCGGACTCTTTAATTGTAAGATTATCTGTCTGAAACTACGTTAACCAAACTCCTCCGTGCTCTTCCAGGTCACCATTTTAAGTGCAATGGACGAAGAAGCTGCAATTGGCTACAAATCCACTAGACACCACTAGAGGTAAATACAGAGTTCCAGCTGTATGGACATGCAGCTGTCCTCTCACCCCTCCCAACACCTCCCCACCCAAAAAAACAACTACCGCCTGACCCGAGCCTGTCTGAAGAGGAGTGTGTCTGCGCGCGCATTTGTGTGTGTGTCCGGTAAAACAATGTATGTGTGCGCGATTGGGCGTTACACCACAAGCCACCAGCATGTGCCATGCCAGTGCTAGTGTGTGTGTGTGTGTGTGTGTGTGTGTGTACATGTACAGTTTATTGTTCATCTGTGGACCAAAGGGAAGGCAACTCCGGTCAACAAGAGCCAACACTGCTGCTGCTGCTGCTGCTGCTGCTGCAGGTTTTAACGTTTTACTTTCGGTGTTGTAGAAAAATAAAAGGCGGAATTAAAAAAAAAAAAATGTTACTCACGATAATGCACATCCACGATACTGAAAATGTTGTTTTTTCCCCTTCCCCCGTATTACTGCAATGTAAAAGGTCATTTTGTGTGTATATATTTGATTAAACTTGACATATTAGCTTCTAATTGACCAAGCTTAATTCAAAAGTGTATACAAAACTTGCCACTGCGGATTTGCCTGTCCCTTTTAAAAGTACTTTTCTTTTTCTTTTTGGTTTCTTTGGTTTCATGTTAACACTATTACGAGCATGTGTATCATTTGTACGTAGCACTATCAGATATATAAATGAAAAGCTTCCGCTGCGTACATTGTATTTCTGGGTAATGTTTTGTTTCTTTCGGTGTGGTTTTACTTGATTTTACAGCCTTTTTAAGCTATTTTTTTTCTTTCTTTCTTGTATCTGCTACGTCTAAGAAACACAGCCTCTGTGGTATCGATGTAACTGTTTGGGTCAAACTGTTTTTACGCACTTTCTTTCCCGCACTTTTTTCTGACTCGCAGACTTGTGGGCTGTAGAATAAAGTGTCCACAAAAAAAAAGAAAGAAAATGTTTAAAACTGTTGGTTTGTGCAATGTTTCCTCTGCAGAGGCTAGTTAAAACACTGTCTCATTAAAATCTATTTCTCTTGCGTTTTTAAATATATTTTGTTTTAATTATCATTCTTTAGCGTCTTCCTCTTCTCTTACTTTTCTCTGCCCTTTCTTCTCATTCCTACTTCTTGTAATTCTTTTTCAGGGGCAAACGAGATGCACTGGACCTGGGTGAAAGGAGGGGATATTGCCTCGTCAATGCCATTCTCCTTTTTTTTTTTGTCTTTTTTTTGTTTGTTTGTTTTTCATACTCTCTCTCCCTCGCTCTGTTTTTAAAAAACCCTTCTTTGAGGTTTAGTTAGAAAAGAACTTAATAAAAATAATTGGAAATTGTCAAACAGTAAACAAACATTCTCTATGTACATGCATACTTTATAAAAGAGACACATCTGAGTACCGAACGTACAGGTGTAAAAAAAAAAAAAAAAATAAAGAGAAAAGAAAAAAAGGGTCTTAGAGGAAGGTATCTCACTGAGGATCGAGTAGGTCTACAAATATTCAGTAGCTACCTACCATCAGGGGAAAGAAAGGTGGTGATAATGTCACAACTAGTTTTGTTTTTTCTAATATGTTCCCCTGTTTTAAGAAGGGCTTCAACTCTAGATCTGCATTGTTCTGTTAAAACTTGTCTATTAAACCAACATGGCATGCAAAGGTTTGGTTTCTTTTTGTCCAGAGGATTTAGTGTCAAAGGGAAATAAAAGCCTGCTTACAAGAACACACGAATAAATCACCTCCAGCCAGACCTCAGTTTAACTTCACCCGCTCCTTTTTGAAGAACGCAGCAGGCAGAGCTGTTCGGGTGGAGTCGGATTTTTTTTTTTTTTTTTGCCGTACTCTCGATTCAGGAGGAAGATTTCAAAGAAAAAAAAGTTGTGGCGGTTTATCCAGTATCTTTACTTTGTGTTCATACAGGCAGGTCCAAACTGTGCAGGATGTCTCCATGGCAAAAAAAAAACAAAAAAATCTAATAAAAACACAAAACTGTTGTGGCGTTTGCTTATGGTTTTATTCTGCAACATAAAAGCTTTTAAAAACAGCGGAGATAAATGTCCATCTTGACTGAACCAGGAGTCACCACAGAGGAACAGGACGTAGAATCAATGTTTGACCTATAGTAGTGTGTATTCTAACTGAATATTTTTACGAGCAGAGACACTAAAGCGTCCAATTCATGACGTGTTTGTGAATGTTAGTATACAAGGGATCAGCTCTGGTTCATGCAGTCTTGCTTTGTACATGTTATAAACATTGAAGCACCTCCAGAAAGGCTTCACAGTGTAGGTAAAAGAATCTATTTTACAAATTAACATTTGAAGTAAAAAAAAAAAAAAAAAAGCTCAAAACAGGATAGTATACAGGAAATGAATCATATGGCACAATCCTGCCTAATGACTGCATTTCGAAGATCCATTCCCCGTCCAAAAGATTCTCCAGAATCTTGAACAAAGCTGTGAAATCTCCACGACGATGACGATGGTGGCTGTGAGTTACTTGCCGTGGTGGTAGAACCTCTGCCCGGGCTGGCTGTGAGGGAGGAAGCTGTGGCGAGGAGCACCCTGGGGAGAGCTCTGGAACGGGGACTGGTGATGGAAACATTGAACGATACGATGAGTCAGAACTGCCGGTGATAAAACTGTTCTCTCAGACCAAAGATTTAAACAACTTTTAGTTCATTTTTACAAATAATAATTCTGCAGGTAACTTTGGTATCTTCCAACCTGGACTTTATATTCTCATTAGATCTTCAATATAGCGTCTGAATATTTTGTGGACTTTGACTTCAGTCGCTCGTACTGAGCCGATGAAGACAGAGATAGCTGCGATCCTATGACCACAAAGGAGATTTCACGGACTGGATCTAGTGAAATTCACAGGAAATGTTCATTTTCTGCAGGGTGTTTTATTTGATTGTGGCCTGTTTTGCTCAATACTGCACCAAATTCAAACCTCGCAGTCACGGGTGGAAAGATACCAAAGTTACCCTTTAACTGAGGCCTCATGGTGACGCCAGAAGAAAAGGCGTTGTTGCTCTACAGCTTGAAAAACATATATAATGTGTTCACACACCATCACAGGCTCAGTGAAGGAGCTGAACACTTCCCTCCACTATAAACAATGTGTGTGTGAGTGTGTGTTTTGGGAATTCACCTTTGCAGTGGGAATCTGGACCGCCATTGATGGTGTAGGCAGCAGTCCTGGAGCAGAAGGATGCATGGCTGGTGGATGCATAGGCCTTAAAGCACCCTGTGAGAACATTGATTAGAATACATCATCCAGCTGATTTATGAAGCTCATACATTTTTTTGTATTGTTAGATTTAAACGCTCTTACTGCGTCAGTGAAGCCTGACTGTTGGTTCGCATGTTCCAGCTGCTTCTGGAGCGGTATCCCTGCTCCAGGAATGTATCCTGCATGAGATCAAGACATGACGTTTATAAATCAAACACCAACTTACATCTAATGCGCAGCCTCCATTCAAGTTATTTGACTGTTCCAGCTGTGGAGATAAGAGAACTGACCAGGCTGGGAGGTGAAGTGACTGTGGACGGGGTAGCCCGGCTGCTGGTGGGGGAGGTACTGCATGGCCTGAAAGGCAGACGCACCTGTGGGAGGGAACAACTTATTACAACTGCCGCACATCACATTGTTGATGTGGAGTATCTCACAGAGAACTAAACGAGACACGTTTCTTTACCTCTAATCTGAGAGCTGCTCGCGAAACTGACAGGCACCGATGGTCCGGGGGCGTAGGTGGAGGGGTGCTGGGGCTGAGCCACGCCGTAGGGCTCGTGGACGCCCTGGGCCCCGCTAAACTGCCCGTGCTCTGCTGAGCCCGAGCTGAAGCCTGCCGTCTGGTAGTGACGTGTCTACAAGAAGGAGAAATCAATGAGCAAATCACCAAGAATCTATACGACGTACGGAGATGTATCTTTACTGACTGGAATCACGGCAGCCGGGAACAGCTGTTTGCTACGCTCTCCAAGCAGAGCGCCAGGTCGACTGTGGCTGACTGGACTGCCTGAGAGAGGCAAAGAGACAGATCGTATGATTAATACTAATAACGTCAAAAGGAGGTCGACGATCTTTCAGATAATCCACACGTGTCTCACCTTGAATGCTGAGGATGTGCTGCCCCGCGTGCATGGGCAGGCTGGATTGATAGCTGGCCGACGTCAACGTCGTGATATCGCTATGACGGAACACGAGGCACAGAAACGCGACTGAACCCCACAAATATTTGAAATGAAACCAAAAGTTTTTTGACATACCTCGATGTGAGCGAGTTAGAAAACAAATGCAGACTCACTACCTCTGCTCCTTTCTGCGCCTCTTTTCCTCTTCGTGAAGGACTTTTTTGAGCTGTAAGAAAAGCTGGTGTTTCTCTTCCTGGAGTCCCTGAAGCTTTTCACCCATCTTCATTACCTAGAGTCACATCAGCGTTGAGAATCATATAATTTTCTTTGTCTTAATCCAAGGTAAGATGGCAGAGCCATAGGGAGCTGAAAGCACACTGCTCTGTACTAACCTGTTCTTTGGTTTCTTCCAACGACATCCTCTCCTCGATTTCCTTCGTCCTCTTCCTCTCTTCCTCCTCCTTCATCTTCTGCTCCATCATCTTGTCCACCTCTTCCTCCTCTGAAAGACGATGTTCACATAGTTCAGTGACCGGATACAGTCAGATCTCTTATTTATACTAACAATCAAACAAACAAATGTATAAAAACTAAATAAGGATTTATTAGAAATCAAATTAACTCAGAATTAAAAGTGAATTATGATCATTCTGGCTTCAAGTCAACTTTATTATCAATGCTGCCATATGCACAGGAGATTATATACAGAGTATTGAAATTTCGTTTCTCTCTTATCCCGGTGCAAACAGCAGAAACATGAAATATAAAATATAAGTAAAAGATGTAAAAAATATAAAATAAAAATATACAAATCTAAAAACACATACAAGCTAGAAGACATCTGTGTGTAAACAGAGTTATTAGTATAAATATAAGAGTATTTACAGTATAAACACAGTGAGGTCTATCAAAAATGAAATATGTAACTATTATTATTATTATATATGTACTTTTCTATTCAGAGAGGAACAATATGTATCTTTTTTTTACACATATTTTCAAACCTTTATTTGAAAGTGTCATCTGAAGAATGACAGAACATTAATATGTATCTTTTATATATATATATATACCTTGCAGTTATTATTTATATCATAGTCACTTACTTTTGTAATATTATTTATATCATGGTCACTTTACATTACAATACTCTTTTTATATATCATGCCACTTTGATCCTCAGTACTTGTCTGTTTGAAGGTTGATTGTTTTTCGTGCAGGTTATAGATATTTGTCTGTTTATTGTGTCTTTTTCTACTTTTTTCTAATTCTGCAGTGTATGCTACACTTTCCTCTGCTGCTGTAACAAGTAAATTTCCCCGTGGTGGGATAAATAAAGTATATCTAATCTAATCTAATAAGAAAATGTGTACACATATACACTGTAGTTAGTCTTAAAGTTTTCAGTTTTATCAGACAGACCTTGTCTCTTGCGCTCCCTCTCCCTCATGATGTGTTTGTGGAGGGCTCTCGCCATCGCGTTGGACAGCTTGGGTCTCTCCAGCAGGGCGGGCATGGTGACAGGCAGTGGAGGGGCCAGCTGGTGTGGATATATAATGTTTTAACAGATGTGAAATTAATAAAAACAGAAATGTAGAAACGCGCTGTAACGGTCCAAAGGCCTAGCTGCTAACACGGCTAGCAGCTAAGTTAGCATTGTTAGCTTTCGCTGTTAACTGACAATATATATTTTTAAAGTACAACACATAAACCGGTGCGTTATAGTTTAATAATTTAAAAAGAGGAGATTAAACATGCAAAATTTAGCGGCAGCCGTTTTTATTTCTTAAACATTCACGTTAGCTGCAGTTAGCTCGCCGCTTTAGCACAAACGTTACGCACATATAAAATAAAATATATTAAAATTGTACAGAGGTATACAAAAATAAAATATATTGTATTTTACACTGTTCTTTTTTCCTTTTTTACAATATTTTAAAATAATATAGTATTACTCTTTTGACCAGCCCCTTTTGTCCAACACATTTAATTGCATTGCTGACCCCGTGTAAACCTGAAACTTGAACTTTCATCTGGCCAAACTATGGTTTTAATACTACTACTACTACTAATAATAATATTTTTTGCATTCCCTACAGTACACTGTATTAACTTATTTTACTAACAAGGGCGTCTTATTTTGACAGTTCCCACAGGAAGTGGTGCGTTCAGATGTTTTGCATGTTGTGTCAGTGGTGAGGAGCTGGATGAGGGAGAGAAGGTGGAGTGTTAGGCTACAGACACAACTGGTTTCGGGGCTTTTTTTTCCCTTCCTTGGCCCGGCGGCTCTTCACTCTTTAGTGGTTGTGCAAGTCTCTTTGAGGCCGGCTGCAATCTGGACAAACCAGAAGAAGGGGAGAAGCGAGGCGAGCGGAAACGAGTGACAATAGAGGACTGGAAAAACAAGAAAAGAGAGAGCTTGAAGAGAAAAAGAGAAGCGACATCGACGACCGAGGAGGAGACCGCAGCAGACCCCGGACAGACGACCCGTTGACGCGGCTACAGGGGAGGACTAACCCGGTTAAAGGCTGTTAAATAACCCCGGAGAGGAGACGCTATCACTGGGGTAAGTTCCTTATCAACACATCCAATAGACGGGGCGTGTTTGCGCCTGAGCAGACGAGCTATCATCCTGTGTATGCACATGTCCGTGTGAAGCTGTGTTATGATACATTCCCTTTAAACGCCTCCATTAAAGCACCAACAGCTGGCTTTATCACAGCAGCACAGGCGGCACTAGTTAACTTAACACATACTTAAAAAAAGGGGCTTCACTCTGACTTGTTAGCCAGCTAAAATGCCACAGTAATATCGACTCTTTCTTCTTTTTTTATTGAATACAAATGCACATTTAGTGCGAGTTTCGCCGCTTTTACAACGGCTGCCACCGGCTCCAACTTCACCCACTAACCGCCCTGGTGGTTACGGTTCTCCTCTGTATAGCTTAGTCATTATTGTACACAAGCAGAGCCACACACATACACAATTAAATCAATTATAACATTTGCGGGCCAAGCACGGGTTTAAAATAAACCGGGTCTTTTTTGTAAAGAGGTGGTTGGACAGGTTTAAGCGCCTTTAATACAGGTTGTAGTCTCGCCTTGTGAACCGACACGGGCCTCGGCCTGAGAGAGCCCAGCAGCGCGCAGTGATACCGGGGGGCAGCGACCGTTTGTTAGACGGTCTCAGCCGTTGGTTGGGGCCGTGCTACGTCCTGTGGTACTAGGCCGCAGTTATCCTCTTTTCTTTTGCGGACAAACTGCACCGCTCACCTGCCCTGCCATACCACCAACCCCCGCAGGTGTAACCGCCTTTTTTCCCCTCTATTTGACATGACAGGAGCTAGTCAGACTGGTCTCACCCGGAGACGCCTGCTTGAAATTTGATTTATGGAGGAGGGGGGGGGGGGTCATTAGCGCGGATTAGCGGCCCGTGGGTTAACGCGTTACCCGGGGAACAGCCGCACTAACTCAGCGCTAAAACAAACAACTCTTGCTTTTTTTCCCTCCTGCATTACATTATAGATAATTATTCTTTGAATACTGCGAGTCAGTCGCTAAACTTCTTCTTTAAGTTGACTGCAGCTGTGTTGTACTCGTGGCAGGCTGCAGCACCGGGACATCATGGCTACTTAAAAAGTTTGGTCGGCTAATGACGCACGGTTTGCCGCCAGTGTTAGTGACTAAAGCCGCAGCTGTTATAACTTTAAAACAGTTTAATAATACTACAATCTTTACGTTAGGGCTGCTCTCTGTTTGCCTAAAGTGTGCCTTGTTTCTGTTTATTTATTCTGCCACTGTGCAGCATTCAATAAAAAGTGTAATTTTCCCCCACATCTCAACGTTTTTAATTGACACCAATCACATTTTCCATCTTATCCTGACAAGATATTAACACATATCCATCTTCCTAACTTGCAACACAACTCTTTAGCATATGAATAAATAATAAAGACATCAGAGTAAACTTCTTACTGGTAGGATAAGAAGATTATCATAAAATCAGCTATTGTAATGTGTTTGACCGTTTCTGTGTGGCTGTTAAATCAATATTTAATTTGTAATGATGCGATAAAGTGAAGAAAAGTCGTGGTAACAATGTAAGCAAAGGCTACATGTGGGTATTGATTTCGAAATTTGTCGTACGTGTTCATACATCTTTCGTTTTTCTTTTTAAACTTCATGTTTCCGCCTGTGTCCCAAAGCCCTCAATTATCTCTTTTAAGTTTTCCAGATGTTCAGACAAAAAAGTGGTAGTTTGGGCTCCAGCTGTCTCATCGTTGTTTTCCGTGGACAGTCGTTTCAGTCAGCAAACTTAAAAGGTTGACGACGAAGGAGTTGTGGTTGCCAGATCTCACCACCCGGGGCCTGCCCGTCAAGAGGTCGAATGTCCAGCTGCGGATGGATGTTTGCAGTCCGATATCAACAAGCTCAGACGCAGGTTTTAAGGGAATACTTTGTATTGAATGCTAAGCTGAATCAATAAAGATCATTGATTGTTGTGTATGGTTGTCAAAGCAGTGGTGTCATAATCCGTGACCCCCTGTTTTGATCTGTAAGCAAGGTCCAAGTTGTCGGGTAGGGATGAGCAATGTGGGTCTTCACTAGTTGTTGAAGCACTTTGTGATGACTAATGTCGTTGCTAGAGGGTGGTAGTCGTTTAAAACAGGTTGCTGGTGGAATTCCACAGTCTGACTCAGCAAAAAGTTGAAGGTTTCAAATTGTTCAGTGCACGCCCTAAGTGGGCGCTTTGCAGTGTTGCTGTCTTTAATTTGAAGGACTGTCTCATTGTGTGTCTCCACATGCGTCTGGTGTCAGAGCTGTAGTAGTTGGACTCCCACTTTGTCCCCATAGTTCTTCGGTTGTCCCTGTTTTGAGTTGAGCACAAATCTTCCGGCTGACCCAGGGCTTCTGGGTTGTGTAGGCGTAGGCGTTCGCTTCTGAAAGATCATCATTGTCTGTGTATTCATTGATGTTTGCCGTTAGCTGCGTCCTCAAACATCAGTCAGTCAGTTGTCTTTAAAGCAGTCCTGTAAGACCTCGTCAGTTTCTTTGTTGCGTTTGTAGAAGAGGCAGCAGGAGGATGGACTTTCCATAAGAGTGGCAGGGGAAAGGGTTTGTAGCTGTAAACCAGGGTCTGCTCACCCCTAGTGGGAAAGTAAGGTGGTGTAATCCACTCTAGTATCAACAAATTTCAACTGGTATCGCAAGTTTTGTCATCCCAGACAGCATCAATAAATCATTTCCGAATCAGGACATATTTGAATGTCTGCATCCTGTGTGTTGATCTCCACAGCAGGCATGGCAGAGCCAGAGCTGGACTTCATGACCGGCGATGCTGGGGCGTCCTCGACCTACCCCCAGCAGTGCTCGACCCTGCGTAAAAACGGCTATGTCGTGATCAAAAACCGACCCTGCAAGATCGTCGAGATGTCCACCTCCAAGACCGGCAAGCACGGCCACGCTAAGGTCAGTAAATGCTGCAGAGCTGGAGCTCTTTTCCAAAGCGGCCGAAGCTGAAGAAAAAAACTAGAACAGAGGGAGAGTGTCTTTGAATTATCACTGAAGTTCATCTCTGGAATAAACACAAGGTCTCAGTCTGGACAAGAACAATAATGTGTCCCTGTTGGGTTACAGTTTCCAGTATATGTATTATAAATGATGTTAAACATGATACACTAGGACTACTTATGGATAGTCAGCTCCCCTTTTTGAAGGATAGTCGCTAACTCAACCACTTTACACGTTTAAACGTTCAATATTTTCTGATTCGGACAGAATTCAGATAACGTTAGTGGGATATTTTGTTTGTGATTGTAGCCGATTGTGTGTTTTGTGCCCGCGCAGGTCCACCTGGTTGGTATCGACATCTTCACTGGTAAGAAACATGAAGATATCTGTCCTTCCACCCACAATATGGACGTCCCCAAAATCGAGCGAATGGATTACTCGGTGAGGCAGCTGGACTGAAGAGATCTTTTTAGATGGTTCGGACTGCTGTTACTGTCGCTTGTCGTACTTGCTATGTAATGCAGAAATCTAAGGCTCGAAGGAGTTGAGTGTTTTTTTTTATAAGTGTGTCCTAATCGGGATGTCTCAGATATCAGAGTTAATATTCATGAATATGCTTTGGTCTTTAAAGTATGAGTCTAATTTAAACGCTGATGATTAAAACGCCGATTTGTATAATTTTGTTGCTGATGAAAATGGAGTGATGCAGAACTGCGAACTTGAATCTACACCGACTGAACTCAGCTAGATCCCCTGAACTCAGCTAGATCCCCAGAATATCTACAGTCCCTTACTTTTTCCTCCACACACAAACTTGACGACAGAACCACTTCTACCTATTGGTAAACGACACCTGATGAGATGAAGGAAATCGACTACTGATGAAGCCAGTCACATTTAAAAAAAAAACAAAAACAAAATCACGTACGCAGTCGTTCATTTTCAACGAAATGAGGAATATTAACGTCAGCAAGTATTAAAAAATATATCGTGTCCCCTCTTCCAGCTGATCGGGATCAACGATGGCTACCTGTCCCTGCTCCAGGAAAACGGGGACTTGAGAGATGACCTGAAGGTTCCAGAGGGAGAGCTGGGCAAAGAGATACAGAGCAAGTACGAAGGGCTAGAGCAAGTCATAGTGAGTATCGCTACCTCACCTCACCTCACCTCACATTCGTCTCTGCTGCGTGTTTTTTTTCCATTCTGAAGCCCGCCACTTTCACGGTGCCGTCCGTCAGCCAGGCGGCGAGAGGGAGAGTGTCATAAAACAAGCCGTAAGTGGTCGCTGGCGATTGAGTCGATGATACATCGACTAATCGGTAAATTAACTCAATTAACGGTTTTAGCAGGACCGAAAGCAGCTTAAGCTTCTTGAAAGCGACCAGTAGCTCTGAAGCAGTCTAACCCCTAACCCTTACTGGATGCTCTCCCTCCATCCATACCCATGCCTTAAAAACTTTGGATCGGACTCTTTAATTGTAAGATTATCTGTCTGAAACTACGTTAACCAAACTCCTCCGTGCTCTTCCAGGTCACCATTTTAAGTGCAATGGACGAAGAAGCTGCAATTGGCTACAAATCCACTAGACACTAGAGGTAAATACAGAGTTCCAGCTGTATGGACATGCAGCTGTCCTCTCACCCCTCCCAACACCTCCCCACCCAAAAAAACAACTACCGCCTGACCCGAGCCTGTCTGAAGAGGAGTGTGTCTGCGCGCGCATTTGTGTGTGTGTCCGGTAAAACAATGTATGTGTGCGCGATTGGGCGTTACACCACAAGCCACCAGCATGTGCCATGCCAGTGCTAGTGTGTGTGTGTGTGTGTGTGTGTGTGTACATGTACAGTTTATTGTTCATCTGTGGACCAAAGGGAAGGCAACTCCGGTCAACAAGAGCCAACACTGCTGCTGCTGCTGCTGCTGCAGGTTTTAACGTTTTACTTTCGGTGTTGTAGAAAAATAAAAGGCGGAATTAAAAAAAAAAAATGTTACTCACGATAATGCACATCCACGATACTGAAAATGTTGTTTTTTCCCCTTCCCCCGTATTACTGCAATGTAAAGGGTCATTTTGTGTGTATATATTTGATTAAACTTGACATATTAGCTTCTAATTGACCAAGCTTAATTCAAAAGTGTATACAAAACTTGCCACTGCGGATTTGCCTGTCCCTTTTAAAAGTACTTTTCTTTTTCTTTTTGGTTTCTTTGGTTTCATGTTAACACTATTACGAGCATGTGTATCATTTGTACGTAGCACTATCAGATATATAAATGAAAAGCTTCCGCTGCGTACATTGTATTTCTGGGTAATGTTTTGTTTCTTTCGGTGTGGTTTTACTTGATTTTACAGCCTTTTTAAGCTATTTTTTTTCTTTCTTTCTTGTATCTGCTACGTCTAAGAAACACAGCCTCTGTGGTATCGATGTAACTGTTTGGGTCAAACTGTTTTTACGCACTTTCTTTCCCGCACTTTTTTCTGACTCGCAGACTTGTGGGCTGTAGAATAAAGTGTCCACAAAAAAAAAGAAAGAAAATGTTTAAAACTGTTGGTTTGTGCAATGTTTCCTCTGCAGAGGCTAGTTAAAACACTGTCTCATTAAAATCTATTTCTCTTGCGTTTTTAAATATATTTTGTTTTAATTATCATTCTTTAGCGTCTTCCTCTTCTCTTACTTTTCTCTGCCCTTTCTTCTCATTCCTACTTCTTGTAATTCTTTTTCAGGGGCAAACGAGATGCACTGGACCTGGGTGAAAGGAGGGGATATTGCCTCGTCAATGCCATTCTCCTTTTTTTTTTTGTCTTTTTTTTGTTTGTTTTTCATACTCTCTCTCCCTCGCTCTGTTTTTAAAAAACCCTTCTTTGAGGTTTAGTTAGAAAAGAACTTAATAAAAATAATTGGAAATTGTCAAACAGTAAACAAACATTCTCTATGTACATGCATACTTTATAAAAGAGACACATCTGAGTACCGCACGTACAGGTGTAAAAAAAAAAATAAATAAAGAGAAAAGAAAAAAAGGGTCTTAGAGGAAGGTATCTCACTGAGGATCGAGTAGGTCTACAAATATTCAGTAGCTACCTACCATCAGGGGAAAGAAAGGTGGTGATAATGTCACAACTAGTTTTGTTTTTTCTAATATGTTCCCCTGTTTTAAGAAGGGCTTCAACTCTAGATCTGCATTGTTCTGTTAAAACTTGTCTATTAAACAAAGGTTACCAACATGGCATGCAAAGGTTTGGTTTCTTTTTGTCCAGAGGATTTAGTGTCAAAGGGAAATAAAAGCCTGCTTACAAGAACACACGAATAAATCACCTCCAGCCAGACCTCAGTTTAACTTCACCCGCTCCTTTTTGAAGAACGCAGCAGGCAGAGCTGTTCGGGTGGAGTCGGATTTTTTTTTTTTTTTTGCCGTACTCTCGATTCAGGAGGAAGATTTCAAAGAAAAAAAAGTTGTGGCGGTTTATCCAGTATCTTTACTTTGTGTTCATACAGGCAGGTCCAAACTGTGCAGGATGTCTCCATGGCAAAAAAAAAACAAAAAATCTAATAAAAACACAAAACTGTTGTGGCGTTTGCTTATGGTTTTATTCTGCAACATAAAAGCTTTTAAAAACAGCGGAGATAAATGTCCATCTTGACTGAACCAGGAGTCACCACAGAGGAACAGGACGTAGAATCAATGTTTGACCTATAGTAGTGTGTATTCTAACTGAATATTTTTACGAGCAGAGACACTAAAGCGTCCAATTCATGACGTGTTTGTGAATGTTAGTATACAAGGGATCAGCTCTGGTTCATGCAGTCTTGCTTTGTACATGTTATAAACATTGAAGCACCTCCAGAAAGGCTTCACAGTGTAGGTAAAAGAATCTATTTTACAAATTAACATTTGAAGTAAAAAAAAAAAAAAAAAAGCTCAAAACAGGATAGTATACAGGAAATGAATCATATGGCACAATCCTGCCTAATGACTGCATTTCGAAGATCCATTCCCCGTCCAAAAGATTCTCCAGAATCTTGAACAAAGCTGTGAAATCTCCACGACGATGACGATGGTGGCTGTGAGTTACTTGCCGTGGTGGTAGAACCTCTGCCCGGGCTGGCTGTGAGGGAGGAAGCTGTGGCGAGGAGCACCCTGGGGAGAGCTCTGGAACGGGGACTGGTGATGGAAACATTGAACGATACGATGAGTCAGAACTGCCGGTGATAAAACTGTTCTCTCAGACCAAAGATTTAAACAACTTTTAGTTCATTTTTACAAATAATAATTCTGCAGGTAACTTTGGTATCTTCCAACCTGGACTTTATATTCTCATTAGATCTTCAATATAGCGTCTGAATATTTTGTGGACTTTGACTTCAGTCGCTCGTACTGAGCCGATGAAGACAGAGATAGCTGCGATCCTATGACCACAAAGGAGATTTCACGGACTGGATCTAGTGAAATTCACAGGAAATGTTCATTTTCTGCAGGGTGTTTTATTTGATTGTGGCCTGTTTTGCTCAATACTGCACCAAATTCAAACCTCGCAGTCACGGGTGGAAAGATACCAAAGTTACCCTTTAACTGAGGCCTCATGGTGACGCCAGAAGAAAAGGCGTTGTTGCTCTACAGCTTGAAAAACATATATAATGTGTTCACACACCATCACAGGCTCAGTGAAGGAGCTGAACACTTCCCTCCACTATAAACAATGTGTGTGTGAGTGTGTGTTTTGGGAATTCACCTTTGCAGTGGGAATCTGGACCGCCATTGATGGTGTAGGCAGCAGTCCTGGAGCAGAAGGATGCATGGCTGGTGGATGCATAGGCCTTAAAGCACCCTGTGAGAACATTGATTAGAATACATCATCCAGCTGATTTATGAAGCTCATACATTTTTTTGTATTGTTAGATTTAAACGCTCTTACTGCGTCAGTGAAGCCTGACTGTTGGTTCGCATGTTCCAGCTGCTTCTGGAGCGGTATCCCTGCTCCAGGAATGTATCCTGCATGAGATCAAGACATGACGTTTATAAATCAAACACCAACTTACATCTAATGCGCAGCCTCCATTCAAGTTATTTGACTGTTCCAGCTGTGGAGATAAGAGAACTGACCAGGCTGGGAGGTGAAGTGACTGTGGACGGGGTAGCCCGGCTGCTGGTGGGGGAGGTACTGCATGGCCTGAAAGGCAGACGCACCTGTGGGAGGGAACAACTTATTACAACTGCCGCACATCACATTGTTGATGTGGAGTATCTCACAGAGAACTAAACGAGACACGTTTCTTTACCTCTAATCTGAGAGCTGCTCGCGAAACTGACAGGCACCGATGGTCCGGGGGCGTAGGTGGAGGGGTGCTGGGGCTGAGCCACGCCGTAGGGCTCGTGGACGCCCTGGGCCCCGCTAAACTGCCCGTGCTCTGCTGAGCCCGAGCTGAAGCCTGCCGTCTGGTAGTGACGTGTCTACAAGAAGGAGAAATCAATGAGCAAATCACCAAGAATCTATACGACGTACGGAGATGTATCTTTACTGACTGGAATCACGGCAGCCGGGAACAGCTGTTTGCTACGCTCTCCAAGCAGAGCGCCAGGTCGACTGTGGCTGACTGGACTGCCTGAGAGAGGCAAAGAGACAGATCGTATGATTAATACTAATAACGTCAAAAGGAGGTCGACGATCTTTCAGATAATCCACACGTGTCTCACCTTGAATGCTGAGGATGTGCTGCCCCGCGTGCATGGGCAGGCTGGATTGATAGCTGGCCGACGTCAACGTCGTGATATCGCTATGACGGAACACGAGGCACAGAAACGCGACTGAACCCCACAAATATTTGAAATGAAACCAAAAGTTTTTTGACATACCTCGATGTGAGCGAGTTAGAAAACAAATGCAGACTCACTACCTCTGCTCCTTTCTGCGCCTCTTTTCCTCTTCGTGAAGGACTTTTTTGAGCTGTAAGAAAAGCTGGTGTTTCTCTTCCTGGAGTCCCTGAAGCTTTTCACCCATCTTCATTACCTAGAGTCACATCAGCGTTGAGAATCATATAATTTTCTTTGTCTTAATCCAAGGTAAGATGGCAGAGCCATAGGGAGCTGAAAGCACACTGCTCTGTACTAACCTGTTCTTTGGTTTCTTCCAACGACATCCTCTCCTCGATTTCCTTCGTCCTCTTCCTCTCTTCCTCCTCCTTCATCTTCTGCTCCATCATCTTGTCCACCTCTTCCTCCTCTGAAAGACGATGTTCACATAGTTCAGTGACCGGATACAGTCAGATCTCTTATTTATACTAACAATCAAACAAACAAATGTATAAAAACTAAATAAGGATTTATTAGAAATCAAATTAACTCAGAATTAAAAGTGAATTATGATCATTCTGGCTTCAAGTCAACTTTATTATCAATGCTGCCATATGCACAGGAGATTATATACAGAGTATTGAAATTTCGTTTCTCTCTTATCCCGGTGCAAACAGCAGAAACATGAAATATAAAATATAAGTAAAAGATGTAAAAAATATAAAATAAAAATATACAAATCTAAAAACACATACAAGCTAGAAGACATCTGTGTGTAAACAGAGTTATTAGTATAAATATAAGAGTATTTACAGTATAAACACAGTGAGGTCCTACAAAAATGAAATATGTAACTATTATTATTATTATATATGTACTTTTCTATTCAGAGAGGAACAATATGTATCTTTTTTTTACACATATTTTCAAACCTTTATTTGAAAGTGTCATCTGAAGAATGACAGAACATTAATATGTATCTTTTATATATATATATATACCTTGCAGTTATTATTTATATCATAGTCACTTACTTTTGTAATATTATTTATATCATGGTCACTTTACATTACAATACTCTTTTTATATATCATGCCACTTTGATCCTCAGTACTTGTCTGTTTGAAGGTTGATTGTTTTTCGTGCAGGTTATAGATATTTGTCTGTTTATTGTGTCTTTTTCTACTTTTTTCTAATTCTGCAGTGTATGCTACACTTTCCTCTGCTGCTGTAACAAGTAAATTTCCCCGTGGTGGGATAAATAAAGTATATCTAATCTAATCTAATAAGAAAATGTGTACACATATACACTGTAGTTAGTCTTAAAGTTTTCAGTTTTATCAGACAGACCTTGTCTCTTGCGCTCCCTCTCCCTCATGATGTGTTTGTGGAGGGCTCTCGCCATCGCGTTGGACAGCTTGGGTCTCTCCAGCAGGGCGGGCATGGTGACAGGCAGTGGAGGGGCCAGCTGGTGTGGATATATAATGTTTTAACAGATGTGAAATTAATAAAAACAGAAATGTAGAAACGCGCTGTAACGGTCCAAAGGCCTAGCTGCTAACACGGCTAGCAGCTAAGTTAGCATTGTTAGCTTTCGCTGTTAACTGACAATATATATTTTTAAAGTACAACACATAAACCGGTGCGTTATAGTTTAATAATTTAAAAAGAGGAGATTAAACATGCAAAATTTAGCGGCAGCCGTTTTTATTTCTTAAACATTCACGTTAGCTGCAGTTAGCTCGCCGCTTTAGCACAAACGTTACGCACATATATATTTATATATGTCATTTCTGTGACGTCGCTGCGGCGGTGTAACGGTAATCTTACTTTTATTTCTTTGTGGGTCGTTTAATAAGAAGCTTATCCGACTTCGCGGGGTTTGTTAGTTTGAGGTGAGTGTCTGCAAAGAAACTTCTGTCCAAAATATAAACAGACTGAAGGTTTGTCGGCCCGGGTGATTATGTTGAGCTTCCGGTGCCAAGTCCGACTTTTTCCCCCCTGCGAACTGCATCATGGGAATGGTAGTTTCTACTGTACCGGCCAGCTCTTTATACTACAACAGGGGCACCTAGGGAGTCCGCAGAGGTACTGCAGGGAGTCCGCCAATCTTTGTCATAATAATTGACAATTTTCACCAAAATAATTCCTGAGAAATTAAAAAATATAAGTAAACTGCAAGCATCAATAAGCAATAAAAATGTACTTTTGACAAAAAACTATTACTATTATATTTTTATTTCTATAAATTATTCCATTATGCCTGAATGTAAACACATATAGGCTAATAACTCTTGTCTCACGTCCAAGAGGTCCTCTACTAGAATAAAGATATTATTTATGAAGGTATTTTAAAGAAATTAATTAAATGAAAAATTAAGAAAATAAAGAAATATATACTATATTACAGATGAAATATAATATAGTACACCAAAGTTATTATAGTAAATTAATTATTTTTAAGTATATTGTTAAGTTAAAAATAATTACTTTACTTTATTAAGTATAATTTAAATAATAAAAAATGTTATATTAAATATATTATACTAGATTAAAGATATATAACCAGTTTCTTTATAATGTCACTGGGCCAGATATATCAGATTCCCCTGTCTAACAAACCTACACTGCAAATGCCCTTTTTTAGTTATACTGTGACGCTTATACTTTCCATGGACAAGTTTTCAAATACAACACATGCAAGATCATTAATGTAGTCATACCCCAATTTACATATCCACATGACCTCAGATATTAAATAAAGACAAAAGACGTGTATAGATTTTCATCACATTTTATCATGTATGGTCATGAGTGGAGAGAAAGAGCCAGTAATGCAGCTGTATACAGAGTTCAAATTCTTTTTTTTCTTTTTTTTTTAAAAAAAAGGAGACAAACTTAAAAAAAAGGAGAAAATTGCACTCAGCTTAACAATACGTTTAGAAATTAAGCCATCTAAAATTAACAATAACAACAACAATAATCATAGTAGCAGTCAACATAATAGTCTTACCACTGAAAGCAGAGGATGATTGTTAAGTCTGAATTCTATTATACTCCTTTGTTATTGTCGGATGAGGGGCAGCACAACTCAATTCTCATTCGCAGACTTCAGTACCTGGTGAATTTTCTTTAAAGAAAAAAAAAACCTAGTCACTTCAGTTTTTTTTCTAGGAAAAAGAACTGCTGCAAAACAGTTAGCCTTTACTGTGCCAGAGACAGAAAACAACCTGCCTTCAACTGGTAGATGCTATTAATTTCCTACCTTTAAACTCAAAACACGCTTTATCTCCCGAAAGCCAACACAAGCAGACAACTCTTAACTCTTTCCATTGTCAGTAAGAGCTGATTTGAACTCACATACTACGCCTTTCTTCCATTAAGCCTGGGGTAACTATGATTACGGTCCTAACATTATTTTGTTATTCTTTCTCACTGATTTCATTTAAACTATGATCGATTATGACTCTAGAAAAATAACTGGCCTGTGAGACCACTTAACCCAAGTCGCTACTGAAAAAGAAAAGTGGAGGCAAATACAATTCAGACTGCAGAATAATAAAGACATAAATGGATGGGAGAGGAGAAGGGGGTAAATGTATGGGTGGTGAAAGTGCATTTGACATATTTACTCTGGGAACTCTAGGCTGCTGAGCTGGATTTAATATTTAAATGAATGAACGGTGGAGGTCTCAGAAAGGTGGTGGTAGTGGTTGGAGGAGGAGGGGAAGGAGGGGGCGGGGGTGGTAAGTGGGATCAGATTTCCCTTTGGCTGCTCCCGTACACACTCTCATCACTGTAGGCAATGTAGAGGAAAAAGTCCTCTTCATGGTGCTCCTGAGGAAGACGGTGAGACAAACAAACAAACAAAAAAAGAGAGAGAGGTTAGTACGACATTAAAAATGTAGAGGGAGGCTCTTTTTTAGTAAAAAGTCGACACGTTGCGCTGACCAAGACGCAATACGAGAGCGGCTAGGGGGAGGAAAGAGTACGATTCTTGCCTGGTACAACAGTCCCATGGTAGCTGAGGTGGGTGGAATGACGTTGTTTACAAAGAAGAAGAGGGCATCCTCAGCCCGCAAGTGGATTCTTTTCCGGATGAGGAAGTAAAACTGGCCCACTGATGAAAGAGAGCAGATAAAAATGGTTAAAAATAAATAAATAATAATAATCTAAAACAGTTGCTGTAACACGAAAATATAATTTAGCACATAACCCGATGTTTACCTGTCAGGTCGGAGGGGACAAGGTATTTCTTCTTGTCCAGATCTCCTATTCTGGCTTTGGGGGCTTTCTCCACAATTACCTGGTAAAAAAAGAGAGAGAGAGAACATGTCGAAAGCGAATGATGACATTTTCCAGTGAACAAAAGGGTGTGTGTGTCCAGTGAGAAGAACTTCTGATAGAGCGTTTCACCTTTCTCAGAAAAGGGATCTGAGAGCGCACGAAGCAGTCAGTCGAGCGAGGACTGAAAAACGTTTGAGCCCAGATGTGGCGTTTCGTTTGTAGATATTTCATTTAGAAAAGTCAACTTTATTGTCAGTGCTGCCGTATGTACAGGACATATGCGCAAGCAGCAATATACATAAAATACAAAATAATATATATGCAAATTTAAAAAGATATGAGAAAAATATGGCAAATCTAAAAGATATTAACATGTGGCAAATATAGAAGGATTTAATTAGAGTATGATGGCGGCACAAAAATAAAAAATTAAACATGTAAAGGGAGGCTCTGTTTTAAAAAAAGTCTAACTAATACATTTATACGTTTACAAAAGGAGACTTTTGTAGTTTCTTCTCTTAAGTCTAAAAATACTACTACTGCTAAATACTACCTACACACAGCAGACAGCAGTGTGTTATAGTAGAGCTTCAAACAATGAACATAAATTAATTAAAACTATAATTTAACAAAACATTTAGTGGTTCCAGCTTCTCAGATGAGAATATCTGCTTGTTTTCTTCTTCTGTGACACATAAAATAAACATCTTTTGGATTTTGAACTATTGATCAGACAAAAACAAAACGCTTTGATTTAAAAAAACAAACAAATTTTGAGTTTGATTGAGAAATAACTGAGCTGATGCTTCAGTGAGTTTGTCGCCATCCAGGAGTGAAAAGCAGCTGAAAAATGAAAAACAATACACATATAATACATGATACATTTATACGTGGACATTTTTTGACCGCGTCAGCTTATGTCTGAGTGGAAAAATATAAAATATAATCCGATCTGAATAAATTTCAGAGGAGGCAGAGCGACGTAAACAAGTATCCTGTCTGTTGACACAGGAAAACTATTTTAAGGTGCGCTGCTGTCGGCGTTTCAACACACCCAGATCCCCCCGATCTGTCTTCATATGATACAGTCACCACGGTTACAAACATCTGTGGCTTTATAGGATTATTAGGACTTGTTGAAGATGTTTTATTTAGTGATATCTGGTTTTAAACAAGCACACACACACACCCGGAAGGATTAGCCGATCAGTGGACTGGCCTTGTTCAATGCGCTTAACCTCTAACGTTAGCTCTCCGATAACAGCGGCAGATTGGAAATAAAGACGATAAAGCTGCGGCCACAGCTCGGATATATGATCATGAATGGGGTTTTAAAACCCCTACAGCAAGTGTCACACACGATTATGTGGCGTTAGGGTTGTTTATCGGCGACGTAGCTGCCCTGACAACACAGACGGAGGAGCTAACGCTGGTTAGCATACTCACTGGCACCCTGTCCGGATACTTCTTCCTTATCTTCTCGCCTTCAGACCGCCTTTTCTCGAAAGGGTGCTCCTCTTTGTACTGAAACTTCATCGTCGAAAGAGATGACAGACGACAAGTCGGTCACTCCGAGGGGTCGTGTGGGGTTTTTTGTGGGTTGTTTTTGTCGCTCAAGGGACGGCTCTAGCTCACGACAAAAACAAACGGTGCTAACTAGCTGTTAGCTCGACACAGCTGTTTTCCTAGTGCGACTGTCGGCGGAGGGATACAATAACAATATGACGTAGCGGGGGAGAGCTAGTTCGCAGGTGGAACCCCCCTGCTTATCCTTAAACCACGCTTGCCTTAATTATAAATCGATAATACAATAATTGTTCAATTGGAACATCTTCCTTTTGAAATTGATATTTTTTAAAAAGTGGTTTTACGCGATTTCCAGCGGGACTATTTTATTTTGATCGACCGCCTGCGCGCAAAGACAGTCAGGGCAAGGGGTTGTGAAGAGGCAGCTGTCCTTGTCATATGACCGCGGCCCAGCGGTGAGCAGGGACTCGAACACGCGGCGTTTCACTGACATTTTCAGCTTCACACACCAAATCTGAACCCATAATCATTCAGCAGACACTCGGTAATATCATGAGCTGTGTAACCGAGCACAGAGCTTAAAAAAATGACTTAATTGTCACGAGGTTTTCGCAAATTTCCATTGTTGCCACATCAGCTGATAAATAATAAGGGCTCTACCCTTGCACCTTATTTATGCAACAAAATAAAGCAAAAATCATAAACAGATTACCTCTTTGCATGGTCAAAATAATAAGATGATGGACCCTTATTGACACACCCTGTTTTTCTTATTAATACAAAGCACTTTATTTAATTAGATCCTAGAAAATACTCATCCTATAACTTAAACGTCTCATTAAGACTTTTATTTTTTATGATTTAATGATGGTTTCAAGATGATTACTGTAGTGCTTTGGGGAATTTCCAATAGAGCCGCTGCTCATTGCCCAGATCAGTTGCTTAATTTAACTTCTAAAGTGCTTCTATGTTCAGATATTAAAATAAAATTGTTTTATGGTATTTTATTTACTAGTCTTAGAGTCACACGTTGCCTTTTATTCCTTGAAACCCGCACTGGAAATGTTTCCAACATGTCTGTTGTGCAACTAAACCACAGCAGTGGCAGCGGCAGCTCTGACTCACTCGGCTTGGTCCTGTGACATCTGAACTCTCCTTGGTGCTTCATAGTCTCATGGTGGTTTGCTCGGTTTGTAAAGTGATCACCAGACTGCAGGCATGTGTTTGCACACTCCTCTTTGACAATGGAGAGCGATCTGAAAGTGAAACAATCATTTCACTTCAAACCAGAATGGCAATTTTGATTTCAGGTGTTTCATTGTCCCCCCCGGTTAGAATAATAATAATCAGGTTAACTTGTACCCTTAAGATCACAGGTTCAATGTTTTCAAACTGTGTACAGGTTTATCTTATCATTTCCACGTCAGGGTGTGGAAGGGACTGTAGGTCTGACTCTGCTTTAGCGCAGGATGTAATTTGCTGAGTCACTTGTGGACAGGATTTTCCAGGTCCTGGCTCTTTCCAATAAAACTTGTCTTACTGTACTGTATGTTTATAACAGATGTAAACCATAAATGGCAGATTTCAGCTTTTGATGGTAGAGTATAAAATAATAGACTCCTTTCTACCTTCAGCGTTTTCTCACTGAGGCTTGAATTATTCTTCATGACAATTGGATTTCTTACACAAAAGCTTTTCATCATCATTGACAAATCTGAAGTAACGCCCACCCCTTCTTCCCCCACTCTTCCCATCTCATTTCCAGCTATCCAAGACATGGCAGTCTTTCCTGGAAGTCCTGTTTCCAAGGAAATGTTAACAAGCGCAGCGTAGGTGGTGAAATTTAACATGGTGGCTGGTTTAATATCACACTAAAAAACAATCTGATGTTTGTTTCAAGCTTTCAGTTTTACTTTTAAAACCACCATCAGGATGAGGTAGAGGTGTTGGGGATATGCAAGTCACAGTACAGTCGGCTGCGTCTGCGCTACAGTGACTAAACTGAAGAAACAGACTGATCAATCAAACACCTAAGACTTACCTGTATGCTATGACTGGAGAGGGCTGACAAAAACATAAATACTTCACAAACTGAGAAAAGTAGCACTGTGCAGTTTTTGTTTGACCTGTTTCACAGGTGTTGATTTAACTGTGTGTCATTTTGGAGGCTGCAGTTTGTTGACCTGTACTGCATGATACAGAGGAGTCTGTTATTTACATATTAAATATAAGGATAAAATATCAGAGACATCTGTCAGTAAACACAAAAAAAAAACTCAAACTTGACTTTGGCACATAGGACCTGATCACTGTATCAGCATACAGAACTACAGCCTCCGGAATCATCACGCAGTTGAATCAACACGTCTAATTACAGGTGTACCTCATAAACTGGCAGCTGACTGTACATCAACATATACACACAACAATTACAAGATATTAAGTGTCATATATCGAGCAGTGATCAGTTGTCTTTGTTTGTAGGTGAAGAGGGCCTCGATACCTTCAGGTGATTTCTGTTCTCGTGACTAAAATTTTCACAGGAATACCAAGTGGACTAAAGTGGTTTCCTGTCTCGCCACATGATGGCAGCAGATTATCAGCAAAAAAGAGAAAAAAATTAAAAAAGGAAAAAGCAGAAACTGTGAATCCATTTCTCACCTGAGCGACGGGTTGTCAGTTGACGAGGTGCAAAATGTTACGGTGAGTGGCGTTAAAAAGAAAAACAAGCCGGATAGTAATTTGGTCGATACTGACAAGTGTTTTATTAGTAACACAGACCTGGAGACAGAGCCAATAAGAAGCCGCTGTGAGCCTTGACAAGACTGACATTGTTCAGAAGGCATTTAAAGACGGAGGGTCTAATAGTTGAACCCATACAGTAAGCGGAGCGGGTAAAAACTGAGGAGAGAAAAAAAAAAAAAAGGAGAGAGGCTGCAAATTTGAACCAAATACAAAACCAACTGCAACAAAAACAAAAAGGGGGGAATAAAAATAGAAATTAAGTGCAAGTCCTATTAGATGAAATCAGGATGGTGTCGAATGGCAAAAAGGGGGGAGAGCCAAATGTCATGGTATGCAGAAGTCATATTATCATATATTATAATAGAGAAACAATCAGATATGGAAAGGCGGCACGGCAGTCCACATATCATTTACAAGCCATTCTTTTTTTCTCTCACAAGTTTTCAGCTGTCTTTATCACCGAGTCCCATGAGGAGATTTGGGGAAATATTGACGGTTATGGCTGAAAAAACAAAATAAAAAGAAGAGAAGGAAATGTCAGGCTGCTCGGCTATTTGTCCAGAAAAAATGCCTGTGGATGGTATGTTGCAAGCAAAAGTCCATCAATTACACCATTTAAGTTGATCCATTCTTGTTCGGGGTAGAAGAAAAAAAAAAAAAAATGAATGAATCACTGTTGGGGTTTGAGGTCGATCTAAAAAGGGGCTTTTTTTTCTGTTTTCCCCCTACTCAGGTTGCTCCGAGAGGTTAAGACGGTGAAATCGATGAGTTGTCTGCTGAAGTGCAATGGCGAACAAGAACAAGAAATAATAATGTAGAGTAGTCTTTGTTGCGTTGCTGATCTTCCTCTTTCCCCCCCCTCCCAATTGTCAAAAAAGTTTAAAAAGGGACTAACGAACTCAGCAAGCATACTCCGACTCATGTACACAAGCTCACCTTCATACGCACACAGTCAGTATCAGGAGCGATAAGGCAGAGAGGCTCCGTTTTGTTTTGGAAAAAAAAAATAATACAAATAAAGAATCGAGAAGAAGAAAAAAAAACAACAACAAAAAAACAAAAACAAAAAAACAAGCTGGCTCCACCTCCCTCCTCAGTAGTTTTTGGGCTCTGGTGATCCCCCGTACTGTTCATCCCGTGTTAGGCGTTCACCCCAACCCTCGTCTCCTCGGGACACGCACCGAGAGAGCTCAGGGAGGGCTGGTGGGGTCGTCTGTGTGGGAACGGAGGGCCGGATGGAAGCCGGCAGAGAGGAAGAGGATGGTCCAACAAGCCTCGCCCCCCTCCTCTCGATTCAGCCAATCACCAGAGCCGGTGCTGGTGGAGGTTTCGACTGAGGACGGAGCGAACATCAGCAGTGAACCTAGGACATGAAAGAGAGGCAATTAATCTCTCTGACATTAAATGTCTCACTCTCTTAGTTACTAAAGTTTTAGTAGTGGCCCAGAAGTTGCTCCATCTTACACGGTTGCCAAACAGGGTTGCTAAAGAATGTGTTTGTTTTCCATTTCGCACAGGCACAACAAAACCAAACCTGGCAACCACGCTGTCACAACAAAACCTAGTAATGAATGCGTTCACTGTTCATCTGCTGATTGTGAAAACAAATAAAAATATCTCCAAAGCAACTAATTTCCATCAAAATCTGCAAATAGCTGGTTTTACACTTAATCCATGTATGAAACAAATGTGTCAGCATTCGTGAGAATTACGTTTCAGCCGTCTGTCAGTCTCGTGTGAACGTGTGACAGACCTGATACTCTCCTATTTTAAAAAGCAGCTGTCACACAGGTCAAGTCACAGCTCGTGTTTTACTCACGCCGTGCGCATTAACGCAACAAGAGGCATATTTTCACACTTCCAAGTCTATTTTCTTCTGTTTTTACGTGCGTAACTTTAATTATTGTGTGTCGGGGCTCTGAGCGCTGGCAAAACACAGGTGACCTACACTCAATACTGTCCCTGAATGCATCTGGTTTCCCTCTGGATGCTAATATTATTTTTTATGACACAATTATGCGCAGTCATGCATGCTCCTTGTGCGAGGTTCCTAGGGTCAATTAAAGTCTAACTTACTCGTTTAAGGTAATCAAGTATATTGTGGTTGCAGCATGACAGACAGGTGAGGTTAAGTTCATCTTTAGTGATTGAATCAGGCTTTGCACTGGGTCATATAAATGGGAGTATGGATGGAAGATGTTATAAGCAACAACATTTAACAGCTTTAATGAAGTACTGTCTTTAAGTGTTGCTACATAAAATCATGAATGCCAGCTTTATTATGCAGTTTTACCTTAGTGCGTCCAGCATAGGCAGCAAGTTAAGAAGCGCTGTGTCACTAGGGTCGCTGAACCAGGACTTGATGGGTATTGCATTGTCTGGAGGGCAGAAAAAAAAAACAGTCAGTCAGTCGGCCGTGTCAGAGAAAACGGACACGGTTGTGATGTTATGCTGCTCTGTTAAAGAGGCCACTCAGTGAGCCGCAGACTTAATGTACTGTTACATCATTTACAATACAGGCTTTGTAGTGAGTATGAGCCGCTCGGTTATTTGTCCTCTTTCCGCCCCATCACAAGGCTGATGCGCATACAGGGGGGACCTCATTTGGCCTTTATGCTTGTATATTTTTAATGTGCAAACATTAAAGCAGCTAGATATACACCTCAAAATTAATAGACAAAGGACCTGTGTGATATTTTCATGACTGTATAATATTAAAAAAGCAGAACTTCATTTTATAAAACAGAAAAATTGGAAGTAGAAAACATTGTTTCCTATCCTGATGAATCTTCGTGTTTTCCATGTCGACTTGCGCTGCAGAAAAAGCACAGGTGGAACTAATAGCCTTAACGAGGCTTTGCTGGGGCAGTTACCGGGTCAACGCTCGACGAGCTGATTAGTTACACCTGTGTTTGTCTCCAATCAGAAAAAAAACCTAATACTGAGTCTAGACGGGCCTATCATGTGACGTTTGTCCTTTACTCTAGGAAGGGGAGAGTGAGGCGAGGGGGTTGCAATGCAGCACCACTAGATTCAACCAATTCTAAACACCTTTCAGAGATTTATGCAGAAAACAATATTAATTTGTGAAGGTTTTAATCATATTTGTCCTTAAGTAAATAGTAAATAGCGGGTTCCCTTCATGAGGTTCTTACCTGGATGGCTACGATAAGCACCAGGCGAGTTGTCCAGGATGACAATACTGGACAGATCATCGTGTACTACAGACAGGTCTTTAATATAACTACCTAGATCCAATGTACAATGCTGAAAGAAACAAACGCACAAAAGTCAACGACACATCAGACAGTCTCAGCTTTAAACGCAGATCGTCGAGCGGTACCTGTCTGTAGTATCTGCGTTTCAGGATGTTCCTGTTGTTGTCCAGCTTGTCTGCCACTGCTGAGCCGTAGATCTCCATACTGGCTGTAAAAACCACCAGCTCATACCACTGGCTCACCTGTGTACACACAGACAGTATAGAGCACACGGTAGTATTAAGCACACGAGTCACAATAAGTCACGAAGGATCATTATCCAGAACAAATATAGGTTTATGACCTCGGGTAGGGTGAGAGTGCAGTACAATGGAGAGTGACGGCAAAGACAGACTGGATAAAAGGTGACCCGAGCAATGATGTTTCACAGTACACAGTGTGCTTTCCCGGCCTCACCGACACTCACCACTTCCAAAAAGAAGTCAACATGTGGCCTTTTATGTACGAAGAATCTGACTGGGTGCTTGTCAATGACGACCTGCGAAAGAGAAAAGTTTGCGTAGATAAGACTTTAGGCTCGAGCGCGTATGTGTTCGAACACGTATGAAAGTGTCTGAGCGTTCGTACTTTGAGGATGAAGTCTGGCGGCGTGCCAGGTCTCACTGTGGGTCTGAGGACCCCGTCATGGTGAGAGTGGATCAGCGTCTCGTCCAGGTCCAGAACCAGAATCTTCCTCTTTACTGCATCTGGAGTTAATCATACAGCATAGACACTTTATCCGGCACGTTCACACGCTCACAAAACAACAACACAGGCTACCAGGAGAAATGAGGTTACACAGGAAATTGCAGTATAGCATGTTGGTCTGCTGTCAAATCTGCACACACATGCAGCTTTTTATCTCATGTGTAATGATCTCTTTTTATTCCTGCAGTGATTCTTGCTATCTCGAGTCTGTAAAACGCTCATTAACACGTGTATACATGATCAAAAACCGGTGAAATCTTGCATCTCTTAACTTCTCACCCTGATCACAGGAACCTGGTTTCTCGTTGACATGACTTGAAGTAATCTGTAGTATTAAGTACTATTATGGGCTCAGGTTACATTGCGGATAGTGGCACCGTAATTCTCATAATATGCACTGTCTTATATGCTGCTCTCAGATTGTATGACTGTAAAAACTTCGAGGAGATGTGGATGCCACTCCTTCGGTAAGTTAGGTACGAGATTGCGATGCTCCACACAGACCAAGCGGAGACGCTTATATATAATTATGTCTATAATGTCGCCAATACCAGCGGAAACAGCGGCTATTTACAGCTGAATAAAAGCAAATCAGTCGTTCCACTGGACCTGGACCTGCAGCTTGACGTCAGTGTAGTGAGTGAGAGGCGGGTCAAGTGGAACTGAAATGCAATACTCTGCTCTGAGTCAAGAGTGTGCTTTTGAACGAGCTCTCTACGGGCAGGAGGGAAGCTCTTTTAGGATGCACACACACACACCAGTCTGTGCTTGCTCTGTAGCATGTAACATTTCCTCTCCACTTCCACACCACAAACGCGTCTCGTCACTGTCAGAATCCACCCATCACCTCGGCATGACTTCCTGTCCTGACTCTGACATTTATCTGCTGCTATAATTTGCCGTTTTTTACTCAAGAACAGCGGCTGACCATCCGCAACCAAATTAGGCAGTCATTTAATTTTAGCGTTCTGGTGTCAGATCGTGGTTTGTGTGCCGAGTCTTTAGTGTGCAGTGTGATTCATAATGTATCGGTGCTGCCGTTATCGGTGTTTTACACTAGCAGCTATTGATTAGCTGTGGTTTTGGTGGTGTCTGCTTCTGCTTTGTCGATAGGCACAAGTGCTGACGTCGTCTAGCCAACCTCACCTAAATAAACATATAACAGCCATGACCCACAAAGTGTGTCCTCACATTATCGGACTCATGTTCGTCTGTTCAAAAACAATAAAGATGTTCATCTTTCTGGAGGTGAAGCAGGTCCTGAGAACGGGGTCAAGCTGTGTGCGGTGTGTACTTTTCTGCAGACTCACTCCAGACTTGACAGACTGGTTTAACTTCTGCTTCACTTTCAACATTACTAAATATGTTGTGATAGTGTGTCCGCTCCTGTCTGGTGTCGGGATAAAAGAGCAGCACAACTTAGGTTCATACAATCCCCTGAAAATGTAACTGAGAGGTTGTGTTGTGAAGACGATCGTGTACTCACTGAGTCTGTTTCTGGAGATGGGCGACAGAGGCAAAGTGTCGTATCGCACCGTCTGATACTGGATTATCTGCAAGGGGAACAAAGAACTTATCAGATCAGGACAAACCAAAACACCACAGACAGCTTTCGAATCTTCACTGTGATTTTAGATTAAAGAACGGGGGGTTGATAGAAACAAAAGTACACTGCAGGCTCCTATCTTATTCATTTCCAAAGGACCCACATTTTATGTGATGTTACACAAAGGGCCGGCATCAGAGTTTTGGGAATACATTGGGGCTTAAAGACGTGACGTCATCTTAACTTTTGCATAATCCAATTTGGTCACGGTTTGAAATTCAGCTGCGCTGAGGATGACAAACTTATATTTGGGCGCTTGGACAACACATTCTCAGGGCTCTCTTGAAGCCGTGGAGGACACCGTACTGAAACAAGCTCAGCTGTGTCCACCCCATGACTGCTGCTCTCTAACCTCCGCGCTCTGCTCTGGTCGGTGACCACACAGAGGATCCTTTCCAGTGTCGCTCTTGCCCAGGGGCTCTGCACTTTTCTTCACGGGGCTATTTTTATCCCCCCCAGCTGTCCGCGGGTGTCAGCGGAGCATGGGGCATACACAGAAAGGAAGACTTGCGGGGTGACTTTGACTGAGCTTGGGCTGCTTGGTACCTAAACCCCTTGGACAGGGCCTCCCTCTGTGTCCCCACCTACCGCTGCTGCCTGGCAGACTAAGCTTGGGGGAAGCCTAATGGTGCCAACAGCTGCTGGGCACCACAGGAGGGAGGAGGGAGGGGAGGTTCACCCTGAACTGGGATCTGTGCACCTCTAAGAGCGTCCATCTGGACCCCAGGCCTGCAAACTTAGGACTGAGACGCTTGCCTCCAGATCAGAGCTAACTCTGTTTCACCTGAGCAACAAAACTCAATTTTAATAAGGAAAAGAAGCAAATTGTGCAGCTGATTACTGCCGACTGCACTCGAGTAACATGGGCTAAAACCAACTTTTTACATCAACTACCGTCAGTGACTGTTTTGGTCAATGAATTAATGATTTAACATCGTCTCGTCTGACCTAGTGCAAGTCCACTATCATAGACCAGTAAGAAAACCAGGTCTCCGCGAATAAAACCAGACGATCTGGAGCACTTTCTCTTTAAAAAAAAAAGACATTAATGAATAATTGATGAACAGATTCATTTTCTGCGGATTAACTCAGGAGTTCTGTGTTGGGTCGTGTATCGTT